>JASJET010000125.1:3040000-4240000 GCA_034092305.1 Diaprepes abbreviatus | reverse complement strand
CAGTGTTACTAGGATCAAGATTGAAGCAGTGAACTCTTATTAGAAGACGATGTTTCAGTATGTGTTTTTCGTAAACGCCATAAAGACTGAAAAAAACTTTGTTTTCTGCAATAACATTTGTGGTTTATTGGGGGCTTTAAATATAAATTACAAGCCAGACGAATGCAGATAGTTTCAAATTAAACGATCTTGTGAGAGACTTAGAACTTCAAAAAAGTAAAGCAGTGTTACTAGGATCAAGATTGAAGCAGTGAACCTTATTAGAAGACGATGTTTCAGTATGTGTTTTCCGTAAACGCCATAAAGACTGAAAAAAACTTTGTTTTCTGCAATAACATTGGTGGTTTATTGGGGGCTTTAAATATAAATTACAAGCCAGACGAATGCAGATAGTTTCGAAATAAATGATCTTGTGAGAGACTTAGAACGTCAAAAAAGTAAAGCAGTATTACTAGGATCGAGATTGAAGCAGTGGGACTTATTAGAAAACGATGTTTCAGTATGTTTTTCGTAAACGCCATAAAGACTGAAAAAAACTTTGTTTTCTGTAATAACACTAGTGATTTATTGGGGGCTTTAAATATAAATTACAAGCCAGACGAATGCTGATAGTTTCGAATTAAACGATCTTGTGAGAGACTTAGAACTTCAAAAAAGTAAAGCAGTGTTACTAGGATCAAGATTGAACCAGTGGACCTTATTAGAAGACGATGTTTCAGTATGTGTTTTTCGTAAACTCCATAAAGACTGAAAAAAACTTTGTTTTCTGCAATAACATTAGTCGTTTATTGAGGGCTTTAAATATAAACTACGAGCCAGACGCATGCAGATAGTTTCAAATTAAACGATCTTGTGAGAGACTTAGAACTTCAAAAAAGTAAAGCAGTGTTACTAGGATCAAGATTGAAGCAGTGAACCTTATTAGAAGACGATGTTTCAGTATGTGTTTTCCGTAAACGCCATAAAGACTGAAAAAAACTTTGTTTTCTGCAATAACATTGGTGGTTTATTGGGGGCTTTAAATATAAATTACAAGCCAGACGAATGCAGATAGTTTCGAAATAAATGATCTTGTGAGAGACTTAGAACGTCAAAAAAGTAAAGCAGTATTACTAGGATCGAGATTGAAGCAGTGGGACTTATTAGAAAACGATGTTTCAGTATGTTTTTCGTAAACGCCATAAAGACTGAAAAAAACTTTGTTTTCTGTAATAACACTAGTGATTTATTGGGGGCTTTAAATATAAATTACAAGCCAGACGAATGCTGATAGTTTCGAATTAAACGATCTTGTGAGAGACTTAGAACTTCAAAAAAGTAAAGCAGTGTTACTAGGATCAAGATTGAACCAGTGGACCTTATTAGAAGACGATGTTTCAGTATGTGTTTTTCGTAAACTCCATAAAGACTGAAAGAAACTTTGTTTTCTGCAATCACATTCGTGGTTTATTGGGGGCTTTAAATATAAATTACATGCCAGACGAATGCATATAGTTTATAGACAGTTCAACATTGAGTTTAAAAGCAGTACTGTTGCAGATGGGAAATATTTTACTGTCTATTCCTGTTGGATATGCAGTTCACATAAAAGAATCATATGACAATATAAAGTACCTATTGACAAATATAAAATACGATGAGCACCAATGGCAGATCAGTGGAGACTTAAAGGTGATTGCACTTTTACTTGGGTTGCAGTTAGGCTGCACCAAGTTTTGCTGTTTTTGTGTAAATAAAACAATCGGGCAAAGGCACTTTATTACAAGAGAAAAGACTGATCCGTTCGACAATCATTAGAGCCAGGTAAAAAGAATGTACAACATATGCCATTGGTAGACCCTAAAAAGATTCTGTTGCCACCACTGCATATCAAATTGGGCCTAATGAAAAACTTTGTGAACGCAATGAATACAGATGACCTTTTCAGTACCTGCGTCAGAAATTCCCAAGGCTAAGTGAGGAAGAAATTAAAGAAGGTATTTTTGTTGGGCCACAGATTAGAAATATTCTGAAGGACAAACATTTTGACAGCACTCTATCAAATATTGAAAAAAATGCTTGGAATGACTTTGGCCTCGTGGCCACAAATTTCTTCGGAAATAAAAACTGACAATTACGTTACTGTTGTTCAAAATATGCTGTCATCGTGCCAAAAAATGGGTTGGAATATGTCTCTAAAGATCCATTTTCTACACTCACACCTGGACTTTTTTCCTAACAACAGCGGAGCTGTATGTGATGAGCACAGCGAACCCTTCCATCAGGACATATCAACAATGGAGAAAAGATACCAGGGAAAGTGGAATGCTTCCATGCTTGTCGACTACTGTTGGACTCTTGTTAGAGATGCTGCAGAAGTAGTTCACAAAAGAAAAGCAAGAAGTCAGGATATTTAGTGTCTCTGCTAGGGTAAAAGTATGTATTTTTTTTATTATTTTGTTAAAAATTAAATAAAAAAAACTTGTTTTTGAAAATTGCAACTAAGTTTTGAATTTCACTGTTATTTTTGTGTGCAGGGCCCCAAAATTAACAAAAAAATACACTTTTCATAAAAGATACAACAAATAAACTAAATTTGTTGCGTAGTGTTATTAGTAGTATTTTTATCTAAACTTTCTAAATTTCATGGGTAAAAGTTTTACCAAAAACAAATTGAAATATTGTCCTTAATCTTAACAATCGAATGCAATTTAAACTAAATTAAAAGGCATTTCTTTCCCCCCTTTTTTTGTTTTGATCAAAATCATGGTCGCACAAATAAGGCATCATTAGTGTCGCAATGCGGAGTTTTCCCGTTACAAAGCGAAAACCGATGACGGTATTTTATCACTGGCCGACAAAATTGCTAATTTAAAAGCAACTTAATATTGAAGGAATATATTTGCAGCGCAATGTCGGAAAAATTCCCGGAAATGTGTCATGAGCAAAATATAATTTTTCATTTATTAGTGAAAACACTTGATTTTATGATGATTTTAGATTAAAATTTAATTATAGGCGAAATAACTCCGCAGTTTGGGCAGAAACCTTGGCTAAAACGTAAATAAATAAATGGATTTTTGTGCGATTATTTTTAAAATAGTTGATTGCTTTTTTCTCTGTTGGGGCTTTTTCTTTTAAAACGGAACGTTTGAATTTCCATTTATCGAATTTGAGTTTTGTAACTGTTAAACGTTAAACATTTGATGTCTTTATTATGCAGTAGTGTTTAATTAACACTAAAATGATGCTATTTGACAAATCAAATAATGTTAAAGCATTACATTAGAGTTTCCTCACAAAAAAAGCTGTCATATTTGATATGCCATTTTTTTTTTTTTGAAAATTTTAATTTCTGACTTCACATTTATGATTAACGACCCCAAAAAATGGCACGAAAAATATGATAATAAAAAATGTTACCAAAAAAGTGACTTCAGATTAGAGGCATTCATGGTGGTTTTACCTTGGTGTTCCCTCTTCCCCCCCCCCCCCATTTTAATGGGATTATGGAGTCTTAGATATGTGAAGTTGAGTATTTAAATGATCTGAGTGATACTGGGTTACATAATTTTCAATCTACAACGTAAAATGTTGATGAATTGAAATCTTAAAGAGCTAAAAAAGATACGCTTCAAAAATTTATAATAATTTCTCACGTTTTTTTGCCAGTATGGCGCCATGCACGGCCGCCATTTTTTATTTGGTCCATATCGTTTGAATTCTTCCAGCTGTCCTAGTTTAGCGGATTTTTAGCAGTTTCACGTCGTGGATGACCGGCAATCTTCATGAGATTGAAGATCATTTCCAAAAAAAAATAATTTCACTCTCATCCAAACCTCCAGCAATCTAATTTTCCTCTTGAAAAATCCCCAATATCCTGTCATTTCAAGATTTATATATTCGACTTTGAAATGGCCTTGAACTTGACCGCGACCTTCGAAGTCATTTCAAAGTCATATCCTATCGTAAAATATTCTGCTATCTACATTCTAAAAAGTAATTATGACCTTGATATGACCTTCAAGTAAAGGTTAAATTTAGGGTCATCTGACCATATACGGTTTAATTTCCAGAAACTTTCTTAGAAATATTTTTCGCCACCACGCTTAGTGTCCGAATTAATGGTTCAATCAAGGTATGAGATCATTTGACCTTCAAATGACTTCTAGATGTGCCCTTGTGTTATTCATACTGTTGGATAGGAAATTTTCTCCGCGTTTCATTTCTGCAATAAAAAATCGGAATTTCCATTTAAAAAAATCACCTTAACCTTCAAATGGCCTTGAAAATTGCTCTCAAGATCAAGGTCATTAGTACAGATAAATGACCCGCTCTGTTTTTAATAATTTTTTTCGGAACGATTTTTTTGTAGATAGAATATTTTAAGAGATATTTGGATCTTTAAATTAAAATGGCTCAGTCTGCGTGTATGTATGTATATATATATATATATATATATATATATATATATATATATATATATATATATATATATATGAAATAAAATACGAACAGTAAATGCAAACTTCTCTCCATCTTATCCTTTCTGTGTTAGAGATTGCACAGTTAGAACAAATTGTTATAAAACGTAATTTATCCTATTCCACCACCATCGAGATGATGGCCTACCTGTACCACCATACCGAGAAGAAAGTCAAAACTTACCCTCCCCGCCACAGTGATACGGCAGAGATACATGTTTCATCTCTATCAGACTCATCAGGGTACCGACATGCACCTGGCTGTGCAAAGGACAGATCGGAAGGAAGCATGCAAATACTGAACGCGGCTTCGCCGACCTCCCGCCGGATGGCGTATATATGTTTATGCGGCTTTCACGGATTCCTCCGTGTGAGATGCAATAGCAGTGGATATATCCACATTATGCCGTTGTAGTGCTGAAATCACATTCAACAAACGTACAACTATATGCAGCTCCATGTATAGAATGAAATAAAATACGAACAGTAAATGCAAACTTCTCTCCATCTTATCCTTTCTGTGTTAGAGATTGCACAGTTAGAACAAATTGTTATAAAACGTAATTTATCCTATTCCACCACCATCGAGATGATGGCCTACCTGTACCACCATACCGAGAAGAAAGTCAAAACTTACCCTCCCCGCCACAGTGATACGGCAGAGATACATGTTTCGTCTCTATCAGACTCATCAGGGTACCGACATGCACCTGGCTGTGCAAAGGACAGATCGGAAGGAAGCATGCAAATACTGAACGCGGCTTCGCCGACCTCCCGCCGGATGGCGTATATATGTTTATGCGGCTTTCACGGATTCCTCCGTGTGAGATGCAATAGCAGTGGATATATCCACTGCTATTGCATCTCACACGGAGGAATCCGTGAAAGCCGCATAAACATATATACGCCATCCGGCGGGAGGTCGGCGAAGCCGCGTTCAGTATTTGCATGCTTCCTTCCGATCTGTCCTTTGCACAGCCAGGTGCATGTCGGTACCCTGATGAGTCTGATAGAGACGAAACATGTATCTCTGCCGTATCACTGTGGCGGGGAGGGTAAGTTTTGACTTTCTTCTCGGTATGGTGGTACAGGTAGGCCATCATCTCGATGGTGGTGGAATAGGATAAATTACGTTTTATAACAATTTGTTCTAACTGTGCAATCTCTAACACAGAAAGGATAAGATGGAGAGAAGTTTGCATTTACTGTTCGTATTTTATTTCATTCTATACATGGAGCTGCATATAGTTGTACGTTTGTTGAATGTGATTTCAGCACTACAACGGCATAATGTGGATATATCCACTGCTATTGCATCTCACACGGAGGAATCCGTGAAAGCCGCATAAACATATATACGCCATCCGGCGGGAGGTCGGCGAAGCCGCGTTCAGTATTTGCATGCTTCCTTCCGATCTGTCCTTTGCACAGCCAGGTGCATGTCGGTACCCTGATGAGTCTGATAGAGACGAAACATGTATCTCTGCCGTATCACTGTGGCGGGGAGGGTAAGTTTTGACTTTCTTCTCGGTATGGTGGTACAGGTAGGCCATCATCTCGATGGTGGTGGAATAGGATAAATTACGTTTTATAACAATTTGTTCTAACTGTGCAATCTCTAACACAGAAAGGATAAGATGGAGAGAAGTTTGCATTTACTGTTCGTATTTTATTTCATTCTATACATGGAGCTGCATATAGTTGTACGTTTGTTGAATGTGATTTCAGCACTACAACGGCATAATGTGGATATATCCACTGCTATTGCATCTCACACGGAGGAATCCGTGAAAGCCGCATAAACATATATACGCCATCCGGCGGGAGGTCGGCGAAGCCGCGTTCAGTATTTGCATGCTTCCTTCCGATCTGTCCTTTGCACAGCCAGGTGCATGTCGGTACCCTGATGAGTCTGATAGAGACGAAACATGTATCTCTGCCGTATCACTGTGGCGGGGAGGGTAAGTTTTGACTTTCTTCTCGGTATGGTGGTACAGGTAGGCCATCATCTCGATGGTGGTGGAATAGGATAAATTACGTTTTATAACAATTTGTTCTAACTGTGCAATCTCTAACACAGAAAGGATAAGATGGAGAGAAGTTTGCATTTACTGTTCGTATTTTATTTCATTCTATACATGGAGCTGCATATAGTTGTACGTTTGTTGAATGTGATTTCAGCACTACAACGGCATAATGTGGATATATCCACTGCTATTGCATCTCACACGGAGGAATCCGTGAAAGCCGCATAAACATATATACGCCATCCGGCGGGAGGTCGGCGAAGCCGCGTTCAGTATTTGCATGCTTCCTTCCGATCTGTCCTTTGCACAGCCAGGTGCATGTCGGTACCCTGATGAGTCTGATAGAGACGAAACATGTATCTCTGCCGTATCACTGTGGCGGGGAGGGTAAGTTTTGACTTTCTTCTCGGTATGGTGGTACAGGTAGGCCATCATCTCGATGGTGGTGGAATAGGATAAATTACGTTTTATAACAATTTGTTCTAACTGTGCAATCTCTAACACAGAAAGGATAAGATGGAGAGAAGTTTGCATTTACTGTTCGTATTTTATTTCATTCTATACATGGAGCTGCATATAGTTGTACGTTTGTTGAATGTGATTTCAGCACTACAACGGCATAATGTGGATATATCCACTGCTATTGCATCTCACACGGAGGAATCCGTGAAAGCCGCATAAACATATATACGCCATCCGGCGGGAGGTCGGCGAAGCCGCGTTCAGTATTTGCATGCTTCCTTCCGATCTGTCCTTTGCACAGCCAGGTGCATGTCGGTACCCTGATGAGTCTGATAGAGACGAAACATGTATCTCTGCCGTATCACTGTGGCGGGGAGGGTAAGTTTTGACTTTCTTCTCGGTATGGTGGTACAGGTAGGCCATCATCTCGATGGTGGTGGAATAGGATAAATTACGTTTTATAACAATTTGTTCTAACTGTGCAATCTCTAACACAGAAAGGATAAGATGGAGAGAAGTTTGCATTTACTGTTCGTATTTTATTTCATTCTATACATGGAGCTGCATATAGTTGTACGTTTGTTGAATGTGATTTCAGCACTACAACGGCATAATGTGGATATATCCACTGCTATTGCATCTCACACGGAGGAATCCGTGAAAGCCGCATAAACATATATATATATATATATATATATATATATATATATATATATATATATATATATATATATATATAAATGAGAACAGTGCACGCAAACTTCGCTCCATCATATCCTTTCCGTGTTGGAGGTTGCACAGTTTGAATAAATTGTTAAAAAAAACAAGTTAAAAACTTACCCTCCCCGCCATAATGATACGGCAGAGGTAGATGTTTCGTCTCTACTAGACTCATCAGGGTACCGACATGCACCTGGCTGTGCAAAGGACAGATCGGAAGGAAGCATGCAAATACAGAGCGCGGCTTCGCCGACCTCCCACCGAATGACGTATATATGTTTATGCGGCTTTCACGAATTCCTCCGTGTGAGATGCAATAGCAGTGATTACATCCACTGTGTCACTGTAAAGGGGAGAGTAAGTTTTTAACTTTCTTCTCGATATGGTGGTACAGGTAGGCCACCATCTCGGTGGTGTGAAATAGGATGAATTGTGTTTTTTAGCAATTTATTCAATCTGTGCAACCTCCAACACGGAAAGGATATGATGGAGCGAAGTTTGCATTCACTATTCGCATTTTACTTCCTTCACATACAGAGTTACATATAGTTGTATGTTTGCTGAATGTGATTTCAGCACTAAAACAGCATAATGTGGATATAACCACTAATATTTCATCTGACACGGATGAATCCGTGAAAGCCTCATAAACATATATATATATATATATATATATATATATATATATATATATATATATATATATATATATTTCATTTATAATATAATCAGTGTTAAATAGCAGCGTAGTCCACAAGTTGACTTGTATAATAAACTTATGGTTACTGAGTCAAGTCGGTGCAGGTATTCGTAAAGCAGGAATCATCCCCTGCGTAATCCCTCATCCCATGAATCTATGTACAATAAATGGACTTCATAAACAAATTGTTACTTGTAAATTTTTGCTCATATTATTCTATTTTTTTGATAATTATACGAAATATTTTTTGGTAAATAAATTATATAAAAAATTAAAATACAAAAATAATAATTATGTAATGAAGCGTATAATAGGCAACAATAAAACAAGTCTTGATTTGGTTTCGAGAAACGGCCACCATTTTGTTATTTAAAAAATTCTTTCTCTTTCAAATCTGTTTCTTGAAGTTTATGATTTATGTCATTTTAGTTAAAAGAGAAAATTAAATACGGAAATTAGTCATCAAAATGTAATATTCTAAATAAAAAAATGTATTTTTCTTCACTACCAAAACACTAATCACAACTTTAAAATCTTCATAACTTAGTTGAAAAAAAATGTTTTTGCAAAACAGCAAAGTATATGTACACCTTATTGGTTTTTATAATGATATATTTCAAGGAGAAAGCATTTTTTCACTATATAATTTGAAATGGAATCGGTCATTGGAAAAGAAAAAAATTATCGTCTCCCCCTAAGTTTTATCACCCATGAAAACAATTGTAATTGAAGAAGCGTCAGAGTGATCAAATTCTATTTTCGAAAGGTCGATAATTAAATTTACATTATTGCAATACACCAAGTGCCCAATTTAAGAAAAAATAAATAAATGTTCATCACGATTTCGAAAATGACATGTTTTCGTTTCGTGACATAGAAAATTTCATCCTTTCAAATGAGATCCTAACAGATCTGTCTGCTTTTCGGACAAATTCAAATCGCGAACCAAATTATTTATGTCTTCTTGAATTATAAAATGTGACTTAACTTGAATTTCTTCAAACTCAGAATCAAAATCATTATCGTCATCGACACTAAGTCGTCTTGAAGGGAAAGGTTGTGAATCGTCATTCTAAAACGTCGTAGATCGAATAGTATAGGCAAATTGCCATTCTGAGAGACTGGTCTTATTTCTAAAGATAAATTGGAGTATATAACTGTGTTTCATCTGTGAATTTTTGCCTTTTCGTAAGGCAAAATAACAGTCCGAAACATGATCTCGAGGCTCAGTCCATATCATGCGAATAGCAAGCGGCATATGACGTGATCCTTCCTTCCAATCGATTAAATTTTTCACACATGTTACGCAACAAATATATGGGGCCTAAGTTTTGTTTTCATGAGCTAATGAAAAACTAACATACTCGCAGTAACACTTCAAAATAATATCTGTAAAATTTCACCTTTGTTTTTCAAAAGCCAGTTCACCATAAATAAATAAAAAAAGAGTTAGGATCGTTAATACATCTTCTCGACATATTTGCACAAGCATATTGGTTGATTAAAACCAACACAACTTAAATAAATATACAGATAAAAATGTATGTATAAACACTTTTTTTGCAGCCATTTACATGCGTTTGTCGTAATAATAACAAAAATGACCTTATCACAAGAAAACTGAGGGCGATTTGAAGCAAAATAAGCGCACTTTCGTAATGAGGGTAGGTAGTCAAGTCATTCCCATCTTCAAAAAGGGAGACCCTGACTCACCGGGCAAGTACAGACCAATTTTTTTGTTACCCATCATCTCAAAGATATTAGAAAAATGTATATCCAATAAAATAATAGATTATTTTGAAGGAAACAACCTCTTTACTCCCTGCCAGTTTGGTTTCAGGAGTGACAGTAATACAACAATGACGATTCTGGACCTTGTTTCCTACATCTTAGATTCCTTTAATAAAATGGAGTATTAGTACCTTATTTTGTAATTTAAGAAGGGCATTTGACTGTGTTATGCATCAAGTACTTCTTCAAAAACTCAAAAAATACAATTTTTCTCATGCAAGTGTTTCTTTCTTGGAACCATATCTAAAGAATAGGATGCAGATTGTTAGGGTTGCCGAGGTGTCGTCTCTACAGGGTGAGCTTAACATAGGTGTTCGACAGGGTTCAGTCCTGGGACCCATCCTGTTTTTAATCTATATCAACGACTTACCTCTTGTTGAACCAACAGCAAAGTTCACCTTGTTTGCTGACGACACCACGGTTGCTGTGTCGATAAATTTGCTAAAAAATACTTTGTCAGAGGTTGACAGGGTGCAGAGAAATATTGAGGAATGGTTTTGTGCAAACAGACTACTTCTCAATAAAAGCAAAACCAATAAAATGGTGTTCTCACTCAGAAATATAGAGGAGGTAAATGAGAAACCAAATGTCAAGTTTTTGGGGGTGCAGATGGATGAGGGGCTTCGTTGGCACAGCCATATCCAGGAAGTAGCTAAAAAGCTTAATACTGCTTTATATGCTCTTCGTTCTTTAACAGAAAGTGCCTCAAAGTCTATATTAAGAACAGCATACTTTAGCCTATTTCATCCAGTCGTGTCCTATTTCATAATGACTTGGGGCATACACCCCATGTATCTCGGGTATTTAAAATACAGAGAAGGGCTATCAGGGCTTTGTCGGATCTTAACTATAGAGACTGCTGTAGGGAGGCCTTCGGGACTCTTGGTATACTAAGTATCCCTTCTTTGTATATACTTGAGAATCTGCTTTATATTAATAAGAATAGGCATGTTTATGGAACTCATGCAGAGGTGCATGACTATAACACTAGATTTAAGGATAGATTACTGTCTATGTACCAACGTGTGGAGAGATGTCGGAGTGGCCCGAGATATTGGGGTATCAAACTTTTTAATAAAATTCACCTAGAATTACAAGATCTACCCTATTTAAATTTTAAATATAAAATAAAACAAATTCTTGTCCAAAATGCCTTTTATTCCACCGAGGAGTTTATAAGTTATAACTTTTAAATAATATGTTAATTAATGTAGTGTTCTTTTCATTTAAATGTTTATATTGTTTAAGCATGCTTATCTATTGCTACTTTGTCTTGGTAACCTATATGTTTCTTGTATTTTTTACTTGTACACATTTTATTTTTAAACACATACTAGTTTTATTAGTACTTAAGCTATTTGATTGTATACTGTTTTTATTAATTGACTTGCATAAGTACCTTTTGTGCATTGACATTAATAAATGATCTTATCTTATCTAGTTGTTGATAAAATTATGGGAATCGTTTGGATCTCTGTATAGCAATGTCAATTAGTGTAATCCGCCTAGAAATTTTATCTCGTAGTATAATATCTGGTGTGTTATGAGCAACTGTCTGATCTGTGAGAACCGTTCAGTCCCAATATAGCTTGAGCTCGTTGTTCTCAAGAATTAAGGCACTTTTCCTACCTGCAATACATTTAACTTATCTGCTAGCTCTTGGTGGAGTATCTTGGCGGCTGAGTAGTGTCTTTCCTTATACTCCGTTGCGGCGAATGCTTTTCATCCTCCAGTTATGTGCTTGACTGTCTCTGATGTTCGACAGCCATATCTACATTGGTCGTTTTCTCTGATGGTGAACTTCCGATCGTTTTTCATCGGAATAACCTGATCTTGGATAGCTAACAAAAAGCGCTTCATTTCCGGAGACATCTGAAATCCTGAAATCAACCAGTACTTCGACGCTGAGTTATCGACATTGTCCTGACTTCATTTGGATAACGTCTATGAAGTAGCTGCCATAGTCAAATTTGTAACTTCTCTTGGTCTGTCTGATGGTGAGAAGCAATATCCTGTTCCTTGAGCTGTAGCGGGTTTGAATCGTCTGCCTCGCATATTGCTCGATGTAATGTGGAACAGCCCGCTAATCTGTACAAATATGAACGTAAGTTTACTATTTGTTGATCGAGCTGCTTACTAATATGTACCCCTCGTCTTCCTCCTTGAAGTCTTGACAGCATTGTACGTTCATAGCACTCCGAGGGTGGTGTTTGTGTGTCTTTCTTAAGAGTATTCTTATTTTTCTTTGTAGGTTTTCGATGTCCGTCCTGCTCCATTTTACAGTTTACTTAATTATTAATAAAATGTATACACATGTATATTTTTATCCAGTCAAAATATTTTAATAAAATATCTCTTTGTTAAAGTGAAAGATACTGGCAAGAATATCTGATCATATAATTTTATAAAAAAAAACAAATACCGAGCTGAATAACTGGCAAGGGAGGAATTTTCTTTTTTTACACCAACACCGCGGCGGCGATATTTTCTCATTTTTTAACATTTTTTATACATATCGTTTTTGCAGCTCTTTTAGAAGTAATAAACAACGCCGAAATAAAGATTAAAAAAATCAAGATACTGTTAAACGAAAAAATATGAAACTTATGAGAAAACAAAATCGTAATAGGAAAACGCGGAAGTTAAAAAGCGATTTGTCTAAAGTTTTTGTGCTTATAGACTTACAAAAATAGGTCAGCTTTAGAAAGATCGTAGGGAGAATATTTACAGAATAGTGGTTTATTTGAATTTCGCTCATGTTTTTTAAAAAAGCTACACAACAAGCAATTTTTTTTTCTTTTTTTTTATAATATCTTTATAAAATTCCTCTTATTTCGTCTTGTGAAAAAAATTCCAATGAAATGAAAAGCATGTACGAGATTAAATTTTCCCAATGTTATACATTCGCATCGACAGTTTTGATTTACATAGTATAAATATATATTTTTAGAGCAGAAAAATCCAAACTTTTTAGATTAAACGCCACACTGACTCCGCTACTCAAGGGCGAAGACCTAGCTAGCTTATACCAACATACTGTAGTTTTCAATTACGCGCAAATTCTCGTTCTGGGACTAGCTAGCGAGTGAGATATCTATGGCACAAAGGTGGACTCCGTTCCGTGGGCAATTTCAGTTAGTACTTACAGCCAAATGTCAAGGATATTTCATTGCAGCGGAGACAGAAGTTAAGTGCAGGAAGTGCAAACAGTTTGGCTTCCGGAACGAGGTGGGTACAAGAGAAGCATTATTTGCTTTTAATGTGCTTACTTAAAGATGCTTAGATATCAATCAGGACCTCTATGTCTGCTTCATAGATTCCAACAAAGCTTTTGATAGGGTCAAACATGACAAACTGATAGAGATTCTCAGAAGCAAAAATTTGGATGAAAGAGATTTAAGGTTGATATCAAATCTGTATTACAATCAGCGAGCGGCAGTAAAAATTGGGCAGGAAATATCCGAAGATGTGGAAATACAAAGGGGAGTCAGACAAGGGTGTATATTGTCACCTTTACTATTTAACGCTTATTCTGAAGAGATCATATTGGAAAGTCTTGAATCTGAAACAGCAGGGATAAAAGTAAACGGAATTTTAATCAACAATATTAGGTATGCAGATGACACCTAAATAATACCTGATAGTTTGAAAGGCCTAGAAAAAATAATGAATAAAATATTAAGAGTTAGTGAAGAATATGGACTCTCTCTCTTAACACGAAAAAGACCAAGTTCATGATAATTAGTAAAAACACCAATAATAATGAAATCCTAATGGTAGGAGGCCAGCACATAGAAAGAGTTTAGAAGTACACTTAGTTGGGAACCCTAATAACAGAAAATAATGACTATACCGTCGAAATAAAAACCAGAATCGAGAAAGCACGTGCCAACTTTATTATAATGAAAAAGGTTATCTGCAGCAAAGATCTAACGTTAGCCCTGAAAATACGACTGACTAAATGTTACGTATACAGTGTTCTATATTATGGAATGGGAGCATGGACACTGAATCGAGAGGCAATGAGAAGACTTAACTCTTTTGAAATGTGGACCTATAGAAAAATTCAGAGGATTTCGTGGTGGATCGAGTTACGAACACCGAAGTGTTGAGAAGAATGGGGAAAGAAAAGGAAGTCGAGATAACAGTAAAACAGAGAAAACTGCAATATTTCGGACACATTATGCGGGGAGAGAAGTACAGCATCTTACAGCTCATAATCCAAGGCAACATAAGTGGCAGAAGAGGCGTAGGACGACAACGAATTTCATGGCTAAAAAACCTAAGGGAATGGTTTGGATGCAGTTCAAAACAACTATTTAGAGCAACTCCCTCAAAAATTAAAATAGCTATTATGATTGCCAACCTCCGCAATGGAGAAGGCACTTGAAGAAGATCAATTATGCTTGGTTAGTCGAAGTATAGGTAGTGAGGAACAGAGCTGGAACATGTTCTGGAAAAATTCTGCTGCGTAATCGTTTGTCTGGAAGATTCGAGTACTTTCGAGGGTATTCGGAAATGTTCTAAGGACAAGTTGTATTAATACGGGAGACAACCGAGAATTAGACAGTTCCAAAATTTGCATTCGAAGGGACAGCGCGATTTGGAAAATGATATATAGTGTATCTAGTGTGTTTTATGACTAATGAAAATACAGTGTGGTTTAACTTAATGATGATTCCAGTGCATTTTGTTTACTCAGAATCCCTGCTCTTAATCGTATTAATTGGCATCATTTTAATTTCAACTTATGTCCCTTTTGCGTATGTTTATATAAATATTCGGGTTTAGTAACCAAAGCAATGAGCAGGTCTATATAAAATTTTTATGTTTTTGGAAAAAGTGAAAATCATCACATTATTCAACACTAAATGTAAGTTAGTAAATACAGTCTAATTATCAACAATTGTGAGAACATATCGACACAGAATATGTAGATCCTGTTGTCCACAGAAGCCTAAGTACAATGTATTTTAATTTCATAATTTTCCTTAAAATCTGAAAGTCTAATTCCTTTCTTTTTTTGGTTTCCGTAGAAATAAATACCTTTGTGGTTTATTAAACCAAGACCGTATGCATTATATATGGCCCCCTCAAATCAATGTTTATTTAAGTAGATTCAGGAGGCTCTTTTTCGCTTTTACATTAATTATGTATATCAACCCCTCCCGTCACAACCGCCCCGAAAACAGAGCTAGATATCTGAGACACTGTGGATTTCTCTTTAAATGAAAACTAAGAATTTAGTTTTGTCCGCTTTCAAATTACTCACCACTGAAATGTAATAAGAATAGTTTGTGTTACAAAAAATCTTAAAATTTTCAGGAGATTGTTATATAATAAAGACAATACGCTATTACTACAAAGAAATAATCTTAGTTTAAGAGAATGTATGTTTCTCTATGTCTGCAATGCGACGGCAAATACGCAGCGAGGAGCCTTATTTATTGGAGAAAAATTTTCATGTTTCCCGGATGCCGCTATTTTTAGACAATTTTATGATAGATCCGTATTTTTCAAGCGTTGCATATTATGGATAAATGTATTTATACTAGAAATTACATTACAATTTGTATATTTAATTTGTTATTAATACTCACATTATAAACTATAAAGGTTATGCTTTTAAAGAGAGGATGACAAAAGATATATATATTGTAGAAAAATAGTAAAAATTTTCTTGATATTTTGTAAAAGAGCTCATTTTAAAAAACTAATTAATTAAAATTTTTAAATTTCAGTAACAAGTAATATTATCGGGAAAAGCCCAAAATTCTATTATGAGATAGAAATTTATTTCCCTGCTAGTCCAATTTGTATGGGTGACAAAAGAATCTAAATGGGTTTTGAGTTCGGTTCTAAAAAAATGCCTTTAAATTTCACTAGTGCAGTGAGAAAATGACTGGCATATTTAAAATATACATAGAAGAGATGAAAGTCATTAATAATACAAACAAATAAAAAACGAAAAAATGTTAACCAGAAAGAAACATTCTGGAATGAATGACTTAGACGGGACTTAAAGAAGGATATAGAAGATGTTACAAAGCAGAAAAGACGTTGCTCTTTAGGGTCAAGCGAAGTTTATAAAGAAGTGCCAACAACTCGTGAAAACAGGATGCAGCAAATCAGAGATGCTTGTGCCAAAATAACACCTTAAATGCTCCGCAGTTATGCGCAATCTTTTGAAATGCGGATCAATAAGTGTATTGAAGTTGAAGGTAAAGATTTTGAGCACTTATTGAAATAAATTCTTATAAAACCTTTAACGTGATCCTACAAAATGATGAGGGGCGAGGGGTCTCATAGAAAACAAGCACCCCAATGGTAAGAAGCGAGGAGGCTAACCGAAAACAAACTTCCAGATGGTGAGAGGCAAAGGGACTCACCAAAAACAAGCACCCCGATGGTGAGAGGCGAGGAGACTTCCCAAAAACAAGCACCCCGAAGAAAACAAAAACTACTACGTCCACATCGTTATTCCTGGGTACTGCTAAAAGTAGTTACTCGTGCACATAATCGTACTAGTAGCATAGTTTTTGTTAAAAATTCTGAATGAATAATGAAATAGCCCAGATCAAGGTAATGTTATAGCAACTTTGCACTCTTACAACTTTAGTATGAAACAATTTATAAAATAAAGACGTTGAATATCCTCGGTTGATCTTAATATAACCTTCATATTAGACCTTATCCTTGAGGTCAAAGTCATATTTGATGATGAAATTACTGTGAAATTGATCGGTCTGTACGTTTCCGGCGGGGTCAAATTGGGGTTTCCTTTTCAAATTTTCAAATTCAGCTTTAAATGACCTTAAAGCTTAAGGTCAAGGTTACTTTAAAGGCCACTACCACTGCCCCCGTGCTATCCAACAACTTTAATACAAAACATTTCACGCAATACTATATTCTTTTTGTTTTAACTTTGTAATGACCTTGATATTTGACCTTCACCTTGAAGTCAAGCTTATATTCGATGGTAAAATTTCCCACCCTTTTCATTCCTGGGGTCAAAATTGGAGGGTCCCATTTTAAATTCTGAAGTTGAGTTTTGAAATGAACTTTAAAAGAAATGAATTTTAGATATCTTAAATGGAATTGAAAAAGTTTACTAATTGAAAACAATGAAATTGTTTTATAGCGGCAAAAATATTTCGAAACAATACGGAGTTTTCAAAAAAAGGAGAAAAAATTTTATTACATCGACGAAACGTGGCTCAATGAAGGGCACATGATTGGGAAGGTATGGCAAAATCTGATCATTAAAAGTTCAAAGCAGACATTTATGGAAGGATTTTTGTAAGAACTACGCAGTCCTAGTGGAAAAGGTCGTCGTCTTATAGTAATTCATATTGGAAGAGTATATGGTTTCTTAGATGGCGGACATTTTCAAGTCTCGAGAAACAGGGGAACTATCATGAAGACATGAACACCGATATTTTTGCGCGCCGGTTTTCTTCGATTTTAAATCTTGTGGAACCCCATTCGGTAATTGTAATGGACAGTGCCTCATATCATAATCGGCACCAAGAAAAATTTCCTATTTCTGCGTCTAAAAGGCGGAGAGACACCAATGGCTCCTCTCAATAAACATTAAATTTGAAAAAACAATACTTAAAGAGCAGTTGCTAGATTAAGTAAGGGCAAATAAACAAAAATATATCAAATATGCTATTAATGAAATAGCTCGGGAAAAACTCTTACAATGTTGAGACTGCCGCCGTACCATTTTGAACTGAACCCAATCGAAATAGTATGGGTGCAAATAGAAAGTGAAGTGGCATGGAAAAACCAAACATTCAAATTAGCATATGTCAAAATATTATTAGACAAGGTGACGGCCAATGATTGGAAAAAATGTTTCGATTGTGTTAAAAAAGAAGGACAAAGAATGTGGGGCTTGGGCATTCACGTTGAAGCAGTGGCTGAACCAATAATATTCACCCCTGATGGTGATAGTTCCTTAGATTCAGATATGACAGCAATTCTGCCGAAGAATCAATGTGAGCTAAGTCTCTATCTCTCTCGCTTTCTACAGCTCTTATAACCCAGGGATGGGTCGTCTCCATTTGACTCTCGCCGTCATTAGCTCCTCTGCATCTGTGATGTTCAGGGTTCTAAGGTCTGATGCTGTCTCTTCACCGCAGTCGGAGTCTTCCTAATAGTCTTCTACGGTTTGGGGCCTGCTCACATATTAATTTGACTACTCTTCCATCTTCCTGCCTCCTGATATGGCCGCCCCATCTCAGTGTTTCTGCTTTATTTTTACAATGTCCGGTTGGTCACATAGTTCTTCTAGCTCCCTGTGCGTTCTACTACGGTACTGTTGTCTTGTATCATCCCATATGGGTCCGTATATACTCCGTAGGATTTTCCTCTCTGCAATTCGTTCTATGTTTTCGTTCTGTCTTATCATCCTCTAGGTTTGACAGGCATAAGTCATAATCGGTAGTACGATGGAGTGATATATTCTTATTTTTGTCATCAGAGATATATTATTAGATATTATTATTTTTTATAATGCAAAACAGCAACGATTGGCACTTTGTATTCTCATGTTAATTTCCTTAGTCATGTTATTGTCTGATGTAATAGTGGAACCCAGATATTTAAATTCATGGTTTCTCTCAAAGGTGTATTGGTTCGTGGTCACATTTTGTCCTACTCCATCCCTCTCACCGTTTTTGATATGGTCATGTACTTGGTTTTATTTTCATTTATTTGTAAAATATATTCTTTAACGTTCACAGTTGTGTTTCCAACGATATCTATGTCATTCGCAAAGGCCAATATGAAACAGAGGCCCCGATCTCTGAATAAAAGAATCGCAGTTTTTGCCTCCCTCATTACTTCTCTGAGGCTATATTGATAAGGAGTGGGAAGATAGCGTTCCTCTGTTTCCGGCCATTATTTATTGTGAAAAAGATTGAAAGCTTCCCTCCGATCCGTACGACACTTGTGAGCTAAGTGATCTACCTTATCTATGTCACACTTCTAAGGATGATACAAGATGCACCTTGGTTGGTCCGAAAAGAACAAATTAGAAGATAAATGCACTGGACCCAACATATAGGAGCAGGTAAAGAACAAACTTTCAATTAATATATATAAAATAACTTAAGGGTTTTTAAAGTGTATATGGACAAATTAGAAGGTAAATGCACTGAACCCAACATAAAAGAGCAGGTAAGCAAACAAACTTTCGATTAATATATAAAAAACCTTAAGGGCACGTCTAGGGTATATGAAATATCTTAAAATGACAAACCTGCATTGTCAGCAAAATGTAGGATGAATGCATAATAATGGGTGCGACCAGCATCTGAAGCAGCTACACTGAGTGAAGACCAAAGGTTTGTTACGGTTTAATTGCCTGGAAACCGGAGGCTTCACTGAATAACCTTGAACTGCCAGCAACCACGGCTAACGTCAGACAAAGGAAAATCGGTAGAACCTTCCGTCCGGGGAGTTCTAGTCAGCAATAATCCGACACTATCTTTCACACTTTGTGAAGGTGCCTATGCAAGATTTTCCCTCTAGGAAAAAAAAATGTAAGGGTTGATAAAAATGTGAGGAAATAAGTTTAACTTTAAAAAAAAGTTTCATCATTTACTATTTTCTGAAATGCACGCGCCACTGGAATTGATTCCCTTGACGGGGCACTCTATATGCAATCGATGAGTCACTGACAGAAATTATGGACTTTAGTTATATTACTTGTCTTTAAATTTCTTGTTAATTGCGATACGAGACACAGACTCAAACCTAACTTTATCACTTTTTAGAACAACACAGACCAAAATTAATACTTTTAAAATTTACTTCCCAATAATTATTTTAAACTCCATAAATTCCGATTTTAATCAAGATAATAATGATTTTCCATTAAGGACCACAGCAGCATTAATATTTAGAAGATATGTTTCGTCGAACGAAATCGAGCACCAGCAATAAATTTTTCCTGATATTATAATGTTTGAAAATTCTATAGGCTGCAGTAAAATAAGTGATTTCAGCTTCAGCAATATTATTGAAAGAGTCTGCAATGCGACACTGATGATATGACGCTCTGCTGCTCTCGAGAAAATTTATTTTCTGCTTCTGTCACTATTACGATGTTTAAGAGTTATTTTACTGTATAGTTTTTTATTTACGTCATATCTTTGTATCCTACATGTTTCAACAAATGTATTTGAGAAGTTTTATGCTTACGCTCGCTTCTATATAAGTACATTTGACGCTTTTTAAAATAATGCTGGAAACTAGATAGGAACATTGTAGAAAATTTATTGACACGTTGATAAAAATGTTCTCTTAAAATTAAAAACACGAGACTTTTTTAAACAAGGTGTCTCTAAAAGATCTAGATAAGACGCTAGTACAAATTGCTGAATCTAAAATATGAGGATCTAGAACAAATTACCTTAGTCCAAAAGTTGATAGTTTTCCATATACAGGGTGTCAAAGTCATAATTTTTTGGGCTTTTTGTAAATATTTATCTTTACAATAACTTGATCTAATCTTTAGGATGAAAATTCAAGGTTTGATTACAGTTTCGAAGTTATATCTAGTAGGTGTCACTTCAAGCAACCGTTTCTGATATAATAATAATAAAAATAATAAAAGACCAGAACTTCTGACTCAAGAAGTTCTAGTGTATACACCATCAACTGGCTAATCCTATTAATGACGTTTTTCTTAACCCAGCAAGAATGCCATTTTTCTTGACCGAAGGTATTACGTCCTCTTGCCAAAGGACCAACACAACACACATGACGCAGCTGAGTATAGGCCAATCACCTGCCTTCCCACACTGTATAAAGTGATCATCTCCTGCTTGACCCAACGCATCTATGCACATTGTGAGCAAAATAACAACATTGCAACTCAACAGAAAGGATGCATGAAGGGAGTAATGGGATGCAAGGCACAATTGATTGTTGACTTTGTCATATGTAACTAAGCCTATACCAACCGAAGATACCTCCTTGCTGCCTACGTGGAGAACAAGAAGGCCTTCAACTCAGTGCCACATGAGTGGCTCAAAACTATATTGAGAATGTATAGGGTCGATAATCAGTTTGTTTCATTTTTAGAACGCATCATGTCTACTTGGAGAACTAGGATCCAATTGCAAGTGCTATCCAGCGACACCATCCAAACTAACACAATTCTGATATGAGGGGGTATATTTCAGGATAACTGACTCAGCTCACTGTAGTTCTGTCTTGCTAACCTGAACCCACTGTCACGCCGTTTGAACTCTATCACGGCTTTAGTATTAAAAATAACAACGATGGGATAGTAAGAGTGAATAATCATCTATACATGGATGATCTTAAAGTTATGGCTACTACCGGAAACCAGCTGGAACAAATGCTTCAAAGTGTAGAGAAGTTCTCCGGGGACATCCGAATGCGGTTTGGACTTGACAAATGCCGTATTTTGAACATCGTTAAAGGTAAGATACAACCAGGAGCATTTAAAATGCAGAACGGTGAAACCATCGCTGCAATGGAAGCACACCAAACATACAAATACCTAGGTATGAAACAGGTTAAAAGAATTGACCATCGTACTATGAAAGCCGAATTGACAACCGAATTTGTCAGGAGGGTAAGGCGGATATTACGAACTAATTTAAATAGTAGAAACTTGTTTAAGGCGCTCAACACGTATGCTTGCTCAGCGCTAAGCTACTCTTTTGGAATTGTAAAATGGAGCAGGACGGACATCCAAAACCTGCAAAGAAAAATAAGGACACTCTTAACAAAAGCACAAAAAACATCACCCTCGGAGTGCTATTGAACGTACAATGCTTCCACGATATCAAGGAGGAAGTGGATTGGCGGATATTGGTAAGCAGTTCTACCAACAAATAATAAACTTACGTTCATATTTCCACAGGTTAGCGGACTCTTTCACACTACGTCGAGCAACATGCGAGGCAGACGATTCAACCCCCCTACAGCTGAGGGATCAGGATATTGCTTCTCACCACCAAACAGACCAAGAAAAGTTACAAATATGGCTACAGAAGCCACTTCATCGACGGCATCCAAATGTCAATCAGAATAATGTCGATAACTCAGCGTCGAACTACTGCTTGATTTCAGGACAGATGTTTCCGGAAACGGAGGACTTCTTGTTAGCTATCCAAGACCAGGTTATTCCGACGAAGAACTATTAGAAGTTCATCATCAGAGATCCCTTAATAACAAACGACCAATATAGATATGGATGTCGAACATCAGAGACAATCCAGTACATAACTGGAGGATGCCAAGCGTTTGCCGCAACCGAGTATAAGGAAAGACACGACTCAGTCGCTAAGATACTTCCCCAAGAGTTAGCAGATAAGTTAAACCTATTGAAGCTAAGAAAAGTTCCTTATTACAAATACAATCTGGAGCCTCTTCTTGAGAACAACAAGTTCAAGTTATATTGGGACCGAACGGTACTGACGGATCAAAGAGTAGCTCATAATAGACCAGACATTATACTAATAGATAAAATATGTAGACAAACTACACTAATCAACATTGCTGTACCTAACAGCAACAACCTAAAGCCAAAATGCAACGAGAAGATTGCCAAATACAGAGATCTGGAGGTGCAAATCCAAAGACAATGGGCAATGAACAGCGTCCAAACGATTCCCATAATACTGTCAACAACTGGAGTGATACCAAAGAACCTCCTGCAAAACATCAAGGGATTGGGCCTTAGTAAGCATCTGTATAAACCGATGCAGAAAGCAATTCTCCTTGCAACCGCGCGAGCCGTCCGAAAGTTCGTAGGAAATACAGCAGACCACGTCACCTAAGACCCGATAACATGGAAAGGGTTCCTACAGAGCTTCATACTTTTGGTATCTTTGTATACCTAGTATGAATCAATATTCCCTGGAAGGCGTGCAAAGCCGGTTGGCTTGTAAATCATAAAATAATAAAAGTTTATCTATAGTAATATAGAATATTTTACATTTTTACATACATTAAAAAAAGATGAGCAAGTACAAAAATATATAATAATTTACAAAATCCTCCATATACCATGTACGGGGTGTCCCATTTTTGACACTTTTAAGGGGTATCGGAGTTATTATCGAAAATAGAGTGTTACGGTTTTTACTTTAGTGTCCTACTTTTTAACGAAACGAAAAATTCCGGTGTTAAATTTGTCATGGCTTCAGTACATTTTAATCTAAAGGATGATTTTGAAAATCTTCGTTTTTTAGCCATATCTCGTATTTCCGTTATGGGTTAATTTATTAAAAAAAAAAATGGTTTTTATAGAGTTTTTTTACGTAGAATTCAGTGGTGCAGTCAGTTTTTTCTAAAACGTTTAGTTTTTGAGATACTAACCAATGTTATGATTTTTTAAATAAGACACCCTGTATATTATTTTAGACATTAACTAAGTATAATTTAACGTTTTCAAAAATATATAATGTGTTTATTTTATTTTGAAAAATAAGGTCAGAATTCGATATTTACAATATTTTATTTTATTTGTAACAGTAGACCATA
The DNA here is from genome assembly GCA_034092305.1 of Diaprepes abbreviatus. Lineage (NCBI taxonomy): Eukaryota > Metazoa > Arthropoda > Insecta > Coleoptera > Curculionidae > Diaprepes > Diaprepes abbreviatus. The sequence continues at coordinate 4,216,304 of JASJET010000125.1, read as the reverse complement.
GCCAATTTATAAGAAGCAAAAGGCAGAGGTCCAAAACTGCACAGTTTTGTCAAATTGTTATTATTTATGAAATATTTTTGTTACGTAGGTGTTTCTATTTTATTTTTTATTTATTTTACATTTACAGTTGCCGTTTATGATAATTATGAAGAGTATGTCTGTTTTATACAAAGCAATGTCCCTTAGAAGCTTCTGAATTATATTTCAATAGGTAATGCATTTAAAGTATTATCATTAGAATAACTTCTATTTGGCAATCATTTTTGTTCATGTTAGGGATCCAGAAAGAAAGCAATCCTTTCCGAACATATTTTCTCACTTTTATTTAGCCGCGTCCTAAGACATACGTCAAAGAAGACAGGGAGAGAAAAGAAACAAATTTTTATTTTACGCATCAGCAACAACTTCATTATCCTGTAAAAAAATAGAGGAAGAAGCTGGTGTAGCAAAATCTGACGCTGAAAGAATTTTGAAAAAGTATAAATAACATCCATATAAATTTAAAATAGTGCAACACTTGCACCCAGGAGATGATGAGCGCCGTAACGTTTTGTTAATGGTATTTAGAACAAATCCAGACCAACGACTCTTTTGTCAGATTTATCATCTGATTTGACGAATGTTATTTTTCAAGTACGGGAATTTTTAATCATCACAACACGAGGCATTGGTCTGCTGGTTTCGAAAGGACACAACAAGGGTGCTTCGGGGTTTGTGTGTCATGTTTTATTTTGGACCGACGCATAGTCATGGATATATGAAAAGTGTCTGACAGCACGTAGATACCTAGAAATCCTTGAGAAAATATTCCAGAATTGCTTGAAAATGTTCCATTGGCCCATTTCAATTCCATTTATCTTCAACAAGATGGTGCTTCGAGCTCCTGGACCGTTAAGGCCATTTCTGGACAATAACTTTTTTTAATGATGGATAGGTACCAATGGGCCAGTGAGGTGGCCCTCACAATCTCCCGATGTTTCCGTTTTTGATTTTTTTTGTGAGGTTTTATCCGAAATCAAGTGTATAGAACACGACATGGATCTATAGCGGAAATTCGTGAGGCATTTGGTTTGGCCTTCCAAACTCTTCATAATAGACCTATGATTCTTTTAAACGCAATTAGAAGAATAACAAAACTGTACAGATATTGCATTCGAGAAAACAGCCGTCATTTTAAAAACCATCTTAAAAAAAACTCATAGTTGTTTTTAGTTCCACGGTTTCTTTTTATTTTTGTTACTTTAGTTTTATAAAATAATGTTGTTCTTGTTTTTCGCAATCAAATTTCAATCTTCTGGTTTTATAATAAGAGTGTTGTTTAAAGTAAGAAATGTAATCATAATTACAGAGTTTACAATTGAAAATATAGAAAAACATTGAAATTACCTTTTAAAGTGTCAAATCTTTGGCATAATTATTATTGTCAAAATTTTGCATAGGTTTCTTATAAATTGGTCATGGCTTACTGTTACACATAAAGTAAATTATTGAAAATATCAAATTCTGAACAACATAAAATAAATACAATATATACTTTTGAAAAGCCTAAATTATACTTAATCAATATCTAAAATAAAAAGTCATAAGTTTGGTTAATATCTCAAAAACTAAACTTTTTGAAAAAAACTAACTGCGCCACTGAATTCTGCATAAAAAACTGTATAAAAATCAGTTTTCACCTTTTTGATAAATTAACATATAGGGAAAATACGAGATGTGCCTAAAAAACGAAGATTTTCAAAATCACCCTGTAGATTGAAAACTAAGACAGCCATGACAATTTTGACACCGGAATCTTTCGTAAAAAGTAGGACACTAAATTGAAAGCCGCAACAATATATCTTTGATAATAACTCCCACACCCCCTAAAACTGTCGAAAGTGGAAGACTCCATACATATAAATAAACAAAACACCCACAAAAGTAAACTTATACGTGGGCTTTCACTTTAATATACAAGCGAACATTCACCAAAAAAAAAATTCAATATAAATCTATATATACAAGAAAACACCTCTGGGTAAAAAAAAAATCACAACAAGAACAAAGACCAACAGCTTTTCATAACACAGCAAAATACAAAGACGTTTTCCTATGTTTAATAAATAATAATTCTTTACATCAATAATTTTACAAGTTTCTTTTATAGATCTCTGAAGAATCCAAGAGGTAAAGAATGATTTTGAATTATTTTTTTAATATCATTTGGAATTTTATTAAAAATTTTAGTTGCGAGGTATATATGCGAATCCTGGGAACCAGCAGTTTATTTCCTCTGGTCCATGTTAAACAGTTATGTTGAATTCTGGCAATATTGTTATCCTATGACTTGAGGCACTAAAGCATTGTCAACTCTCTAAAGTATAATTAACGAACATCCAAGACACCATTCTCACAAAACAAATTATCACTAGGATAAAAATATGGCTTTTGAATATGATTTTATGAGAACCATTTCTGTGCAAGATCAAGTTTCTTCGAATAATTAGTCACCGAACCCCACGTCACGATGCCATAGACAAGATGCAATTGTATCAAACAATAATACAAGACTTTAAGTTGTATAGCAAATACATTTTTATAAAATTTTAATTTTGGTATCACGTTTATAATTTTTTTATCAATGAGTCTACCTGATTAGCCCACCTTAAATGACTACGTTAAAGAAATCCTCCATTGCCAACCACTACCTCGATAAAATCATCAGCAAAACTAATAATATCACCACTAAGAGGCATTTGAAATATATTGTTAATATACAATGTGAAAAGCAATAGGCCAAGAACTGTGCCTTGGGGCACCCCAAAGGCAACCTATTGGCTGACGCTTATAATAACTTCAGCGGCGACACATTGCCATTGATCAGCTTGATAACTTTTCATTCACTCGTATGCAAATCCTCTAAAACCTACATTTCTTAATATTATCAAGAGCTCTGAGTGACTAACTGTGTCAAATGCTTTTGCTAGGTCAACGAATATGCATACAGCCTTCTCACTTGCATCTAATACCTTGAATAATTTTTCAGTTAAATAAGCACTAGCATCCCTCGTTGAAACACCAACATACAATTCAAAGTGTTTCTCAGATATAATTGCATATCTGTCAAAGGAATCACTAAAGTGAATCTTAAGAATTCTCTCAAAAATGCTAGATAAATTTTATATAAAGGAAAGTCGTACAAAATCTTATCCGTACGTCCTATAGTACTGAAGTTGAAGTGAAATTTAAAAAGAACCCCAATTGTTCTGATCCTACATCAATCTTAAGAAGTCTAACAGTGCTCTGCCAATGCTATGTCTTATCAAATCAGTAAGAAACTAATCCCACTGACATTGTAATTCCATTTGCGAAATTATTCAAAGGGTCCTCTATTGTTTCTACTCCTTTTGTACCTACTTCTAGTCATAGTTGCAATTCTTATCCTATCTTATTATCTAAAATTTGCCTAAAGGCCTTGAAAAAGCCAGTAAAACATGAATACCATATTCACAACGGGTCTTGATTCCATACCTTCGTTTGTCGTAAGGGATTGTGCTTGGGCGTTTCCTGTGCCTTTGTCTATAATATTTAATTTATGCATTCAAAAATGTATTTTTCCTGACCCATGGAAGGAATCAAAAATCTATCCAGTACTTAAAGTGGATGATAGAACCATGGTCGAAAGTCATCGTCCCATTGCGATAATATGCAATTTTCTAAAGCCTTTTGAGCGGGTCTTTCACGAACAAATACTTTTTTACATAGCGCCTTTTATGATGGATCAGAGGCATGGTTTTGCTTCTGGAAAGTCACCAATTCTGGTACCCAGATCGATGTCGTTTACACCGATTTTTCCAAAGCGTTGCATCGACTTGATCACGGTGTTTTACTTTCTAAATTGTCGGATTTTGGTTTTAATAACAAAATATGTTGAATACCGTGGTCATAGATCTAGTAATTTTGTAGTAATATCGGGTGTTCCTCAAGGGTCCCTTTTAGGTCTATTACTTTTTAACATTTTTATTAATGACATCCTATATGGATTGAATAACAGCTACCTACTTTATGCAGATGATTTAAAGATTTTCCGGGACATACGGAGCTCTAGCGATTGCTTGAGCCTTGAACTAGATCTCAGGAAATTACATGGTAGGTATCTGAAAAACAAACTGCCTGTAAACATAGACAAGTGTATTGTTATGTGGTGCTCGAGAAGTAAAACAACAGTGCTACATGATTATAGGAACAACGGTATTTTTCTAAGGCAAGTTAACTACAGTAAAGATCTAGAAGTTATATTTGACTGCAGATATGTCCATCATATTAATGATATAGTATCGAGATTTTATCAAACGCTGGGTTTTCTAGCGAGATCTAGTCGAAAATATGGGTCATTCCAGAGCATAAGCACATTATATTATTCTCTTGTACGAAGCAAGTTGGAATTTGCCTCAGTTATCTGGCATCCGCAGTACCATGTACAGCCTGAAAAATTAGAGAAAATTAAATATCGTTTTTTAGGATTCTTAAACTTTAAATCGGATGCTTAAGAACAATATTCGACTAACAATTAGATTTTTACAGCAAAGTGAGACATTTAAATTTCTACCATGGAACACATGGTACAAAGAGACAGAATGTGTGAGGTTGAAAATCAAGTTATTTGCGTCGATAATGCAGAACAAACTTCATTTAACGTACTAACTTCATGTGAATCCTATTTCAAAGTGCAATGTTTTCAATCAACGTTATTAACTTTATAAATCACCTAGAAAATTATGGACCACCCTGTATTATAAAACCAATGACACCCTTGAATATAAAAAAGTGTTGTTGAATTATTAGAAGTAGAACCACAACCTATTAGCCTCCGCAATATGATGAGTTGCCGTCAGCTTTAAAAACGTTCTTGTATCAATCGTTATAAATTTGGAGCACAAAAATTTCCTAATAGCTAACTTTTTGTATCACTACAACACTAATTTCAATTTATATTTTGCTACATTTACCATTTGTTTTGTAGCAAACGCTTATCAAAATTATTTACGGTTTCAAAACGACAATAATGATTTTAAATTGAAAGTCGGAGTGGCATTAAAATGCAAAAGACATGTTGCATCGAAACGAACCGAGCAGAGCCATAAATTTTCCCTGATATTAAAATGATTTCAAAAATGAGAAAATCTATATGCAACGAGAAAATTACTGTTTTCAGCTATGGCAATATTATTACGATTCTAACGACACGACGCGTTGCGCCGCGACGCTCAATTTTAAAATAAATTTTATCTTTTACCGTTGCTACTACTTTACTATTTTAGGATGTATTTTACTGAAGACAAGTTCTTTTCTGTTTTTTTTTTATTGTATCCTTTTGCAGATATTGTGTACTGTATTTTCTAAATGTTGTGCGATAATCTTTTCTGTAACGCGCTTAGTTTATAGGGGAGCATGAGGGAATCAGAGCCAGCGGGTAATGAGAGCGGTGTCTGTGTTGACTTATCCGATGATCGTATTCGTACAAATGGCGCTCGGAAGTGTGTTTTTGGCTCCGTGGTTATAAAAAATTATAAATTTCGTCTTTCAAGGTAAGTGTTAAAATATATTCATATTGTATTGTATTCGCACTAAATATATCACCATATCTATCTAACTCATGTACTGCTTCTCAAATTGCTACTGAAAATAACGTGTTTTTATTATATTCTTAATTTTGAAGTGGTAGATATGATAGCTAGTCATGGCTCCCATTTCCCGCATTATTGGAATTTGGCTCCCACTACCCCATTGCAGTTTATTAAATTTTCACTGACATACATGACTTAATTAACCTTTCCAGATGCCACTAAAAAGACCCCGTACGTCGTCAAAAGCTTCTTGGACTGTAGAAACATTAGAAAATGTCATCAAAACCCTTCAAAACGGTTGCATATCTGTGTACAAAGTAGCTAAGGCCATAGGAATACCCTACAGTACGCTGCTAAAGCGAAAAATGATAAATACAGCTGTCCTCCAAAATTGGGAAGAGGTGCAGTGTTCAATGATGAACAAGAAAAACAGCTGGCCGATCATCTTCGTCAATATGTATTACAGGTTAACAAAATCTCAATTTCGTAAAATATGTTATGACTTGGCTATGGAGTTCGGTGTGTCAAATCGATTTAATGAAGTCAACAAACTTGCTGGTAAAGATTTCTTATAGGGATTATTGCAGCGACATCCCGATCTCAGTATCAGAAAGCCCGAACCCACAAGTATTAACAGAATACTTGGATTCAGCAGAGTGGAAATAAACCGGTTTTTTTGAAAATTTAGAGACAGTTATGGTTAAACACAAATTCGAAGAAACTAACATTTACAATGCGGACGAGTCTGATGTCACCACAGTACAAGGAACTGAAGAAATTATTGCGCCTAAAGGACAAAAACATGTTGGATTAGTGATATCTTGGGAGAGGGGAAAAAAGTTACAGTAATATGTACGATGAGCGCTTTAGGATTGTTCATACCACCACTTTTTATATTTCCATGCCAACGCCACTCACCCCTACTAGAAAAAGATGGACCACCAGGAGCTATTTACGCCTGCACACATAATGGTTGGACAAACGAAAACATATTCATTCTGTAGTTAAAACATTTTATACAGCACTCAAAGCCGACAGCCGAAAAAACCCGTTCTGCTTGTAATGGATAATCACAATAATCATGCCACTTTAGAAGCTTGGGAATCATCTAAAACTAATCACGTAAAAATGATGACTATCCCCCCACATTCCACCGTTTGCAACCATTGGATGTAGGTTTTTTCGTGCCCTTAAAAAAAGCATATAACAAGGAGTGTGATATATACATGAAATCAAAAAATAGGATAAAACTAACACCATATGAAATCGCGAGACTGTTTAATAAAGCTTAGAGTAGGGTTGCAAGTTTAGAAAAAGGAATTTCGGGTTTTAAGACGACGGGAGTATTTCCCATAAACCCTGCGGTTTGAAGATTTCATTGATAATATTGTAACCGAACAGCCAGCTTCTGTTAACCGTGATATTAGCATCAGTCACACTCGGATAAATTATTTAATAATAAATCTGGATCAATCAAAATGTCTTTTTTGTAATCAGTTACTTACTATAAAACACATAGTCTTTGAGTGCCGTAACTTTGCAAAATATGTAACGCGAAAAATATCGTTTTATTTCTAAAGATATCCTACTGTATAACAAGATATAGAAATGATAAAAATACAACCAACCACTTAGATGCTAAAAGACTCTTAACGTCGATGCGTCACTTATTATATCCTGTTTTATCGTAATTGGTTAGCGAGTGGGCTAATATTTTTCAAAGGTCACCTTAATAGGCCTAAAAATCTTATCTTTCATCAGGAATGCTTAAGTCAGACTCTGAAACCTTTATTTCCAATCAGGTGGAGTCAAAAGTCCCTGACAATCGAATGTAGATTTAACAAGATGACCCACCACATTATTATTTACTTTTATATTCGCCACTAGATAATTTAGTAAAACAAGTACGATTGAGTGGTCAGCAAGATCACCAGAACTTAATCAGCTTGTTTGTGTAAATTATCATCACTGATCTATCTAAAAAAATCCGAAAAAGAAAAGTTAAAACACTCACAAATTATTGTTATCGTAATCATAAAAATTTTAGATTCACAATTATGTACGCTAATTCACTGGAATAGAATAATATAATTGACATTTATACAAGACACATTTACGCCAATATAAGAAACTAGCAGGGAATTCAATGCTGTCAGACAAATTTTTGCATGGAATGCAAAGCAGTCCAGTTTTGTCACGTTCGTGATCGCTGTGAACGGATATTTTGCTTGGTTAATATTTTATAGTTATTTCCGTGCAATTTCTTCGAAATTTGCTTACTGTTCCCTTTGAAAACGATACTAAGAAATTATCCCATGATGAAAAATAGATTTATTAAGGCAAATAGTTCGAATTTGACTAGAGTTGATTGTTTCATGGGGGCCAATTTCTTCGCAACAAACAGCAACTTTTGCTCTGCTGAATTTAGAAATATGAATACCTCCATGTAAGTAATTTATCAAGTATTCTTATTTCCGTAACCGATAATGAATAAATAATAGTAATCATAGGTATTTAGCAGCTCAAAACTAAAATAAAACGAGTAATGCCAGGCTAACTGAAGCCACGTTTTCTTATATTTTACGAAAAAATGTATATATCCTTGGCGTTTTGGAGGGAAATTTGAAACGGAATTTAAAATATATGATTTTTAAAGTGTTAGTTGTAATAAAAAATATTGCATTAGGTACATAGTTTTAAACACTTTCCCAAAAATAGTCAACATCCCAATTAACTTACACACACAAGTTTTTTAGATAAGAGCTCGCGGGTAGATTTCTTAATAAAATAAATGAGAAAATAAATAACAACTATTTAAAAAGCTATGATATTTTTTATTTGTTGACAGAACTGATTCTAGAAACAGTTTATTTAAATTCGAATTCACTTGTTTTTATGCTTAACTAATTGCAATTACGATTTAAAAACAATTGAAATCATTCCTAAACAAAATAAAGCTAAAGGCAAGCAAGCTAAATAAAACAAAAATAAAACAAAGTTTCTGTGCAATGGCAGTTGTTTACCATCTTGCATTTTCTATCTTCAATTTATAAACAACAATTAATTGCATTAAAATTTATGTAATTTCCTAAAATTTGTATTGTTTCTAAAAGGCTAGAAAAGTGATTTTCGTGATTTTAACAAAACAATGAATAAGTAATGCCGTAAAAAAATTTAATAAAAAACTTGAACGGTCTTCTAAAAATACCCTAAAGTCAAAAATAATAAATTAAATGTTTATACGAAATAGAATTTTTTTAAGTCGGCGCGAACTAATGCTTGATAAAATGTCATTCACATGAAAATATTGAGAAATACTTTATTTGGAATTGCTTTCTTATCGTAGCATGTATATGTCTCGTGTTTAGCCGGTTCATTTTTTTATAGAAATTCTATCTTTCGATTTTGTGTTTTAAGCTCTTTATGATATCCATAAATTATTTGAACTAAGTACTAAGCGAGATGTGTACTGCACCGTGCAATATTTCCTAGGTAAAATTTTCAACCGACCATACTAAATCCGCCATAATAAATTTCAAATAAATAATTTTAAATTATTAATCTAATCTTAATCTACACCCTTGAAAACCCCCAAGTACCAATATTGGACCTAATCCAGATATACAAAATTTATTATATATATATATATATATATATATATATATATATATATATATATATATATATATATATATATATATATATATATATATGTTTATAAGGCTTTCACGGACACCTCCGTGTGAGATGCATTAGCAGTGGTTATATCCACATTATGCTGTTGTAGTGCTGGAATCATATTCAGCAAACGTACAACTATATGCAACTCCGTATGTAAATGAAGTAAAATGCGAAACAGTAAATGAAAACTTCTCTCCATCATATCCTTCCTGTGTTGGAGGTTGCACAGTTAAAATAAATTGTTATAAAATACAATTTATCCTATTTCACCACCATAGAGATGGGATTTTACTTAATTTACATACGGAGTTGCATATAGTTGTACGTTTGCTGAATATGATTTCAGCACTACAACGGCATAATGTGGATATAACCACTGCTAATGCATCTCACACGGAGGTATCCGTGAAAGCCGTATAAACATATATACGCCACCCGGCGAGAGGTCGACGAAGTCGCGTTCAGTGTTGCATACTTCCTTTCGATCTGTCCTTTGCACAGCCAGGTGCATGTCGGTACCCTGATGAGTCTAGTGAGAGACGAAACATGTATCTCTGCCGTATCACTGTGGCGGAGAGGGTAAGCTTTGACTTTCTTCTCGATATGGTGGTACAGGTATGCCATCATCTCAATGGTGGTGGAATAGGATAAATTGTTTTCCTTAGCAATATATTCAAACTGTGCAACCTCTAACACAGAAAGGATATAATGGAGAGAAGTTTACATCTACTGTTTCGCATTTTACTTCATATATATATATATATATATATATATATATATATATATATATATATATATATATATATATATATATATTATTTGCCCCCCACCAACAAATTTTGAACGAAATTCAGAAATGTTAATTTTTTAATCCGCCTTATTGGATTCGCCATATTTATTTTTTTTTAAATAATTTCAAATTCGTAATTTTCGTAATTTATACCTTCATAAATCCATTTATACGAATGTTGGACAAAACTGAGAGATGTAAAAATTTTAGTTCGCCATACTGAATTTTGTTTCAATAATTTTAAATTCGTTTTTTACAACCTCAAAAACTCCCCAACATCAATTTGGGATAAAATTGAAAGATTAAAATATTTATTCCGCCATAATGAATTTTTTTTAAATAATTTTAAATTCGTAATCTACATCCTCAAAAACCCCTCAATTCCAATTTTGGAGAATATCGAGAGATGTTAAATATTTAGTCCGCCATACTGGATCCACCATATTGATTCTTTTAGAATAGTTTTTAAATTCGTAATTTATACTTTCATAAACCCTTCTATATCAATTTTGGACAAAATTGAGAGATGTAAAATTTTTATTCCGCGAAACTGAATTATTTTAATTTCGTAATTACACCCTCTAATACCAATTTTGGATAAAATTGAGAGTGTGACAGAATTTAATCGTACAAATGGTATATTATGGTAGCGTAAGACTGTGCCGCCCACAATTTCCTACTGGTTTATATTAGTAGCTATCCTAAAATCCTATCAATAAATATTACAATGGCAAAGGCACTCTGGAAGCCTGGTCATTTCTCTTGGCTCTTACAGTTTTAGTACTTAACAACTACTCAGGACTCGAGTAAGGCAGCTAACTAGCTGGCCAGATCACGCCTCTTGAATTCAACCTCTTCCCCAGCGCGTGAAGGTTTTTATAAAGTTAAACAAAACAAATTTCTCAAAACACTTAAGTCTATTAACAAAAATAAATAGAAAACGAAATTATTTACAATAAGAAACTTAAAATTAGTGTAATGTTTAACAGTTCCAAAGTACTACACTTATTGCTCCTGTTGGTCGTTCTTTTGTTAAAGGAAATATAATACCCAGTTTAGAAAAATAAAACGTAAAAATAACTTTTTAAAATATAAATTAAAAAAAGAATAAAAACAAGAAAAATAGCTATTTAAATTGTTTAAACACACGGTACTAAAATCGCCCTTTTTCCAAGTGAAATAAAAACAGGAAATTCCCTTAACTTACCCAAAATAAATAAATAAAAAAACAAAAAGAAAGAACACCTTCATTAACGCCGATTATACACGGCCCTTAATTTTCTAAGAACTGCTCCCAACACTGTACCGCCCCTAATGAATCTCAGATCGTAACTGAAGTTTATTACTTCTTATAAAAGCAAAACTTACATACTCCCGGGACCCGCCGGCTCCCGCTGGTACCTACCTCACCCCGTGCAACTCTGTAACCGTCAATTTCATGCCCTAAAATTCGAATAGTTTCGACTCTCTCGTACACAGAGAACGTTAGCCATTCTATGCCGGATACTTAATTCCCGAATTGATCTCTAAGCGTCTTGTCTTATTTATTATATAAAAAAAAAGTTAATCAAATTAATCTATGTCTTCCTATAACTAAAAGTTTCCGATAATAACTGGAAAAAAACCTGATTAATATTTTTATTCATTTTACTGGTATTTAAATCATTCTTTCTTGCGATCCGGAAAAACAGTCGCTATACGAATTCTTTGTACATTTAGTCAAACGATATTTTCCATTATAGCGATATTATTTCATTATTCTTTTGTTTCCTAATAATAGGAAAATTGTTCAATATTTCAATACATTGTATTTGCCGTTACCACATATTAAGATCACCCTCGGCAGTTATTTCTTCGGTTTTAATTACATAACCAGGATAAAATATCTTCTACAGATTTATTTATAAATATTAAACGAGGGTACGACCTTTTTAGTTTATATCATCATAAATTACCTGAGCTTATATATTTTTAAGAAAACAATTAAACGACTCAAAAGTAATAAAACTGATTTTAGGCTAAGTACGATAATTAATTTATTTTTTCTTTTAGATCTTCTTGGGTGGTAATATAAGATGTAAAGTGTCTCAATTCTCAGGGTTAAAATCTATCTACAGAGTGATGATATAATTACATTAATCAGCATCAAATAATTAGTGTTTGTTCCATTACAAAAGATATAAAATTTTTAATCAGCCTTACTAATTTTTTTAAAATAATTTTTGAATCGTTATGTATGACCCCGAAAACAACGCCATAACAAACCGCGTAAAATTAATTTTTTTCCGCCATATTATTAGAGGCATCTTAGATTTTACTGAATCAATTTCGACCGAAATAATATGGAACCACCGCACCAACTTTCTGAACATAATGCAAAAATTTTTATCCAAATCAGTGCGGCTTTCCCACAGGAATCGAAGTACGTACCTTATATATATATATATATATATATATATATATATATATATATATATATAGCCGGTTAAAAAAAAGCAAAAATAAGAATGAGGTTTGAGGTTGTTTTTTCTTGGTTAAGGAGGTAACTACCAGGTCGTCCACTGGTAAACTTAACTCATTTCTAGTAAAATTTAAACCATCAATTCTGAAATAGCTTTTAGTAAATAACTAACGCTATTGTCATAATCTTTCGGTAACCACACATTGTGAAACTGGGCCTTAAAGGGCTATGACCTGTCAAGCGTTATCGGTCAAATATCCAGACCCACAGTATATTCGTTTAAATCGTGCACTACTCGCACAGCAAAAATCACAAAATCTGACTCTATGACACTAAGCAATTGACTACAGGAAATCTTTCAATTGAGAATTTTTCAAACTACATGAAACAATTTTACCTGTTTGTGAATCCAGTAATGAAATTGTTCGAATTATGTTACCTTCAGAAAAGTGTAATTCGAAAAATTTGGAATTCTGATTGGTCTTTTGAGAGATAGCTTTTAGGCATTTTTTCGAAAACACTATCGGTTGAAAAGCCAAAAATATGCACCTTCGGACCATTCTCTTGATTTCCGCTAACTACACACAATCGCTTTTTACATCCAAAATTATGCATAAACTTAGCGGTCGGCACCCGATCGGCATTCTAAATCTCAGGCAGCATTAAACTAACCTACAAAACAGTTTGGAGCAACAAAGAAATTCCTTAATAAAATGGCTCCTTTCGATTCTTTACAGGTATCTCTTAATCTTTCTACCTACGTTCTTTATAGGAAAGAGACAGCGAGAGTCGTTCAAGGGTATGGTCGACTAACGAACAATTATTCACAATCAGCAGCTATTTATTGAGTAATGTGGCTGACTACATGTAACACGTTATTCAATTGATAAGGAATACTAGTCAATTTATTCTTGTCTGACGTCACAGCCCATTTGACGTTAAGCACTGTAGCTTTGTTCTCTAAGAGATAATGGTTGTATGCATATCAATAAATGCATGGTTTTTTAAAATATTCTTGGGGCCCGATGTGCATAAATGCCCTTTTTTGTCCGTCTTTCACCTTTTCTTGGATTTAACAGCCGGCAAGAGTCCATAATGGAGATCAGTGATTGCAACTCATCGCTAACATTTATTATTACTGTTTTAAAGCTGTCTTTTGTTCCCTTTCTTTTCGGCCACATTGTTGAACCGTGAAATCACGAAACAATTCTACACGTTTGGGATTGACAACCTGTCGAACAAAAAGGAAAGAAAAACCTTTTATTCAAAAATATTTAGATTTTTTATATGTTACTGTTTGGATTATTTGTTTAAGAATTCTATTATCATTATTAAACTCTCGATGGTATATGGTGCCAAGTTAAGAGTAAAAAACAAAAATAAATGAACTTTTCTCCATGAAAAAAGTCCACTTGATTGATGGATTTTGTTCGTTTTTTTGATCTCAAGTATTCTACAGGTATCAGTAAGGTGAGACAAATAAAAGCTTTTAGCAATCTTTTTGTTTTAGTTTGAATGAGCAAAAACGTATTATTTCAGTGTAAAAAGTAATTCCCTTAAGACACATTTATAAAAATTATATTTGGTTTTCATCATGAAAAAAATTAAGAATATGTTAAAACTCTTACCTGAAAACCCATGCGGATTTTATGTATTTATAGAATATTTCGTTTTTCCTACTATTACTCAGAAATTGTGACATCTAACATAAAAATCTTCAAAAAAATATTAAAAATTCGTTACTTTCTATATCTAGAATAGTTTTTTATTATTGCTAATAACTAATAAATTTTATACTACGCGTATTAGAAGAAATGTCACATTAAGTAATTCTTTAGTTTCCAAATATTTTTTTACACAGCATTGACATAGACATAAATAATATATTGTATACAACCGTCTTTTGCTTCTTGACAAATGAAACTCTTTCCAATAACTCGATTTTTTATGCTGTGTATATAGCCAACAAAGGGGTATCAATCAATACTACCGTATACTAGTTGGCCTTCGAGAATACTGCCCATACAGCACTAGACGTCTTATAGACGTCATTTTTATATCCAGATTATGTCTGAACGTCTTAAGACATAAATAAGGCGTCTTATAGACGTTGTTTTAGAGACGTCCATAAGACGTCTATATACAACGTCTTTAAGATATCTTTTAAAAGTCTACATACTACATTTTATATGAAAATAAATACAGTTGTGTATAATTTAGTTGATAAAAACTAAAAAGCATTTCCTTCCCTATGGATTTTGTCGCACTTGGGTAATACGTTTGCAACGCCGCACAGAGCTCAGCTGAATACAAGTTGAGGTTAAAATTTTTGATTGAACGACAAATTTTTAGTAGCCTCACTACGACCTTGGTTAATAGAACTTTTGCATGATCTTTTTTATCAGTACTTTGGTGCTTTTTGTCACAGACTATTTCATGTACCGATAACAATGACACACATAAATATGATGCCAGCGAAACTATAACTTTAAAAAACCCGCCTTTTGTTTCTGTCAACTGTCATTTTTCAGTTTTGTATTTGTGTTTCGTCATGTCGTTATTCATTTTTTATGTTGTTGGGGTACCGACAGTGAAAATTTAGCTTTTGGAAGAATTTTATTAAAATAGTTGATCTATCTATGTGCCTTGAAAATCTTTTTTATTCGTGTTTATGTAATATTTAAGGTAAGATCGAGAATCATATGTACTTAGGAAAAACAGTAACGTTATTTATAGGTTGTGTTACAGGAAATTCCCGAATGCTTTACCGCTTATAACTCTATGTTATTAGAAGTATGAAATGAAATCTTCAAAAATATTATCTGTGCAAAAAAGGCTTGCACAGCTCATCCAGACCTGGTCCTAAATATTACAAGAAATATTTCGAATGTAGTGGAAGGCGAAACGTTTGTTTATGGATTGCGCCACTAATGAAACCTGTAAGATTTATTTTGTTCCTGAAGATTTTTTTATATTTAAAGAACATAGAAAATAGAGTTTTGTTAATTACAAGAAGTAATTTTGTTTAAGGTTTTAGAAATTTCAAAACTGGGAGTAGGGAGGATTTATGACTTTGTAAAGCGAGCTTGTAAAATTACCATGTACAGTTGATTAGTGCGAAAAGGAAAGAGAAAGTTCTACGATTCTAACTTGGCGAGACTTATTATGAGTAAGTTCTGTCTTTCATTATACATATTAACTTTGAAATAACATAAGTCACGATTCTATAGTAGAGAACAATTATAAAAATTCACAAAAATATCAAAAAATTTACTCCCACAAATGATAAACTTTATCCTATAAAATTAAAATTAGTTTGTTATTAGGGTTTACAGAGACAACAGGACTGGCAAAAAGTCGGAAGAATGAGGAAATTTCAATCCAAACATGGCTGAAAAGGGCATCAGACAAGATTTGTTATTCGACTAAATAAAAATTCTTGTTTTTAAAACTATTTAAAGATTTGTGTACTTTTTATTTCAATAAACTTTTATTTTGTTGATAGTCTACCTTTTAGAGTTATTATATCGAAGGGATAAACTAGGGCTTAAATTTGATAGATTCACTTATAGTTCGAACAGTAGTAGTTCTGAAAATATTTGCTCTTCTACCTCACTTATTAAATTTCAAATTAGAAAAAGTTTACATTATGCTTAAATTATGTATTTTTTTTGTATAAAGAGATTATGTAGAACATATTTTTTAAAGCAAATTATTCATGTGGAACTTGTAGTTATTTAAAATGGTAGTGTATAATTTGCTCTTGATTTTTTCTTAATTAAAGTTATTTCTTGGACTTTTGAATAATTGCGGTTTGACTTTGTAAACAAGACAAACAAAAAAATTACATAATTATAATGGTGAAATATGTTGTTTTAATGTTGAGAAGGGACGTCCATAAGACGTTGCAAGCAATTGTCTTAAACACGTTACCTTTTGTAACATAAGACGTCTATATAACGTCTTATGGACGTCATTCGTCTTTAATGGACATCCCTAAGACGTCCTGAATGTTGAGATCAAACGTTTTATGGACGTCTTTAAGACGTATTTGTGCTGTTTGGGTGCGTACACACCTTTGAAGCACCGACTTCCATCGGATGATATTCGAATTGCGTTGGGTCGTTCGTCAAATCGTTAGTACAAAACAATAAAAATTATATCCAAAGTTCATAATTTCTATCAGTGACTCATCGCTCCCATATAGAGTACCCTCCGGTTGTACGTCGTCAGAGAAATCAATTCCAGTAGCGTGTACATTTCAGAAAATATTAAATAATGACATTTCGTGGGAATATCACAATATTTTTGTTAAGCTAAATTCATTTCCTCACATTTATCAACCCTTACAATTCTTTTTCCTGGAAGAGAAACTATGCATAGACATCTTCACAAAGTGTAAAAGGTAGTGTCCGATTCTTACCGACTGAAACCCACTGGACTGATTGTTCTACCAATTTTATTTGATCTGTCGTTAGCCGTAGCTACTGGCAATCCAAGGTTATTCAGTGAGCCTCCGGTTTGCAAACAATTAACATTTGATCTTCACTCAGTGCAGCTGCTTCACGTGTCGGTTGCACTCATTGCTTCACACTCTTCCTAAGATGTCGTTCGACTGGCGATATTTTTCAGTCTGACATGGAAAAGTCGGCAGGTTTTAATATCTTACCGATATGTCTCGGAATTTTTATTTTATACAGACAATTGTTCCTAGTGAATGTTGCTCTTAGTTCAATATAGCTCCACTGTTCGAAACGCGTATGGAGAGAGAACTAGAGTTGTATTTGCAGGAAATGAACTGTCTGTTTAGCTGCTTGAAAGGCGAATACATATATATATATATATATATATATATATATATATATATATATATATATATATATATATATATTAGCAACTATTTAAACACGACCGAAAAATAGATTTATTTATTTCTCACTAAATTCTTAATTTTTAACTATGCAGATCTGTTTTTAAAGAGTAATTTAAATTAACAATAAAAAAAGATTTTCATATGCAGTAAACTTATAAACGCTTCATGCACAAGATTTAGAAGCATGTCAAGAGTTGTATCGATTAATGTAAACATTATATTTTACGATAGTAATAAATACTTATTCTTTTATTTTGCTGTCGTTCGGAGAAGCAATCAGGGATGATTGTATATAGGAATATAGTTCAAAGTGAAACGTAAAATGCAAGCGGTATAATTTATCGTTTCTAACTTTTCCATTAATGTTTGAGAGTTTCCTTATTTAACATTCCTCCGAATATATACAGTTTATTTAGAAGCATAGAACTGTTTATTAAAGTGAAATTCACGTAAAAGATTTGTACTTTATCTTAGTCTTGACAAAAGTCAAAAGACAAGTAATTAAAATAAGGACTATTTACTGCATTGTTTTTACTCTCATTCTTCCTTCCTTCTTCTTCTTCTTCTTCTTCTTATTCTACCTCTTCTTCTTCTTCTTCTTGTTCTTCAACCATCGAGCTCTTTTATAGATCATAAACAAGCTCTCGCACATATATTTGAGGTATATCGAGTATGTTGTAAAGGGTGTTTTTTATAGAGGTATAGAACTTTAAGTTGGCAACACTTTTTTAACTGGTGGCCATTTTGTCAGCTGTCAAGTGAATTATGTTTAGTTTGGTTTGGCATTTCAACATGAATAGACTGACACCTGAATAACGCTTCCAAATTGTGCAAATTTATTTTGAAAATCATGGTTCTGTTCAAAATACGTCCATTTTACGGTCAACATAATCGTCCATCAGAGCAATTAATCCGATTAACTATGGAACGTTTTCGCACCACGTTTACTCTAAATGATAATACGCATCCACAGAGACATCGTACAGTGCGTACAAAAGAAGTCATTGCTGCTGTAGAGCGTAGCGTAGAGGAAGACCCGAATCAGTCTATCCGCCATCGTGCACAGGAATTAGATATGTGTCCATTCCCTTTATGGAAGATTTTACGGAAAGATCTTGGTTTGCGTGCTTCCAAAATCCAACTCGTGCAAGAATTGAAGCCACACGATCACCTAGCAAGGCGTAGATTCGGTGAATGGGCCCAAAACAAGATTGCCGTTGATCCCGATTTTCATAAGCGAATTTTGTTTAGCGATGAAGCTCACTTTTGTTTGAATGGATACGTCAATAAACAAAACTGCCGTATTTGGAGTGATGATAATCCTCAAGTGTATGTTGAGACACCGTTACATCCAGAAAAACTGACTGTTTGGTGTGCTTTATAGGCTGGTGGAATCATTGGTCCGTACTTCTTTAAAAACGATGCTGGTCAGAACGTTACAGTCAATGGTGACCGCTATAGAGCCATGATTACTGACTTTTTCGTTCATCAATTGAACAACCATGCAGGAGCTGTGGTTTCAACAAGATGGCGCAACATGTCACACAGCTCGTGCCACAATTAATTTATTGAAGGAAACGTTTGGTAACCGCATAGTTTCACGTTTCGGACCCGTGAATTGGCTTCCAAGATCGTGCGACTTAACGCCGCTAGACTATTTTCTGTGGGGATATGTGAAGTCGCTAGTCTACGCCGATAAGTTCGAAACGATTGATCACATTCGCCGCGTTATTGCCGATATACGGCCACAAATGTTGGAAAAAGTCATCGAAAATTGGACCTCCAGATTAGACTACGTCCGAGCCAGCCGTGGCGGTCATATGCCAGAAGTCATATTTAAATTATAATGCCAGAAGGTTATCTTTCGAATAAAGTAAATTTCATGTCAATTTAAAAAATTCTTCTTTGTTTTATTCCATTTAAAAGTTCTATACCTCTATAAAAAACACCCTTTACAAAGATATGCGGGACTACCGCATAGAGGGCAGTGTAAGGAAACAAAAGTTCATTGTGATTTTAAATTACTTTAAAATTTATTAACTTTATCGAAATCCTACTAAATGGAGGAATTTACTTGAGCCACTCTGTAAAAGGATTTGGACCACTGCAATGGATATCTTATGTCTATGCAAAAATAGTAACATATCAGAGAAATATAAATCCGTTAACATACTTAAACTTAAACTCAGTTTTATTACTTTTGGGATAGTAATTTTTTTCTAAAAAAAGAAAATATTACCTCAGTCAATTTATATGACACAATATCTAAACGGTTCTACCCTTTCGACAATTTTAATGTAATTCTGTCAAAATAACTTAATAGTTTTATCATCCACTTCGTTAGGGGTCTAAGGTTAAGCGCTAAAGATATATCTAACATGTGGCTGACCCGTGGGAGAGCTTTCTTTTACTTAAACTGAGTAAATTTTCCTATCATAAAAAAAAACAAAAGAATATTTAAATAAAATCACTAAAATGTCATATTAGTATTTGTTATTATAAGAACAAGACAATGTGAAAAAGGTTAAAACGTATGGGCTTTTTTATGGGCACACACACACGTGTACTTTTATTTTAAGTGTAGAATAGTAATCAATTACTTTTGTATAAAATAATTATTTGTTTTGAGGTCTGGTCTGTTGTAGGATAGTTACAAAATAATATGGGCTGTAGTAAATTATGAGCGGAACGACAACATGCTATCTAAAAACAATCCGTTTGCAGTAGTTCACAATTGAATACTGCCACAGCAGTAACTTTTTTTTTTATTCAGAAATCTGTTACCAAGTGAAAACTTTACCGATGCTGGGAAAAGTCTATTTATATAGATAAGATATCTTTCTGTGTGTGAATTTGGGACGTGTTCAATTCCTACAGAATGTTTGCGCCGTACCGACGGTTGTCAGTACTTCAAAGGGAATTAGCAGTATGTGTGCCTATCGTACGAGTTGAGTCGAGATGTTAATTCAAGCTAGTATAGGTATGCAGTTCTAATCATACACTGTGGAACAACGATAAATGTTGACAAATTTATCATACATTTGAAGACATTTATTCAATGAAGACACAATGTTGACAAACGACAGAGAAAATATTCAAAAACAGCTGCAAGTGTTTACCCCCTTTGACCCTAGGTGGATTCCCGCCTTAAGACTTATTCCCAACATCATCTGCTCTATGGCTCTTTGAAAATATTTTAGCCAAATTACCCCATCGACTCAGTAAACTGCCTGATTTTAAAAAATTTCCAAAGTCTATTTTCCAAGATATCGATGGCGGCATTCCATCGTCCGACCCACTGTATATCATAAAAAAGTTGTAGGAAAATGGGTTATTAACAAATTAGGTGTAAAAAATGGTTTTTCTGAGTTGTAGGAAAAACTATAAATTTTTCCCGAAAATGTGGATTTGAAAAATCAAATGATCTAAAGAACATTAAAATCGGTAAATTATTCCAAATTTTTTTGACGTTTCTACAGAAAATTATACCATATATTTATATATATATATATATATATATATATATATATATATATATATATATATATATATATATATATATTATAACTAAATTGTTTAAATCCATAATTTACAAAAGGATTATATTTAACTTTTAAACAATGAACTTTTAAGAGAGATTTAAAAACACAAAAAAATAGTTTACCAGTGCTCCATATTAACAAAATTATTTAAAAATTTTCAAATAGATCAAGCCAGAACAAACTTATAAACTAAGTTTTATAAAATGACGAAAATGATAACCCGCTGCGGCAGAAAACGGCGTCATAAATGCAAAACATTTACTGAACAGAAGACATTTTATCTTCACGAACTGCAACACTGGAGGGAAAAGCACGAAAACAGTCCTGTAATACTGTAATAAAATACATCCCTAAATTGCAAACAGCGGCAAAAGATGAAATTTACCCCGGAGCAGAGCGTCGAGTCATTATATGATCGCACTGCGGCCCTTTCAATAATAATGTCAAAGCCAAAAACAGTAATTTTTGTGTTGCACATATAGATTTTTCCCAGTTTAAACTCATTTTAATATCGGGTAAAATTTATGTTTATGTTCGAATAAATTCAATGCAACTTGTATTGGACGTTTTAATGTTCCTATAACTTTAAATTGAAGTTAAAACATCCATTTTTTCCTCGTTTTGGCCGAGCGTATATTTTGTTGTAATTATATATTTTTTCCTTATCTTTGCAAATGTTTAAGAATACTAGAAGACTAGGAAAGGTATTATAAGAAACAAAGAGTTCTAATTTGTTTTGAAAATTCACGTGCGGATATTGCAACTGCTTAGGTCCGCCAGGTCATGTATTTCTAATTTACATACCTATGCGATGAGTCATCTTTATTATAATATGTCGAGGGGAATATTATATCGATGAGTCATATTTCTAGATAGATCTCAACGTTTATGTTACTAAATTCTAGATTTGTATAGGAAATTCTATAGGTATATAAATAGGGATAGTATAAGAGTTTTAAGTTAGTTGTGTGGTGGTATTTGAACAATGAAGATATTAAGAAGTAGTAATAAGATAGTTATATTTTAGCTGTGTTAAAAAGTAGTTAATATAAGTATTGGAATTATTAGTGAAATGTGTTGTGTTTTATTCTGCGGACTCAATTTCCCATTTTGGCGATTCTTGTCTAGAATACTTGGCATCAAAAGTTAATTTTAAAAAATATTTCCCGTTTTAACTCGGCATTCCTTAAAATATTGAAATGACATTAAACAAGAGCATTTTTTTAAAGCACATATTTCGGAAAGTTTAGTTTAAAACAATTGAAAAATAGGGGGTCTTGTAGTCTCTATAACCTATTATTTATAGTAAATTCATCATTTCCTTTATTTTGTTATCTCCAAAATTGTAATTAGTCATGGTTTTCAAACATGTTCATTATTGTATCGAAATGCATAATATGACATATATATCCACATTATGCTGCTCTAGTGCTGCAATCACATTCAGCCAGCGTACAACTATATGCAACTCGGTGTGTAAGTGAAATTAAATTGCCAAAAGTAATGCAAAATTCGCTCCATCATATCCTTCCCTTGTTAGAGGTTGCACAGTTTGAAAAATTGCGATAAAACATAATTTATCCCATTCCACTACCATTGAAATGATGTCCTACCTGTACCACCAAATCGAGAAGAAAGTCAAAACCCTCCCCGTACAGTGATCAGCAGAGGTACATGTTTCATCTCTTACTAAACTCATCAGGGTTCCGACATGCACCTGTTCATGCACAGGACCTCCCGCCGGATGGCGTATATATGTTTATACGGCTTTCACGGATCCCTTCGTGTGAGATGCAATAGCAGTGGATATATCCACATTATGCTGTTGTAATGCTGAAATCACATTCAGCCAACGTACAACTATATGCAATTGATATGTATATATATATATATATATATATATATATATATATATATATATATATATATATATACATATATATATATATATATATATATATATATATATATATATACCATTTTTCGAATAGTTCTGGCCAATCGGGCCGCGAGATCTGCTGCGCGTCATCAGCCCTGTTGCCAATGTTTGGGGTTGCGTTGCCAAGTTGGAGTCTGTTTCGTTGCCAAGTGCTACTAGTTGATGTTTTATAAGCAGATTTTTCCAAGTATTAGGCACTCGCTGGCTATCATCTCTGCTATTTAAGTTGTTAGGCCTCTTTGCAATTTCGATGGCTTCCCTTATAACTCTTGTAGAACAGGTTTTCACATCTCGATAGGATTTTTATTCCTGAGAAATTTATCTCATGTCCTGTGTTTAACAAGTGCCTTCTTCTGCACTGGCCCAACACTGGGAATGGTCTTCTCTAATAAAATGCGGATTTTCTAGATATCATGAATGCAAATTGCGCATATTCATGTAAACATCTTTACGCCACGATGATTTGTCACTCCATAAAATGTTAGTAAAAAAAAATTCGGATCTTTCACCATTTTCCTTAGCAACATAATTTTCTGCGTGTAGTCTTCACGGTGTAGAGTGTGCACTCAATTCACGTGATAAGAATGCATCTCATATCGTAGATTATTATGGGCTGTAGATCTACCAATGCTCGTAAGTCGAGTTATTTCATGAATTGACATCCCAGGGCCTCGTGAACCTTCTGAAGAACTGTCTCTTCGGCATTCATAGCTCGTGTCCCTCCGGTACCTCTCGCAAAACCCATTCCGGGAATCTTACCTTCGCTCTAAGAGTTATGAACTCTTATAAAAATGCGACAGTCCTGATCAAGTGCGTTGGAGTACCTTTAATAATAAATTGTTTCATTATAGAGGCTGTACTCAAAATTGCGTTTAAAATTTTCAAAAATTAATGAAGCAAACAATTTTCTTACCTTTCTCGACACAATTGGGTATCAACATTGGCGTTTCTTCGGCGTTCACAAAAATGAAATGCATGTTAGCATGGTATGAACCGAGTATTTCACCAAATCAATAATAAAAACAATATTTCGGAGAATCACCAAGTCCTTGTTATCGCCAGTATAAACAATATCCAAATCACTTAGCAAAACAAGTCTGGGAGCACATCATAAAAACATTAACAGTAAGTCAGAATCAGAAACTCGACAGAAAACGCGTCGTCGCAACAAAGTGAAACAGGACACTAAATCAAATGAATAAAATTTGAACTAAACCCTAGATAGGCTTAGGCAGGTAACCGTTTCAAAGTTAACAATTGTAGCGTACGTTAGGATCCGTTTTTTACGAATCTGGATCTTAACATATACTAATATAATAAAATTAATAAATTCCTTTATTACTGGTAAATTTAACTTGAAAAAATTAAGTGAATTTTTACAATTTTTGGTGAAATTTTGTTCACTTTATCTCTGGAACCAGATGAGTTTTATATTATAGAGATGTGTAATCTGTATTAACTTCATAATTTTTCAGTCAGTCTCCAATTTTAAGTTAATTTTCACTTTACAGTTCTGTGAATTTTTTCACTTTCCTAAATAACTCTAAAATTTTACTTGTAATTAAAATTTTTAAAGTCGGTGTCAATATATAGAAAAAATTGTAACAGTAGATATCAACAAGCTATAGTTAAAAAATAATCACAAATAAGACCGTTGCATATAAAATTTTATATAATTATTGTTTTACATTTAGCGGTTTTTTAGAAGGACATTCTTTTTTTTCAATTATTTATTAAACCAAAAAACAACTCGAATCAAATTACAAACCACAAAAATTACCACCTTAACGTTAGTTAATGACCACAATTCGAGATCAGGATTATAGAATCTGCTTCGAGACTCAAGTCACTTCCTGAGCAAAAAAAATTTTTACCGATAGTAGAATTTCACGTTCTCTCTTAACTAAATCAGCCAATCCCCTTGGTCACGTTGTTCTTTAATGGTTTTTGGTTTTCCGTTTTCTTACTTAAACCGATTGACGTAACAATATCAGATGATTCCTGTTTAGTTCATTTATACCTTCTTCACTTTCCTGTTATAAAAGAAAATATCTTAAATATAGTTTAACTTTTCTGGATAGGGGGTATTTATTACGTGTAAAATTTACGTTGCTTGTTCAATACCTAAACTCCCATATTCAATTTAGTTTATCATAAATTTAGGTCAAACACACCCAAAAGGTAATTTGAATATTTATAATAAACTATATTTCCCTTTTGTTCCCTTAAGGAAAAGTGATTAATTATTTCCACGCTAAAATAGAATGCATATTCTCTGGAGTAACATAAATATTCGCGCAATGTTCTGTGCAACTTTTTCCGGAGGTTATCGGTCCATTTACATGTTCGAATTCAGTAAAGTTTTCTTGAAAATTGGCAAACGGCCTGTTGCCGAAATACCGCCGTTAGCCGGAAATAGGGCTACACAGTGGTATATTTTGTGTCTTACCAACCGTCCACTACTATGCTCGATGAATATTCAGTGACGTTGAAAAACTTGAAAGAATATTATATTTAAATTACTGAAAAGAAATAGTTATTATAGATAATTAAATAGAAATTAAATCAGAAACACACAGACATATGTTTGCCGGGGCAATTTGAATAATGAAGCTAAGCCACAAGCATCCAAAATACCAAAAACACATTTTTTGAACCTAGAAACTGAGGTCATAACTTTAATCAAACATATTTTTGCATAGAGCTACAATGATACATTTAATTTGATTTTTTATATTTCTTTTACAGAATAACAAATTTCCATGAATATGGGGTTCATAACTGTTATAAATAAAGCAGATCTGATTTTTTGGAAAAAAAATCTAACTGGGTTCTTATTGGTCATAGTGAAGTATTTCTTTTCTGTCAAAATCTTTGTAATGTAGTCATCTTTCAACATATCAAACTCAGAAATCCTTAAGACCGACGAGCGATGCTGAAACAAAGGTGGTAATACCTGATCATCTATGCCTAGGCCCCATTGGGTCCTTTATATCCCACCATAGCTGCAGGTCATTCGAAACCGCTCGCTCTTGCGAATTCAAGCAGCCTCGTTAATTGAACTTGCCTAACTGCTTCTGGTAACAAAATTATATCTCCAAAATATCTGTATCAGTCCATTGAGTGCTGGGCACTCTTTGACGACATGGTCAACAGGTTCGTCCTCCTCCAGACACCATCTGCACGTCGGGTCATCTTCATCACCGATTTTATGAAGATGGACCCTCAGAGGACAATGTCCTGTCAACAGTCCCACCACAACTCGCAACTCTTTCCTTCCTAAGAAGGGAAGCTCCTCATCACGCCATGCACTAGGTCCAGTTATATGTTCCTTAGCACACCTCATTCCAGGAGCTCTCCTCCACAATTCAATAAATTTGGTTTCCAGCAACGATTTTAATTCCCTTTTGCCAATAGCAGTTGGGACAGGTAGAATTGGTTGGGGTCCACATGGTCCAGTTGCGGAACCCAACTTTTTCAGACGGTCCGCTTCCTCATTCCCGCGTGACCCGGTACCCACACGAAGCTGACTGTGCTGCCGTTCTTTGTCAGACTGTTCAGTACATAATTGCACTCAAACTGAGACGATAAACGGTCTTCAGAGCCTCGTTCTCTATGTGTATGTGAAGAGGAGGCAGGTACAACAGAAATTTTAGAGCCCTAGTAGGAGCAGGCCTCATCGCACTCAATATTCTCACATAAGCCATTGTTTGAACTTTGTCAGGTTGTCATGGGACGGATCACCATAATGTATATACAAAATAGCACTCTAGTTATCAACCCCCATATACACCCAAAGGCTCATTGACACCATCGTTCCGCGATTCGGAGGGCCCATATCATTGGTTCCCTTAGGTCACGAATATCGCGACCAGGGCACAAAATTATCAGGTCATCGGCGTAGGTCTGTGTATACAAATCAGCGTCATTCAATTCACTTAGCCGGCTATCCACGACAAGGCTCCACAGCAAAGGCGATAGAACTCCTCCCTATGGACAACCGCTACTTGACAGTGCTTTGACAGTTACATTGTTAAGCTCAACATATATTATTGTCTGAATTAACATTGCTCTGATCCATGCGACTATTGTCGGTTCAGAGCCTCGTCATTGTAAAGCATTACATATCGAATCGTGAGATGTGTTGTAAAACGACCTCTCGATATCGATAATGGTACCTAAGGCAGATCGGTCAACCAACAAGGCGTTTTCGACTCTTGTGACGAGTAGAAATTGTAAAGGATGTAAGGGATACTGCACCATTCCTTGATGTGTCGTTCTACCAACCTTTCCAATGTCTTTAATAAGAAATTGGTCAGGCTAATAAGGCTAATACTGATGGTTTTACTTATTTACTCTTAGTAAAGGATTTTTCTTCCTTTTATCTGTTAGTATGGAGTAATTAAATACAAGTTATATACGATATATCAAAAAATGCGATGTTTTTGATCGATATATAGCAAAATATCGATGCCACATTGCAATATACCTCATCGAAAAAATATCGATATTTTTTTACATGAATACCACTAATGCGGGACAATAAAAAAAAATTTATTTATTTTAAACAAGAATAGGTAAAATGTATTGTTTAAAATAATAATTATTTAATCCAAAAATTATTGAACCTAATTCAATTAAAGTGTTTTAGTCGGTTAAATTTATTTTATATTAACTTTCATTATAAACACCATTAATTCGAAATTTATGTAGTAATTTTAATGACATTTATGTTTGAGATTAAGCCAAATTTAATCAGCAATTTTAATAAATATTTAAAGTCCTACCTGACCGTTAATATCAACAATTTGAAATTAAATTATTTTTACCTTATTTAAAAAAATGTGCGTTAAATTAATGGAAGTACTTAAGGTCCCGGCGTAATACCAGGATCTAGATGGTAATTCAGTCGTACTCATATGAATTTATTCATATATTGTTGACACATTACATTACATTAAAAATGCCTTTGTTATTACAATTGTTACAATTAGTAAACGACATAACACGTACATACATGTGTATTTTATGTTTTTGGCGACGATGACAGCAGCTGCCTAGTCGTCCGGTGGTACCGTCTATCTACTTTATATTTTCTTTAGTTGCAGGTTTTTGGAAGTGACTTTAAGTCGCGTTTTTTATTGTTTTGCCTGGAAGGCATGAAAGACGTAATAGATAATTTGTTTCTTCACTTTTAAATTGTTTTGTAAGAAAATTTATTTGAAAAATCTTTTTGAAATTCTATCCTATACTATGAAATACACCACAAAAGTAGCTCTTTTTTTCCTAGAATTGCACTGGTAAAATTATATATTATATTTATTTGGTTGGATATTGTATTCAACTTGCCAATCATTGTAAATAACATTTATTTATCTTTTATTGGCCAGTACATATTCGGGGCATCATCGCCTGTTTTTTGTTTGAGCGAGAAAGTTCGGCTTTCTCGTCGAATATTTTTTGACAATTTAACTATAATGTAGAGAAAAATGTAACAATAATCTTATTGAAGAAATTCGGATCAGGTTCCTAAAATTATAAATTTAGATTGGAAAACATTCCTTATTATCTCTAAAAGATATGACTTAAACTTTAATTTTATATTAAATAATCAGCTTGTTTTAAACTCGCTAGAAGCCGTATCGTTTGTCAACTTAAGAAAAGTTGCAACCAAACAGGAAATACCACTTTATCTCCCTTGCAACGTTTCCACATACCTGTTTTTTCAAGCGAAACGTACTGTCAACGAGGGAAATTTTAATTCAAAGAGCGAGATTCTTTATGTCAAAATAATCACAAGAAAAAACTAAATAATTATCTTCGATTTGCTCTGCTCAAACCTTCGAGTACGCATTACTACAGGAGGCAGCATGCAATGATGCGTACGTGTTACACGGCAAAGAGAAAGAGGACGAATACGGGGAACCGTATCTCTCTAGCTACGAACTTTTAGTTTTGTTCTCCACCTTTATAGAAGCGTGCGGCGCCTAATCGCAGTACGGAACAAGACAGATAGCGTTTCTCTCTTTTCGCCCTTCCTCTCTCTTTACCATGTAATGCGTGCGAAGTATTTCATGCTGCCTTCAGTAGTATATAATTGAAAGCTCAAACTTACAATTTATAGCTCAGTTCTCAAAGCAATTAAAAACTAACCAATACCAAACAGGTCGTCCAAAAACAGTTTGTAAATTATCATCTGACTATTTTTACAATTAACGCTAACTGATGTGTGACTTCTCTACGAATAGGCCTATTATTGAATTTAGCCGATATAGGCAACAACATAAATATCATTAGAAGTTGTGCCATCTATACCAGAATAGCTAAACTCTCCATTAAATTACAGGCGCAGTTCTAAAATTTTTGCTAGTAGGTTTTTATTCAATTTTATTTAAACAAGGACTTTTTAAGAATTTGAAATTTTAACTTGGGAATTTTTTATTTAAAGATATTTCGGGTTGTCAGGAGTAGCAACGATTGCGAGGGCATTCAACAGGATCTAGCTCGATTCTCTGAATGGTGTAAGTTAAATTTTATGTACCTCAATGTTAATAAATGCTCCATTATAAGTTTTTATCGTAAAACGGATTGGATAACTTTTGATTATTTTCTTGATAATAACATGATTAATCGCGTTGAATGTGTGAAGGATCTGGGTGTTACATTTAATCGGGCTCTTGGCTTCAACACACATATTGATAATATTGTGAACAGGGGTTTGAAATTGCTCGGGTTTGTGAAGAGAATGCTTACAGATTTTAATAGTGTAGACTGTTTTAAAGTGATATAGTGCTCTGTAGTTCGATCAATCTTAGAATATACGTCCCAAGTTTGGTCACCTTATTATTTTACATACAAAGAAAAAGTAGAAAGAGTACAAAGAAAGTTTTTAAGTTTCATTGCCTTTAAACAGGGAATGCAGCAGGAGCGGTCTGTATATGATGATACTGCCGATGCTTTGGGGTTGTTACCATTGTGTGTGAGACGCATATATCTTGACCTCGTTCTACTTTATAAGACTGTTAACTCTTGTATTGATTCTCCTGAACTACTCAATAATATTGAAATATCGGTTCCTCAAAGAGCTTTTAGAGCGCACAATTTATTTGATGTGATATATCACCGAACGAATTATGGCATTAACAGTCCTATTTCTCGAATGTGTAGGGAAATGAATTCAGTTCCTACCGAGATTGATATTTTTCGTTTGCCAATTAATGTCTTTAAATTAAGAATTTTACAATTCTTGAAAAACCAGTTAATGTTATCAATTGTCAATACCCTTTGACGTATGTTTAGATTTGTAGGTTTTTTTTTATTTTTGTTTTAAACAGTGTTTGTATTTTCTATTTTTGAAATGGATTGTATTTATTTGATCCGTTAATATACTATTATTATTATAAACAAATAACAATTACAAAGAAAAATAACAAAAAATCTCAAGACTAATTTTCTGAGTAATCTTCGCAAAAAAATATAACACAAGTGATATTTCACGAAATAAAAGCAAGAGACCAGAAAAAAAAACAGAAAAATAAGAGCGAGAGAGATATCAAATTTATATTTTGATGTCTTACTGCTTAAATTTACACAAAAAAAATTGTAGAGGACACTAGTGACGCTCCAACATGGCCTCAAATGAGAGATATTTTAAAGGAGACATAAAATGAATATTGATGAGTAATTTTATGTTTTTTCTTCTAAACTTACGTTTATTTCCGTCCACGCAGCATATATATTGGGGACAATAATTATGCTGACACTGCCCTGGTTTGCAGCCTGGTGTGAAATTATCATTCGCGTGTGGTGAACACTGTCAGGTGAAAGCAAAAGTCATAATTAGGCCTATTCTAGCAATAAATTAACTAGTTGTTTTTCAAATTAAAACATACACAGCGAAAAATGCTGTATGAACAACCATCTGATGGAGTGGAATGGACTGCGATTCAATAACTATTAAACTTTAATCAGAATTCTACATTTCACAAGGAATTATATTACAGAAGTTTGCTTTTTATCGTGTATTTCAATCAATTTCAAATTTCGATTATTAAAATTACAATGAGATGGCGCTCGTTACAAATAATGGACTCTAGCGTCGCTGGGCTGCAGTTGTGATCAATAATAAGACCAAGTTTCTGCTATTCGAGTTTGTGATTATAGAAAGCAAAACTAAGTTTTCAAAAAAGCAAAACATAAGTCTTTTAAAAATACTATGGATTATCGTAACCATTCCTTATTAGTGCAAAAAAAAGTAATCATTTATTATTAAATAATAAAATGAATTAAAACAATTTTGTTTCTGGGTGTGAGGAAAAAGAAAGTCGTCAAGGTTTACAAAAAAAACATTACTCAATCACTAACAGCATTTTTTAAACCTTGTTGTAGACACCATGAAAATTATTAAAAAGATAAGCACTTACTGCCGGATTCACTAACATGGTTTAAATTTAAAACCGCCCTAAATTCACAGCAGGGGGCTTAATCTGACAAAAGCAACAATAAGTCAAGCAAGTTTTAAACCCTAAAAATATAAGAATAAAAAAATGAATTTGTTTTACTACTGAACCGGCAAAAAAAGGAGAACTTTATTTATTCTCGGGATACAATTATTTCTTTTACATATTGCAAAGCTTTATCTGTTGACATATGTAATAAAAATTATAACAATATCATAAGCAAAACAAAACTGGTCGACTATAAGATTTAAACTTCTTGGCAACTAGATCGGGTTCAGATCTTAAATCTTCTTAGTGAATCTGGCTGTTAAACTTCAACCCTTTTTGATAATGAGTTTTAAAAATTTACCACAGTCAAATCAAAATATATTTAACGCGATTGGCCGGCGCGCGATTAAGAAAGAATGAAAAACAAAAAACGTTCGGAGCAAGAGAGATAGCACAATCCCTTTATTCGCCCTCTCTACCTTTGTCGTGTAACGCACGCGAACTATTACTGGCTTCCTCCAGTAGTAAATTCTCGAAGATGTATACTCAAAATACTTAGATAACATGTCAATTTTACAGACAATAATAGGGCTATTTTTTTGAGTCATTTTCACTTTCAGTTCTATCACTTGAAGTAATCATAATCACTTAGACCCAATGACGAGTAAATGCATATTCAAAAGAACAAGAAGTTATTAGTTACACTGTTTTCACTTTGAATAATTGATAATTACTCCAAAGAATATAGCCAATAACATCGATTATGTGGTATAGGGAGTTTGAAATTTCCCTAGATTAGTACTAGTAATACTAGCCCAAATTATTATTTTATAGTAATGCTTTAAAATCGTTGATAGTTTTGAGCGCAAATAAACACAAAAAAAATTGGAATTTCCTATAGTTTTAATCTTTCACGGCATGTACTTAATGCCTTTAGACCTGAAGTCCATAATTTCTGTCAATGACTCATCGCTCGCATATAGAGTGCCCCGTGTTGTACGCCGTCAAAGGAATCAACTCCAGTGGCATGTGTATTTCAGAAAATAATGAATGATGAAATTACCTGGGAATATCAAAATATTTTTTTAGGTCAAATTTATTTCTCCACATTTCTATGAACCCTTAAACTTTTTTTCCAGGAGGAGAAACCATGCATAGGCACCTTCACAAACTGTGAAAGGTAGTGTCACATTCTTATTGACTGATACTCCCCCCGACTGAGGGTCCTACCGATTTTCCTTGGTGTGCCGTTACCCATAGCTGCTAGCAGTCCAAGGTTATTTAATGAGGCCACCTTTGATCTTCACTCAGTGTAGTTGCTCTAGGTGCCGGATACACTCATTGCTTCGCATTCTTCATATATTTTCCTTACAAGTAGGGTTGTCATTTTAAGATATTGTATATGCACTTAAGATGCCCTTAAAGAATTTTATGCATATTAATGGAAAGTTTGTTGCTTATCTGCTCCTGCGAGTAGCGTCTACTGCATTTCTCTTCTGATTTATTTGTTTCAGATTAACAAGGGTGCGTTTACAGTCATCCTCAGGAATGTGACATAGGTAATGTGGGTCACTGCAAAAGACATATCTGAATCTGAGGCACTATCAATATCAGGGGTAATTATTAATGGTTCAACCACTGCCTCAACGTGAATGTCCAAGTCCCACATTCCTTGTTCTTGTTTTTTAATTAACGTGATCGACACACTTTTTCCAATCACTGGCCATTGCGTTAGTAATTGCCTCGTCCAATAATATGTTGACATCTGCTAATCTGAATGTTTTGTTTTTCCGTGCCATTTCACTCTTTATTTACGCCCATACTAATTCGATTGGGTTAAGTTCACAGTGGTACGACGGCAGTCTCAACAATGTTATATTTTTTTCCCGACCCATTTCATCAAAAGCATATTTTATATATTTTTATTTACCCTCACTAAATCTTACAACTGCACTTTAAGTATTGTCTTGTTAAATTCAGTGTTTTTTTTAAAGGAGCCATTGGCATATCTCCACCTTTTTAGACGCAGAAGTCGGAATTTTTTCTTGGCGTCGACTATGATACGGGGCATTGTCCATTACAATTACCGAATGGGGCTCCGCAAGGTTTAAAATCGAAGAAAACCATCGCTCAAAAACAACTAATATGAGTCATTAAAAGACAACCTTTTCCACTAGGATTGCGTAGTCCTTGCGAAAATCCTTCTATAAGTGCCTGCTTCGAACTTTTAATGTTCAGATGTTGCCATACCGTTACCATTGCGTTTTAAGCTTTTAGTCCCTGTCCTGTTAATAGAACAGCAAAGTTTTAAATCATTTATAGCTGCATGACATGTTTATTTCGCCGCGTCGTCGCTTTGGTGGCTGATATTAAATGAATCACTGACAGAAATTATGGATTTCTGGTATAATTGAATCATTTTATATAAAATTGCAAAGGATATTTAAAGTCCGGTCCTGAACTTTATACCAACGCGTTACCAACTAAATAAAGTTATGAAAACAATAACCACTCAGGCCTACTGCCAATGTCATATGTCAGTTCTTTCAGTACTTTGACATGGCTGTGTTTGGAATTTAGGTTTGAAGTTTGGAATATAAAGTTTAGGGTAAATTGGACTTTACTTTCCGATTTTAAGATTTGGATTTGGGATATGCAGTTTGGATCTTGATATTTAGGTTTTGGGGTGTTGATTTTGGTATTTGGAGTTAAGAATTTGAGGCTATAGTAGTTTTTGTTGACTCTGGAACTTATAAGGATATTTCTGCACAGAAGAATGATTATATATATATATATATATATATATATATATATATATATATATATATATATATATATATATATACATACTAATTAAGTCGTGCAGCAAGTTTCAGAACATTACACTCGATGAGTGAGGCAATATGTCAATTATTACGCAGGTGCAAACGCAAGATCGCAAAAGGATAATGCAGGCTTGGTGGTTCTAGCGCACGTCTAAAATGTCCAATCTTCGGATACTTACCGAGCAGCACAGCACGTTTTGCTTTCGCATTTCTTTTGATTCCCTTGTGCCCTGACATCCACATCAGGATTACTCAGTTGTTCCTCGTCAATTGCTTGAGCTTGCCTACAGTCCCAAGTCAACTTAGGCTCGTAGGTGTTTGACTTGAGTCTGTATATTTTGGCCTTCTAAGTGTTTCCATTGAAGCGCTTGTGCAGATTTGAATTGCATGCATTTTCGCTTGAAAAATGGTCAGGGTGTTACCTAGAGATTTAACAAGCCCAAAGCATAGGTCTGATGTTCCCACTCCTTTCAATTTGGATCCATCAATAAACCATACCATTAAATCCTTTTCTAGTCGCGGTAATCCCTCTCCATTCACTTGGTAGCAATCAATTACTACTTCATAGTTCATGTCAAAGTGGTATCTTATAAACATGAAATTTGTGGGTTTAGATGTGGATTCTGATGAAATTATGACCAGAATCTTTTTAAACCCTACAAAGTTTAAAGGTTTGACGTAAGGGCATCTATTACTGCCGCCCTCAGCACTGTTGTCCCCTTGCAAGGTGCGCAGTCAGATTCGTATATTTGACAAATAAAACTATATATAATTTATTGCATAGAAATACTTTTATAAACAAGTTTAGAAATCGCCAAAAACAGCTTAAGCTACGTAGAATTTAATAACGAGTCTTGAAGCAAACTCCAGTTATTTCCA
Source organism: Diaprepes abbreviatus (assembly GCA_034092305.1). NCBI lineage: Eukaryota > Metazoa > Arthropoda > Insecta > Coleoptera > Curculionidae > Diaprepes > Diaprepes abbreviatus. The sequence continues at coordinate 4,181,258 of JASJET010000125.1, read as the reverse complement.
AAGTTTATTTATTTCCTTAATATTAAAAAGACACAAAACCACCATCTGTTAAAATACACATCTCGTTTATCACTTATTCTCTACACTTAACATAGCCTGTATATGATCTTCCAACATTTTAGCCAATTGTTGCCTTTTGAATCTCAAACTTTCCTTGATAATTAATTTTAAAATTTCGATCTGAGTTTCCAAGTCACCTTTTAACGTTTTAATGCTGTCAAAGAGTTCGGAAAAATTTTTACCCGGTTTACGCACTAAACGATTCAAGTTTTTACGTATTTCGAAATTTTGACTTTCAACTTCTTGTTGATTCGCATGGTTTTCTTCAATCTAAAAAAAAAACAAATTGTTGAATGAAATGACGTATAAATATAAAATAACCTCACCTTGAGAACTGGTTCTTTGTCCACTTTTTCAGCAACACTTTTAAAACTATTACTACTTAACCCATCAGTAGAACTATTATAATTATAATTTGTCTCTTTAAGTATCTGAGAGATTTCTTTATTGGTTGTTTCCATCGACGATATACTATAATAATCGTGTAATGAATTGGTTACTGTTTCTTGTTGTGTATTTCCTAAGAACAAAATAAAAAATGCTATTAAAATTGTATATAGCACGATAAAAGACTATGGGATAATTCCATGTCAAATCAAACCTGGAACCAGACCACGATATCTTGGATTTCCATGATAATCTGGACTATTATATAAAGAAGAAGAGGGTTCTTCCTCGTTACAAAAACTGAAAAAAACCTCCTTAACCAATAAGAACAAAACTTTAAATCATGTCTCTTGATATAACTGGAAAGGTTTAAAGATGTATTTTATCTCGAAAGAACATTAATTTCCTTTAAAAATGGTCCATTAGTCATTGGACCAACCCCTTAAATTTCCAGGTAACTATCTGGTATTCCTTTGGAACTGCTTTTTATCCGAAACTCGTCAAACCCATAAGCAAAGATCAATACACAAGTCCATGGAGAATAGAGTTAAAAAGATAATGCTTCAAAGTGTAGTAGGTGTGCTCTCCGCTAGGTGGCGGATACGATGTGGCGCACTACACTAGTAATCGTAGGTTGGGTTGATTTTTTATATTTATCTTTTTCCACGCACGTTTTGAAACTTCGTAGATTTAGTATAGAGTAGTTCGTAGACAAAAATTTTTATTCTTTATGTAAAGAAAAAAAAATGTCATCATCATCTTATTATTATATAGTAAGGAGACATATGTTCGTATGTTTGCAAAAATCTCAAAAACTACTAAACTCGTCAACACCTGTAGCTTTGATATTTATTCCGAAGTGTCGTAGACAGGGCCGTAGACAGGGAAATCGGGCCCGGAGGACCAACTTACGGACCCTTGTATATATACTCTAAAAAATATTATCTTATTCCAGCCACTAGGTGGCGAGCCACTAAATACCCACAGTCCTTCCATATGGCAAGCCAGTGTTTCCAGAAAGGGGAATTTTGCTTTGTATATTAGGGTAAATGCATAGCATGCTATTTCTCAGGGAAAATCCACTGTTACATATATGCTTGTTGATGAGCGAAAATGGATGCCTTTGGGAGACGCAAATGTGTATATACAAATTTCTTCAAGGCTTTCAACAGAGTAAATGACGGGCTTCTCATTCAAACACATCAGACCAGGGATTTGATATCCAGGCGACTAGTGACTAGTTTTCTGACGGATCGCTCTCGGTTTGTTTGGGTGAGCAATGACATCTCTGATGTGATTCCAATGTATTCTTGGGTTTCACAGGAATCTCCCTGCAGCTCTCTCATGTTTAATTTGTTTATAAATAACACTTATGGTGTGAACGATCATTCCAACTACCTCATATTGGCCAATGATTTGAAGATCTACGAAGTAGCAAACATTCCGGTGATAAAAATGCTTTACAGGCAGACCTTAATAGCCTGGTCTGAAAATAATAGTCTGAACTAATATATATACATACCTTTATGATGCGCTGTTCGAATCTGTGTCAGAGATTCAGGATTGGGGCATACTGTTGGACAGTGAACTTACATTTTTTCACACACCATACATATGGTTTTAAAAATATGTGATTACTTAACAGAAACAGTAAATTTTTCAATGCATATTCATTTACTGTACTATCTCTGACAGGTGATTGAACAGCTTTTTAGTATTGTAAATAAAACTATTTTTTATCACAATGGTTGAGGCAACTGGTAGGGGAATGTTATGAATATGCCTGTGTTTTAATGACCTTCCTGGATCAGGCTCCCTCCTGTATTTTTTAAATATGATACAAATGTTTTCCAAAATAAACAAACATGGCAAAGTCACTTCTGTCCAGCAGAAATATAGGTCTACAAGACTCTCAGCATTCCATGCCATACATAACAAAAAAATTAAATACAAACTACAGTCGCCCCAGAATGAGATTTCATAGACCATGTGAGATTCCACAAGAACATAATAAGCCATTTTAATAGCTAATGGCTACAGAAGCTAATTTCTTGGGTAAATTAATAATATATTTACTAAAATTCCGCTTACTATCCAAATGTAAACTCAAAAACTTTATTCCACTTAAATTATTTAGTACTTGCGAATCTAACAATGTATTGTTCAAGGTACATTTAAATGTAAGAACAATGGTTTCCTCATTGAGTGTTTTCAAATCAGACCCTGCTTTTATCTAAATCTTCATTTATTCTCAGGCCTAAATTACCAAAGGCTGAGCCCCTCCGCATAATAGTTGTGTCGTCGTTTAAAATTGCGAGGTCACTATAGTTCCAAAGAAACAATATCGTTTCAAGAGTCGAATCTTGTTCCTGTAAAAAAGACCACCTGGGTTCTCCGACAAAGATAAGATTGAAATCAATTTCAGGAGGCATCGCAAAATCCATACACTTGGAGTTTCTGCAATAGAATTTCACCAGTGAAGTATAGTCAAATGCTTTTGTTACGTCACAAGATACCACAGTAGCTAATAGAAATAGTAAATTTTCATTGAAAAATTCAGATTATTTTTTCCAGTGGTGTCTCAGGGCTTGAATAGGCTTGTGTGGTTTAGAAACCACATTATCGTATTTCTACTTATGGGTCTGGAGAGGTTGCATCATAGATTCTTGTACTCTTTTGTTTTTAAAGAGGATATCAATCTATTAGACAATTTTTATATTAATAATTCTCTAGTCATAGATAGGTATGAATAAAAATCACATGCTCCTAGAAACACTTCTCCGTATTTTCAACATTGCTAACAAGTTGTTTGAGCATTGTTTCACATGATCTCCCAGTCGTACAAGCATACTGGTTGTGATGTTTGTATTGCATTGTCCCTAATAGACTTATCTAATGCATTAGACTAACAGGTCTGAGTGCCCTTGTTGAATAGTTTAATTTTCCAGGTTTCAGTATGAAAACAACCCTGGTTAGCCTGCGTGAATTGCCCTGAGTATGTGACTATTTTTTTAATGGGTGATTTTTATGGCTCAAACAAGTTTATGGTTAATTATCATAAGTAACCACTTTTTTGGCAATCTGTCACTTTTCTTTGGTAGACTTAATGACAGCACCATTATGATTTGTTTATTATTGGTTTCCGTATATGCATCTTGCAACGCCAAAAAATCAAATATATTTTTTAATTTAATATATTTAAAAAATGAACTCGTCCATTAGAATAAATAAATAAGTGAAACAAATATGATTTGTGTAGTAATGAGGTATGTAGTGTTTAACTTACCAGCTGTAGAATAACTGAAGCTATGTCTTATTGTCGTTGGAGAGCCGCTCGACATTAAACTCGAATTGGTAAAACTGACATCAAAAGACGGCAATTCAAGAGTGGGCGAAGGTGATCGGGATCTTTCACTTGACGAAGGGCTATCCAAGCCGTTTGTAATTATGTTCAAGGGTTCATCGAAATGGGGTAGATCTTTTTCAATTGAACTGAACCTGCAAACATTAATTAATCATCACTGACCAGTTGATATATTCTAACTTTATATTTTTATTTTCAAAACAACTGCATTAAATTTTTGGTGATGACTTATGACCGCAAAATGCTAATAGGGAGATTTGATCACTCTTTAATTCTAAGGAATAAGGTGCTTAGAGATTATACTGATATGATTACGAAATAGGATACTTTGATTATTAGTCAAAAAATATTGCTTTGCCTATTTCATACGGCGACGTAAAATTCAACTCTCATTTCCGTCAGTTTGATCACTGATAATTTACTGAAAAGAATAGAGCTAACATGTAATAAAAAACAAATAATAAAATCTTAATAAGATAAATCACAACAACTAGTTTCACACATAAAATCGCATACAAATCTAAAACCTATCGAATAATTTATGAATATTCATCATAAACAACTTATTATAGAAAAAAAAATACACATGACAAGAATAAAATGACAGCCTCACTATCATCATTATATAAATTTCTCTATTTTAGGGCTTACTACTTATGTAAGGTGGAGCTAAAATAGAAAAATCCCAAACGATCAGGTGACAATTTGCCAACTGCTTCTGGACGATGTGATTGGAGACGACTAATTTCTAATTATTCTGCGAACGGAGCTAATATATACAACTCACGACACCTTTATATATTTATCGACAGTATAAGGGTATCTTTTGGTTTTCCATCTGTTATAAGTCCGGATGGTTTGGTAACCAGCGGTCAAGATATGTTAGTTAAAAATATACCTGATTACAGTTTAGATCATAACCATGTACAAGGTGTGTAAATTAAGTAACGATATTGGCAACACGTCGTTCGATCTGGCAACACTTAGAACGCGAAATTTGGAAGGGCGGCAAGTGCACGTGATTCACTTTCGGTAAGAGTCACGCCAATGTAATTTTAAAATAATCGCAACTGTCATCTACCTCAAATCCGGCCAATCAGAAAATTCAACGTAAATTTAAATGAATCAATGAGATAGAAGTATTCTATACATTTACTGAATCAATCATGTCACTGACTCTTAAGTTTGTGCGAGTTGATTTATTGTAGTTTGAGAGGATTTTATTAACTTTTTTCAGGAATTTATTGTTTGTTTGTGTACATAGATACTGGATACTAAATGGATACTTTAATTACGTTTAGGTCAGTATTTATTATTAAATTTCATGTATTCATGGAAAACATAATTGCATTTCAAGTTTCTTAAACTTGGTGGCGATCATATTATATAATGTGTATTATAGGAAACACTATTTCAATAAAATATTTTCATCAATATTTTTATCATAAAGGAACTTATTTATAACAGTGAAGCAACAATTTTAAGGTAGGTATTTATTAAAAGGTTCAAAAGTGAATGTATAGTTGGAAAGGAGAGATGACAATTTAGGTTTCAAAATACAACACTGCATAAATGTTTATATACAATAAGGCCATTCAATAAAAATGATCTGAACATACAAGATCCAAAATTTTCATCGGTTCTCGAAGATGGAATTCCGCTACGTGGATCATCTGCAATCGACTCTTTCCCTTCTGAAAATGTCTTGACCAACAAAAACCAAAGCCCTTGGCAAAATACTGTCTCCGTAGGCCTGCTGAAGTTTTGCAAAAGCTGCACAAAACCTGATAACACACCGTCGCTCGAAATGGATGTCACTCATTTTTATAACACACTAGAATAAACTATTTCACAAAAAAAATCGCTACTGACAACCAAATGACTCTAGCAAGTTCAAACTCGCACTGAGGGAGTATGAAATATTCACTTGCGAACTCTCCGAATCCAGTATACCAAGTGTTGCCAGTGAACGCTACGTTTCCAGTCCTATTATTTAATTTACGAACCTCTTAGAGCAAAGGGGTGAACTAATAGCTGAAGTCTTGACAAAATGAATTATTTACCTGTTAAGGTAACTTCAGATTCTGATAAAACACAAAATTATTTTTTTAAAGCTCTGCGTCTGTATTATCTCAAAGCCTTGTGCTGTTGTTTTTAATAAATCACTGAAGGTGAGGGAGGAAAGTTGTAAGAATCCACAAATCAGGAGACGAGAATATTAAAGACTATCGTAGAGTGCGTCAACAATTTAGGATAACTGAATTGTTGAATTCCTTGGTGTGAGATCAGCTTGTGTGGTCAATCAGCAGGATGACAACGAATCTAGTGCTCTACAACTGTTGGGATGGCTTGGAAAGGAAGTTGCAAATCGACTCGGTTTACGCTGACTTCACCAAGGCATTGAACATGACGGACTTCTATTGGCTAAGCTATGCAGTGGTTAGAGTTACTTGCCTAATCGTGTATATAAGTCAAAATAGAAAATTATGTTTTAAGTGGATTCATGGCAGTATTAGATCTACCGTAAGGTGCGTACTGCTCCCCTCTACTCTATAATCTATTTGTGAATAAGATAAAAGAATTTATTGTTGACACTAATTTTTCAATGTTGGCTGATGATGTTTAAACATAGTGTAAAACAATAATACTGCTGAAATAGCATCTTTGCAAAGGGATGTGAACATATTTGCATTGTGGGCCACTGTAAATGATTAGATTAAAACAAATAGAGGATGATAGCAGCATTAATCTGGCTGGCCTTAGAAAGAATTAAAACCATTAATGATCCTGGGACGATTTTGGAATATCGATTATCATTTTCAGGCCAATTTAGTGCTGTGGGCGCCCAAACTTCAAAAATATTACGGTTTATTCAAGGGAATTGTAGCGACTTTTGGCTTATTTCTCCGAATCTGATGCCTTTAGAAAAGAATTTTGTTTGTTGCATCTTTTGTTTAACAAAAAAGTAGCAAAGGTGCAGGAAAATCGCAAATCTATGTATTTAATAATAATAATTCCGATACGATGCAAAAGTGTCAAAAATCGAACATCCTGTACACTTTACCACATTGTTTTATGTAACACCGTTAGTGATATTGTCAAAATCAAATCGAGCTTTAACCTAGTTGATATTTAGTTTTAAATGAAATATTATTTAACTGTAATAACGCAAATAAAATACTTACCATGGTACGGGCGATGGTTGCGGTGAAGCTGGAAGACTGGGCAATGAACCTGATACTTCAGAAGAACTACTAGGTCGTCGAATACTGAAATTCTTTGGCAAAGGCCCACGTTTTCTCTTAAATGGCAATCGACCGATCGCATCTATATTGGGATTGGGTCTTTTATTATTCCTAATGGTTCCTGAAGGTGAGCCCACAAGATCTATATCAGCTTCGTCAACCTATTGATGACCAAGTTAAATAAATATAAGGAAAAAAAATCTTAAATAAGTCTTACAAACTGGTTGTTCCAAATGATATATCAGCAGAAAAGGAGTTAGTAAAACATTGTCGTAAGCAAGAGAATCATAAAAACAGCAATAGATTTCATATTGGACACAGTGTTTCTTATAGAGCATACTGCAACAAGGGAAATTATTTTTATATATAATGTTGTTGTCTACAACTTACATTGAGCACGTAAAGTCTGGAATAAATTAGTTATTTAAAAATCTTTCAGGCACATTTCTTTTTGGTACGAATTTTTCCAATATATTAAATTTTACATGGCGACTCGAATGAAGCTATGCTATAATCAACTTTGATTTTTTGTATACTTTTAGACTCCTTGCAAAATTATGAACATTTTTTCTGTTATATGTCCTATACTTAAATGTAACTGTTTTCGCTTTATCGACAGTTAAAACCCGAAATAAAATACAGAAATTATTTACCAGCATAACTAGTTCAATGTCCTGTCTCTTTGTCACATTTTGTCAGATTGTTACTATGAGTTAATTCTAGATGAAAATGAAACTTACCGAGGCACAAAGGATAGAAATTCTTATCATAATCAGATATGGCGGTAGGGTAAGAACCCAAGAAGTATGTCAGTTATTTGAATAAAAATATCCTAATCTTCCGCCAATTTCAAAACCGACAGTGAATAAGACTGAGCAGATATTTCATGGGCTCGGTCATGTTTGAGATGCCCCCAGGAAGCGGTCGACCAACAATTAGTGATGACAAAAAAGTAGACATATTATTAAGAATCCAAGATAATCACCATATAATTGTAAAAAGATAGCTGGGAACTTGGTTATTGCGAAAACAACGGTCTTAAACAAATCGCTTAATAATAAGTACCATCCTTTCAAAATGCAAGTCGTTCGAGAACTTTATGAAGATGTATCTTCAGTTTTGTGAATTGTTACAAGAAATGTATTTTCGGGATCCTATTTTTATTAAAAACATTGTTTTTTCCGACGAATCAACAATTTCTTTAAATGGTGATGTCAACACACAAAATTATTCGGTATTGGTCGGATATATACCCAAAATTGGATGAGAGGGAGGCACACTCGGTACAGACAAAATATACATAAATGTGTGGGCTGGAATCCTGGGTAATATCAGGATAAAACCGATCTTTTTTGATATTTTCTACAAGATCTTTTGAGAGTTTCTACAAGATCTTATTCCTACTCTTTCGACGCTGTTTCCTGAAGGAGAGAATCCAGATTTACCCCATGAAAATATCTAGTTTCAACAAGACGGTATCCTGCCACATTACACAGCTGAAGTTCGCGCCTTTCTTAATGATGTTTTCTCAAACAATTGAATTGGAAGAAGGGGACCTATTGAGTGGCCACCAAGGGCTCCAAACTTAACCTCCTTGAGTTCATTTTGTGGAGTTACCTTAAAGGTAAAATTTTTTTTTGAAACTAAGCCAATTGATACAAAAGACTTAAAGAATCAGATTACTCAAGAAATTCAGTTAATTACTACAGAAGTAGTCGAGAATGTTCAAAAGGAAGTATAGAAGATGTAAAGAGAAATATTCAGAACTTTGCAGAGCGTCTAGAAGGGTACAAAAGATTGGGAGTCACTATTTAACAAGTCAAAGTTGATTCTGACACAACTTCTTTAAAGTCACCCTGTATGATTTAATATATTGAAAAAAATTCATACCAAAAAAGCCAACGTGTCCCAACGATTTCTCAAAAAACCCAGCGTTTTTATATATTATATAAAAATTGGTAAAACAAAAATCTGGTCCAGGGAATTGGATATTGCGCTAAATTTAACCAAAGCATGATTTAACGTCATCATATTTTTAATTATTTTTATTTGAATGAACTAAAGATGCAAAATTTTAATGTGGATAGTATAATAGAAGGAAGCAACATGAAAGGATAGCTGGAAGGGGAACGGATAGTATTAGCCACAGTAAATTAAAATGCTGAGAGACGAAGTCGCGCCTAAAAGCGAACACGAAGATAATATTACTATAAGAAAAGAAAATGTCTCGTCATTAATTTTCTAAAAGTTATGTTAGAAATGCAAACCAAAGGCAATATCACAGTTTTTTATTATCAGGCTACAGAATGCTTAATTGAATGCTATGAAATCACATGTGTATGATTAGAGCAAACGAATAAAACAAGCCCTTTTTTTCGGGTTCCTTCAAATTTGTCCACCTATGTGTAGTAACCTTGAGATGATCCTGAAAAATTTTGTCGAACAAGTAAGAATTATGCCTTATAAAATACATTAAAATAAAATTTTGACTTTTATCTTTAATGTTTCCAATCAATTGGCCACCACTAAATGTCATTAAAAAGTTATAACCTGAAATTGCCATGCCAAAACCATATCAAAGGAGGACAAAGAAGGTGAGACGGCAGGCAAAATTAAATAAAATAAACTCCCACTAATGTAAAATATTCAGTAATGTTTGGAGAGGCAGTTGTAAACATGAATGGCTTGGCTTCAATTGGTAATTTTGACGCGTATGGCGCGAGAAGGTCTTAATCGGTTAATGAGATATATAGACAATAAACCCCCTAGGCTACGTAGTTGAAATAAAAAATTCTTTTGAAATTATTATTCGGCATTATAGGATTACTAACCAAACCATAGCTTTTTTAACTTACCATCATTCTTTTATCGATCTTAAAAGGATTTCCAAACATGTGCTGCCTAACTGGTGCTGATTCGATTTCTCTAAGTTGCGGCGTTTGCTTCTTGAGGTATTCCTGATAGTTACCCATTTGAGAAATTGGCAAAGAATGAGCACTGTCCAAATCTTGAGCAATCCAGTCGGACTGAAGGAAATTATTCCGCATTCGAACCACCTAAAATAACAGCTTCGGTTTATTATCAAGAAAAGATCCTCACAATATTCAGAATCCAGATCATCAAATAATTCATCACTACCTAATAATTTCTTAGCAACTCTTATAATCTGTATCTTACCTGCTGAATTAACCTATTTCTAGGTATATCAAACGGATTCTTGAAACTAACAGTTTGCCTTTCTTTATCTAAAGTAGATACAAACACAGTGCCCTGCTCCAAAATTTGGTCCTTTTGTGCCTGAAATCTGTCTTGTAAGAGCGGATGACTTATTACCTCTTTCTTCAGGGTAACAATCGGGGTAACTCGGAATTGTTCGGGTTGATTAAAATTTGTTTTCATGCTGTTTGACTACAAATTTAAAAAAAAAATCAGGAAATTTACCTTGAAATTCATAGAGCACTTTGCAGAAAAGCTTTGAAATATCAAACTACTATTAATTTAAAAGTTTAGTTATATACCTTGTTTTGTATCTCTTGGAATTTGATGTAAGCGCTGTAAAAATTTGTTGAAATATCGGCTAGACGAGATTGTTTAACCGAAATAAAGTGAGATGTTTTTTAAGATTCTAAAATAATATAATTTGTTTAAAATTATTTCATATTTCTGTGTCACATTGACAACAATGTACAGACCTTATTAGACTAGTTTGGCAACATTGTTTTAGCGTAACCCTAAATCATTGTAGGAACATTGACAAATGCTTATTACGGAGATGGTAAAATAATGTTGCCAAACTAATCAAATACTGTCTATACATTGCTGTCATTGTGACACAGATATATGAAATAATTTTAAATAAAATATATTATCTTAGAATCCTAAAGGGCATGCCGTTTTATTTTGGTGAAACAATTTCGTCAAGCCTATATTTTCCTAGATTTTTACAGCACCGACTCCAGATTCTAAGAGTTACAAAACAAGGAGTATAATTTCCGATTATGGTGCTGTGTTTTTACGTCGATTTTAAAGAAGACCATACTCATTTTTTCCCAAAAGCGATAGTCTACTCTTTAAAAAAAGGCTAATCAGGTTTTAGAGGGAACAATCACTAAAAAATATTTCTTGTTCAAGGCATATGACACCATGAATTATTGTCACAAGAACTAAAATTGTTGGGATAGAGAGGAACTGTTTTATGTATTTTATTAAATTATCTATCGGAAAGAAAAAAAAAATGGGACTACTCCAAGACAATATGTTTTAATAATTACAATATCATTTCAAAACATTTTCTTAAATAACTGCTAAATACAAAAAGACAAAAGGCAATACAATATGTAATTCAGGAAAAAGGTTATGAAAGCCTCAAAATAATCAAAAAATTTGTAGTGTCATTTCGGCATAATATATTTTTAAAGTGGTTTAATGGCAAAAGAAACGGTTATATTTCTATAATAACTTGCCAGTTACAAATCGATATTTTTAAAATTAAGAGTTTTTATTTTGCTATTTTTTAAATTCAGGGGCCAAAACTTTAGAAATCGAATGCAGATTCATGCTTGCGCTATTATTAAAAATATTTATATTATAAAAAGGATATTATTCCTACTTAGTGTAAATTATAATTACGTTACTGTTGAAAAAATTGCTTTTTCTATCTGAATATGACTTACTGTTGCCTGCCGTTGAATAATTTCACCACACAATTTATCATGCTCTATTTTAGCTTGATTTTTAACACGCTTCAAATAGTTCTGTACTGAATAACTAAGACAATTTTCTGAGTTTTCTGGTATCAAAGTTTGAGCCAATGCGACAGGTGTACCTAGAAAAAAAAAATATGAAAATTATAATTATCTATATAGATGCACAGTAGAGTACCAGCCAAATTCTTGCAGAAAACTGGTATGTGTGGAGGACTAAGATATTCCTTTATTTTATAAATTCAGCGGAAAGATATCAAAATGCCCTTTAATAATAAGAATTAAGATGTGAAAATGTTACAATCATTGTGAGATTAAACTGGATCTACTAATTACATATAATACTTAGGCGACTCGTTATCTAGGATAATATTTTTCAAAGCAGGCGAAAGCAAATGTGGCACAATTACGCTTTAAACTCCCAATAGAGAAAAAATTGAAATTTATCCCCTAGTGTATATTTAGCCATTCAATCCTATTTAACTTAGTCCTAAAAAAATCTTTTGTAAATATTCCTCATAGTTTATTATCCTGCAGTTCCTAAACTTAGCATAATATTTCGACGAACGATTTTCATATTTTTACGCTGAGTAAACATTTTCATAAGATGTTTTATGGGGACTAAAGGCGACTAGTCTAAAAATTATATCAAATTTAAAGAACAGCATGTCTCAAAATTAAAAAAAGTCTTAAAATCCACACCGACTAGAGCAATGGAAGTCCCACCCCTCTTAACATTTTTGTCAAAGAGACGGCTTTAATAACTATGATGCGGTACAACGTCGCTTGTGGAGAAAAATGCTAAATTGTCTTCCACAAATCCTACACTATACATCTCTCAGGCACAGATGCAAGGACATTTTACTAATAGATAAAATATGTGTACATTTCGACAGCCGACTACGATGAGAAACAGTCCAATCTATGTTGCCAAATTATGTTTGACAGGTATGGCGATCAACTTAACACTATTGGTGACTCTTCGAGCATACACATCTCTCTCGCTCCAAACGCTCTTCGAAATTATGGCGACGTTCGAAGCGAGAAAATAGTACGGTCTCATATTCGCCTTCTCCCTCTCTGCCATGTAACGCACGTGGCCCCCACAGTATATGCTTAAAGTGGCAGTTTATGTCGAGTTTTAACCATCTATAAATTTTAGGCCAATTTTTATTACTTAATGAATCGTTTAGTTACGCTCTATATTTGTATATAAAATATGAAAACATTTTTATTAAAAATATTCAATTGGAAACTGTAATTAGTCACAAAGATGCTCACAAAGCACTGCCAACTAAAAAACACTTAAATACCATGAAAGTATGCGACCACATTCCCATATGTCGGGGTTGTGAAAGAGAAAATGAAACTGTAGAATGCGTTCTATGTGACTGTCTCGCTCTTTCACTAAAAAGGGAATCTATGTTAGGCGGCCCACTTTGGCCAACATGCCGCCTGGCAATGTCGTCGTATCTGTAGGCTGAGCGAAGGGCCAAGCCAGGCATACTCCTATAGGAGGATGCACAATAGGTCTAATTAGGCCTGTGTGCTGTGGAACCTAGTTTATCCTCCTAATTTTCCAGATCCTGAGATATCTTAGCCACTGTTAGGTAAATTATTTGCCTTAACACCCACGTTAGAATAACTCTTGTTATATTTTATGAGTTGATTGAGTAATTAACGGTATTAGCAAGCTCGCTTTGGGTCAGAGGTCCATGAAGCTAGTGTCTTTAACGCTTCTAATAGTATATAAATTATTGAACCTCTTAGGTTTTTTCTAGCACATTCTGAGGGCTTTGGCCTGTATTTTCACTAGGAAGATAGTAGGAATCTTACGCAGAGGCTTTGAAAGTCTACATCCGTTTCTCCACCTTGGAACTGTCTGTATACCAACTTAATAAGCCTTGTTCAAGCCGTAGCGTTACCTCACTCAATTAGGACGATCTTGCGACCTTTTATTATCAACCTAGATCAGTTTTAAAGAAAGGTGTTAAGAAATTAGAAGGAAAAGTGTTACATACCCATTCTAGTTAAAGCTCTTCTTAGAGGACCAGCATAATAAGCTGGTAAAGTTCTGGTGTAATTTTGGAATGCTGTACGCCATTCATTGGTTGGTTTCCATCTATGGACCTAAAATTTAATATATATTTCCTACACTTTCATCCTGACTACAATGAAAAAATCTATAGACCAATCATTAAACGATAATCATTTTTTTTTTCTATTATTTTATATTTAATGAAAACTCACTTTAAATAATTCATCCAATAACGGTAATAAAACAGGATAATTGTATGGCATAACAAAGAGATTTACACAGCCCAAGTTGGTGCTCGCTTTTAAGTAGCCAAAAGGATGTCCAACTTCTGAATTTTTGTAACTATTGGCAACAAAAACCTAAAAAAGAAACATCCATTTTTAAATATGAAATATCACCTAGCGTTGATGTAAAGGAATATAATAACAGGATTATTCTAATATTGTAGTTGACAAATTTAATTATCTCACTTTTACATATTATATTTTTGCACTTTAATTTTTTAAAAGAGAAAAATTATTACTATATTTACAATATTCAAATTTTATATGTAAACTGAAAGATCATAGAAAAAATAATCGAAATCACCTGCCAGCAACTTTTTGGTTGTTTTCGAGACAAAATATATTGCGTTAAAGGTGAAGGCTCCAATTCATATTTATCAAAAGGTAAATTTTCTATCACTAGGGGCTCTGAGTTCGTGCATGTAAATTTCACATTGGGGTGAGCTGATCGGGGAGGCAACACGCTAGCCGTCACTTCTGGCCAGAAAGATTCTGGTATTGGCCAAAAACCTAAATATAGAAAAGAAATACATTAGATATTCCTACAATTTATAAATTTTCTGGGATAGTGCATAAATCAAGATTTGTTAATAATGTTTTATTTCTTTTAACTTGCTAAAAACATCTTGTTTTGGTAGCAACGTATTTAGAATGTTTTCTGTAACACGTTCAATATATATACAGAGTGAAAACTAACTGACATAAATCTGAAACAAAGAGGCTAACCATTTTACTGGAAAAGCAATCAACACATCAATTTAGATTTTTATTTAAGCCCATTATTGGTGTTTTGTGAATATCAGTCATTCATTCATACCCCAAAGAGGTAAAAACCAACCCATTCATTTTTTTTTATGAAGCACTTTCTTGTAGCACCTCATTTAAAAGATAATTGAACATTAAACTTAACGTTTGGTCCAGTGAGTGAGTTATTGGGTGAATTTTTATTGAAGGTGACTATAATGGTCCTATGTACCTTGGTTTTTCTAAAGAAGAACTAATTCCAACTCCGCAGAATCTTATTTCTTAATCAGGTAAGGTTAAATTTGCTTAAGAATCAGAAATGATTTCATGAATATGAAACACCACTACATTACGAGTATATGGACTTTTTTTATAGGATCACCTAAGACGTACGTATTGGAACAAAACCAGGTAAAATTAATAATTTTAAGGAACATATTAAATATGAAATAAGGTAATGCCTCAGAAATGTGTCCACATAAAAAACTAAACTTCAAACTTTCAAATTTATTTCAGTTAAAGTTCCCCTTTTATATAGTTATCTAAAAAAGAAATTAAGATTAAGTTCCAGAAAAATATATCAATATTAAAATATATGGTATAGATGTAAATTGTTTTCATCATAACCTGGTAATACAGAGATATCAGGTAAAATTCAGGTTAAATAGGTTCCTTTCCACGACCTGTGAGAAAATAACTTTTCTCTAATTGTTAAAATTTCAGAATTTATTTAGTAATCAACAGAGAATTATATTACTTTTTAAGCTACCACATGACAACTCTCCTTATTTAGTTGACAGTTCTCTTGATATGTCACAACTTAATTTTAAGTAAAAGTAGTATAAATTTAACCTAAGTTTTATCTCATATCTCAAATATTGTTTGATTCATAAACTATAATGGGGCAACAAATAAAATATATTTAAGGATTTTTTGTATTAAATCTTAGCTGATTTCGAAATTTTTTTTTATTGTCTTACCAACACAGTAAGATTTGCTGGTCTTGGGCACATAAATCATCTTCCTACAACTATGCCAGAGGGTATTTTGGGGAACATTTGAAGCATTTCTTTCATTTTCCAATTCTACATCATCTTTAATTTCTTCTTTATCATAAAGAGGTGGAGGTGGATCAGGTCCAATCTTTTCAAAATTGATTACTACTCCATTTTGAACCTAAAAAATTAAGATAAAACAACATGATGGTTAATATACAGAAAATTTCAACTGTAATTAATTACTTACCTTTTGAACTAAACTATCTATACACTGATTAAGCATTCTATGTGAAGTTATACAATAGGATCGTCCACCTGTGACTTCACACATAGCATCTATAGGACTGCTATCACTAGGTACTAAACCTGTATCACGTTCTACGGCCGGAGTACCTTAAAAATATAAACAAAAATTAAATCATATATTCAAATGTGAAAAAAATATTTTTAAAATTATGAACCTTATACCTGATAATCTTAAAACTAAGGCAAAAAGTCTCTGGTCCCATCTAAACGGTTCACGAGTCATTTCTGATCCAGGAATAGGGGAAGTCATTGGTAAGTTGAACTCTTCTTGGACCCCGTTTACTAAGAAACAAATCAACATTGAGTTTTTGTCAGAACAAAATTAAGAAGAAGGAGATATAAAAACTATTCATAAACATACTATAATATTTACTGATATTAATTATAAGATATTGCCTTACCAGTAGTTAACTTTCCACCATCTGTTATTAGCACTATAACAGCAGTTTCAAGGAAAAATGGACATCGTCCCTGACCATAAGTGTCAATTCCAGAAGTCATGCGGTTTATGTTTAGAATATCGAATGCTTGCTTTACAGCTACACCCATAGTTGTCATAGAATAACATTGAAGGTTTTTAAGTTCGTTCATAAAAGTGGCTAAATTTTCTTTCCAACCTAAAAATGATTTTTGCTTGAAATTTACCGAGATATGTAAAGAGATAATTATGTATTTTGTTACCTGCTTTAATATTATTTGGGCTTTCCTCAAAAGTCAACAGCATATAACGATCAATTCTACTATCCATACTTCTTTGCCTAATTTTTACAAATGTTTCCACTGCCGATTTTGCTACGTCAAGTAGTGTTGTGCGGCCCCCTATATATGTCCTACAATAAAATAATAACAATTTTGATACAACAAATTATACCGAAAATAACCCAATTTTTAAAATTCCGTCAGACGTATATTTACAAAACTAGAATTCTTATGATAGTAACCACTGCCAACAACTCATGTCAATATAACCTTACTTTTAACCCTAAGTCTTGTTTTTCTTTACCTTTGGAACATAGATGCGGATGTATCAATTAAAAATACTATTATAGTCATCTTATAAGTTTCATGGAAAATATTTGGAGCCAAATTAAAAAAAAAAGGAAATAACTCTAACTCTACAGCAATTTTTGTATTCAACTGGCAACAAAAAAAAATGGATTAAGCAAATGTCAAGGAAGATTACCGACGTTGTCACGTTTAGCATAGTTAAAGAGTTAATAGATCAGTTTACTTATCTTGAAAATGTACTATTTTCTTAAATTAAAGCAAAATTTAGACTAAAACTAAGAGATTCATGCATTTTTTGTAATTTATTGATAAATATCGGGAAATAGGCATTGTTTTGTATATTTGTTTAGAACGCCCATGATTGTCGACTCGCATGTAACGTCACCTCTTCGCATAACCGAGATGACCGTTGCGTAGGTAGAATTTATTTCATTTAATGCCCCGTATGATAAGGAATTTATTAATGAATTATTGTAGCAGTTGCTGGCTCCGGACCAGATTATCATCAAAACAACATACAAGAAAAAGATTGTTTCATTTTATTACCAAATGAGCAAAAAATTAAAATTTTATTCATTTTCTAGAGATAACTATTTTTTATACCGATTATGTTTACCTATATGGCAATGTTGCTTAGTATACGTCATCTTTCATAATTTAGTTAAACTACTTTGGCCACAGAGAGATTAGTGCATGTAGTTTGCTGATTCGAAAAGAAATCTGTAATTTATTTTCCAGTCCAAGGAACCTATTTACAGACTTAAAATTCTAACGAAAATCAGAACGAGCTCGAGATTGGTTATACATTAAGCCGCGTCCACATTAGTAAAAATTTACGTTGGTGTGGCATGCAGCAAAAATTTGTGCGTTCATATTCAATTTATAGGAATCTACATTCGCATAAATTGTATACGAACGAAAATTTTTGCCGCATACTACACACAACGTAAATTTTTATTAATGTGGACGCGGCTGGAGCATTTTTAAAGATTTTTATATTTTCTTTTGCTTTCTAATTTTTTTAAAACAAGTTTAGTAATAATGAGGTGCAAATAAGGGTTTTATGGGCTCGTGCATAAATTTATTATTAATCTATCATGTGCCAAGCTTTTGACGACTAAAATAAATTTTCACTTTTATGTGATTTTTAGATCCCGCACTGGTCTCTACATAGCTTAGCGTCCTTTGTTACTGGATCCTGTGTTTTCTATACCTCTGTTGCGATTCCCTCATTATGGTTCTGAATAAAAATTAATATTTATAAATGGTGTTAGTGGAAAAAAGCAAGAAGAGATGGAGAGTCCCTTCTACCACAGATAAAATTGTAACCGCACAGGCAGTATCGCTACCCGGAACTGTTGGGGTGCATTGTTTACTTATTTTAGGTGATATGTTGTACGTATTCTGAACAATGTATTTATATATCATATACGGTAAATATTAGGTTTGTAAAAAATTACTGAAAGAATAAAGATATTTTCAAATGCATGCGTATTTATTAAAAGTATAGTATTTGCCTCTTAAGATCTGTATATCCTTTAATGAAATTTTTGTTAAGTTTTTCAATGGTAATTCTGTTCCATCTACTTTTGTGACTCAACCTTGTGTTGAAGTTTTTCACAAAGTTGAACCTCTTTTTATTTCATCTTAGGACATGTCCCAGATTTGTTGATTTCTAGATAAGAGATTGAGCCTTCATTTTGTGATTTCATACCTCATCATCCTCAATATTGTGTTCTGTGCCATCCTCTTCACCAGTATATGTAGAGGTGTAAGGTTTAGGATTACTTCCATGTTGGCCGTTGGGTAGGTTATCAGTTTTTGAATTTTTCAGAGGTTAGCTCTCATGTTGGCTAGACTGGTTCTTTTACTCCAGATCACTGTCCCTATCTGATGATTGGTCTCACTATTACAGTGTACATTCACTGCAAGATTTTTGGATTTGTACCCCAGCTTTAAACAAATTTTATATTGTAGAAAATAAAGTAAGAAAAAGCCATTTTTAATGAACCTAAGTTATGCCAAACCGGAGTTATCAGCACCTTACTGAAAAAAGTTTAAAGTTTCTCCACCACTTTATTGTAAAATGTAAAGTAACAAGTGTGAAACTGAAAACGTTTAATTTTTTTGTTAAGATTTGGACGCAAATAAATATTTTCAATACAACTTCATCGAGTAAATTAAGGGAAAAACTTCTTTTTCCTAATTAACCATAGTTGTTAAAATTAAATTAAATTCCAGCGATTTTTTCGGGGCAGCTTTTGCCATGAATTATTTTTCCCGAAGCTGTGCGATTGACGGTTTTTGATATATAACTGAAGTCCTCTCTTATTTGGCCACCCTGTACATGGGGTTATGCTATTTAATTATATAGCCAATGAAACGTTTCCCACACTGAGAGAGTTCAGAGAATGACTCAGGATACATATCTTGGAAAACTTTATTTTAAGAATCTTTCTGTACCCTTTTTTCCTTCATATAGTTATTTCTCCCCTGTTGGCAAACATGGTTCAGTTTCTGGCCTGATCAATGGTCTAATTTGACAAAGGTTTTTAATTAACAAATTCCATCGCCTAGTAATATAGAAATAAAAGAAAATTATTTTATTATTTATTTTCTTATTTTTATGTAATGTGGTTTGTAAACTAAAATTTGTATAAGAAATTTACAACAAAATGCTAATTTTACAAAATTAAGTTAGGTATTCCTTTATTATTTATAGATTACTAATACTATTTTATTTGGCAAAAAGTAACAATTATGCAACGTTTATGTTAAAACTTATCGGCGTCAAAACAATGTTGTCAACGCTACTAAAAAATTTACAAGTACACAAATATTTTTTAATTCCTTTTAAAAATTTATCTCTTTATTCAGGATTGAATGGTAGATAAACAATGGCTTACACTTAACTTATAGATTTAAAATAACGTTAAACTTATTGTTCATGTATCTACCAAACCCTGCGCCATAGTCTTATAACTATATTTTATATGTATTCGGCAAACATAATCCAATAAGTTAAATTTAAAACAGTAAATAACAATGGAAAAAATGCTCTCGAAAATCGATCAATATTGAGTGCTCTATTTCTTTGCCTCTGTGCCGGTGTTATAGTAGGTCCAGGTCTGAGCTCGGTAGCTAATAAAAGAGAGTTTTCTGGCTTGGCGGGAGGTGGCATTTCAAATATGGAAGTGGATTTTCGTTTTTCAGAAGGTGGTTTCGGTACGTCTGAGTCGCCTAAGACGATGTTTACTAAACAATATTCCATAAGGGCCATAAACACGAATCTTAAAAGAAAATAAGGTTATATTATTTCAAGTAATTATTCTGTGCGTATAGTCGAGAGATTAGTCGTCCAACTGTGATAATATCAGCTGATTTTTTCACAGTTGTTTAAATAATGTTTATAATACCGACAAAAATTCGAGAATTTTCGCCAATAAAAAAGTTGTCGGACTTGTCAAAATGAAGCTAGTACTAAAGAGAATTAACGGTTAGAAATAACTGTAAAAGCAATAGAAATAACATATTAAAAAAGTTTTTATATATTTAGAAAAATTAAAAATATGTAGTGGTACTTAAGGCTCGTTTCCTAAAAAATACAACTGTTAATTAAAATTATTTTAATACTTACACCGTACATGCCGACATAAAAGCGTCTACTGCTTTTAAATATGAAACTGGTGGCAATGCTGCTTGGCTCTTGGCATGTTGAGTTGACAGTGTTAGTAACGAAGTGACTCCTAAGGTAACACGAGCTGGAGCCGCCTCTGGTTTTATCCAAAATGACACCCACTAAAAGGTAAATAAAATACAAAAAGGTATTTCTATTTTTACTAATTTCAATAACGGTCATCAGCTTTGGTTCCTTAGTACCGTGCTTA
Source organism: Diaprepes abbreviatus (assembly GCA_034092305.1). Lineage (NCBI taxonomy): Eukaryota > Metazoa > Arthropoda > Insecta > Coleoptera > Curculionidae > Diaprepes > Diaprepes abbreviatus. The sequence goes on along the minus strand of JASJET010000125.1, from coordinate 4,160,234 downwards.
CTTTTAATCATAAAAAGTGAACCAGACTAGAACTTTAATGCAAAATTACGTGAGGAACGAGGATGAACCATCCAGCGCAAAAATACTAAAGTATACAAAAGATACTAGGAAAACCATTTACCTAGCCAAGTAATCCAAAGCACTATTTACTATTGTTAAAAAGCGTACTTACAGACATTATAACTATCAAACAAGTAGGAATATAGGTGTGAAATAAATAATACCCCAATCTTCTCTTCAACTGAAAAATAACTTCAAGACATGTGAAGTTCCCTAAAAAATATAAAATATGTTTGGGATAAAATTCTTGCAGTACTTACTATACTAGGAATATTTTAAGTGTCCAACCCCATCCCTTATTCTTGTTAAGCAAATGCGTAGCCAGTAAATTTTAATTAAGGGGATTAGAGAACATATATTTCTATCATTATTTTAAATCGTTTACTTAAAATTGTTGGATTTTAACGATATTAACTGAAAATCCATAATTTTCTTAAATATTTTAAGGATAAATAACCCTTAAGATTGTTTGCAATATTTATTATTTAATTTCATTTTGTTATACAACATGTGAGAAAAAATGCATGTGGAACACCGATCAGCAAAGGTGAACTTTTTCATGTCCATGAAAGTTTGAGATTTAGGTATGTATTTCGCAGGAAACTTTAATTTATTGCGTATTTGAATAATAGGATTGTCTCATAATTAACGTTTCAATTTTACATAAAAATCAAGGAGTACATTACTTTGTCTTTGGTAACTGATATCTGTGCTTCATCTCCTCAAAATCCAACAATAATCTGCACCTTCAGTGAAAAAACTTAGGATATTTTATTGGAAAAAAACTTTTCATTAAAAAATTTAAACTAATTAATACCCATTTTATACAAATTAATTGTAATTTTTGTGTTATTCGACTTTTTTTGTTAACATATTATTTTTGTTAATTTGCAGACATTAAATAGTTAGTTCTTCTAGTTGGAGGGATTACTGGCAAGCTGCCCTCTTAGCCGATAAAACAGGGAAATATATTACCGACATTTAAACACCAATCTCACCAAGAGGTGGCTTTGTGTTTCAATTCAAATACATTGTTGAGAAATTTCTTCAACTTTCTTGATCAGGGTATCTCACTAACTCCTTTAATTTAGATTGGGAAATATAATAAGGTTCGGGTGAAGGAATCATAACAGGCCATGAGGTATTTCCCAAAGAAGTGTAAGTACTCATTAACTACGAAAATAGAATTAAACCAGCTATGTCCCACATACAAATAATAGGCACTCACAGTACTGACCTATGGGCAGAAACTTTGTTGACAAGTATAACTATATTCATGGATAAAATTATGAAATATATTTTATTATTACTACTAGTTGCAAATTGATTTAAACTAACTTCTTTATATATATATACACATACATATATATATATATATATATATATATATATATATATATATATATATATATCCCGTGTATGTGCTGAGCCCCTCTCAGGACTGTAAGGCAGCTGACGTTTCGGTGAAATCTCATTCACCATTTTCAAAGCTCACTGTATGGCGTTCGCTCGTAGACGCCATACAGTGAGCTTTGAAAATGGTGAATGAGATTTCGCCGAAACGTCAGCTGCCTTACAGTCCTGAGAGGGGCTCAGCACATACACGGGATGCCCGAAAACCTTCGATTACATATCACACCCGTGAGAATATCCGACATAACATATATATATATATATATATATATATATATATATATATATATATATATAATAATGACACTGGTTGTCTTTCATGCAGTTACCAAAAAGGTGTCTGCATAATTTGAAAATTAAAGGGAATTAAAATATTTGAGGTGAAATAAGGGAATCATAGTGATTCGTGTTTATGTTTTTTCTCAGTATGCCACTAGTTATATACTATAATGAAAGTGAAACGTACTAATTGTAGCTCTATATAAAAAAGGATATAGAGAAAAATATATCGCACAACGTGTCAACAAAGGTTAATTTACACCATGTAAACAATTTCGATATTTTTTTAGTGGGTTAAAAAAATCACCAACCTGTCAAATCAATTTAACTAAAATTTGCTCATTTTTAGTAGCTTAAGGAAAGTACTGATTTTAAGCAAAAACTTCGCTTCATTTTGGCAGTAATGTTTTTTGCGATATAGAAATCTGTACCTGTAGAATACACTTGAGTACAATCTGCTGTATAATTTTTAACTAGCGCTAGTTGTGGCAACTCAATATTTTCATCGACAACCAGTGGTACATCTGGGTCCCATTGAAAAATCATATCATCTGTAGTATGAGATACTAAAAAAACAAAAATTGAACATGAAATATCTTCATCATCCAAAAATGAAATAAAAACTTACAGCTTTCCATTTGAAGTTTGCATTCTTGAGTGTCATGTGGATATATCATAAAATTCATCGCACAAGACAGTCTCAAAGTCAATCTAAAAGAGAAATAAATTTTTAATAAGAATGTCGTTTTTAAATGGTCTTTTAATGTTAATTTTTTTTTCCAATCCATATATACAGCCAAAAATACACATAATAAAATTAAAATATTTAAGTGTAAGTGAAAACTCGGTTACGACTCTTTAACCATCTCCAGGAAGGTACAAATAAATTCGATATCACAATCAAGTTCAATCCGAGAAAAATATATTATCTCTGTTGGCAGAATAATCACAGACTAGTTAGCGCCAATCAGCTCGTCCAAAAACAGTTTGCAAACTGTCACCTGATTGTTTTTGTAAATTCTGATTGGCATTGACTGATTTCTCTACGATCAGGTCTATTAATAAGGCCATACTTTCTGATTGCTCTTAGAAAGAAGAAGAAATTTTTACTCCTATCTACTATCATTGTGATTTCAACTGCTCACCTGATCTAATAACACTAACACTAAGCCTGACAATTACCAACAACCTGAAGAAGTTGGGTTTAGAAAGGGTTTTAGCATATTGCATCGCCTTCAAAGTATCCAGAGGCTAATAGAAAACCTGATGAATTTAATATATCTCTTTGGGTATCTATCGTTTAATACAAAAAAGCGTTCGACTCAATCGAAATCTGGACAGCGTTGAATGCAATGCGTTATGAGTCAGCAAAAATACAATGCTCATTTAGAATAATTACAGAACAGCGTCTTTCCAAATAGTCCTTAATAAGAAGACAGACAAAAAACTTGGCCCAGGGATCAGACAGTGAAATGCTATATCACCTTAACGCTGGAGGATATGTTTAGTGAAATAAATTTAGAACAAGAAAGAGTTAGAGTAGAAGGAGAGTACTTAAATCACTTGCAATTTGTTTATGACATTATATTTCTTCTTCTTATTGCGCTGTCTCTATACGAAGGTAGGAGATTCAAATACCAAGTATAGTTTTTGACGTAGCTATTTGAAATATATGAATAGACGATAATCCAAACCATCTACGCAAGTTCTTTAGCTTAGAATTCTGACATCTTCCAACAGATCTTTTTCCTTAAATTTTCCCCACAATTATTTGCCTAAGGATTTCATATTATTGTTCCCTCAAACATATTGAACAAATACACTATAGATAAGATAACTGTAGATGATGATAATGATGGAGTCTGAAACGTATCACCGGACCACTGAAAATAACTTAATTAATTTAACTTTTTTCTTTCATAATTCTGTGGCGGAGGCTTAAAGACCATGAAAAAAGACGCGTCATAAACTCTGTACCTATTGGGTGATGGGGAAATGAATTTCGTCAGCGTACGACAAATTGTGCCCTCTCAAATAACTATAATCAACATATGAGTAGCTGTTAATTATTAGTCAAAAAACATTCTCTTCCCTAAAAAATGTTTCTATTATTAAGATGAGCCGTTTTCAAGATATTTGCACGTTTATGACGACCAACTTAGTTTTTTACTTGGAAAAAACCTACTTGCTTATTCCAATCAGATAAACACTATTGGAATTTAATGCAGAAAAAAATCCGTTCCGGTTGGCCTTAAACTGTTCGCATTTGTTTAAGCTGTGTTTTGCTCGTACACAAACAAATTAGTAATGCAGCTGCATAATTAATAAAGCTGAATACCTTATGCATTGCTATATAGGGTGTCCCATAAGTAACGGTATACAGAGCAACAGCAGATCCCTTATGTAAAAATATTGTGAATGAGCTAAACTTGCCTTAAGTAGGTTAATAGTAATCTCGATTACAGGGTTGTTACACTGTTCGTTTTTTTCAACTTTTAAGAAATTTTAAATATTTAAATAAAATTTAGTGAATGGGGGCGAGTTCTACTCCTATGTCAAGGTAGAGAGGACCATGTTCATTGTGTAATGAAGAAGCAGGGTGTCAAAATTAAATTTGTATTTATAATTTTTATAAATAGCTTTTGAAAAAATTTAAATATTTAAACAAAATTTGGCAATCGAATATTTTTGAGCCGAGAAATCCAATTCTGTTCATAGAGTAAAAACAAATATATCCAAAATGGTTATTTGCAGCGACATTAACAAAATATCCCTTCTTAGGATTCTATAACCAGTTAAAAACTCATATAGTTTCACCATATCCGTGCGTTTGTCCTTCTGTATGTCACAGCCTTAAAACTTCATCAGTTTTTCATCTTTTGCAATGACATTTAGGAAGTACACGCTTTCAATTAACCCAAAAACAGACTTGACAGTTTGACTTGCCTGAAGACTTTCAACTCAATTTATTTGAATAATCCTTTGGGATTTGGGGCTGAAAATTCATTTAAATTATTCCGGTAATTGTCTTGAGTTGCTGAATTACCTTATTTCTTGCCTGTTTGGTGTTCTAGTGCTATTCTGTTAAACCCCAACATCAATAACGGGGTCCTCCCTACTGATTATTTTACAACTAGTGTTCTTCCTATTTTACGACTGGTTTCCTCCCTACTGATTATCTCATTATTGATTGTTTCTGGTTTATATTCTGCATGTACCTGTTGATGTGCCTACGCCGTTCACAGAAACCGTCCTACCGGCAGTAACACCATTTGACAGATAAACTTTAATAGTATATTGTAAATTTTAACAACGCGCAATAATACGGCATACTATCCTATGATCATAGAATACCTATCTACATGGATAAAGTTGAAAGCTAGTTCCCAAAGGCGTCGCGGAAGGTTTCTGTACTCAACCTAGCTATGGATGCAGTGGCACTCTGAATAATTCACCCCTACTCTCCGGCATAGGGGTTGGCTTGGCAATTTTGCTCACTGGTGCTCCTACCAACTTTCAACTATACTCTGGTGATTCTGCGTTAGTGTTATTAATTTTTCTTCTCACTCAATTGCGGGGTTTTGTCTTTAAATACCAGTGTAATAATTTGGCCTGGTTTGTTTTGCTTATGATATTGTTATAATTTATATTACATATGTTAACAAATAAACACTTATTTAGGAATATTACGGATAAAAACATAGAGATAAAGCCCTGAAATTGGTAGCAGGAATAGTCGTTTCCCGAAAATAAACTAAATTTTCTATTTTTTCTGGATTAGTAATGAAAGGATATAATATTTCCTTCATTCTATTATTAAGGGGCAAAACTTGGCTTATTGTTATTTTAAACTCTCTCTGTCAACTGAGACCAGTTTTAATGTTAGATCATGTTAGTGAATTAGAAGGTAAATGGCGAAAATTTTCTGTTTAAAAGAAAGGTACATTGAGAGACAAACATTTATGACCTGTTAAGAACACACAATACCATAGGAAGCGCCCTCTACAACTAACAGCAAAACTATAAATGTCTCAAAAATCCCCGAACCACCAAATTTTGTCCAAATATTTAAAATTTTCCAAAATTTATTTTAAAAAATCAAAAATAAGATTTTAACACCCTGCAAGTCGGTTACTAATATCTTTTGAACTAAAATAAGTTTGACTAAATTGCCTTTTTTTACGTAATGGTTCTGATGTAGCTCTGTATGCCATTATTTATGGAACTTCCTGTATATAGGTATATTTTTTCCCAGTATCCAACAGTACGAATCTGGGCATTCTCCAAAACTGTCGCAGTCTACATACAGGATGGCTCGTGAATTCCTAGGTAATAACTTTGTTTAAGAACATTGTATTTTGAAACTTGTTTTACACAAAGTTAGAATTCTAAATAGAATTGGTTTTACAGCATCCATGAAATTTCTATAAATAATAGTATTAACTGTAAACATACACAAATACGCACAACATTACTCCAGTATAAGTACGTAAAGTTTTGTTACTTACTTGACCATATATAATATAGTTTTGTCCTTATAGAGCCACATATAATGATTTGGAATAGTCATAGTTTGAAATGTAACACTTTTTGCATTTTTGAAGAACGAATCTGGTCTCCACATATTTTTTAGCCAATCGACTTCTAAAAGCCTATATTCGGTTGTCATATTTTCTGGTAGTCTTAATCTGTGATCTTTCCATGTTTGTGCAAAGAAAATATCCGCAGCATAGGTCTAAAAACAATATACCTCATTATTTCTCGTATCTATAACCGGTATAGCTTTTCTTTATTAGATACATAGTTAGATATGGATTTGTTTTAATGTTTATAAACATATGTCAAAAGTCCTGCTCGATATCGTGCCGGTGCTGCATGATATTTATTAGATCAACGGTCACGAAAGACTTTTAGTCGCGAATATCTCGTTTCCTATGAGTTAGACATTGATCTATGTTATCAAAATCATGAAACTTGTGATGTATCCGTTTCCGCACCTACTTTGAAATAGAATGAACGACGGCACTTTTTTCTGGTACACCGAATTTATATTTTACAGGATATTATTATTTTCTATTCTTAAAATTCTTCGGCGTTTTATGAATGATCTTGGATCCCGGAAATAATTTAAGTTATTATTTAATATTTTGAAATTTGAGCCATTTTAGTTCGGTCTTTTCGTCGTTACTTTGGACACTATCAATTTCAACTCTAATTGCCGCTAAAATATCAATAGAATTCAAATCAGCATACAAATGACAATCATCTGAATCAGAAGTGGTGTCAAGTACAAATGGTAGTAAAGTTGTTTCCAGATCCAAGATGTTATTTGTTAATTACAATGCTATTTTTACATTTTTTGAAGTCCCTAGCGATGAAACAATGGAAACACTAATCAAGAAAAGTTCTAATCGATTCAATAGAAACAGTCTGATTGAAAAGCTAAATAAAAAATTAGAAAGTGTCAACATTGTAGCTAAACATGACAGAGATGATGCCGATGATCTTAACAATAATTGGAAAATCGTTAGACAACACCACTGTCATCGTTGGAAAAGGTATACACCAGGCAAGGAAAAATTCTGAAACACAAATAGGGAGTGTGTAAATTTAGTGATGAGAGTCGCAACGTAATATTCAATCTGGCAATACTGTGAACATATGATACTCCTTCAATGCGAGTTTGAACTCGTTAGAGTTATTTGATTTTCTGTAATGATTTTTTTTTTCGTAAAACAGTTTTTTCTAGTGCATCTAGAAATGAGTGCCATCAATTTCTAGTAACTGCGTGCTATCAGGTTTTACTTCAGACTAGTGCACAGCGAACGGAAAGAGTGTTTTGTAAAGGGTCCAAGCTTTTCTGCGTTTTAAGGCATTTTAAAAAGGAAGAGTGTTGATTGAAGATGAACCCAGCAGCAGAAGGCCTTCATGTTCAAAAACCGATGAAATGTCAACAGAATCCGCTATTTTTGTGTGTTCAAATCGTCGTTTGACAGTCACAATAATCAAAATGACACCAGGACGCAGAGGTGCTATGACTATTTGGAATGGATTGAAAAACGATTCCCAGTTTCTGGAACGTGTCATTACTGGTGACGAGTCTTGGATGTTTGAGTATAATCCGGAAACCAAGTGCCAAAGCATGGAATGGCACACTTCAACGTCTCCAAAGCCCAAATAATAAGAATGAGCAAATCAATTGCTTATTCAATAGTCATAAAGAGTTTGTGCCTCAAAGCCAAGCAGTCAATCAACACTTTCACCAAAAGGTTCTTTAAAAATTTCGAAAAAGGACCATGCAAGTGAGACCAAAGGTCAAGAGCAATTGCATATTGCGTCACGATAATGCACCTATTCACACAACAATTACCATAGCCGAATTTTTGGCCTGTAAAACATTTCTGTGGCTCTTGAGCCTCCTTATTCACCTGACTTAAGTCCTCCTGGTTTCTCTTTCCCCGAGATTGAAAAATCACCTCAAGGTACGTCATTTTAGGACACTCGAAAACATTGAACCGTCTGTAACCGCCACCGAAGGCTATTCCATTATATCAATTCCAGTACTACTCGGAAGATGGGAAAAACCATCTCCATTGCTCTGCAGTTTTCGAAGAAAGTTATTTTGAAAGAGAGAATATTGAATTATAGCTCCATTCGAATAAAAAATTGATTACAGACCTCGTTTACCCTTCCGCAAGCATCAATCCTGATTGTAAAAAGCGCATTTTATTTTAACAAACCATCACCGAATTCAATTCAATTTATGTGCTTGAATATTGAAGTTTTTCAAAAGACGTCCAGATTTTCACCAATTATAACAAGTATTTCAACTAGATAACTGTCCATTGTGCTGAGTGTTTTAATTGATAATGGAATACGTCTGCTTTTAGCGATATATAGCACTCCAATTTGACGATTAAGTTTTCCTCAATCAACATGGCTCACAACAAGCCAGAGAAAATATCATAATTCTACAGCAGCTCCAACAGTGCCTATATCACGTTTACCACTTTGGTTGGAGAAAGACGTAAACTACAGTAGACCAGTGAAATTCTTATCATTGCTCCTAAAACTGCTGCATGCAGCCCCTTCTTCTTCGAATGTCATACCTGATTCAGTCGTTGATGGCGGATAAGAGTTTTGGTGCTTACGAAATGTATATGGTTTACGCCAACCCCTAATTTGCCATATAAGGGAACTGTGTTCTACGTAGTAGTTCTCCGTTGTCTTTTACGTAGTTGTGTAGTGTTATCTTGTTATTGTTCGCAGTCGTTCCTAACTCACCGAACAGAGTTGTAATTTTATTATCCCAACGACTTAGGGCATCCTCGGTCGGTACCGCGCCAGCCATCAGACGAGATATTTCAGAAAAATATTAGTGCCGTGGACCAGCCTTGAACCAACATTGTTCTAGTCGATTCGACTCGAAGACTAGCGCTCTTACCACTGCGTTATGAGGATGCTCGTAGCAGCCCTACAGGGCCTATATCATGTCTAACACTTTGATTCGAGTAGATCAGACCAGTGATATTGTTATAATTTTTCTCGAAGCTGCAGCAGTTCCGACAATGTCTGCATCATGTGTACCACCTTAGTTTGTGAAGGACGTAAAAATAACATCTTGAAGCCAAAAGCAATGTTATTACAACCGGTATCTGACACAAATACAATTTTTTTCACTGCAACAAAGTTTGCTGCGCAAATTTTAAAAGTAGACAAGTATTGCTGAAATGCTTCATAGTTTGTGGTCATTGCATTGGCCAATTGTGCGTGTTAATACCACTTCTAATTCCATTGATTTCGATATATATGATGATTTTATTCTTATGGGCATTTTAGGGTCAGATATGGGTGCAAGTGACAACAAAGAGATCGAACTCGAACAACCCGAAATTAGTGATATTGAAGAATAAATTTAATTACATTCAGGACCCATGATTGTTGTCCGAATTCAAAAATACCTTTAGAATGACACTATAAGCCCATACAACTTGGATTGGGTCTACATGAGAAATAATTTTAAAAAATGTCTATTACATTCTACCTCGAAGCTAAGGTAGTGCTGAAACGGATGTGATGTTATTAAACTGTTTTACTGCTAGTTATATGATTTTTGTAATAACCTCAACCGACGTCTCATTCATAGGAAACTAGATATCCTCGAAAAAAAATCATTTTTGGTGATCTTTTACCCCAAATATCTCACAATTCCAACACTACTCGGTTAAGGATTTTGATATAAACTCAACACCAACACTTGGGTTTTTTTAGGCAAATAAAACCTAAAATGACTGAACAATACTAAATAATGATATATATACTTTTCAATACCGAGACTCCTATAAAGCGTTGTGAGTAGAATTAAAGTTAAATAATGAGGTAATATCAGTAGATAAACAAATTTGGCGTTGAATTTCTGCTTGTATTGCCAATTAAAAAATGATAATTCTTGTGTTAAATGGAAATTAAATAAAAATAAATAAAAATTCTACGCTCGTACAATTTAACTATTAGACAACAATTTAAGTTTAACACAGTCTAAACCTAAATATATTTTCCATTGGCAAAAAGACACAAAATATAAAAAAACTGTAACCCTACATACCATAGAATTTTCATCAATACTATCCAACCCCATAACGGTAACATGAAAAAAAACTTTTGTTGGATTTCCATCCCTTTTTGGTGGCCTCATTTTATCATATTTACTTGGATCCTCGGGCAAAATATCTCTTATAGTTAATCCAGTCCTGAAAATTTAGCGTCATGTAATACAGAGGTTGATAAACTGATATCAAGCATTTAGAATAACGGCAAAGTAAAAATCATGAGGTACCGGGTAGTATTCTACACTCACTCTAATGCGCGCCTGTGGTTTACATTTCTGGATTTTGCGAGCCTATTTTTTGAAATTTTATTCTACAAGGACAAGTCTTATCAAATATTAAACCAAATGAAAAAGCTCACAAAACTGATTAAATTAAACCATAGGCATCGTATTATTTTTTGTAAGGAACAAAAAATAAAAAAAACTACATGGCGTTTCAATAAAAAAAAATTCCAATACAAATTCCTTATTTAATACTCGTAGTTAGTTATTATTGGTATTTTTTCTTATCCGCCCAGTACCTACGCAAGCTCGTCGCTCTCATGCTCCATCCTATGATCAGAAAATTGTTCGTGATAAAATTCTATCGGACACAAGCTGCAAAATGCAGAAAAACATCAAGTATTAATATTTTCTAGTAACATTAGGAGGCAAAACTGACAATTGCCTAATTGAGTTGTACCAAAGATTATAATAGCTAGCGTTAACTATAATAATCTTTGGTTGTAAAGGGTGTTTTTTATAGAGGTATAGAACTTTAAGTTGGCAACACTTTTTTAACTGGCTATCAGCTGTCAAGTGATTTATGTTTAGTTTGGTTTGGCATTTCAACATGAATAGACTGACGCCTGAACAACGCTTCCAAATTATGCAAATTTATTTTGAAAATCATGGTTCTGTTCGAAATACGTATCACGCACTACGTCCATTTTACGGTCAACATAATCGTCCATCAGAGCAATTAATTCGATTAACTATGGAACGTTTTCGCACCACGTTTACTCTAAATGATAATACGCATCCACAGAAACGTCATACAGTGCGTACACAAGAAGTCATTGCTGCTGTAGAGCGTAGCGTAGAGGAAGACCCGAATCAGTCTATCCGCCATCGTGCACAGGAATTGGATATGTGTCCATTCACTTTATGGAAGATTTTGCGGAAAGATCTTGGTTTGCGTGCTTACAAAATCCAACTCGTGCAAGAATTGAAGCCACACGATCACCTAGCAAGGCATAGATTCGGTGAATGGGCCCAAAACAAGATTGGCGTTGATCCCGATTTTCATAAGCGATTTTTGTTTAGCGATGAGGCTCACTTTTGTTTGAATGGATACGTCAATAAACAAAACTACCGTATTTGGAGTGATAATAATCCTCAAGTGTATGTTGAGACACCGTTACATCCAGAAAAACTGACTGTTTGGTGTGCTTTATGGGCTGGTGGAATCATTGGTCCGTACTTCTTTAAAAACGATGCTGGTCAGAACGTTACAGTCAATGGTGACCGCTATAGAGCCATGATTACTGACTTTTTCGTTCATCAATTCAACAACCATGATGTGCAGGAGCTGTGGTTTCAACAAGACGGCGCAACATGTCACACAGCTCGTGCCATAACTAATTTATTGAAGGAAACGTTTGTTAACCGCATAGTTTCACGTTTCGGACCCGTGAATTGGCCTCCAAGATCGTGTGACTTAACGCCGCTAGACTATTTTCTGTGGGGATAGGTGAAGTCGCTAGTCTACGCCGATAAGCTCGAAACGATTGATCACTTGGAGGACAACATTCGCCGCGTTATTGCCGATATACGGCCACAAATGTTGGAAAAAGTCATCGAAAATTGGACCTCCAAATTAGACTACGTCCCAGCCAGCCGTGGCGGTCATATGCCAGAAGTCATATTTAAATTTTAATGCCACAAGGTTATCTTTCGAATAAAGTAAATTTCATGTCAATTTAAAAAATTCATCTTTGTTTTATTCCATTTAAAAATTTTATACCTCTTCAAAAAACACCCTTTACTTCAATTTCAAAAAATGGAGTTGCAATATCGTAATCAACCATTTCTGTTTAATTTTTGTACTAGTTTCGACTAATCGCCAAGCAATTTGTATTGTAATAGAAAACCAATACTCTATAGATGCACTAACTCTATCAAATAAAAGATTTGCCAGAGAAGAGAAAATTAAAACGTACTAGCCTGAATACAGGGTGTCCATTAAATCGCTAAAATCTTGAGGGGAGAAATCCCATATTCTTTATTTTTCTGTAAAAATTTGTGAGAAATCTTAGCTGGGATTATTCTATGTCACAAAAGACCAATATTTAGTTGTTTTTTTTTCTACAGGGTGGTCAATATTGTTATTTAAAACACCCTGTATCTAGTAGCATGTGTCGACAGAGTATTTATCTTCAAATTGACATCAACATGTTTGCTCCAATAGTTTTCTCAAAATTTGCTATTAAAAAAAATGACTGATTTTTACTCATGCATTACGACTTTTAGAAGAATAGAGACCATTTGTCAAACTAAAAGAGCACTATTGTTAGTTATTTTATTATTATAGATATAAAGTCGGCCAATTAACAAAGTAGTAGCATCTTTTCGGCTGGTTAAGATGGTGAACGCAGAAAAACAGTTGAATCCGAATAAATGATGAAAATACATTTTTTTTTAAACGGAACATCATGTACATTTTTTATTGTTACGTTTGAAAATAATCTACAGAAAAAAAAGGTTCATATACAATACTGGCATAAAATTGAAAATAACCGAATTATCAGCAAAGTTATTTTTCAGGCAAGTTAGCTGTGTATTTTTGAAAAAAAAATTATTCCATGAGTCTGCTGTCAAGAAAAGCAAGAATTTTATGTAATTTTACTTACTGAACATGATTTTAGATTTTTAGTCATAAATATTACAAAATGGCGATCACGCATTTGGATAAATGCAATATGTCAGAAACGTATCTAGTGTATAGAAAAAATTGTTTTCGAGTGGTGGAAAAATATGGTCAAATGTAACCTGAACGTGATCAACCAAACAGAAGATATTTTCTAAAGCTGTATAGAAATTTTAGGAGTAATGAAGGAGTTTTTGGAAAGACTAGAACTAAAAAACAGTTTATAATAAGTAAACAAGTAGAAGCAAATATATTGGCATATCTTGAAGCGTGTAAAACTAATCAGAATAGAGATTTGGCAAGGGACAATGGAATTAAGTTTATTTAGAATTTGGAAAATTAAAAAATATATAACCGTGATGAGAGAGAAACCAAACACCAAACGGCCGCCTGGACGGCCCCCCAAAAGATGGAGAGACAGTTGGATTTAAACCTCAAACGAGGATCGATGAGGCATTGTGTAGATAACAGAACTTGGTTCTACCTAGAAGAAGAAGAAGAAAGAGAAGAAGAAGAAATATATTGCAATTGCTGATTAGCAGTGTTGAAGGATTTTTCAATGAATATTTCTTGTGATGGAAGCATGTACTCGCCAACAGCTGTCATGTTAACTTTTAAAGCATGATGCACACGCAATAAATTATTAACAAGTTCCACCACCTTGGATTTAATGTCTGCAAAAAACATTACGTAATCGGAATGCTCCATATCACTGCTAACCCGATAGGTTGCAATTCTCCTTTTGAAGGCACATTCAACGAGTTGCACACCATGACATACCGGCAAACATGAATTATTTTTATGTTGTTGTGTTCGTTTATGCGCTGACATATGATTTATTGGAACATCTACATTACATGTAGCGCAATTAATTACCGGAATCGTCGATGTATACTCTTCAATTCTACGAAGTAATAATGGTTGGATGAGTCGGCCCCCAAGATCTCCTCACATAACTCCATTAGATTTTTACTTTTGAGATATGCGAACCTGCTGCGAACTTCAAGATAATATCAGACACATTACAACATCCGTCGATGGTAATAATAATTTGGTTATTTTCAATTTCAGATCAATATTTCATATGAAATTTTTTGTTCTGTAGATGATTAATAAACGTAACAGTAAACAATATACAGGGTGTTCCTGAAAAAATGCATTTTCATCATTTATTCAAAAATTCCATGTTCAATGATTTTTCTGCTTTCACCATCATAATCACCAGGAAAATTCGTACTTTTTTTCTGTTTGACCGATTTTATATCTATAATAATAAAAGAGTTAGCATAGTGCGCACTAAATTTGGTACACCCTACATACTTTGAGAAGTAAAAAGAGTATATTACTCTATTTAAGCACGTAGAGAAAGAAAAATCTATTTTATTTATTGACAAATGTTTAAAAGACACGGTGTGTTTTTTATTAATTTTTAGAAAAAGCCACAAAAAAACTGTAATAGGATAAAAACAAAAAATATAATAAAAACCCTTTTACAACTCAATTAAGCAATTATGCTAAAACTGTGTAGGCGATGTAACTACCCTTGAAACATGTCTAAAACAAAAGGCAATGCCAGCAATTTCAATTCCAACTTCAAGGTAAGCTTTTATCCCCTTTTTCCTTTAAGAAAAAAGTTTTAGTAGCGTTTGGGACAGCTTAGCGATGTTAATCGCCGAAAAGTAAGTGGTATATATTAACCCAGAAAGATGTGACGAAATAGGTCAACAAAGAAATAAACTCTGTAATTGGCGTTTATAAACAACTGTTGCCCGCGACTTCGCAAGCTTTAATTTGATTATAAGATTTTTTACTCCTGTTTTATGCCTACACCCTTATGCTTTCAACTTTATTTTGAATCCGTACTTTCATATTTTTAAAATGCATTTCTGTAGAAAAAAAATATTATACAGGGTGGATTAGGAGAGTAATATGTGCATAAACTTAAGTTTATTTAATGAAACATATCGTATTTATTTGAATTTTTAAACTATACAAGAAATTCCAGGGCTATATAAAACTAAATTTTCTACTTCTCTAAATAAATTTCAATGCGAAAAAGAGTTGCGTTTTATGTAAAAACATTTTAAAATATAAAAAAAGTTGTATCTATTTTTATTCCCATGGTAATAACTTTGAAGTTAAATATAAAATGTACAAAATTAAAGTATTGCTTTAACTAATTGCAAAGTTGCTAGATTTGTTTTTTTTTCTTAATTATTCAGATTTCGAAACGGCACAAAATTATATTAATTATATCGGTTAAGTAAATCAAATTGGGGCAGCATTCGATCGTAGACTCCTGTAAACGGAATATTTTGGTAGCATATGGCCGTTTTGCCCATGTCAATTGATAGCTATTCTAAAAACCAATAAATAAATATAACAGTGACAAAAGTACCCTAGAAGTCTGGTCGTTCCCCTTGGCTCCTGCAGCTTTAATACTTAACAACTATAGGTTATTTAATGCTTATTAATACGGTACACCACTTCAAGATTCAGGAAAAGCTGCTATCTAACTGATCAAATCCGATCTCTTGTTTTAAATCTCCCACATCAGTGCGCCCGCAAATTCATTAGCTTGAAAGTTTTTAATAAATTAAACAAAATAAGTTTCTCAAAACACTTAAATCTATTAACGAAAATAAAAAGAAAACAAAATTACTTACAATGAGAAACTTAAAATTAATAATGAATAACAATTCCAGAGTAATTAAAATAACTGTCCCTGTTGGCCGTTCTGTTAATAAAAAATGTAACAAACCCAATTTTGAAGATAATGCGTATAAATAGCTTTCTAAAATACAAATTAATAAAAGACTAAAAACGCGAAAAATAGCTATTCAAATTGTTTAAACACGCGGTACCAAGTCGCCCTTTTCCCAAGTGAAATAAAACAGGATTATTCCTTAATTTTGGCCAAGATAAATGAAAAATTAAGAACAAAAGCCAAATTTGCATTCCCCGGAACCCTGCCGATTCTCGCCAGTACCTATCTCTTTTCGTGCATCCTGTAAAAGTGAATTCCATTCCCGAAAGTTTAGGTCCCGTTGCCAGATATTTACTTCCCGAATTGGCCTAGATATCAGCATTTTAGTATAATTTTTTTATATAAAAAAAAATAGTTAAACTAGTCTACGTCTTCCTATAACTAAAAGCAAATGGTGATATTTGTAAAAAAAAATGATTACTCTGTTATTTATTTTGGTGGTATCTAAATCATTTTCTTTTGAAATCAGGATAAACAGTTATCGTACGAATTCTTCATACATGTAATCAAACGAATATATCGCATTATAACGATTTTATTTGATTATTCTTTTGTTTCCTAATAATAGGAAAAACGGTCAATATTTAAAAACATTCTATCGGCGTTGGTGACCACCCATGTTAAGATTATCCTTCGCACTTGTTCCTTCGGTTTTAATTACATAATCAGGATGGGTTGCTTGTGCCATATTGATTTTTTCAAAACAATTTTAAATTTGTTTGAAGGTTGTAGACAATGTTGAAGAATGACTAAAATGTGGTCGGACTTGCATTGTCTTTATTTTTATTTTTACGACGTTTCGATTAGGTTGTATCTCTAATCGTTATCAAGTATAAACTGAATGTTTTGTTTTAAGACTACGAGTTTATATAGGGACTGTGTCCATTGAAGCGCAACGTCTCGCTTCACTATACACACTTCAATGATTTGATGTTACAAAGTAGTGGTTGCCAAAGATTAGGTATCTCAACACTCGGTTTACTGAAGATTCCATTATTGTTTTTAATGTATGCTGCTTCTATAAATTTGCTTTTTTTCATATTGGGTTCCATATATATTGCCGCAGCCTCAGACCATTTTATATAGTGTTGTTTATCCCAGGAGTGTTCTACAATACCTGATCTCGACGTTTCCCCTTTTTGTATATGAGTTTTATGTTCCTTAATTCTAACTTCTAGCGGTCATTTGGTTTCTCCAATATACATTTCACCACACTCACATGGAACTTTGTAAACACATTCTTTCTTATCGGTAGTTTTAGGTTTTGTTTTTGTTAAATGAGCTCTAAGGGTATTTCTTGATTTAAAGACTGTTTTTATATTATAACTACTGGCAATTCGTCTTATTTTCTCCGACGTTCTCTTAATGTATGGAATTGTGAAGAAGGAATGTGTTTCTTGCTGTCCAGTGTTCGTTGTTCTAAAATTATTTATAACATCGTCAATTAGTTTTAAAGGATAAACATTCTGTTGTAAATCGGATTTAATATTTGCTACCTCTTTTTCCAATGATTCGGCATTATTGCATATAGATATAGCGCGATTATAGAGGTTGCGTATAAAATAAAAATAAGGACAATGCAAGTCCGACCACATTTTAGTCAATTTTAAATTTGTTTATTTCACAAAACCCCAGCAATAAATTATAGTCCGTCATATTAGATCCGCCATATTGAATTTTTTAAAAATTATTTTAAATTCTCAATTTACAGCCTCAAAACCCTCTTATACCAAAGCAAGTTTTGAATTTCGCCTGTATGTCATAAACTAAAATGGGTATGAAAATTAAGTTAGCGGCAACTTTACAAAAAAAATAGAACAATAATTAAACCGCATCTTTCTACTTTTTGAAATGAGAGATCTAATATTCAAAAACTAGACACCCAGAACATATATAATACAATTTTATAAAAATAACAATAATTTTTTATTCTTACTAGGCATAATAACTGCTTGATTAGAAGGTTGTTATTTTTTTTTACACACTTATTTTAAATATCCATGAAGGTGTAAAAAAATTATGAGAACAACTTTAAATCTTTCACCATTTCTAGATAACAAAAAAGGTAAAAAATTTTCAGTCTCATTTAACACTTTTAAAAATTCTCCCATGGTTTGAAAGCTCTGCAAATCAGAGCAAGTTTAAAAAATAACTTGAAATTTTCAGCAACAATTATCCAAGGGTAGTTATGAAAAATAATAATGTGTAATATTCATAACTATATAGTCATGCAAGATTATTTATCACTTTTAAAACTTACGATATTGTATCTCCTGTGCTTCTGTGATACAACAAAATAAAAAAGAAGCACATTTTTGTTGATGAAATATGGTTTTTCATTGTTGTGTTCTAATTTTATCTAAAATGAGGCAAATTATTTACGAGCACTGGTTTTTAGCGTGATAAATTTATACCTACTTTCAACTTAGCAACCGCTATTGAAAAACTACTATAAAGTTAGTAATAAAATTCGTTTGACACTCACCACACGAATAAGAAACCCGTAATAAAGCCTAAATAGAAAACTGAGATAATACTTCATAAGTGCTGACGATGCCCGGAGGTACACCGTCAAAGAAGATATAGAGTTAATGAATATAGAGATTAAAAAATGAACTGTCAAATTTTTTTTACAGAAGCAAGGATTCAAATTGGTAAAAATTAATAAATAACATAATACAGCACATTGTGAAACAAAAATATACTTACTATGGGGGTATTCTTTTTTCAAGCGACTACCCGTCGAAAATTCAAAGCTATCCACAACTTTCTGCCAGAGCTCAAGTTTCAGCATATGGCCTTTTGTGAGCAAACGATATGGCGGACTCAATATGGTAGCAAAAAGTAGGGGACTCCGAAAATAAATTAATTTTTTTGTTTTCGCGATAAAAATAGATTTCGAAGAAATTCCTTCTAGGCTTAAATTACATGCATCCGAACCCATTCCTATTGTACATACACTTTTTTGGTTAATAAACATGGCGTATTCAATATGGCGGCTAAAACTTACAAAAGTTAAAATTTGTCTCTGAAATAGGTTAAAAACCCTTTCGAATTTTTTTGTAAATCGTTCCGAACGAAAATTCTTGTACACCCAAATTGAGCTTTCGTTCATATACGCTGATCTCCTATACTGTGCATGTAAAAATTCAGGATGGTGGATACAATGTGGAGGGGAATATATAAAAAACTACAATATTTCTCGAAAACAGGTTGGATATCGTTCTGAATTAAACTTCTGGAAAAAAGAACAGCTAAACTGTTATACAAAACGCTTATCGCCTACATTTTCCTATATCAACATTCCAAATGACGGATACAATATGGCGGCTAAGGCATCAAAAAATTGAAATTTTCTCGGAAGTAATTGAATTTTCTTCCAAATAAAACTTTTCGTACACATACTGTGACTTTTCACGCCAACAGACCTAATTTTATCGAAATCAGTGCCGGCCTAAGCCAGACCAACGCTCTAAACAAGAAGTTAATGGCGCCTTGGCCATTCATATAAACTGTTATAGCCTATTAATCAAAACGAAATCAGTGGTGGCCTATATAATTCAAACAAAGTGTTAAAGTCAATAAATTTCAAACAGCAGCTAGACCAATGCAGAAAGCATTCAACAATAAACTCCAAGCTTATTAACCAAAAAGTTCCATAAATCTATACAACCGGAGAGATGCGAGATCTACACGACCAATACGAGAGTCAGATGGCCGCAGCCAGCTATATACAGTACACCAAAATCTACCCAAGTCACATAGATGGAAAAAGCCGAGATCCACAGAATATGACAGAATTTCAGTTTTCCCCCATTAGGTCGATTAAGATAAATGGCTAAGGCTGATACCTTCGAACATACCCATGTCTTTTTCTTCTTCTTTAGGTACCATGTCTGTATTCAGACGTTGGTGGTCATCATGTTTACAATTTCCTGAAATCTTTCTCTATCGGCTGCTGCGCGAAATAGTTCTTCTACCATGCCTGATGTTACGCAGCCATGAAAGCTTCTTTCGGCCCATCCATCATTTTCCTTCCACTTTTCCTTGTATTATAAGGCGAAGTAGCTGGTATTTAGGTCCTCTAATTATGTGACCAAAGTATTCTGTTTTCCGCCTCTTTATAATGTTCAAGAGCAGTCAATCTGTATCCATCATTCTGAGAACATCCTCGTTGGAAGTGTGCGAAACCCATGATATCTTTAGGATTCGACGATAGCACCACAATTCGAGTGCTTCCAATTTATTTAGCGTTGTGGATTTTAGTGTCCATGTCTCGCAACCGTATAATAGAATAGACAATATATAGCATTTCAGGACCCTTTTACGAATATGCATTGACATGTTCCTGTTGCATAGAACTGGTTTCCATGTCATAAAGGCCTTCCGCGATATTTCTATCCTAGCTATTATCTCTTCATCTGAGTCCCCATTTACATTCAATCAACTGCCAAGGTATTTGAAATGGTTTACACGCTCTATCCTCCTCCCATCGAGCCAAAGTTGACATTCATCTACAGTAACTTTTTCAACTGCCATCCACTTTGTTTTTGAGATGTTGATTTTAAGGTCTCTTCGGCAGCTCGCCTCATTGACTAGGTTTACTAGTGTTTGGAGATCCTCGATGCTTTCTGCAAGAATGGCCATATCATCAGCATACATACATACCCATGTAGAAGTAGCATAACGTCAGAACTAGGGCCCGGTTGTTTGAACGCTAAATAACGTAATAATATTTTTATTTATATTTGAAAAGTGTTGATAAACAGTAGATATTTAATTTCTTGGTACACACATACCGATTTTATGCTATCCTTTTCTAATTGCATTTTTTAAACAAGTATCATATGATAATCGGTACGTCAATTCTGAATACATAAAGTATGAATGTATGGTTGACCTAATTTTTATTATTGTTATTTTCAGTACGTGAACAATATTTACCAATAAAAATAAGTTTTTAAATCCTCTTTTTGTTAATATTAATTGTAAACTTGGCATTTATAATATTTCTAACACTTAAAAACTCCGAAAAAAGTCACGACAAGCAATTAAACTAAAAGACAAGATAAGTAAACATGTTTATGTCTGTCAAACATCAAAGAAGCGTCTCCCCTACCGACCATAAACAGCCTTCAAACAAATCTATTGTTTAAATCTAGGGTATGATCGAAGGCTGATACTTATTATGACTTGATGTAAAAATATGTCGCACATACAATCTAAAGAATGTCCCAAAATTTACACAAAATTTGAATTAAATAGAAAATACTTTTTTTTTAATTGTAATTTGTTTATTAAATAAAAACCTACATGGATAGAGTTATGAATCGAATAGCACATCAGGTAAATGGCCTCCATGGCTTTGCATTTTGAATAAATGTGGCAGAACTTCGTTGATACAGAGTTCAATCTCCTCCTTCAATGCACGATTGATTGTGGGCTTCTTGGCATAGACCTATGATTTCAAATAACCCCATACAAAGAATTCCATTGGTGTCAAATCACATGATCTAGGGAGCCAATTTTGATCATAAAAATAACAGAGTAAACAACTAGTAAACCTCTTATCCAGTAACTGAGTTGTTTCACTGGCTGTATGGCATATGGCTGCGTCTTATTGAAGCCACATATCGTCAACATCAATATCATCCAATTTAGACAGAAAGGACTTAGTTATTATGTCGCGATATCGAGCACCAGCCTTATTTCGTCGAATGATACCTCTAGCCCAAACTCCGCACCAAACAATAACAGTTTCTGGATGTATTTGTTCTTTGAAAATCACATGTGGTTTCTTTGAACCCCAAATGCGGCAATTTTGACGATTAATAAAGCCATCAAGGTAAAAATGAGCTTCATCGTTTTAGGATGATTTTGAGCTGCAGTTCTTCCATGTTTTGGAAGCTGGGACTATTTCTTTTACTAACGTAAGGTCAGAAAGTAATTGATGTTGATACCTTTATGTAGCCAAAAGATAGTTTGAAAAAGGTCTTCGGGGAGGGTGCTTGAAGCAGGAGTTATTTTTACTAAATACATTACAAAGCGCACTACAGTAACAGCAGTGATCTATGCTAATATATTAACAAAAAAAAAATCCAGGAATTTAATTATTTTCCACGACAATGGGTTAGGTAATAAACCAATCAAAGTTCAGAATATCCTCGTATACACGGATATACTTTATTCTGTTCATATCAACAATAAATTAATTTTAGGTTTCAAAGGTGAATGAAATTTCCCATTTTTGTAAAATTTTAAAACGGAATTGTTGGAAACCTATTAGTTATTTCCAAAATAACGGCAATTATTAATATTATTATTACAATTTAGTTACACACAAATCATAACCTTTGGTCTAACCTATGAATTTAACTGTTATTATTTATAATCATTGTATTATCTTTTATTTTAAAATGATTTTTATCTTGCCACTTGTTAGTTCTTACCTTTTAATTATTTTAAGTTTAAGACTTTCTAGTATCCATTTGGAGACAATGGCACTGAAACCAGTTCGGTGAATTTTTGAGTACCCCAAATATGAACATAAGGTATAAGTAGAAAAGTTAAACCTTCGTTATCAATAGAACTTGGCAAACTGAATTCCTATCTTTTTCAGTTCAAGAATTAATTTGATTCAAATTTTCTTTTTTTAATTCTCATTCGATCCCGAAAAACCATTAGTACTTCCTACGGTGTCGTCTAATGTACTTTAGCTTATGATGTAGCCCCTTAAAAATATTTATAAATGAAAATGTCAAATTCAATAATAAAGGTACTGTAATCACTTCACATAAAATATCAGTGATTTTGACTGCCATTTTCCTTTGTATACAAGTATGTACTGAGATAAAATAATGACAATACTAAGTTTTAATGCGGCAGTTTTATTTTATTTACATCAAAAAATAAATAAATAATTTGGTAACAAAAATAGATAAATGTGTTCTCTAGAACCGAATAATCGTTGGATTTTTCATCCCCACACAGTCTCGAATCTCCGGTGGTGCTTAAGGGTCATCAAAGCCCAATCAAAGTAGTTACTAAGCACAAAGAAATATGAATTTTAAAAAGTAAGGCTGCGAGTAAAGTATTGGTTAAATTATACTAACCTTTACCCAAGTTGTTGCAAGAAAAAGTTTAAGTCCAAAACTATATTAGTGGTCAATAAAAAAATTATATGCAGTTGTTTTTATTAAGAATATATGTACAGGGTGTCCCATTTTCGTATTGAAGTTATTATCGAAGATAGAGTGTTGCGGTTTTCACTTTATTATCCTACTTTGTGAAGAAACGAAAGATCCCAGTGTCAAATTTGTCATGATTTCCTTAGTTTTTAATCTACAAAGTGATTTTGAAAATCTTCGTTTTTTAGGCACATCTCGTATTACCTTTATTCGTTCATTTAATAAAAAGGTAAAAACGAGTTTTATAGAGTTTTTTCTAAAAAGTTTAGTTTTTAAGATATTAATTAAACTTATGATTTTTTTAAATAGAGCACCCTGAATATTATTTTACATATTGATTATGTATATTTTAGGCTTTTCAAAAATATCTAATGTGTATATTTTATTTTGAAAAACAAGGTTAGAATTCGATATTTTCAATAATATACTGTATTTGTTATAGTAGGCCATGGCCAATTGATAAGAAACAAATGCAAAATTTTGACAATAATAATTATACCAAAGATTAGACACCTTAAAAACTAATTTTAATGTTCTTCTATATTTTCAATTGAAAATACTTAATTATTATTACATTTTTTTACTTTAAACACTGTTATTATAAAGGGTGTTTTTTATAGAGGTATAGAACTTTTAAATGGAATAAAACAAAGATGAATTTTTTAAATTGACATGAAATTTACTTTATTCGAAAGATAACCTTCTGGCATTATAATTTAAATATGACTTCTGGCATATGACCGCCACGGCTGGCTCGGACGTAGTCTAATCTGGAGGTCCAATTTTCGATGACTTTTTCCAACATTTGTGGCCGTATATCGGCAATAACGCGGCGAATGTTGTCCTCCAAGTGATCAATCGTTTCGGGCTTATCGGCGTAGACTAGCGACTTCACATATCCCCACAGAAAATAGTCTAGCGGCGTTAAGTCGCACGATCTTGGAGGCCAATTCACGGGTCCGAAACATGAAACTATGCGGTTACCAAACGTTTCCTTCAATAAATCAATTGTGGCACGAGCTGTGTGACATGTTGCGCCGTCTTGTTGAAACCACAGCTCCTGCACATCATGGTTGTTCAATTGATGAACGAAAAAGTCAGTAATCATGGCTCTATAGCGGTCACCATTGACTGTAACGTTCTGACCAGCATCGTTTTTAAAGAAGTACGGACCAATGATTCCACCAGCCCATAAAGCACACCAAACAGTCAGTTTTTCTGGATGTAACGGTGTCTCAACATACATTTGAGGATTATCATCACTCCAAATACGGCAGTTTTGTTTATTGACGTATCCATTCAAACAAAAGTGAGCTTCATCGCTAAACAAAATTCGCTTATGAAAATCGAGATCAACGGCAATCTTGTTTTGGGCCTATTCACAGAATCTACGCCTTGCTAGGTGATCGTGTGGCTTCAATTATTGCACGAGTTGGATTTTGGAAGCACGCAAACCAAGATCTTTCCGCAAAATCTTCTATAAAGTGAATGGACACATATCTAATTCCTGTGCACGATGGCGGATAGACTGATTCGGGTCTTCTTCTACGCTACGCTCTACAGCAGCAATGACTTCTTCTGTACGCACTGTACGACGTCTCTGTGGATGCGTATTATCATTTAGAGTAAACATGGTGCGAAAACGTTCCATAGTTAATCGAATTAATTGCTCTGATGGACGATTATGTTGACCGTAAAATGGACGTAGTGCGCGATACGTATTTCGAACAACACCATGATTTTCAAAATAAATTTGCACAATTTGGAAGCGTTGTTCAGGCGTCAGTCTATTCATGTTGAAATTTCAAACCAAACATAAATCACTTGACAGCTAACAAAATGGCCGCCAGTTAAAAAAGTGTTGCCAACTTAAAGTTCTATACCTCTATAAAAAAACACCCTTTATAACAAGAATATCGAAATTTGATTGCAAAGAAACAAGAACAATATTATTTTATAAAACTAAAGAAGAGTTTGGAAGGCCAAACCATTTTCCTCACGAAGTTTCGCTGTAGATTCATGTCATGTCTTGATTTTGCCTAAAACCCGACAAAATAAAATCCAAAACGGAAAGATCGGGAGATCGTGGGGGTCATCTCACTGGCCCATTAGTACATATCCATCTTTGAGGAGAGTTATTGTCCAGAAATGACCTCAACAGCCCAGAGTTGTGGCTCGGGGCACCGTCTTTTTGAAGATAAATAGAATTAAAATGGGCCAATCGAACATTGTCAAGCAATTCCGGAATAATTTCCTCGAAGATTTTTAAGTATCTACGTGCTATGAGACCCCTTCATATATCCAGTAGGCTATGCGTCGGCCCAAAATAAAACAACACAGGACCAACTCCGAAACGCCTTTATTGTGCCTTTTCGAAAATGTGGGTGTGGGTGATTTTCTGCTGATCAATGCGTTTTGTTGTGATGATTAAAAATAACATTCGTCAGATCAGATAACAAATCTGCCAAAAGATTCGTTGGTGCGGATTTGTTCTAAATATCACTGACAAAACGTTACTCGGTGCTCATCATCTCCGGGGTGTAAACGTTGCACTATTTTAAATTTGTATGGATGATATTTACACTTTTTCAAAATTCTTTCAAAGTCAGATTTTGTTACACCAACTTCTTCTGGAATCTTTCGTTTCATTAAAAAGTGGGACACTAAAGTGAAAACCGCAACACTCTATCTTGGATAATAACTCTAATACCCCCTAAAAGAGTCGAAAATCTCGTACATGAAGTTTGCATTTGTTTGACAGGTTTGATCTAGGATTTTAAATTTGTTCTAAAGCCCATCATAAATTAAAACCAATTTCTAATATATGTAATTTTGGTGCTTGAAGTAAGATCGCTACATCACAGTAGAACTACGATAATCAGTAAGTTCATTCCGAAGAGGACAGGATTCTATTCCCCTGTAGTTCAGTTGAATTCCCACCACCTGAAATTTTCGGTGAGCTAAAAGATGTAACCCCAAAGAACGCAGAGGCAACTATTGCATATTCCTTAAGATTTGTTTTACAAATATTTTATATGAAGCGAAAATAATTATTTGGTTACACTACACAATTAATCATTTTTTCCGAAAAGAAGAATTTTAGGGAGTAAATTGTCAAAATGGAAAGGAAATTTTGCAATAAGAATTTTTTTTTGATTCTTGATATGTCTGTGAAATATTCTGTGAAAGGAATATCTCGAAGTTTTGGGTGTTTTAATTACATGAATGTGAAAAAAAATGGTTCAGTAAACCTCCACCAATTTGTTAAAAAAACAAAACTCAAAATAAAATTTATAGTTTTTTCGATAATCTCAGATCCTTAGAAGTTTCTGTAATTTTTAAAAGTGCGTTAAAAATATATATGAGGTAATAGGAACATCTTTATAAATAAAAAACTAGTAATATTACTTTTCTATCCACTACAATCACGAGATCGTTCGTTAAAACTATATTCATCTTAAATTGGTAAAAATTATTTGCTTCAGAGCGTGACAAAAATGTAGTATAAAATTGGAATTCCTTGTGAATCTACTACTGACTTTACAAGGTTGAATTTTATGACTTACAAACGTTCATCATAGATAGTTATTAAAAATTAAAAAAGGAATATAACTCGAGTGCTGCTTTCCGAAATGTAAAGTTGAAAAGAAACATTACTACAAAAATTGTTAATGAACAATTGCACATAAATAAAACTTTAAAATAACTCATTCTTTTCTTTTCCTTGATAGTAGTTTTTGTTAAATAGTAAACCTTTTGTAATGGAGTGTGAACAACAAAGCACATCGGTGGAAGAAAGTTGATTCTTATGACAACCAAAAAAGAATACAGTATCGTTGCAACCATACGAAAAAAACTGTATGAACTAGGAAGAAAAAATTTTCAAACGTATTCGCATCCAGTGTAAACACTAGGTTTGTATATACAAACAAATTTCCGTATGAATTCATAACCAAAATAATTGCCACCTTAAAACAGGATAAGCATTAAAATCAAAAATTTTTAATTTTAATAAAAAAATTTGAACTAGCGTTTCGAGAATGGGATAAAAAATTTCCCATCTTCCCTAGAGATGGCGTTTGCAATGCCATTTTTAATACGCCACTTTCAAATGTCACCTTTCTTTTGTGTTACCCAAGTGTTTGAAAGAGCTACTTTGATTTGTTTTTATTTTGCGATTTTATAAAGTTTTCACGTTTTGTTGTCTCATATATGGGAAGTAATAAAATGTTGGTATGTTTATCTCCTACAGAAACTAAGACGAAGTTAAAAATTACATTCGGGGAATCCACTCATTCATTACATCAGAAACTGCAACGCATAATTATATAAGAAGAGTATCTGGTTCATGTGGATCAGTGAGTTCTGCCGCATGCTCTCTATTCACCCGACCTTGCTCCTTTCGAATTCAACCTTTTCCCAAACCTAAACACATCGCTTGGTGGGGGAAAATATCCAAGCACTGGAGTACCGTTGGCACAAAGTATATCTCTGAAAGGAGATTATGTAGAAAAATAAACTTATATCATAGTTTTTGTATTTTTCCAGTTAGGTTGTAAAATTTCCATTTTATTCTCGTACAATAATGGATGAATAAATGAATAAAAGTTGTAATACTAGATCTTCGATGATTAGGACTAATTGAACTGTTTTCAGTCCACCACTTCTGCATCCCATCCTCGTACAATAATGAATGAATAAAAGAATTAAAGTAGCGTTACTATATCTTCGATGACTATGACTCGTTGGACTTTTTTCATCCCACCACAGCTGAAAATCATTCCAAGCAACTTCACTAACTGAACATGCCTGATGGCTTCAGGTAATAATATTGTATCTCTGAGATATCTCTGCTTCAGTCGGGTAAGTGCTGGATATTCTTTGAGGATATGGTCAACAGTTTCATCCTCCTCCAGACATCATCTGCACATTGGGTTACCCATGATGTCAATCTTATGACGATGGCATCCGAGGTGACAACGCCTTACCACAGATTCGTAGTTCTTTCATCTCTAAGAAGAGGAGCGATCTCATTAGATCCAGTTATATGCCACCTCTCATTTCCTGGGCCTCCCTCCAGGGTTCTATAAATTTTGCTTTTCAGCAACAATTTTAATTCTTTCTTACCAACAGTTATTGGACCAGGTAAATTGATAGGGGTCTGAATCGCGGATCCCATTTTTGCCAGACGATAGGCTTTCTCGTTCCCTTTATACCCAAAGACCCGAGCTCTTCTTTGTCAAACCATCCAATACACATTGTACTGACATTAGTTGTTAAGCCACGATACTAGATTTCACTGCCAATATTGTAGCTCTACTGTCTGAGCCTATGTTTATTGCCTTATGTCTACATATGCCTCTCTCAAGAGATTTCCACGTTACAGAATAGCATGTCTGCCTTCATGATGTCCAAGAGAGTAAAACTCTGTGACTCCCGTGTTCCTACCGAACATTTCAGCTTCATGTCCTGTCGAGATCATCTGTAAACCAGCAAGATCTTTCTCGAAAGAGTTTGATGCTCCTCTCTCTGCTTGGCAAAAATATTTAAAGAGAATGGTTAGATTTCAAACCTGCGCCATGTGGTCCCTTTGCATGAAGATTGATGGACATCTCTCCCACATGGTTCCCCAGCTACATGTATAGCTGCTTGTTCCAGATTCAAGATTTAGGTGATAAACCGTCTTAAAGGTTCACTATCGCCTCATTATTCCCACACAATCCTTTCTTTGAACTTTGTTATTTGAAGACGGGTGCAATAATTGAAACTGAAATGACGAAATGACCCCAAATCAATAAATAAATATAAATCTAAACTAAATTATTGAAAGTAACTTCCACTGAACATTTAAAAAATGATGGATTAATAGTTTAGTTTTTTTTTTAAATTATTTATAATGATGTATAAAAATATTATTGCTATTCTACTATTGTTTATTTCACACTTATGGTTCAAAAGGCAACTTGTATTTTCCAAAGGAAGAAGGCATTTTCGTCATGCTAATTATGACGCCATCACACTACACTTCCGCACGTTTTGCATAGTCAGCAGGTTTTTAACGAGGTTGATATTAATTTTTCTTTCACCTCTAGAAAAATCATAGGCGGGTTACTTAAACTAACCTTCGAAAATTGTCGGAGAAAATTTATTGTTGTTCATATTTTCGAAGGTCGAAATGAAGCCCTTATAGTCGTTAATAAATTACCACCCCTCGTTTTCACATTTATAATTCTTCAGTAACGAACCAACGAAATAATAAAACATATGAGTAATTTTTCTTCTGGAAACTCTTCGTGTTGATTCCGTCATTTTTAAATTTTGAGACATATTTATAACTTGTGACTCAGAAAACTCCGAAATATAAAACGAAGTCAAATATAATATTTTTATCCTAATCTTGGATCTATTATTTCAAATTTTTAAAATATCATTCGTCCATTTTTAACCGATTTCTAAAGAAGGACGTTCTAAATTCGATCGCTACATATTTTTTTATATATGTACATCTGTTACTCCAGAATGACGGCACCGATTTGCATGAATTTTTTTGCATTATGTTCTGAAAGTTGCTGCGGTGGTCCCATACTATTTTGGACGATTTTGGTGAAGCAAAATCCAAGGTGGCGCTGATAATATAGCTAAAAAGAATAACTTTTTTCCGATTTTCTCTAAAACTGGTATGGAAAAGTTTTCCGAGTCGTATATAACTGTAATGTATACTGTTTAACATGAAGTATAGTCCATTAAAAGGAGAAATTAAATAATCACCTAGTAAATGAATTTTGAACCATGGGGACTGAGACAATATTTATATTACCACCCAAGAAAGTCTAAAGGAAAAATAAATCAATTATCGTGTTTAAACCTAAACTCAATTTTATTACTTTTGAGTCGTTTAAATGTTTTCTTAAAAATATATAAACCCAGACAATTTATCACGACATAAACTAAAAAGGTTGTAACCTCCTTTAATATTTATAAATAAAGCTGTCAAATAAATCCTATCCCGGTTATGTAAATAAAACTGAAGTCACAAGGGCTCAGAGTGATCTTAACATGTGGTTACGACAAATATGATGTATTAAAATATTGAACGATTTTCTCATTATTAGAAAACAAAATAATAATCAAATCAACTCACTATAATGTATTATATTGTTTGACAACATGTAAAAAAATTCGTATAATTACTGTTTTTTCTATTCAAAAGAAATAACGAGTCCGATATTTACTTCCAAAATAGCTAAGAAGAGTGAATAGTTTTTTTCAACAGGACTTGTCGTTTACTTTTAGTTTTAGAAAGACGTAGGTTAGTTAGTGATTAACTGTTTTTTTTTTAATAAAAAATAAGATTAAGACCCTTAGAGGTCAATTCTGGAATTATGTATCCGACATGAAATGCCTAACGCCCTCTACGGACGAAAGACCGAAACTACTTGGACTTTGGGGAATAAAATTTACAGTTACAGGAGTACATAGGGTAAGATGTGCACCAGCGGGGTACTGGGGAATGCAAGTTTGGCATTTGGAAATAATAAACTTCAGGTACGATCTGAGATTCGATAGAGCCGGTACGGTTTTGGGAGTTTCTTCCTTAGAAAATTAAGATAAGGGAATATCCTGTGTTATTTTACTTGGGAAATTAACGAATTTAATACTGTTTGTTTTTGCAATATAAATAGCTGTTTTTTTCGCGTGTTTATTCTTTTTTTTTTGTTTAATATCTAAAAAAACTATTTATAAATTTATTTTTAAAATTGGTTTTGTTACATCCTTCTTATTAGGACAACCAACAGAAGCAATTATTCTAGTAATTCGATATTGCTAATCATTATTATAAGTTTCTTATTGTTAATAGGTTTAAGTGTTTTGAGAACCTGGTTCGTTTAATTTATAAAAAACGCACATAAATTCACGGACACGCCGTTGTGAGAGCTTCAAATCAAAAGACATCATCTGACCAGCTACACAGCAGAGTCCTGAACTTGTATTTGATGGTATTGGTAAGCCCTAAATAAGGTAATGGTAAGCTATTTAGTACTAAAACTGCAAGAGACAAGAGGAACGACCACACTTCCAAGGTGCCTTTGTCATTCTGATATTTATTTATATGTTTTTTAGAATGTGGGCCAGCAGTATGATTGTAGATGGAACGACCAACGCTACCAAAAATATTCCGTTCGCAGGAGTGTATGATCAAATGTTGTGACATAACGAATCTAAAATTATTTAAAAAAAAATTCAAAATAGCCGATCCAATAGGGTGAATTAAAAAGTTTCCAACTATTGATCTTCTCGAGAATTGTTTTAGGAGTGTTTTTGAAGGTGTAAATTACGAATTTAAAAATCTTTTTAAAAAATTTAATATGGTGGATCTAATATGGTAGACCAAAAATTTAACATCTCTCGATTTTGTTCAAAATTCGTACTGGGAAGTTTCTGAAAGTGTAAATAACGAATTTAAAATTATTTTGAAAGAATTCATTATGGCAGATGCAATAAGGAGGTCCAAAAAATTGTATTTCCAGAATATGTCCAAAATTGGTAATGGGGGGATTTCCAGGGTATATGTATCAGATTAAAAAATGTCAAAAATAAATTGCAAAAATTTATGTCTAAAATTGAAAATGTTAAATTACGAAAAGATATGAAAGATAGCTAAAAAAAACTTAATACAGTTCTAAAGACCGTTAAAAATAGAATATAGATTCGATATTAGATATAGGGTGTTCCATTTAAGACAAGAAAGTTATTTGGCTTTAATGATAAAAATCAAATGTAATTTTTCAAAAATAAATTGTGATGATTTATAAATATTCGATAATTTTATTCACATTTAAGAATGATGAAAACTAAAATTCTCCTAAAGGAAAAAACCATCTATCCTATAATGCATATACGTAATATTTAAGAAGAAACTGACAAGTCAGATCGACACAGAAGAGAGAATTTTGATATAAAATTTATAGTTTTCCAATATGGACAAAAGTCCAAGCGAAATTATAGTGTAATCAAATTACATTAAAAACCCATGACTTTGGACTGTAATTGTATACACAGATCTGAAAAGTGGAACGTATTCGAGACGATGGTGATAATAAGTGGTTATTTATGTATAATTACATGTAAATTGTTTAAATTCATGATTTGCAAATATAACCCCTTTGCAAATCATGGATTTAAACAATTTATTTATAATATATCATTATTTATTTCGAATCTTTAGTATAAGGGCCAAAGATCGATAAATACATGATGTGCAAATTTTCTGTAGAACCTTCAGAAAAATTTGTAATGGTCCTGAAAGAAGATTTTTTTAAATTTTTGCAGGAACAAGTTTATACAGGGTGATTCAAAAATCGATCACGAAACTTAAGGGGGTGATTCTACTTGACAAAATAAGGGTAGAGCTTCATATAATTTTTTTTCAAAATGTCATTCGTTTTCGAGTTACAAGCCGTCCAAGTTCAAGTTTTTATTTTTTGTTTTTTGAATTACTCGCTTACAGGAAAACCGATTTGACTAATATTTGAAAGATAGGCTAAGTCTTCTGCGCTTCATCATTTTAGTAACAATTCACATTGATTGTTTGCCGCTAGAGGGCACTTTACCTACATTGAAAATTGTTTTTTTGTCATAATTTTTTAGTGTTGATAGCTACAGTAGTTTTTGGCATAATTTCTGAAAGACTGATGCCAGGCCTTTAAAAAAGGTGCTCTTTATTTACATCGCTAAACCCAACCGTTTAGACGTAAATCACCCTTAAAAATTAAGTGGTAAATTTACTTTTCTCATTTCATTACCACCAGCTACCAGGTAAATAGCTATCAAAGTATACTAGAGCTGTCAGTTTAACATCAAATAAATTCGCTTTTTAAACTATTTAATTTATAATCTTAAAATAACTAATAATGGCTAATCAGTAAATATTCATATTATGGATTATTGCGATATACATTTAATTGATAAAAATTAATGAAACAGTACTAAACAAACTAAAAAAGATTCTCAAAATGTCCCCCATTTTCTTCCATACATTTCCTAACACTCTTCAAAAAATGTCGCCTAACTCGATGAAAAATTCCTGGTGTTTCTTTAATAATTTGGCACTTTTCGATTATCCTGAAGCGAAGATCCTCGACGTTGATTACTGGAATATCGTACACCAATTGTTTCAAATGACCCCAAAAGAAAAAATCCATAGGATTAAGGTCTGGTGACCTCGCTGCCCATGCCAATGGTCCACTTCGTCCTATCCATCGCTCAGGATACGTTGCATTCAAATATTGTCGGACACGTATACTAAAGTGGGGCGGAGCTCCGTCTTGGAGGATCCACATGTTGGCCCTTACTTCCAATGGCACATCTTCCAGATACAATGGGAGACGATTTTGGATAAAATCTAAGTATACGTCACCAGTTAATGGGCCATCAAAGAAATGAGGACCAATAAGGTAATCTCCTATTATCCCTGCCCACACATTTAGTGAAAATCTACGCTGATGTTTCGTTTCTACCACATTGTTTGGGTTCTCGTAAGCATATGTGTGGATGTTGTGTAGATTTGTTATGCCATCACGAGTGAAACCAGCTTCGTCAGTGAATAATATGACGCCAATTAATCGATTATCGTGTTCATACTTAGCTAGGATCTGATTGCACATTTCCAACCGTCTCGGCCGATCATCGTCATAAAGAGCCTGCACCTTTTTTGAATGAAACGGGTAGAGTTGTTCTTCTCTTAGTATTCTCCATGAACTAGCCTGACAGAGCCGCACTTCATTCCCAATTTTTCTAGTACTAATACCTGGATTATCTTTAATAATTTCAAGCACTCTTTCTTCTTGTTGCACGTTTCTAGCAGTTCTAGGTCTTCCCCTATTTCCATTATAACTTTTAAAGGAACCACATTCCGCAAGCCTCCTGTGCACACTGGAAAATGTTTGAGCATGAGGGATATTTCTTTCCGGATAACTCTCCATATAATATCTTCTTGCCAACTCTGCATTACCATTTGCTTTTCCATAACAAAAATGGATATCACAATATTCGATATTTGAATATTGGTGATTAGCCATTATTAGTTATTTTAAGATTATAAATTAAATAGTTTAAAAAGCGAATTTATTTGATGTTAAACTGATAGCTCTAGTATACTTTGATAGCTATTTACCTGGTAGCTGGTGGTAATGAAATGAGAAAAGTAAATTTACCACTTAATTTTTAAGGGTGATTTACGTCTAAACCGTTGGGTTTAGCGATGTAAATAAAGAGCACCTTTTTTAAAGGCCTGGCGTCAGTCTTTCAGAAATTATGCCAAAAACTACTGTAGCTGTCAACACTAAAAAATTATGACAAAAAAACAATTTTCAATGTAGGTAAAGTGCCCTCTAGCGGCAAACAATCAATGTGAATTGTTACTAAAATGATGAAGCGCAGAAGACTTAGCCTATCTTTCAAATATTAGTCAAATCGGTTTTCCTGTAAGCGAGTAATTCAAAAAACAAAAAATAAAAACTTGAACTTGGACGGCTTGTAACTCGAAAACGAATGACATTTTGAAAAAAAATTATATGAAGCTCTACCCTTATTTTGTCAAGTAGAATCACCCCCTTAAGTTTCCTGATCGATTTTTGAATCACCCTGTATATCCATTTGAAATTTTTGGTCATCATTTTATATATAAGATCCTCATATTGCACAAAAAGTTTTTCATGTGCCATAAACAATTTTATTTCTTAATATTTGTAATATATTTTTTGGCAATATTTCTCAAAGGAATTAACTCATTTCAAATTGTTTAGTTCATTTTGTAGATTTTTCAAGTGCGCAAACTTTTGTCTGAAATATTTTCCGAAGAACTTTATAGTTTTTTCCAAACATTTTTTGAACCTTTATTTGTTCATAACAAATTTTCCTACAAGTACTTTATGATATACAGATAACTACTTATTCAGTAGCGTAGCGAAGGCTCCCCAGGGCACGTGGCGCGGGGTGGCCCCGGGCTTGGGGGGGCCCCGCTCATCCAAAAAATCTTTAGAATTCATTTAATCATTCTCAAATAAACTTACTACTTTACAATTCATTTAACGCAAGGTGTGGGTAATTATTTATTATAAATGGACACGTATGCAACATATATATATATATATATATATATATATATATATATATATATATATATATATATATATATATATATATATATATATAAAAGCGATTACGCACAATTCAATTTTTATAGAACTGCGAGTTTTGGATGCTTAAAAAAAAGGAATTACCTGTCTTTTGAAGACGCTATTTCTGCTTTTAAACCATTCAGAAAGCTCCAAAAATCGGTCCTCAACAGGCAGATTAAGTTGCGAAAAACTTTGAAAAATTTAGTTTATTTCAAATTTAAATGTTTGTCAAATCTCGAGATTTAGAAATTTTTAGACGTTCAAAAAAAAAATTCTGCGTATCTTTAAAATGCGTAATTCATTTTTATAAACGTCTAAAAAACTCTTTTAAGTCTCGAGATTTGACAATCATTTAAAGTTGTAATAAATGCAATTACCACTTAGATTTTTTATACTTTATTTGTTTACAGGATCGCAAGTACTAGAGCTTTTCGGACGTTTAAAAATAGAAAGAAGCATCTTCAAGAGATGCGCAACTTTTTTTTTAAACGTCTAAAAAGCTCTAAAACTCGTGATTCCAAGGGCGATTGAAGTTAGAATAGTTGCTCGCCCTTGCAATACAATGTTTTTTAAATGGGGAAAGTAGCAGAATGACGCAAGTAAGATTTGGCAGCTTTAGTTACATTATCTATAGACTGCAGAACTAAAACACTTGATATAAATCAGAGTTTGCAAATAAAAAGGCCAAACGTTTGTAACGATTTCGTAATAACACATAAAACTGAATATTTTATGATATATTTGATGGTTGTTTTGATGTGTATGAATAAAATTAGTTTCATTCCAAGCAATGTAAAACTGTTTTTTTTATCAAATAACATTGTTTTGTATGGGCCCTTAGAAAGTTGACGTATTACCTTTATTAAAACATAAGTTGTCAAGAACAGCTTGGGTTTTAGTTTAAAATCTTGCTTATCGCCTGTCTGCTGGTTTTGGATATCGATCTAGCTGTGTGTAAGGTATGTGGTTTTGAGAGCTTGGGTTTGGCTTAAAATCTTGCTTCAGTCGTCTGTCTGCTATGTAACGATCAACTATCCTGGCTCATGTTTTAGGAAAATAGATTTGTTGACTAAAATGTAGTTGTCGGATTTGCATTGTCTTTATTTTTGTTATATATGTAATTCTCTTTTTCAGAGAGAGAATATGAAAAATATATAAACAAACAGTTTATTTCCTGCAAATATCGCTCTGGTCCTCTCTCCATACGCGTTTCGATCACCTCATGATCTCGTCAGTGGAGTTGTATCGGACCGAGAGCAACATTAGCAGGAAATAACTGATATATGAAATATAAATTTCAAGGTATGTCGGCAGGATATTGCACCTGCCATCTACCGACCTCGATGTCAGACTGAAAAAT
Organism: Diaprepes abbreviatus; assembly: GCA_034092305.1. Taxonomy (NCBI): domain Eukaryota; kingdom Metazoa; phylum Arthropoda; class Insecta; order Coleoptera; family Curculionidae; genus Diaprepes; species Diaprepes abbreviatus. The sequence continues at coordinate 4,123,473 of JASJET010000125.1, read as the reverse complement.
ATCGCCAGTATTTATGGTTCATATATCAATTATTTCCGTATATATTAGTATACAGACTTTCCAAATCAAAACTTATTAGTCTATCGTTTGGCTCTAGATTAATGCTTCTAATAATGTTTACGAAATGTGTGGAATTTTTAACATGTGTGTTTGTCTTACCTTCTAAAGATTTTCCTTTTTCCAAGATATCTCCGACCCTTTGGTCGTACATTACAATGTCCATGATCACCATTGCATTTCCCTTGTCCGCTGGTAGAATCTTTATGGATTTATCCTTACGAAGTTCTTTTAAAGCAGATGCTTCTAATTTGGAGAGATTTTCAACAGGATTTTTCTTGTATGTATATATATATATATATATATATATATATATATATATATATTTCTTGGGATTAGGTTCATATTTAAAATACAGTTGTCATTGCTCTGACGTTTCGTTCTTTATTTAGAACATTTTCAAAAATAATCGTCTAAAATTTTAAACGAATTATGGATAAAATATAAATACACCTATAATACAGACTAAAAATTCAACATTTAAGACAATAACATTTAAAACAATATCAGAAATGATTATTTTTAGTAAATTTTACATACCTTGAAATCGTCAATACTATCGCTAACACTAACAAACCACCAAGGACTTGTATTTTATATTCGGGGACATGATAAATGAAAAATTAAAGAAATTTGTTTTTGCTTTTAAGGTGATATAGACATTTTTGATGTTATTAAGGGAATATCTGTGTCTAAATTATATTGTTGTAAATTTGACTTAGACTGTTTATGTCAGTTCTGTCATTTACTGTATGTGTTTCCTTTTTGATGGCTATCATTTCTTTTATTATTAATTTATGATAATTTTTGTCCCTATCGACTATTTTGGTATTTTCAAAGTTAAAAGAGTGTTTTTCATTCTTTTCATGTTTTGTCAATGCTTTGGTAGCATTTTTGGTATATTTATGTCTATTTAGTCGATTTTTTAGTAATTGGCTTGTCATTCCTTTATATTGTTTTGGGAGTTTGCACACGGAACTGAATATACAATATTGGAAGTTTTCATAGTTGGTGTTTTGCTTTTCAATTTTGTAAAGATTGAGTTTAGTTGGTTGTAACTCTTGTGGCATGCAACAATATTGTATTTTTTTAAAATGTATTTTAATTTTTCTGAAAGGTCTATTGTATAAGGTAATGCTATGTATTGTTTTTGTATTTCCTGTTGTGAATCATCCTTGTTTTTGGTTCTTAGGTTGTTGTAGTGTTTGTATGTTCTTTTTTTAATAATTTCGTCAATATCTTTAGTATTAAAATTGTTCTGTATAAGTGTGTCTTTAACTTTTCTTAGAATCGAGGGTCTGAATGTAGGGAACGTTAATAAAATGGATCTGTCAACCAAGTTCACGATTACACTCCTTTTTTGGTTTTTTCAATGGTTTAAAAAATTGTTCAAATATCTACCGGACAAGGTTGGTTTTGCATACCACTGCGTTTGAATTTTATCATTCTGGCGTATTAGAGTTATACTCAGGAAATTTATTTTTCCGTTTACTTCAGATTCTGATGTAAATTTTAATTTGTTATAGAAATTATTAAATTGTCGTACAACGTAACCCACCTTGTCCTGAGGAATTGCACGTAAAATTTACTAAAAATAATCCTTTAAATAATCATCATTTTAATTTCTGATATTGTTTTAAATGTTGTTGTCTTAAATGTTGAATTTTAAGTCTGTATTATAGGTGTATTTATACTATATTCATAATTCGTTTTAAATTTTAGACGATTATTTTTGAAAATGTTCTAAATAAAGAACGAAACGTCAGAGCAATGAAAACTGTATTTTATATGCTATATATATATATATATATATATATATATATATATATATATATATATATATATATATAGCACTGATATTTTATTTCTGTTAATCTCTTTTCAAAAGTCAACCGGTCTCTTACTTGCTAGTCGGATTTGAGGCAGAAAGGTAAAAGAACTGAATGCCTGTATTGCTATTAGAACAAGTGCTATTTGTGGTCGTTTGAAATGCGGTAACAATACATCAATTTTTTCGTCATGTTCACAATTCTTCAAGTTCAATTTTTAGTGTTTTCTTCTATATTTTAACTAAATTTAATGTTTCCAAAACGTACAATTGTATTTTAGTGGAAGTGGCATAATTTGGAGGAAAAAGTTGAAAAATACGTTGTAAAAGTGAAAATATTTTTATTTCCACTATTTCCAATAATTACTCCAAAATTTTGCAATAGCTTCTAGGAAATGTCCTAAATAAATCTAAGAAACGAAATGTGAAACTCACAAATATTTTATGGACAAAACTTTTTCAAAAATGTATTTTTAATTATTAACAATTAAAAACTGCAATATCATGAGAGCAACAGTAGTTATAATTAAAATCAGGGATTCGCGCGCATAATTAGATGCTATAAAAATACAATTTAAAAAGATATTATTGGCATAGCCTATTATTTCAGATAAATTTGTCAAAGGTTCGTTTATTCGGTAACCTTCAGCAAAGCTCAAATTTTCTATATAATGACAAATTGTATAGTAAAAGCCAACAATCGTACTGAACATTTCGATCAGCAAGTTTGGGTCAATTTTCAAAAATGAAAAGTCTAATTTTTTTAAGCTGTCTATTTGTGTTTACCCACGCAGTAAGTGTTTTATTATATTGTGTTATTTTAAGTATAAAAATGTAAAAACCGTTTTTTTTTTCGCTAACGGGATTTGACATTTTAACGGAAAGAAAAATCTCATGTGGAGTGACTTGGGGGAAATATAAATGGGATTCGACACTTTCAAAACTAATAAAAACCTATATTCCTTTTACCAGTAGATTTGCTTTTAAGAATTTTATCAGATAGTTATTTATCCCGATTTTTAATTTGATTTGTTCTTAAATTTTTGCAAATTATCATTTTCCTGTTTCATTTACATTTACCCTGAAATTAAGGGGTAAACGTAACTAAACAAGTTTCCTAATATAATAGCAAACAAGTTTATTTCTGGTTTTTGTTAAAAAAATTAAATTAAATTCAAAGAGAGCATTTTAATTACAATTACCCCAGTGAAAAAAAAAAGGATAAAAAGAGTTTTATTGGGAAATGCGAAAAAATTCAACACACCTAGTACTATCAAGTACTAATTATTAAATTAATTAAATATAATTTTCAACCACGCTTACAGAGCCTGAAAAAGTGTAAAAACGTCTTTTTTCTCTATTTTTTTTTCGGGTTTGGTGGGAGAGCAATATTAGAATAAAAATCTATAATAGATGTATGTTCTTCCAGTGACCTAAAAGCACTGAAAAAAACATTATCTCGTCTGAAACTATTGAAAAAAATTCCACTATTCTCGTCATCAATTTTTTTAATTTAAACCCCATATTTGTAGTGATTTATTTTCCTAGTTCCCTCTAAAAATCTACTGGTAAGAACACCTCTAGCCTCAAATGTTTCTGTTTTGGCTTTTCATATTTCACTTCTGGATTTATCTTATCTTGACTTTTACTTTCAGAATAGCTATCCGTCTAAATCGTTTCTTTTAATTTCTTCCTCTTTTGTTAGTTATCATTCCTGTTTGTTTCTCTTTAACGTTTCTTCTTTTATTTAATTTTATCTATTCTTTTGTTTTTTTCAGTTGCATAATTTTTTAGATCGTTGTTCAATGGTGAGTTTCTCTGGGGTTTTACGAATTTCTCCAAATTGATCTCAAATATATTTTATTTCCTCCTTATTACAAGGAAATCACATTCTAGTCCAGGCTTTTATGCACAATTATAAATTGTTTGCTTCTTTGGTTAAAATAAGTGTGAGTGACCAGCGTTTATCTTATTTATCAGGACCATTTTTCTTTTGAGTCGTGTGTATATAGCAGTTTTAGATATGTGGTAAAAATTTTCGGCATCTTCATTTTAGTTTTTATTAAGAACATCATCAACTTTCCTTTTTAAATCCTCTTGATTATACTAAAGCATTTTGTCCTTCCAAATAGAAGGCATATCTGCGAGTTAAAAAAGTTTAATAATTAAAATAAATATTTCTATTTTTATATACATTTACCCTGATGATGAACGAAACTAATCTACTAGTCAGGCAACTAAAAAGTAAACAATGGGAGCAGTTCTCTAAAAGAATGGAAGGAGACTTCTATAGTGTACAAAAACAAATGTGGCGACTGATAAGACAACAGCGCAAAGAAGTATCTGAACTCTCCGAAACAAACAAAATATCAGAGGAGAAATGGATAGACTACCTAACAAAATTATTTGAGGGAGATGCTAACATTGGAAAACACAACATACCAGCAATAACGAATAATGTGAAAGTCACCTTTCAAGAAGTAGAGAAAGCTATAAAATTCTTAAAAAATAGAAAGTCTCCCGGACAAGACGGAATTCATAACGAATTGTTGAAATACGGAGGACAGCGACTAACACAGGAACTCACAAGCTTCATTCGAAAAATCCTGACACAATGCAAAGTACCAGATAGGTGGAGAACCAGCACAATGATGCTTATGTTTAAGAAAGGTGACAAACAAGAACCAGGGAACTACAGGGGTATTAATCTACTGGACACAACTCTGAAACTCGTTACGAAAGTAATCAAAAATGAAATTAATTCAGTTACAACACTGGAAGACGAACAGCAGGGATTTAGATCAGGAAGGTCTTGCGTGGATGCAGTATTTATTCTACGACAGATAGTCGAAAAATCTATAGAATACAATAAACCAACATTTTTATGCTTTATAGATCTAACAAAAGCATTCGATCGCATAAAGCTAGATGACGTAATCCACCTGTTATATAAGAGAAATATTCCTATCAATATAATTCAGACCATCGAAAACATATACGCAAACAATGAAGTTCAGATTCGCACTAACGGTAAATTAGCAACACCCATACCAGTCAACAGCGGTATTAGACAGGGAGACTCGCTTAGTCCTTTGTTGTTTAACATGATAATGGACGAAATAATAAAGGAGGTGCGACTTGGTAGAGGATATAAAATGGGTGATACAGAAATAAAAATTCTCTGTTACGCTGATGACGCTGTGATATGTGCCGAAAATGAAGACGACCTCTAGAGATTGTTAAATACCTTTAATCTTACGGGAAGAAAATATAATATGATTATCTCAGCCGAAAAAACTAAATGTATGACAACCTCAAAAGAACCCCTCCGATGCAAACTAGAACTAGACGGTCAAATAATACAACAAGAAATGAGTTTCAAATATCTAGGAAACGACAAAACTACTAATGGCAACATCGAAGATGAAGTAAGGGGGCAGGTAGCCAAAGCAAATAAAGTGGCGGGTTGTCTCAACGACGTGATCTGGCGAAACAAACTCTTACAACAAGAAACAAAGGTTCGGATCTACAAAACCACAATTAGACCTATTATGACATACACCTCAGAAACACGGCCAGAGACGACAAAAACGAAACAACTATTGGAGACTACAGAAATGAGAATACTTCGACGAATAACAGGAAAAACGCTACTAGACAGAGAAAGAAGCGATAACATTAGGCAATCATGCAACACAGACTGCATTAATGAGTGAGTCCTACAGCGTAAGACACAATGGAACAAACACATAAGCCGAATGACAGAGGATAGACTGGTAAGGATCGCACGAGATAAATCGCCTAGTGGTACACGCAGTAGAGGTCGATCACGGAAAAGGTGGAGCGATAATTTAAGTCCAGAATGAGGAAAATCGAAGAAGGAACAGGTCAGGGACCTATTATAGAAGATAGAAGAAGAAGAAGAAGATTTACCCTGATTTCATTTTTATAATTGTCCCTAAGCAATAAAGTTGTGGAGTGAAGGTAAATGAAAAATAATTTGGTAAATTATGAAAATTTTTTACAAAGTATATTTTATTAGACAGATCAAATATTGAACTTACAACAACAGAAACCCAGCAAAAAACTGACACGTGTCTAAAACGATTTACATTTGTTTTTACATATGATCAAATAAAAAACTCAAACATACTCCCTTTGATGCTCATCGAAATATTCCTTCTTAAAATGTACCAAGTTTAGAAATTAGGTTGTCAATGCTTTGTAATTTTCCCTTCTTTACTGTTATATTTAAACATTATTGGGCCAAAACTGTAAAAATCAGTTTTCTATCACTTTGAAAACAGTGACGGCGGTTGTTTAGCGGATATTTTTTTTTAATTTAATTTCTTCTTTTCTGCTTATCCAATCGAGTGGAGTACTTTTGAATAGGTCTTAAAAAATATCATTAAATATGTATGTAATATTTTTTATTTAGTCATTACATTTACGAAATATAAGCCTCTAAAGTTGCTTACAAGTTAACCTATTTTATTAATGTGAATTGTGGTGAATACGCAGGGCAAAGCAGTGCTTCGTTAATGTGTTTTTAAATCATTCTTTTTTCAGTATTTGGTGCATTTTCAGGTATTAAGGATTTTAAGTTCAAAACGTTCTTAATATTTTACAAATTTATGATCGTTTATAGTTGTAATTTGTGAATGTTTATAATGTAATTTGTTAGTGACGAAATTTGAAAATTAACATACATTAAGAACTTTTGGTATACATGTTTTGAAGGTCAAAGATCTCATATACACTATCAGATTTACAACATTCAATATGGCGCATCCAATACGGGGACCACAACTATAAAAAAAGATAATCTTTTCATTTTACCAATTTTTATCCTGCCGAAATATTTTTGGAGCTACTCGATTTGAATATAGTATTTAATTCACAAAATTCAATATGGCGGTTCCACTATTGCAACCCAAACTATGAAAAAGGGGCAATTTCCTTATTCTACCAGCTTTTATCCTTCCAAATTATTCATTTTTTAGAGTCAATTATTTTTGAGATAATTCAGTTATAATACAATAAATAATTCAAAAAATTTAATATGGCTTGCGCTATTCAATTAATAAAACGATAGTAAAAGCTATATAAATACACTACTTATTAAAAAATAAAAACCGGTAGAATACGGACTTCAACACGCAATTATCTCGCTTTTTTGTTATATTAGTATAGTTTCATGAAACAGCATTTCTAATTTTGGAAATTCTACATTAATTTTTATAATCTTAAAAAAGTACTGATCGATATGCTGAATTCCTTTTTTAAATTTGAGACATGGTTTTATATTTAATATTTTTGATGATTTTATTTGTGAACAAATTCTTGACCCACGCACGATTTATTTAATCTTTCTTTTGTTTTAGTTAAATAATGCCCTTATTGAAGAATTTCGAGAAAAAATTCATGAATTTGGCAGTACGTGTACAGAAGAGGAACACACTCCACCCTGTATGTTCGCTGTTTTGGTGATGGCTTAATTATTAATAAACTACCTTCTTTAAGCACCATGTTGCATCTAAAAGGGAGGTTCTTGCGAGTTGATAAAAAAATATTTAAAAATTTGATGATATTATAATAACACAAGAATCCTAATTTCTATCTTAATATCTTCTAATAAAAATTGTACTTTCGCATCATAACAAATATATTTTTAGTCTATTAAAAATATATTTCACCTAATTTCGAAAAAAAAAAAATTAAACGAAAAAAGTATTATTTTATAAACAAAATTTCAATAAGAAATAAAGAAAAAGTATTTGTTATGAGTACTAATTTGATTAAAAACACTTAAACCTATATGATGGAATGAAATTCCTTGTTTAACAACAAATAAGCAATTTGTGTGCATTATAGAATAAAAAAAATAATTTACTTTACTGAAACTCCCGTCATATATTGCTAAAGTGCGATTGAAAAATAGAACCCATAGTAAAGTTACAAGAATTTTAACTCAAAAATTAAAATTTTCGTAATAAAAACAGCCAAAAAAAAATTGCATGAAGATATTTTTAAATTTCTAATTGTGTTGCTAGGGGGCACACTGGTTTCATTTTTTTATAAATAATTTTAATATTAGTCAGTACGGAAAACGCAAGAGAACTCTATTAAAATGAAGACCTCTCGATTTTTTTAAGTTTAAATCCGACCCATAGAGTCTATAAGCTTCAGAACTAATATTCTTTTGACTGCTAGAATTCTAACTTTTTTTCAAGTCTGGTTCTACGATACGTAAAATATCTTCTCTATTTGATGTTACTCTTTGCCTATTTTTCATTTTGTTCCTGTTTCCCGTGATTTAGTATTTTTCTGAGTAATAGAAAATAGCCATTATTTTTAGATATTTACAGCCAGATTCACTAAACATGAGTAACTTTGGCATGGAAGTTGTCTTTTAATTGATCAATTTTGTTTTGCTTATGATGTTGATATAATTTGCAAAATAAATGTCAGTAAACAAATCCTTATATGTGAAAATTAAGTATAAAATTCCAAATAAAGTCTTGAATTTGGTGAAAGGAATAGTGGCCTCCCGAATTTAAACAAACTCTTTTATTTTAGGCAATTTGGCAATATAAAAGAAGGATTTTTTATTCCTGCAATTTTAAGGTTCAAAACTTGTTTCCTGGCATGGTGTCACTACTAGTTTTAATGAGTTCGTTACCACGCCTTTGATGCTGGTGTGTCCGAGAGCAAGTCCAATCCACCAGACATTGTTTAAGTCCAGCCTGAATGCCCCATCCTCGCCTCGACTCTAATTATTATTTCAAGAGGAGGGGGGTTTAGTAAGGTTGGCTGCTACTGAAGTGCTGATACATAGGCAGACCAGTCTCTGGAGTTCGGAGAGCTCCAAAGTGGCTACCATATAACCGAGTCATAGGTTATCATGGGTCTTACCACAGCAATATACCATGTGTGGTTTTAATCCCCACGCCTTGCCTAATTTCCTTTTTGCTGTCATGGACCTTTTACCTCTGGTAAAATTTTCTGCACGTGCAAGTTCCAGGTAAGCTTTGCATCCAGGATTGCATTAAGACATTTGACTTCCTGGCTCATCTGTAGTTGTGTATTAAAGAGAACCCAATTTTCTTCTTTTAATGAAGGGTGCGAATATGGTTTTACCAGGGTTTACCCAAAGATGCTCCGTAGTACACCACTCCTCTAGTATATTCAGAACCCCTTGCATGAGCTCCGATATTATATTGCTAGGTTTCCCCACAATGAGTAAGACTACATTGTCATTATACTCCTCCCTGCGAGCAGCTCTTACCTATCGGTATCTTCACAGTTTCCTCCAACAGTTTAGATTGTGTTCGTCTGCTCTGAAGCATGTTTTGTATCTACCTGAACAAAGTGTCCTCAATGTCTTCTGGCAGACGTTATCATAGAAGAGAAGAAGATGTGATCGAATGCTCCTTCAATATCAAGAAAGGTTGCCAGTGCTATTTCCTTGCTATCCATGACAGACTCTATTCTCCTTACCAGGTGTTGAGCTGACTGACATGGTTTTCCAGATTGGAAGGTATGTTGGTTAGGCTGTAGTAACCTCTCTTTAAGAAAGGTTTCCAGTATATGCCTATTAATCACTTTCTCTGTCAGCTTTAACAGAATAGATGATAAATTAATTGGCCTGAACGACTTCGCCTGAGAATAGTCTCTCCCAGGCCTTGGTGTGGCCAAGAGCAAATAATCTGTAGCCATACTTGCCCTTAACATTCTGCAGAGCAACTTTGGTCTGTTTAAAAAAATTGGGATAACCTCGTCGGGTCCCGGTGCCTCGTAGTTTTCAAACAATTTTATAGCCCACAATATCTTGTTGTGGGTTATTACTTTGTTTGCTGTTTCTCGGTCTCTTTTCATTGCCCTTGTGGTCAGGGTTGGGAAATTGGTTTTATCGTTTATGGTGCCTACGGAGTTTTTGGCCAGATTTTTGAGGAGATATGATGCTTCAAAGGTACTTTCGACTTATTGACACAGCTTTCTCCAAGAGCTTCTTTGGCTTCTCTTATTTTTTTGTTGTAGTCAGTAAGTATTTTAGAATAGTATGTCCCCTCATAGTTTTTTTTCGCTCTATTAAAGAGTCTGTGTGTTTCCTTTCTTAAGCTGTGAGATCGTTATTCCACCAGCTAACTTTATTGTTAGCGGTGTTCCTCACAAGGAGATAGTTTTTGTGATATAAGGTTATGATTGTTCGTTGCAGTTGAGAAGAAATTAACTCAATATTCACATTGTTTCTTATGTCCGATTTGTCATTTTCGATGTTTAAGTTTAGATCATCCTTGTATTTCCCCCAGTTTATGGATCTTGCATCGTGATACAGCGGAATCGGTCTTTCACGACAACTACTTCCATGCAGGTGTATCTGTGATTCGAGAGGGAAACGCGCCATCGAGCTAGCTGAGAGCTTATACTAGAAGTAACGTCAATTATGTCGGTACGAGTTTTGATAACAAAAGTTGGTTCTTCCCCGCGATTTGAAATTTCCAAGTTATTGTTTACTACAAAATCAAAAAGGTACTCACTTTTTGTATATGTCGCTGCTGTTCCATGCCAGATGGTGTGTGTTGGAGTCCATCCCGACAATAGCCTGCAGGTTCGAGGTCCTGCAATGTTGTAGCAGCTGTTCCAATTCCAACGATGGAAGTGGGCTGGATGAGTCATATGACTATTAAACCTAGGCTATGATCGCTAGCGTCTGGGACCCCAGATTCATTTTTCCCAACTTTATGAAACAGAGTAAAAATAGTACTACTTGGTTAGAATAAAATGATGTAACAGCCTTTTAAATATTTTAAATAGTTACTCTACGCCACGGTGGTACTATGTAACTATGTAAAAATTTTTTAAATAAAATTCCCAAAGGAATAAAAAGAGGATTTAAAAACTTTATTTCCGACTTACATTGTACCTAAGATATTCATAGAAATGAAAGATTTTTGATAACCCCATAACCGCGACATGGACGATTTAAAAATATTTTTATTCGATTTTTTTGGCTATATTTGTTAATAATTTGTGTATTCTAATGTTGTAACATATATAGTTTGTAAGATACAGCTGCTTTAACTTACCACACTGTATTTTCATTTTGGTTTATGAATATACTTTTCAGCTGATGTCGAAGCTCTGATCAACAAACAAGCACCAAGCACCCATGAAGGAAAATGCGCGATATTCTGCGTTTTGAAGAAACTCAACATTGTAAGTAAAATAAATATTTTTCATGAAGTTTAAAGTTTCCTAGTACAAAGCAATTTTAATAACTTCAAAAAACATGATAAATTTGGAACTTCGAAAAAAGGAATCGTACTTTTCTTATGAAATTATTTAGGAACAAATTTAGAAATCGGCTCTATGGAGTCAATTGACAATTTTACTCTTTAAGCAAAGATTCGTTCAGTTACAACAAACATTGAGGTCTTTAGATTGATTTTAAAAAATTAAGTCGGAAATGCCCCAGTGTGCATCGGTTGACTGCTTGATATCAAGGAATAGTGCAAAGCCATATGGCGCCAAGGATTATAAATAAGATGACCCAGTAATTTGATTCTTGTTTTCATAGTTCTCTCTTTTCGATGTGCCTCCGCAATATATTGATGAAGAAATCAAGAATGGAATCTTCAGTTAATTTTGAGAGCTTCAAAGTCTAGAAAAATCCTTAACTTTGTAAATAGTGATAATAACGCAGATCGGTTACCAAAGTAATTTATGCGTTGTACAACACAAATAAATAAAAAGAGTGGAAGACGTAGAAAGAGCTAGATAAAGAGGATTAATAAGGAAGTTCGTGGGAGAGAACTGGATAAAGATCAGTAATCCACCGACGCATCAACTAAAAGTGATAACCCAATGTGCTTTACAGAAAAAAAAAACTTAATTTTCTAGTAGATTCCCTCTCTTATGTGAATTTACAGGGTCTACATTAATTGAAGTTGTTAGATTTTCTTATGTACTAATTAATTTATATTTTATATTAGATGCAAAATGAAAAAACATTAGGACCGGGATTCACAGAATGGATGGACAAAGTGAAAGATGATGATCAAACTGTTTATGATCAATTCATGACGGTATACAAGATATGTAACGAAAAAGGTATGGATATTTTATTTTACTTTCTTGACCTACAATAATAGTATTGATTTGTTAACATTTTAGTATTTTTGGCATTAAATGAACTTAAAAATCTTTTTTTTTTAATTTGCAATTTATTATGTATAAATGCATCAAAAAAATATTTATAGTTCTAAAGATGATTTAATGCCTAAAATAATGTTTTTTAATATATTCTCAAAATCTCAAGAAACTCGTTACGTCTTCTATCTACACCCTATCAAATTAATATGGGGTGAGTGTATATTATTAATATATAAAGAACTTTAGAAATATCAAAATAAATAGTTTTTCATTCAATTAAGCCAAACTAACCTAGGAGATAAAGACAACACACTAGAGCAATTAATTCATAAAAATATACTAAAATATAATACTTTGCTCATATAAATGTGTACAAAAACATAAAAATTGCAAGCAGTTCTCGAACCGGAATTGTGATAATTAACGATATTACAAAAATTTAGAAAATTCGCTTATCTAAAGTAATTTATACCCGTTGTTGAATTTACAAAACAATATCCCGCATTGCATTGTTATTAAAAACAAAAAAGTCAGCTCATATAGGGTGTCCCACGAGAAATATCACAAAAATATAGTATGGCAAGTTGTCGACGAGGGGAGAAACCAGCAGTTCTGAGTTTGAAGCTTTTGGGACGGGTGAAAATGAGTTGTCGACGGGGGGAAGGGAGATGCCAGCAACATTCACATTCTGAATTCAAAGCTCTAGGCGGGGGACGATCGTAAGGGAATGCGAGTTGCCGAGAGAGGGATGCTAATAGCATTCATATTGCTCTTTTTTGGAAGGGGGGGAGTGCGATCGCCCCCAATAGACAGTTTTTTCATTATAATTCGGCTCCACTTTCGTTAAATAAAATTTTAGACACACGTTTCTATTTCTGCTTCCATTATAACCCATCTGTGACATCACCAATAATCACACACACCAACAGACAGTCATAAATATAGTTTTCTAATCCACTAAGAAAAATTAAAATAATAATGTGCCCACTGTAAATATAAAGCAATTAGAAATGGTATTAAAGTTTATAAAATTTGTTTAAATTGCAGTCTAAGATGTATATTTACTTTTTCAGTTGATCTAGGAGACGATGGTTGTGAAAATGCTTTTAATATGGCTAAATGTACCAAAGAAGAAGGTATAAAGGTAACTATGTTTTATTAGTGGACTTATTAGGGATATACAGTGTATCTGAAATTGGTAACAGATATAAAGCGATATTGGACATTATAAGAAAAAAAAAGCGGTTAAATATGATGCATAAGTTCTTGAAATATCTTGAAAAAATTGGAGTGCTGCATGTTTTAAAATCCACGGTAACATTTCTATTTTTGAAATTTTCTTAAATAGGTAGGAACACGTCTAATTAGACAAAAATCAAATTGAGCAGTTTTCTGAAACCGTCATTAATCTACTTTTTTTCTTATGACCACTATACTGGATTTTAGCCCCTTTAAAGTATTGTAATCGGAGCGAAAAGCCGCACTTTTCGACTTGCCCCTGTATACGTCATGTTGGTACCTGAGGACTGTGCTTGGTCCATCATATTCGAAACGAGAGAAACAGTATGCTGCATTATTCGTCCTCCCTCTTTCTATCGTATAACGCTCGCGGAACACTAAATGCTGCCCCCAATAGTATATGTTCGAAGATATCTATTTATGAAAATATGTTATCTATTTCCTGAGTATGAGCTTTGATAGTAGGCACTCACCCAATTTTCCCCCGTCCACTGCTTAATTAACTGTCCAGTGCTAAAATAACTGTTCCAGATAAATTACATAATCTCTGGTCTGAGAACTATTCGTAGAATGTTCGGAACATCGCATAATGTACCCTTAAAAACACTGATTATCACAAGTTTTAAACTTGACAATCTTTTGTCAAACATGTAACTAATATTTACAACAGACTGTGTCTGACTTCTGCAATGCATGAAACTGCTGATGTAAAATAGACTGCTCGCCGTAGGTCTACTCTTCACTTTCAATATACAAAGATCCGCATTGAGGGGCAAAAAGCTATCTCTCTCTTTATAGAACATGCAATCACGTACAATATTCCTCCAAAGAGCGTACATTCAGCACAGTGTCCCGGTTTCGTTCCTAAACCATGTTTTTTTCTCACTTTTCGTGAAAGCTCACACCGATACACGCACCTGTTGTCGCTTCAACAACGGAAACGAAACTCAAAAATAGATTTTTTTATGGTACTGTTAGTGTAGTTAAGGCAACTTATATCTTCTTTATCCGATTTACACGTTTTCCGGGATTGGCAGTTCTGTATTCTAATTACATAAATATTTTTAGTCATTAGTCACATATGTGACTGGAATTTATAAAGATTTTGACTGGTTCAAATGCTGATTAAAGATGCAAAATTCCCTTCCTCTGATACCGTGTATTTTGTATGACCTCTACAAAGAAAAACGTGACTCGAACTGGGATTATTGTTGTCATCACTCACTCTTCTTGGACCTCAAAGAATTGCCCTCAGATGGCTCTTGGAATTATCTTGCGCTATTCCACGACGTATACTCATTTCTTTGTGAATTTGAGAGAAGCACACCGATCGCGATGGGGTTAGTATGAATACCTGAAACGAAATCTCCGAGAGAAGATTGATACTTGACTGGACTTTCTTGAGTATGGGCCTTATCCACCGGTAATCATCCAGTTCTCCTAATCCTCACTTACATTCTCTTGTCGGGTGACCCTAAGAAAGGCTTACACCTTTTCCGCGTTTGGAGCTATCCGTAGAATTCCCAGACGTTGGCCATGTGCTTCTAAAAATCCCGATTATCACAAAATAAAAATTTTAAAATATTTTAAAAAATGTTAATCAGCACTCTAAGTTTACACAATTCGCCTTCTGTGGTGCATATTGTTGCGGATGAACTTTTCTTCAACCTCACATCTATACTATCTTATTCACTACTAAATATGGCCCCCAATACTCTTCTTGTACCAAAGGGAAATGCGAGACGCCCCCTAAAATTTTGGTGAAATTCCTTGAACTTTATTCTGACTCACACGTATTTTTCAGCCAACTGGAAACGAACCCAAAATAGATTATATAAAACACTTAATTGGTTTGTTAATAAACTTAGTGTTTTGATCTCCATGCAGTTCAGTACTGCCAAATTTATCAACAAATATTTTTTCTTTTTTTCTGACATAAGTTAAATTTTTTTACAAAGTTGGCATGCTTTAAAAGACTTTTTAAAACGACAAAATCCAATAATTTTTTTCAAAATATTTTAAAAGCTTAAACAGGTAGAACCTCTTCGTAAAAACCATTCACTTGGTAATAAAATTATCCAAAATTCTTCCTATTAAACCGTTTTTTCATCTTTTATAGTTTCTGATTTCTCCATCCATCCATCACAAAAATAGGAGAAGCTTTATAAAGACATAATTATACGTTTATATTAGAAGTTGTTCTGTTTTAAAACACAATTCCTGACGTTATTACGTCTATTTAAACATGTATCAACTAATTTAAAACTTTTTACACTGCTGCATTTTAAACAATATATCAAAAGTTGTGTTAAACAACAAAGCAGGTGTACTGTTTAAAATTAAACATCTTTTTATTCGGGGAACTGTTAACTATACCAAAGATTATTATAACTAGCGTTAGCTATAATAATCTTTGGTATAACTCATTATTCGTTATTTATTTTTAGCTTGGATTAGATAAAGTTATCGACCAATGATTTCCAAGGACATATAACTAATCTAAGGATTTATATGTGTTATATTGATATATAAATTTAATATTATACTGTCACAGATGTTTAGAAATGTAGCTGATTATAATTTTGCAAAAAGAATGTTTTTTTATTACCATCTGAGTCTCCCAATTGTACATGCCTCATTTAATTTTAAGATATT
The DNA here is from genome assembly GCA_034092305.1 of Diaprepes abbreviatus. Classification (NCBI taxonomy): domain Eukaryota; kingdom Metazoa; phylum Arthropoda; class Insecta; order Coleoptera; family Curculionidae; genus Diaprepes; species Diaprepes abbreviatus. The sequence goes on along the minus strand of JASJET010000125.1, from coordinate 4,107,539 downwards.
AACTGTAGATTCGCAACCTACGACCCCGGAAATCCCCTAACAGAAATTTTGGAAAAATTTAATAAATGTAAAATTTTCAATCCATCATATTCGATTCACAGAAATAAATTTAAACTTTTAAACAAATCTTAATTGTTGAAGTTGAATTGTCCTTTTGTACATCATATCTATGTGAGAATGGATTTTCACCATACACTTACCTGAAAGATAAGTACAAAAGCAGGTTAAATGCAAAACCGGGCCTAAGAATCAAAATTTAGACATTGAACCAAATTTTGAATGTCTTTGTTCCACCAAACAGGCACAAATATCCCATTGGGGTTATTTTTCAAGTTCGGTATTGTTTTATTCATTTTGTATTAATTATTTTTTGTAGGTTAAATTATTGCTTTAGTTTTAATAATGTCTGTGTGTAAATGTTTTACGACTATGTTTTAGTTTTTCATTATGAACTGTTATTCAGTATGGACAATAAATTTTAATAATCTAATTTTATTGTTTAATTTACTGTTTCTAGTGACTACATAGGGAATTCGTAAAAAGAAAAAGGTTGGTCTATCTTACTAATAATAAAATATCAAGATCTTACCAAACGCTCGGCTTTCTAATGAGATCTAGTCAATAAATTGGGTCGCTACAGGTCGTCAGCACATTATATTATTCTCTTCTACGATGCAAATTAGAATATGGCTTAACTGTCTGGCATCTATATAACCGTGTACACCCTGAAAAATTAGAGAAAATTCAATATCGTTTCTTAATATTCTTAAGCTTTAAATTGGATGGATTTATACATAGGCCACTAAACTTCGCGAGAGCCTATTGTCAAGATTTAATTTCACTACTTTGGAAAAACGCAGTAATGTTTAAGTGTACTCTTTTTGTAAAAATTTATTAATAACAAGATTTACGTGTCTGCTTTGCTTGAGAGAGTCATTTTCATGTTCCGGGGATAACTAGATCCCCAGTATTTTTTTATTTGCCAAAACCAAGAACTAATGTACTACAATGCTCTCTATTTAACTCTATGTGTTTGCTTCATGATAACCTGAAAGGCGAATTTGATATATTTCACTGTAAATACTCTGTTATCAAATCAATTTGTTATAATTGGGATATTTACTTTTTTTGGGAAGGTGTTTAAAACCATGCATAAGTACCTAATGTAGCCGAAAAAACTATTTTTTTTAATAATCATATATTTTAAATTTCGTTTAAAATTTCCCGCCAAAACCCCCATACTTGTCACTTGACCGCTGTGACATCACACTGGTAAACTGACAAGGATATATAATTTTTTTTTGTAATTTTTTTGATACGAGTTCTAAGTTATTTTAAGTGTTGTGCGGTGCCTCATTGTACAAGTGCTACAATTAAAACAACTGAAAAGTTATTTAATCGGGTGCCACGTTCGTAAAATAATAGGAAAATGTAGCTTTAGCTAGCTCGGCACTACTCGTTTTTTTTTAGTTTTGAACTTATAAATACCTATGATTACTATTATGTATTCATTACCGGTTGCGGAAATAACTATCCTTGGTATATAACTTATATGGAAGTCTTCACATTTCTAAAGCTAGCAGGGCAGAAGTTACTGTTTATTGCGCAGATGCCACCATAAAAAATCAATTCTCGGCAAATTAAAATTATTTGCCTTAATAAATCTACTTTCCATCATGAGAAAATTTCCTAAAATCGTTTTCAAAGAGAAAAACAGGCAAATTTCGAAGAAATTATAAGAAAATTACTATAAAATATGAACTAGGCAACTTAGCCCTTGACAGCGATAATGAATGTAACCTAAAACCAACAAAATTTATATGTCAAGTTCATGAAAGCCATGACGTTGGCTGTAGTCTTTAGAGTAATTATTAAATGATCAAAGTGAAACTGATAACCATGTTCTTTTAAATATGCATTTACTTGTCATTAGGTCGAAGTGATCATGATTACTTCAAATGATAGAACTGAAAGTAATAATGATTCAAAAGAATAACCGTATCAGGACAGAGTGGCAGCGAGAGTGCAGTGATGCCGTTAGTATGGAGTGACATCATTCACTTTGGATTTTTACCTGTGGGGACACCTCAAAACCTTGGCGTATTCCACTTCGGTTGATAGTAGGGAGGAACTTCTACGGAAAATCACGTTTAATTGTGATCATTAAGGAACAAAACTATGGTGACAGGGGAAATTCCTCTTTTTCATATTCAACCCGATAGAAGTTAGAGGACTAACAGTGTAAATAAAATGACGTTTTTTTAGAAAACGATTAGGATTAGCGACATGAATGTATATATATATATATATATATATATATATATATATATATATATATATATATATATATATATATATATATATAATTTGATTATTCTGGGTTTCAATCCGTTTATTCAAAAAATCGCGTACCTTGTAGTTCTGTACTGGTGCTATTTATTTTGCTTTTTCGAAATCGATGGTGTGTCCGGTTGTTTGGTGATGTTGAAATAGAGCTGAGGTAGTCTGTTTGTTTTTGAGGCTATTTTTATGCTCTTGAATCCTTACTGATATGCGCCTGTTTGTTTGTCCTATGATGACAACCTGCACATGGAATGCTGTAAACGCCATGATTTTCAAGGTGGGTCTTATCTTTGGGGTTTTCCAGGATGTTGGCTATTGTTTTTTTTTGCGGTTTCAAATGGGCTGTATGTTGTGTTTTCAAGTTTCAAGATCAAAGCCTCAAAACTAGACCTAGAAACTAAAAAATCGATAATACCAAGGGAAAAATCAAGCAGATGTCCAAAACTGTATGGCCTACCAAAAATACACAAAACAAATGCACCACTCAGACCAATAGTGAGTGCCGTGGGATTTTCAACACAAAAACTGGAAAAATATTTAGCAAGTATCATGCAACTAAGAGTTGAACTGGCCGATTCTTTCGTGAAAAACTCCGAACATCTGACCAAAATGATCAAAAACATTCACCTCGAAGAAAATGACATTTTAGCAAGCCTCGACATAAAATCGCTATATCCAAGCATACCACTGGATGAGACGTTGGACAGAATCGCCATGAAAAAAGATTTTTCAGCTTACAGAATTGAACTTACAGAACACTACCTAAAAACTCATATTTCATGTTCAATAACCAAATATACAAACAAACAGATGGCGCACCTATGGGGTCCCCACTTTCATCAGTTATAGCCAACCTTTTTATGATATATTTTGAACAAGAGGCACTGCAAAAGGCACCTTTAAAACCGAAATTTTGGAAACGCTATGTGGATGATATTTTTATAATATGGCCACATGGAAAAGAACACCTGGACGATCTCCTCGTATACCTGAACAATATCACCATAGAATTCAATTCACGCTAGAAATCGAGCAAGAAAAGAAACTTCCTTTTTGGACCTGAAACCCAACTGTTGTTTTGGGTTTTAGCGTATATCGGAAACCAACACATCCTGACCGATATCTCAGTGCAGAGTTACATGATTATCCCTCTCAAAAGCAGGCAGTAGTTAACATATTAGGATCAAGATATCGCCGCCTAACAGAACTCAACACAAAACAAGACGAAATAAGACAGATTTCAACAGCTCTAGAACGGAATGGTTTCTCACAATCAGATACAAAGAAAACCATAAAAATACAAGAGAAGACCACAACAAAAACCCAAGACCAAGATCAAACAAGGAACAAAGCCATAATCCCATACATAAAAGGAATAAGAGACAGCATCGGAAGAATCTTAAGAAAACACAACATACAGCCCATATTTAAACCACAAAAAATAATATCCAACATCCTGGGAAACCTCAAAGATTCGACCAACCTTGAAAATCATGGCGTTTACAGCATTCCATGTGCAGATTGCTATTAAACATATATACGACAAACACAGGCGCATATCAGCAAGGATTCAAGAGCATAACAATAGCCTCAAAAGCAAACAGGCAACCTCAGCTCTATTTCAGCATCACCAAATAACCGAACACACCATCGGTTTCGAAAAAGCAAAAGAAATAGCACCGGTACAGAACTACAAGGTACGCGTCATAAGAGAGACCCTAGAAATCGAAAAAGCGGGACAGCTGAATAAACGAGACGATGCTTTACATATTCCAACTACATGGAAAACATTAATAAAAAATCAAGAAACAAAACAAACAAACAAAATCAACCAATACACGAGAGATCAACATACAAGAATTAGATATATTGCACTTGGCAGAGGGGGGAGCCTGCGAAGCCCCTCGTCCAATCATAAAACGAGCCAGCTAAACAAAACTCGAAATTCATCAGAGGCCACCATCAGCTCTCAGTGAGTAACGAGACAAACCGCACTTGAAAATGTCAAATGAAATTTTGGCGAAACGTCGTGAAAACGATTTTTTGAATCAACGGATTGAAACCCGGAATAATCAAATCATTCATTCCACCATCCGTGAAAACCTACGATATAACAAATATGTATGTATGTATGTATGTATATATATATATATATATATATATATATATACATTCCCGCCATGTTCACAATCTTTCAGATTTTCTTTCAGACTATTTTTTTCGGTTTTCTGCTATAGTTTAATTAAATTTGATGTTTCCAAAAAGCACATTCGTATTTTAGTGGAAATGGCATAATTTGGAGGCAAAAGTTTTGAGAAACCTATGTGCAACCGCCAAAAAATCTAATTCGTGTTCGGTATTTCCACTATTACAAATAATTACCCCAAAATTTTGTAATAGTCCCTAGGAAATGTCCTAAATAATTCTAATAAAATAAAATGTGAAGCTCACAAATATTTCACGGAGACAAATTTTTCTAAATTTAGTTTTAATTATTAATAATTAAAAATTACAATATCATGGGAGCAACAGTAGTTATAATTAAAATCAAATAAGCTAGGGATTGGCGCGCATAATTAGATACTATAAAAAATACAATTTCAAAAGGTATTATTGGCACAGCCTATTATTTCAGATAAATTTGTTAAAAGTTCTTTTATTCAGTAACCTTCAACGCACAGCTCAAATTTTCTATATAATGACAAATTGTGTAGTAAAAACCAACAATCGTACTGAACAATTCGATCAGCAAGTTTGTGTCAATTTTCAAAAATGAAAAGTCTAATTTTTTTAAGCTGTTTATTCGTGTTTACGCATGGAGTGAGTGTTTTATTATATTGTGTTATTTTAAACATAAAAGAAAAAGAGAAAAAACGTTTTTTTACGCAAAAGGGATTTGATATTTTAGCTGATAGGAAAATTACATGTGGGGTGACTTGGGGGAAATATAAATGGGTTTTGATACTTTCAAAACTAATAAACACCTATATTCATTTTAGCAGTAGATTTGCTTTTAAGAATTTTATCAGCTAGTTACTTGTGGTTTAAAATTGCCGTTTTTTTGTCAGATTTGCTTTTAAATTTTATGTATTTACCATTTTCCTGTTTCGTTTATATTTACATGGAAATTAAGGGGTAAACGTAAATAAACAAGTTTCTTAATATAATATCAAACACGTTTATTCATGGTTTTGGTTCAAAAAATTTATATTAATTTCAAAGAAAGCATTTTATTTACAATTACCCAAGTGGAAAAAAATACAGGTATAAATGGATAAAAAGGCGTCTATTCGGGAATAAGAAAAATTTAACATATCTAATACTATCATGTACTAATTTTTAAATTAATTAAATATTATTTCTCAACCACCCTTACAGCGCCTAAAAAAGTGTAAAGTCCGATGCCATCCAAAATCATGCAGTGAAGATAGTCAAAAAATAAAATAAAATGCTTTCTCCGTGAAATATATTATTGTAGAATTCAAAAAAATGTATACGTATTTTGCCGTTTTGCAAAAAAAATTTATTTTAAAGGAAATTATCGAGATTTTAAAATTGAGCTTAAAGCTTTTCAGTGAAGAAAAATAACAGTAATTTTTTATTCAAAATTGCATATTTTTATGACTAATCGATATAATTTAGTTTTCTCTTTTAATTAGGGTTATATGAGTTATAAACTTTCAGAAAAAAAATTGAAAACCGGAAAATTTTCAAAATTAACAGGATGGTGGCCATTTTTCCAAAAAAAAACGTAAACGCAATTTTCTCAAAAAATATATTTTATGGATTTGTTTTAGAGGGTTCTTTGTTATATGCTTCTTCAATTACAATTGTTTTCATGGGTGCTAAAATGCAGAGGAGACACAATAATTTCTTTTTCTTTTTTCATTAAAGAAACGAAAAAAGTGTATAAGTATTTTGTCGTTTTGTGAAAAAATCATTTTCAGAGAGGTTATCGAGATTTTAAAGTTGGGATTAGTGCGGTGAAGAAAAATACAGCCATTACTTTATTAAAAATTTTATATTTTTACGACTAATCTGCATAATTTAGTTTTCTCTTTTGATTAAGGTCACATGAGACATAAACTTTGGAATTCAAAAAATTTTCAATATTAACAAAATGGCGGCCGTTCTTCGAAGAATTTTTTTAAGGTTACCTGTTTCATTTCATAATTAACATGTTGTAAATTTTTTATTTAATTTATTTACCAAAATGGTTAAGTACGATGATCCAAAAGTAGAATAATATGAGCAAATATTTGCAGGTAACTACTTTTTTACGAAATATTATTGTAATAAATCGACTCGTAAACAAGTTGTCACAAATATTTAGTCATATGTTCTACCTTTTTTGGTAAATAAATTATATAAAAATTACGAAAATTATAACTATATAAGACGCAAAGGTAAAAAAAATTTTTGATTTTGTTTGGAGTAACGGCTGCCATTTTGTTAATTTTGAAAACTTTTAGACATTCAAAATTTTTTCCTAAAGTTTCTAACTCATGTGACCTGAATCAAAAGAGAAAATTAAATTACATGATTAGTCATAAAAATATAAAATTTTGAATAAAACAATCTCAACTTTTACATCTCGCTAACTTCGTTGAAAATGATTTTTTCGTAAAACGATAAAATACCTTTACATTTTTTGGTTTTTATAATGACATATTTAATTTCAAGAAAGCACTCATTGCATGAGTTGAAATAGTATCGGTCACTGAAAAAAGAAAAAAAAAATATTTTGGCTCCCCCTGCATTTTAGCCCTCATGAAAATAATTGTAACTGAAAAAGCGTGTAACAAGGCACCCTGGAAAAAAATCATCAAAAATAAATGCACTTTTCTTTGAAAAACGGCCAGCATTTTGTTAATTTTGAGAATTTTTCGGTTTTGAAAATTTTTTCTGAAAGTTTTTGACTCATGTGACTTTAATTAAAAGAGAAAATTGAATTACATTAATTAGTCATAAAAATATAGAATTTTGAATAAAAAATTACTGACATTTTACCCCTGCAAAGCTCTAAGCTCATCTTTAAATTTTCGCTAATTTCCTTGAAAATGATTTTTACGCAAAATGGCAAAATATCTGTACATTTTTTTGGGTTCTAGAATAATACATTTCACGGAGAAATTATTTTATTTTTTTGATTATTTTCACTACATGATTTTGAATGGAATCGGTCTAAAATAGTTCTCGTGTCCCTATTTTTTTCAGGTTTGGTAGGATAGCAATATTAGAATAGAAATCTATAGCAGAAAGAAAACATTACCTCATCTGGAATAATTAAAAATAGCAGACTCAACAAAGTCAGAATAATCTCATAAACTCTCAAAATTTATCTTTTTTTTTTTTGGTTTTTCTATCAGAATCGCAATCCGTTTGAATCTTTCCTCTTAATTTCTCGTTGTTTATATTTATTCTTGTTTGCTTCTCTTTAAGGTTTCTTCTTTTATTTAATGGTATTAATCTTCTTCCTTTTTTCCGCGGCATGGTTTTCAATTTTTTTAGGTACTTGTTCATTGGTGAGTCTCTCTGGGATTTACCTATTCCTATAAATTGACCTTAAATATATTTTATTTTCTCCTTATTACAAGGATATCCCAATCTAGCCCAAGCTTTTATCCACAATTCTAAATTGTGTGCTTCTTTCAATTAGTATATAATATTTAATTCACAAAATTCAATATGGCGGTTGCAATATGGCGATTAAAACTATAAAAACTTGACATCTTTCTCATTCTACCAGCTTTCAATGTTCAAAATTATTATTTTTTAGAGTCAATTATTTTTGAGGCAATTTAATTCTAATACAATATTTGATTGACAAAATTCAATATCACTTATCTCGTTTGGCAACCAAAAGTCAAAATTGTGTTATTCTGCCAGCATCAATTTTTTAACTGACTTCTAAAAGAAGGAAATTCTAAATTCGACCGCTTGTTTTTATGTCTGTACCAATTTGAATGAAATTTCCTGAATTATGTTCAGAAAATTACTGCGGTGGTTCCATATTATTTTGGCCAAAACTGGTTGAGTAAAATTCAAGATGGTGCTGATAATATGGCCGACAAAAAAATTTAAATTAATTTTGTCCCATTTCCTTCAACAATGGTACGGGGGAGTTTTCGAAGTTGTACATAACGAAATGTAAAATTATTTTTAAAAAACAGCTCCACGCTTGCACAAATTGTATACGAAGGCATACATTTTTGCCTCATGCCACACACAACGTAAATGTTTGTTAATGTGAACGCGGCTTTACAGATTTTTGCCGCACATGAATTTTTGCCACATATTTCTACGATATTAAGGTATAGTTTAAAATTAAAAAAAAAATCCATTTTCCAAAAGTCTAGAGTGGTTTACAGACTAGTAACTGCTATACACAATTAACTCGCTTTTTATTATATTAGTATAGTTTCATCCAACAGTGTTATCATTTTTGTAAATTCTACAGTAATTTTTAAAATGTTAAAAAAGTACTAATCAATACGCCGAATTCCTTTTTGCAAATTTGGGACATTGTATTATATTTAATATGTTTAATAGTTCTGTTTGTGAATAAATTCTTGATCGACTCACGTTTTACTTAATTTTTCTTTTGTTTCAGTTAAATAAGGCCCTTGTTAATGAACTTGTAGAAAAAATACATGAATTTGGCAGTACTTGTACAGAACAGGAACACACTCCACCCTGTATGTTTGCTGTTTTGGTGATGGCTTGATTATTTATTTATAAGCTAACTTCTTTAAGCACCATGTTGCACCTAAAAGGGAGGTTCTAGCGAGTTGATAAAGAAAAATATTCAAAAATTTGATTAAATTATAACAACATAAGAATCCTAATTTCTATCTTAACATCTTCTAATAAAAATTGTACTTTCTCATGATAACAAATACATTTTTATTTTATTAAAAATATATTTCACCTTACATCGAAAAAAAAATGAAACGGAAAAAGTATTTAGTATGAGGACTAATTCGATTAAAAATACTTCTTTGTTTAATAAAAAGATAAGCAATTTGTGTGCATTATAGAATTAAAAAATTAATTTACTTTACTGAAACTCTTAACATATATTGCTAAAGCTCGATTGAAAAATATAACCCAAACTAAAGTTACAAGAGTTTCAACTCAAAAACTAAATTTTGGTAATAAAAGCAGCCAAAAAAATCGCTTGAAAATGTTTTTAAATTCATAAATCCGCTACTAGAGTGCACATTTGGCGTGGCTTTAGGTAGCCGATGAAGAGATGTGGTTCCACCAAAGTTTTTATATGTATTTCTGGAATCTACCTTCGATATTTGTAATCAGGGGTCAAGATATATATATATATATATATATATATATATATATATATATATATATATATATATATATATATAAAACTTTGGTGGAGCAATGTCTCTTCATCGACTATGAGAATATTTGCAGCATGGTGAAGGAAATCAATTTAAAATGTTTACTTCTAACAAAAGTCAACAGATAATCGGCTCATTTTCAATGAGCTTATATTCTGATTTCAAGTCTTCCCGCAAGTCACTCAAAAATAAGGCCACATCTGGCCCAGATGGTGTTCCTAGTTTTTTGGTGAGAGACTTTTCCATTGCTCCCCTTTGTCATATTTTCCAACTTATTTTGAAGAGCGGGGTTTTTCTAGAGGTCTGGAAGATTGCCAAGGTCTGTCCTATTCTAAAAAAGGGTGATCCATTGTTGAAAACTATCGCGGCATTACAATCTTATGTAACTTTTCCTAGGTCTTCGAAACTGTCTTGCAGAAATTTTTATTTTCTAAAATTCAAAATTGATTATCGACGGACCAACACGGCTTCTTTTCTAAAAGATCATGTATGACTAATCTTTGCTCTTTTTCCTCTTACGTTTGCGATGCCCTTAACAGCAGGAGTCAAGTCGATGTTATTCACACTGATTTCCGTAACGCTTTTGACCAAATCGACCTTCACATACTCTTACAGAAAGCTTATGTTCTATTCGGCTTCTCTAATGACCTTGTTTCCCTTTTGAGATCCTATTTATTTAACCGTAGTTAGTTTGTGCAAATAGAAGAATATCAATCTGGTAGGTTTACTCCAACGTCAGGTGTCCATCAGGATTCGAACTTGGGGCCACTTCCCTTTAACATATTTATAAACGATCTTGTTCCCAGTTGGACTGCCACAGACTAGCCTATGCTGATGATTTAAAAATATCCGCATTGATTCTGTTGCAAACTGTTTGTCCCTTCAGGCCAGTATTGATGTGATCAGTCATCTTTAAATGTAATGTTGTTTCTTATTCTCGAACAAAAAATCCTGTTCAGTTTAATTACCATATATATAGTCCTATAGATGCTTTACTGTGACGGACCTGGGTGTCGTCTTCAATGTGAGTTTCTCTTTTACTTTCCACATCGATCAAATTGTGGCTAGCGCATCTCGAACATTGTGTTTCATTCTGCGAAACTGCAAAACTTTTTCTAGCACAGCGACTTTCAAACTGCTGTATTATAGTTACGTAAGATCGAGGCTAGATTATGGATCAATTGTCTAGCCTTGCCACAGAGGCCGTCCAAAGGAAATTTCTAAAATATTTAATATTTAAAGAGGACAATATTTATCCTCAGTGGGGTTTCAATGCCATGCCATTGGCTGTACATCATTACTCCCAATCCGTATCATTTCTCTATAAGCTTCTGAGTGCGAGGATTGATTGCCAATTTCTGCTGAAGTAACAATCATTTCGCGTCCCCGTGTTGGTGCCAGGCATCCACCAGCTTTCTCCACTGTTCTTGCTAGGTCAAACATTTTATTCCAATGTCCCATCTAAAAAATGTGCAACAATTTTGAACGTTTTTCTGCACTATGCGACGTGCATTTTGACGGTCCACCAATTATTCTGAAAGATCTGCGCGAGGTGTCTGGGTATCCTTTGTAGCTTGCTACTTTGCTGTGTATATGGATAGTTTATATTGTATGCCTAAAGCTTGTAAATCCGATATTCAAATGGATGGTGAATTGCTTTTGAATGGGTCCTTAGTCTTTGTTTTAGATTAACTGTAGCTTTAGTTAGTTTATTTACTTCATTAGTTTATTTACTTTATTCTATTAGCTTGTTTATATATGTTTGAATTTCCTGTAAAGGGGCAGTAGGCCTGTTGGAAATAAATAGCTATTTATTTATTTATTTATTTTGTTATAAATGATTTTAATGTTAGTCAGTACGGAAAACGGAAACAACGTTATTTAAATGTAGACCTCTCGATTTTTTTAAACCATAGAAGTCTATAAACCTCGAGACTAGTATTATTTTGACTGATAAAATTCTAACTTTTTTCTAGTCTCCCTGATCCAACAGAATCTCCCATATTGATAGCCTCAATGACTATTTAATTTCTACTAGTTTGATATCTGGCATATCTTCAGATCCTTGATTTGTTTAAACTAGCGTTCTTCATGAAATTATTCTACGATATGTAATATATCTTCTCTGTTAGATGTTATATGTATGTGCGTAGAGTTGGGGTTACTGGCTAGAGCAGGTCCTTAGGATGTTGGAGGGCTTCAAGGTGGATAGCTCCCCTTCTTCGATTTGGTGTGTTCCCAAGAACCGCATCCTAGGGTTTTCTAGAGCGCTGCACTCTCTGTTTTATCCTACTTCTTGCCTATCTTTCAGTTTGTTCCTGTTTTCCATGATTTAAATTATAAAAATACTATAATTAATAAAAAGGCCTTAAAGTATTAAAAAATAGCCATTATTTTTAGATATTTAAAGCCAAATTCACTAAAAATGAGTAACGTATGGAAGTTAGGTCTTCTAATTGATCAATTTTGTTTTGCTTATGATGTTGATATAATCTGAAAAGTAAATGTCACTAAACAAATCTTTATATGTGAAAATTAAGTATAAGTCAAGAAAAAGCCTTGAAATCGGTAAAAGGAATAGTGGCCTCCTGAATATAAACAAAATCTTTTATTTTAGGTAGTTTGGTAACAAAAAGGGATTTTTTATTCCTGCAATTTTAAGGTTCAAAACTTGGTAGACCTGTTCCTGCACTTGTCAATTGAAACCTTTTATTGTTAACTGGGTTCACTTTTAAAGTAAATCCTGCTATTTATGACAATTCATTGATTGATATGACATAGCAAGCCAAGGTTGAGAAAATTTTACATTCTTCTAGGCGAACAGGTTGGTTGCCTTGATCAGGTTTAACAGCCTTCTCACTAGTTTGTCCTCTGGGTCTATGCCTTCCGGATTGATTGATACCTGAAGATGTCTCCAGCAGGTTACATATTTGCATTCGAAGGTTCCTCTAGTTAGCAGGACATTTTTTCGAATATTTTAAATTGTTACTCTTCGCTATGGTGATACTATATAACTTTTAAAAGTTAAAAAGTTTATTTCCGACCTGCATTGTATTTAAGAAATTTCTAGAAATTAACGATTTCTGTTAACACCATAACGGTGAAATGGAAAATTTTAAAAATTAATTTTATTCCAATTTTTTCTCTATATTTGTTAATAAATGTTGTATTTTAACGTCGTACCACATACAATTTGTAAGATAGAGCCGCCTTAACCTACCACATTGTATTTTCATTATGGTCTATGAATATACTTTTCAGCTGACGTCCAAGCTCTGATCAACAAAGAAGAACTAAGCACCCATGAAGGAAAATGCGCGATGTTCTGTATTTTGAAGAAACTCAACATTGTAAGTAAAATAAATCGAAGCAATATATTTTTTATAAAATTTAGAGTCTCTTAATACGAAACAATATTAAACGACTTAAAATACCATGATAAAGGATCCCGTTCAGAGCTTATGGAAATCCGGTTTCTGTTAAAATGGTTGGTATGGCAGTATGTTGTGTATTTTGGTCCTCTGATTGAAAGTCTCGATGGGCATGAAGCCCGAAAGCCCCACGTTTTCCGAATATCCGCTGATTATATTATTATCGTCACCTAAAGGCGTATCTCTCATTTAACCTGAAAATAATAATGAGGTAGACATTTTATCTATGAAGTATCAACGAGTGTTACTCCAAAAATTATCAACTACCATTAAGAATTTCCACTAAACTAACACTTACACTATGAAAGAAAAATGTGTGGTTCATACGAATTTAATAATTATTAAAAATTAAGGATGACCAATCAAAATCGCCCATAAATATCTAACCTAAAAATAAAATTCCAATTTTTTGATTTTCAGTTGTGGTTGTTTAACTAATTTTGTTCTAAAGTTTTTCGACTATTTCTAGACAATTTTTTTTTAAGTGTTTGTCAAATTTTCCTTCAGCCGGTAACATCCGAAAGCGGACCCGAATTATGCCGACTTTTTGAAAACTTTAAAGTTGATCAACTTCTTAGTTGATAATTGATAGTTGTTAATTTTTAGTTTGGACTATGAACAGATGAAAGTAAAGTGTATTATTTAACTTGCAACTGAAAGTTGATAGTGGAGATTCTCAGTAGTAATTGAAAATTTCTGGAAGTATGAACCGACAATTAACGTAATGATCAAGGAATAAAGTCAAAATATTTTAAACAAACATGAAGCCAAAACTTGAAGTTCAATAACGGCACCTAATTTCATTCCTCTTAAGTATTCTAAATCTACCAAATCATGAAATACTTTTCTGTCATGCTCATATATCCAGGCCCAAGGCCTAACCTTTTTCCTAAATATGTATAATCAAATCTGGACAAAAGGCTATTTACCCTCCTCTTGGAAGGAATCCCTTCTCATCCACATACACAAACCAGAGAAGCCCAAAACCATTCCCTCTAGTTATCGTCCGATTGCTCTAACCAGTCATCTTTGTAAAATCTTGGAAAGAATTATTAACTTTCGTCTATCCTGGTTCCTCGAAAAAAAGGGATATCTTACTGAAAGAACAAATGGGTTTCAGACGGGAGCGCTCAACCCTTGATCATTTGGTCGGTTTGGAAATCGACATAAAAACAGCATTCCGCAACAAGCATCACTTAACCGCCGCTTTTCTTGATTTAACAGCTGCCTTTGACACTGTTGACAGAAACTCCATCATATGCTCCCTACAAGATTGTGGTATTAAAGGCAATATGCTCTACTAGCTCCTACCCACAACCTTCCGGTGTACCCCAGGGATCGGTCTTGAGCCCTACCCTATTTATCATTGCTATGAATAGCATTAAATCTCACATTTCACCTCAAGTCTCCCTCCGCTTATTTACTGATGACATCCTAATCTATCACGCCTCCTCGGACAAATCGTTGAGTGAGAGATTTCTTCAAACGAGCCTTATTAACCTCAACCAATGGACCTCCTCCTTCGGATTATCTATTTCCCCTTCCAAATCAGCTACTGTCCACTTTTGTAAACGCAGATCTTGCCTTAAAACTTCTTCTATACTCCTAAACTCCAATCCCATTCCCAACCCCCCCTGCCCACAAATTCTTGGGTCTATACTTCGACTCCTCTCTAAACTTTGGACGACATATTGGCTACCTTAAGGCCAAGTGTTCCAAAGACCTCAACATTATAAGAATGCTCTCTGGCATTAAATGGGGTTCCCATCGTACTTCATTATTAAGACTACACAACTCTCTCATCCTCTCAAAATTGGATTATGGCTCGGTGGCATATGCATCTGCCCCTCCTTACCTTATCAAAAAACTAGATCCCATCCATAATAGCGGATTGCGAATGGCTCTGGGATCATTCCGTACCAGTCCCACCTCCAGTTTATACTGCGAGTCAGAACTTCTCCCCCTTCATCACAGAAGAAATCTACTGCTGTTAAACTATGCAAACTCTTTGAAATTCAGACCCTTTATACCTCATTCCAAATATTTCTTGCATTTCCCCTCGCCTCACAATAATAGTTCGTCTGGCTCACATATGAGATTCCTCTCATTGTGTCAAACCACCTCTCATCCGCTCCCAAACCCGATCACTCATGAAAGATTCACATTCCCTCCATGGAACTCACCGCCCATCATAACAGATCTGTCGTTTCTGGAATACTCTAGGGAGAACTCTTTAGAAAGTACTTTAATGAACTCACTCACACTAAATACAGAGATCATGCAATGGTATTTACTGACGGATCCAAGACCGATTCTAGAGTTGGCGCAGCTGTCTTTTTTTCCCCTCATAAATACTCTTACACCCTACATCCCTCCTCCAGTATCCTATCTGCAGAACTGTTTGCGATTTTTAAGGCCACTAAGATAATAAAAGGATCCCACAAAAAATTATGGACTATCGCCAATGATTCCTTAAATTCTATTACCTCTCTAAAATCATATAATCCCACTCATCCTTTGATCCTAAACATAAAATACAACCTGACAAGAATAAGCATACAAAAAAAGAAAGTATCATTTCTATGGATACCTAGTCATGTGGGCATCGGAGGAAATGAAGAGGCCGACACTTTGGCAAAGGGTGACCCCACCTCTCTTTCTGTTAATCTAACCTTCTGTCCCGGAGATCTTCGTATCTTCTCCAAGCATAAAATAAGAGCTCTTTGGCAGTTAGAATGGGATCTTCAATTGGGAGAAAATAAACTACATGAAATAAAAGACACAATTCACACTAATATTGCTCTTCAGTATCTTCCTAGAAAACCCCTGTCCGTTATGGCCAGACTCAGAATTGGCCACACTAGATTAACACACGGTCATCTTATTCATCGCTCTGATCCCCCTCTATGTAATCAATGTGAGGTAGCTCTAACAGTAAAACACATTCTGGACTTCTGCCCTAAATACTCTCGTAAACTGATTAAACTTGACATCAAGGGCACCTTAAAGGAGAAACTCTGTTATGAAAACACTATGAAAATTTTCTGTTTCCTTCGAGACTCCTCTCTGTTACCTCATATATAAACCTAAATTAGCACATACATGTATAAACATGTTAGTCCTTTAATATATAACCCTGTTTGACTTCTGTTTATGTCCCTTGTTTTTACTAATATGTGTTTAATATTTTATTTATTTATTTATATATTTATTTTGAACAGCATACTGAGGAATGTAGTTTCATTTTAACGCCTTCCCTCTATAGACACCAAAAAATCCTCATGGGTTGACGTGTCTTTAATTAATATAAATCAATCAATCAATCATTAAATACTTTTCTGTCATGCTCATATATCCAGTTTTGGACCACTGTTTTAAATTTATTGAATGTTTTTATTGATCTTACATTTCTGGCACCTTATTGTACAACGGTAGGGCAAAATATTTCGCTATTCTTTGTCCATATATGTTTTGAGTAGCTGTCGGATATGTTAATTTCTTTCTTGTATTTATCTGATATGTTGTCATTCAAGAAAGAGTTTGTTTTTAAATATCTACTTGTAAATCTTAAAATAATATAATGTCACCTATCCAACTCGCACTCATGGAAAAGATAAGGCGTCGAAAAAAGCCTGTTCCTATCATGTGCGATTTTTAAACTCAATTTAAATATTTCATATGGCCCTCAGTAACTCTCCCCCCCCCCTCCCATGCTAGTTATTATTATAGTTATATTAAGGTACATAAATTTTGGCAAAGAAAAATTTCTTTAACTAGGCTTTTAAAACGTGTACCCCAGTTTAATTGGTTATTAATTATGATCACGAGGTATCTGATATTTGTCTTCTCTCGAATCTTATCTTCCTCAATCTTCAAGTTTACTAGCCAGGGGAGTGTATTTTTATAAGTGGAAAGATAACATATCTTGTTTTATCAATACTTCAGGATAACTTATGAAAACTAAACCGATCTTTCAATAAAGCAATGTTTCTTCCATTCTTAATTTAAGTTCCTGCCAAGTTTTTGCCTTTCAAAAACAACCAGCGCCATTAGCGAATCTAACAAGTTCTCCATTATTCAACAAAATGACGTAAATTATAAATAGCAATGGGCCTAAAACAATTCCCTACGGGACGCTATAGGTTACTTCCCTCCCTTCACTAGCAACACCGTCAAACTTCGCTTTTTGATTCCTTTTTAACAAATAACATTTTAATAAATTGTAAATTTTACCTCTGAAACCGTAGTTTTCAAGCTTTTCTAAAAGTCGAGTCGCAGAAAAATCAAAAAGGGAAAAAATCATGAATAATAAAATCGGATAAATAATGCGAGTTAAACAGTATTGTAGAGGACATAAAAATAAACCAACTGAAATGTGCAATGTATTGACGCAGATCGATTACTGAAGTAATTTATGCGCTGGACACCACAAAGAAAAATAAAGAGAAAAAAACCTAGAAAGAGTTGGATAAAGGGGATTAACAAGGAAGTTCGTAGGAGGGAACTGGATGGAGATGTCTGGAAATATAGACATCAGTAGTCCACCGACGCATCAACTCAAACTGATAACCAAATGTGCTTTACACCAAGAAAACTTAATTTCCTAGTAAATTATCTCTCTTATATCAACTTACAGGGTCTACATTAATTGAAGTTGTCAGATTTTCTCATGTACTAATTAATTTGTATTTTATATTAGATGCAAAGTGAAAAAACATTCGGCCCGGGATTCACAGAATGGATGGACAAAGTAAAAGAGGACGATCCAACTGTTTATGATCAATTCATGACGGTATACAAGATATGTAAAGAAAAAGGTATGGATATTTTAATTTATTTTATTTTCTTGACCTGCAATAATAGTATTGATTTGTTAACATTTTAGTGTTTTTGGCATTAAATCAACTTAAAAACAGTATTCTTTAATTTGCAGTTTATTATGTATAAATGCATTAAAAAAATATTTATAGTTCTAAAGATGGTTTAATGCCTAAAATAATGTTTTTTAATAAATTCTCAAAATCTCAAGAAACCCATTGCGTCTTCTATCTACACCCGATGAAATTAATGGGGATGAATGTATATTATTAATATATGAAGAACTTTTAAAATATCAAAATAAATAGTTTCTTATCTAATTAAGTCAAACTAACCTAGGAGATAAAGACAACACACTAGCCCAATTAATTCATAAAAATATACTAAAAAATAATACTTCGCTCATATAAATGTGTACAAAAATATAAAAATTGCAATTCTGTTAAACTTTCTCGAACCGGAATTCTAATAATTAACGATATTACAAAAATTTACTCTAAAAAAAATTTAGAAAATTCGCTTATCTAAAATAATTCATACCCGGGACCCTGTTGTTAAATTTACAGAACAATACCAAGCACTGCATTGTTATTAAAAACAAAAAAGTCAGCACATACAAGGTGTCCCATGAGAAATTACCGCGATCAATTTCTCGGAAAGCAAATTTTTAAAATTTGGCACTTTTGGTTATAGCGGAAGTTGATACTTTCTTGCTTATGTTCAATGAAACACCCCAATGTTATTTCATTTTTAGATTCTGCGCAAAATTAAAGACATATTTTATGTATAGCGTCCTAGGAGGTGATCTATTTTAGTGTAACGTGTTGATATTTTGATAATAAATAAATACAGGGTGATGAAAAACTAACATTAAATAATAACTTGAAAAAATCGTTAAAAGTCAATTTTTTAAACGTAAACCACCTATTTTTATAATGTTATATTATTTACCATTAAAAATAAAGGTGGTTTTGAATAAGGTTGTCTATTCGAAAAGTTTGTAGTTTTTGAAATATTGGCAATTTAATATTTTTGTATTGTAAAAACGCTATACGGTTTTTAAGTTTTGTTATTAGTTAGCCATGACGACGAAAAGTGACGAAAGAAAACAACAGAGCATTATCGAAACGTCACAAATTTGTTTTATCAATGCCAGATATTTGCTGATAGATACCCATAGCAGGGGCGGATCCAGCCTCTCTCTTTGAGGGGGAGGCGGTGACATCACAAAAATACAGTATGACAAGTTGTCGACGAGGGGGAGACGCCAGCAGTTCTGAATTGAAGCTTTTCGGAGGGGCGAAAACGAGATGTCGACGGGGGGGGGGGGGAGATGCCAACAACATTCACATTCTGAATTCGAAGCTCTAGAGAGGGCGATCGTAAGGAAACGCAAGTTGCCGACGGAGGGGGATGCCAATAGCATTCATATTGCTTTTTCTTTTTTTTGGGGGGAAGGGGTCGATCGCCCCTGGATCCGCCAAGGAATTAGATAAACAGAAATCGACACGGAACAGTGTTGAATGAATATGAGAAAATTTCAAAAATTTTGACACCGTTAAGGCAAAAATGCACAATGCACCTATTCTCAATTCTAGGGTATTTTGCGGCAAACTCTATGATATCTTTAAGATAAGTGGCTTTACAAACAGGAATCTCGAAAAACTCAATACGTAGAATTCTGTTGAAATACAACTTCCAACCATATTTAAAACATATGTTTCAAAACCTAAGCGATACTGATATTCTGAAAATAGTGCAATTTTGCGAATTTATAAAGGGTGTTTTTTATAGAGGTATAGAACTTTTAAATGGAATAAAACAAAGATGAATTTTTTAAATTGACATGAAATTTACTTTATTCGAAAGATAACCTTCTGGCATTATAATTTAAATATGACTTCTGGCATATGACCGCCACGGCTGGCTCGGACGTAGTCTAATCTGGAGGTCCAATTTTCGATGACTTTTTCTAACATTTGTGGCCGTATATCGGCAATAACGCGGCGAATGTTGTCCTCCAAGTGATCAATCGTTTCGGGGTTATCGGCGTAGACTAGCGACTTCACCTATCCCCACAGAAAATAGTCTAGCGGCGTTAAGTCGCACGATCTTGGAGGCCAATTCACGGGTCCGAAACGTGAAACTATGCGGTTACCAAACGTTTCCTTCAATAAATCAATTTTGGCACGAGCTGTGTGACATGTTGTTCCGTCTTGTTGAAATCACAGCTCCTGCACATCATGGTTGTTCAATTGATGAACGAAAAAGTCAATAATCATGGCTCTATAGCGGTCACCATTGACTGTAATGTTCTGACCAGCATCGTTTTTAAAGAAGTACGGACCAATGATTCCACCAGCCCATAAAGCACACCAAACAGTTAGTTTTTCTGGATGTAACGGTGTCTCAAAATACACTTGAGGATTATCATCACTCCAAATACGGCAGTTTTGTTTATTGGCGTATCCATTCAAACAAAAGTGAGCTTCATCGCTAAAAAAAATTCGCTTATGAAAATCAGGATCAACGGCAATCTTGTTTCGGGCCCATTCACAGAATCTACGCCTTGCTAGGTGATCGTGCGGCTTCAATTCTTGCACGAGTTGGATTTTGTAAGCACGCAAACCAAGATCTTTCCGCAAAATCTTCCATAAAATGAATGGACACATATCCAATTCCTGTGCACGATGGCGGATAGACTGATTCGGGACTTCCTCTACGCTACGCTCTACAGCAGCAATAACTTCTTCTGTACGCATTGTACGACGTCTCTGTGGATGCGTATTATCATTTAGAGTAAACGTGGTGCGAAAACGTTCCATAGTTAATCGAATTAATTGCTCTGATGGACGATTATGTTGACCGTAAAATGGACGTAGTGCGCGATACGTATTTCGAACAGAACCATGATTTTCAAAATAAATTTGCACAATTTGGAAGCGTTGTTCAGGCGTCAGTCTATTCATGTTGAAATGCCAAACCAAACTAAACATAAATCACTTGACAGCTGACAAAATGGCCGCCAGTTAAAAAAGTGTTGCCAACTTAAAATTCTATACCTCTATAAAAAACACCCTTTATTACCGATGATACAAGACGACTCTTGTATTGTATTGGTGAAGCAAAATTTACGAAAAATGGCCCTTTTAACAGGCGCAATTCCCATTTTTGGAGTGACTCAAACCTTCATGCAGTGGGATTACGGAATTTTAAAAAAACATGGCAATTTAACGTATTTTGTGCTGTGAGAAATGATGGAATAGTAAAACTACATTAAACTTTTTTGTACATAATTTATATCTTATTAGGTATTTAGTGGCACAGACGTAAATCAATAGACTCATTATAATTCTGCTTCACTTCCATTAAATAAAATTTTAGACAAACATTTCTATTTCTGCTTCATGACAATCAATCCGTGACATCACCAATAATCACACACAAAACACAGAAAGTTATAAATATAATTTTCTAATCCACTAAGAAAAATTAAAATAGTAATGTGCCCACTGTAAATATAAATCAATTAGAAATGGAATTAAAGTTTATATAAGTTGTTTAAATTGTAATTTAATATGAATATTTATTTATTTTTTCAGTTGATCTAGGAGACGATGGTTGTGAAAATGCTTTTAATATGGCTAAATGTAGCAAAGAAGAAGGTATAAAGGTAACTATGTTTTATTAGTGGACTTATTGGGCATATACAGTGTATCTGAAATTGCTAATGGGAATATAGCGATATTGAAAATTATAAGACAAAAACGCGGTTAAATATGATGCATAGGTTTTTGAAATGATTGGAAAAAATTGGAGTACTGCATGTTTTAAAATCTGCTGTTACATTCCTATTTTTGAAAATTTTTTAAATAGGTCAGAACACATCTAATTAGATAAAAATCAAACTGAATGTTTCAATTTTCTGAAACACAATATTGGATTTTAACCCCTTTAAAGAGAACATTTTTTTACTCTCTAATATTTGGTTGTTTATATTAGGAGCGAGGGAGACAGTATGTTACATTATTCGTCCTCTCTCTTTCTATCGTATAACGCTCGCGGAACACTGAATGCTGCCCCCCATAGTATATGCTCGAAGATAAAAATTTATGAAAATAGGTAATCTATCTCCTGAGTGTGAGCGTGGTACTAGGCACTTACCCAATTTTCCCCCGTCTAGTGCTTAGTTAAAGCCAAAGCAACTCTTCCAGATAAGTTACACAATCTATGGTTTGCAGACTATTCGTAAAACTCTCGATACATCGCATAATGTACCCTCAAAAATACTAATTATCACAAATTCTAAACTTGACAATCTTTTGTCAAATATGTAACTGACATTTACAACAGACTATGTCTGATTTTTGCAATGCATAAAACTGCTGATGTTGAGTAGACTGCTCGCCATAGGTCTATTCTGCACTTTCAATATACAAAGATCCGCATTGAGGGGCAAAAAACTATCTTTCAAATCGCAATAACGAACAATATTCCTCCAAAGAGTATATCTTCAGCACATTGCCCCGCTTTCATTCCCAAAGCATGTTTTTTTTTCACTTTTCGTAAAAGCACACACCCGCACGTGTTGTCACTTCAGCAATGGAAACAAATAAAAATAGGTCTTTTTATGGTGCTGTTAGCGTGGCTAAGGAAACTTGGTCGCACTTACATCTTCTTTATCCGATTTACACGTTTTCCGGGATTGGCAGTTCTGTATTCTAACTGCATAAATATTTTTAGTCAAGTTTTTGACTGGTTCAAATGCCGATTAAAAATGCAAAGTTCTCTATCTCTGATAGCGTATATTTTGCATGACCTTTTCTTTCAGTCACTCTTCCTCCCTCGCCTTCTTTCTGCGAAAAACTTGGCGGTCCATACCTTCCCGGTAAAAAGAAAAACGTGACTCGAACTGGGATTATGGATGTCATCACTCACTCTTCTTGGATTTCAAAGAATTGCCCTCAGATGGCTCTTGGAATTCCACGACGTATACTCATTTCTTTGTTAATTTGAGAGAAGCACACCGATCACGATGCTGTATGAATACCTGAAACGAAATCTCCGAGAGAAGGTTGATATTTGACTAGACTTTCTTGAGTATGGGCCTTATCCACCGGTAATCATCCAGTTTTCCTAATCCGCGCTTACCGGTAACCCTCAGAGAGGCTTACACGCTTTCCGCGTTTGGAGCTATCCGTAGAATTCCCAGACGTTGGTCATGTGCTTCTGGAAATCCCGATTATCACAAAATAAAAATTTTAAAATATTTTAAAAAATGTTAATGTTGCGAATGAACTTTTCTTCAACCTCATATACGTACTACATCTTATTCGCTACTAAATATGACCCCTAATACTCTTCTTGTACAAAAGAGAGATGCAACACGAACAGAGATTATGGGCCTCATCACTCACGCCCTTTAAATTTGGTGAACTTTATTCCGACTCACACGTATTTTTCAGCCAATTGGAAACGAATCCAAAATAGGTTATATAAAACACTTAATTGGTTTGTTAATAAACTTAGTGTTTTGATCTCCTTGCAGTTCAGTACTGCCAAATTTATCAACAAATATTTTTTCTTTTTCTCTGTCCTAAGTTAAATTTTTTTACTATGATACATCGTTGGTATACTTTAAAAGACTCTTTTTAAAACGAAAAAATCCAATATAGCAGCCATAAGACAAAAATATATTGATGAAGGTTCCAGAAAACTAAAACATTTCAATTAAAATTTGACAAAATAAACGTATATTTAGCCTAAATAAGTGTTGACTGATTAAAAATAAATCAAAAATAAAAAACTTAGAGAAAATATTAAGCAATAATTTTTCTCAAAATATTTCAAAACCTTAAACAGCTAGAAGCTCTTCGTAAAAACCATTCACTTAGTAATAAAACTATCAGAAACTCTTCCTATTAAACCGTTAATCTATCTTTTATAGTTTCTGATATCTCCATCCATCCATCAGAAAATTAGGAGAAACTTTATAAAGACATAAATATACCTTTATATTAGAAGTTGTTCTATTTTAAAACACACTTCCTGACGTTAATACGTCTATTTAAACATGTATAAACTAATTTAAAACTTTTTACACTCCTGCATTTTAAACAATAAATCAAAAGTTGTGTTAAACAAGAAAAAAACAGATGCATTGTTTAAAATTAAAGATCTTTTTATTCGGGAGACTGTTAAGTATAACTCATTATTCGTTATTTCTTTTTAGCTTGGATTAGATAAAATTATGGACCAATGATTTCCAAGGACTAATAACTAATCTAAAGATTTATATGTGTTATATTGATATATAGATTTAATATTATACCGTCACAGATGTTTAGAAATGTAGCTGAATATACCTTTGCAAAAAGAATGTTTTTTTTATTACCACCTAAGCCTCCCAATTGTAGATGTCATATTTAATTTTAAGATATTAACTGTAGATTCGCAATCTACGACCCCTAAAATCCCCTAACAGAAATTTGAAAAAAATTTAATAAATGTAAAATTTTCAACCCACCACATTGGATTCACAGAAATAAATTTAAACTTTTAAACAAATCTTAATTATTGAAGTTGTATGGTCTTTTTGTACAACATATCTATGTGAGAAATGATTTTCACCATACACTTATCTGAAACATAAGTACAGAAACAAGTTAAATGCAAAACCTGGTCTAAGACTCAAAATTTAGACATTGAACCAAATTTTGAATTTCTTTGTTGCACCAAACAGGCACAAATATCCCTTTGGGGGTATTTTTCAAGTTCGATATTATTCTATTCATTTTGTATTAATTATTTTTTGTAGGTTAAATTATTACTATAGGTTTAATAATGTTTATCTGTAAATGTTTTATGACTATGTTTTAGTTTTTCGTTATAAACTGTTATTCAGTATGGAAAATAAACGTTAATAATCTAATTTTACTGTTTCATTTACTATTTCTAGTGACTACATAGGGAGTTCGTAAAAAGAAAAAGGTTGGGAATCGTTGGTATATCTTATTAATAATATAATATCAAGATCTTACCGAACGCTAGGCTTTCTAGTGAGATCTAGTCAACAAATTGGATCACTTCAGGTCATAAGCACATTATATTATTCAAGTAAATTGAAATATGGCTCAACTGTCTGGCATACACCCTGAAAAATAAGAGAGAATTCAATATCATTTCTTAATATTCTTAAGCTTTAAATCGGATGGGTTTATATACAGGCCACTAAACCTCGCGAGAGCCTATTGTCAAGATTTAATTTCACTACTTAGGAGACACGCAGTAACTGGTTACGTGTGTTCTTTTTGTAAAAATTGATTAATAAAAAGATTTAAGCATCTGATTTGCTTGAGAGACGCATTTTCAAGTTCCAGGAATAACTAAATCCCAAGTATTTTTTTATTTGCCAAAACCAAGAACTAATGTACTACAATGCTCTCTATTTTACTCTATGTGTTTGCTTCATGATAGCCTGAAAGGCAAATTTGAAATATTTCACTGTAATTACGCTGTTATCAAATCGATATGTTATAATTGGGATATTGACTTTTTTTGGGAAGGTGTTTAAAACCATGCATAGGTACCTAATGTAGCCAAAAATGTTTAAATTTTTGTTTTAATAATCACATATTTTAAATTTCGTTTAAAATTTCCCGCCAAAACGCCAATACTTGTCACTTGACCGCTGTGACGTCACACTGGTAAACTGAAAAGGATATATAATTTTTTTTTGTAATTTTTGTGATAAAAGATGAGTTCTAAGTTATTTTAAGTGTTGTGCGGTGTCTCAGTGTACAAGTGATACAATTAAAACAACCTCGCGAGACCCAATGGTCAAGCCACGTTCGTAAAATAACAGGAAAGTGTGGCTTCAGCTAGCCCGGCACTACTCGGTTTATTTTAGTTTTGAGCTTATAAAATACCTATAATTACTATTATGTATTCATTATCAGTTGCGGAAATAACAATTCTTGATAAATTACTTATATGGAAGTCTTCACATTTCTAAATTCGGCAGGACAGAAGTTACTGTTTGTTGCGAAGAAATTGGCCATCATAAAACAATCAATTATTGGCAAATTTAAATTATTTGCCTTAGTAAATCTACTTTTCATCATGAGAAAATTTCCTAAAATCGTTTTCAAAGGGAAAAGTAAGCAAATTTCGAATAAATTATAAGAAAATTACTATAAAATATGAACTAGGCAACGTAGCCCTTGACAGCGATCACGAATGTGATAAAACCAAAGAATTTATATGTCAAGTTCGTGACAGCCATGACGTTAGCTGTTTTTTTTTAAGTAATTATTAAATGATCAAAGTGAAAAAAGTGAAACTGATAACCATGATTTTTTGAATATGCATTTACTTGTCATTAGATCGAAGTGGTCATGATTACTTCAAATGATAGAACCGAGAGTAATAATAACTCAAAAGAATAGCCGTATCAGGACGGAATGCCAGCGAGAGTGCAACGATGACGTTAGTATGGAGTGATATCATTCACTCTAATTGGTATTCGTTGTCACATGACTCGAAAGAGATTTAATTAGATTTTTATTATTAAGTTGTTTATACGACTTTCACAGATTCCTCTGTGTGAGATGCAATAGCAGTGGATATATCCACATTATGCCGTTGTAGTGCTGAAATCATATTCAGCAAGCGAACAACTATATGCAACTCTATGTATAAATGAAAGAAAATGCGAACAGTAAATGCAAACTTCGTTCCATCATATCCTTTCCGTGTTAAAGGTTGCACAGTTTGAATAAATTGTTACAGAACACAATTTATCCCATTCTACCACCATCGAGATGATGGCCTACCTGTACCACCATATCGAGAAGAAAGTCAAAACTTACCCTCCCCGCTACAGTGATACAGCTTCTCGATATGGTGGTACAGGTAGGCTATCATCTCGATGGTGGTAGAATGGGATAATTTGTGTTTTGTAACAATTTATTCAAACTGTGCACCTTTTACACGGAAAGGATATGATGGAACGAAGTTTGCATTTACTATTCGCATTTTACTTCAAATTATATTTTTATTTGAATAGTCAACATTCCAGTTATTGTGACTCATTTCTAGCCTATGTTATACTTATTGTACTACCTGCATTATGTATGTAATATCTAGGATGTAAATAACAAGTCTAGTGATATAATGCAAATAAATTAATAAGTTACTTGTGTTAATAAAATTTTCATTATTTAGATTCACCTGTGGGGTGTTATTAAAAAAGCAATTGTTAAGTTCCTCGGCGTTCGCAAAGTTGGAATAAGATGAATATTAACGAAAACCGATTCCATTCAAAATTATGCAGTGAAAAAAGTCAAAAAAATTAAATCCTTTCTCCGTAAAATATATAAATCTAGAATCCAAAAAAGCGTATATGTATTTTGCCGTTTTTCGGAAAAATCATTTACAAGAAAGTTATCGAGATTTTAAAAGCAACGAGGAAAAATTGTATATTTTTATGACTAATTAACGTAATTCAGTTTTCTCTTTTGATTAAGGTCACACAATTTTCAAAATTAACAAAATGTCGGTCGTTTTTCGAAAACAAAAAATAATAAACGCGATTTTCTCAAAAATTACATTTTTTTTGATGAATTTTTTTTCGAGGGTTACTTGTTATATGTTTCTTCAATTACAATTGTTTTCAAAGGTGTTCAAATTCACGGGGAAACACAATATTTTTTTTTCTTTTTTCAGTGGCCGATTCTATTTCAAATTATTTAATGAGATTTAAAAAAAAACTACTTTCTCCGAGGAATATATCAGTATAAAAACCAAAAAAAAAAGGAAAAGGGTTTTTGACGTTTTGCGAAAAAATTATTTCATTCAAATTATTACAAAATTGGTATTAAAGGTTTTCGGAGTCGTAGGTTACGAATTTAAAGTGAAAGGGAACTAAAAATTTTACATGTTTTTATTTTTTTTTTTCAAATTGATATTGGGTTTTTTTTTGGGAAAGTCGAGAATGTCGTACTAAAAAATTTACGTCTTAAGTTATTTCAATATCCGTACTGGGTGTCTTGGGGGCCTAGGTCACGAACCTAAGACAGAATCAAAAAATTTTATGTTGTCCAGTTTCGTGCGCACTTTGGATAAAATGGGTACTTTTTTGTGACCTTAGAAACTTAATTAAATTCAAAACTAAAAATCGAAAAATGAAATTTTTATAAAAAAATTAAACAGACTATGAAATTGAAATTTCTGAAGTGAACGCCAAATTGTTAATGAATGAAACAAATAACTACTAACAGGGGATATATACAAGCTACGGTAAGAAAGCAATTAAAAATAAAGTATGTCTCAATCCTTTTTTATGCAAATCACATTTTGTCAGGTATTAGCTTGGCGCCGACTTCAAAAATTTCAATTTCTACTAAAAATTTATATTTTTCACATTTTAGCTCGTTTTTAGAAGTCAACTTTTAAAAAAATTTATTTTAATCAAGAGACTTGTCATTTCAATTCAAAAATAAATTGTGAAAATTTATATATAATCGATAATTTTGTCAGTTACGTTCTGCTCGATATCTTCTGTGCAAAATTTTGCAGAAGTCAACGTTAAGACAGACACAGAATAGAAAATTTTGACATAAAACTTATGACTTTCTGATATAAGCTAAAATCTAAATAAAACTATATTATGTTTCTTACCAAAGTTTTGAGATGATTGTTAGAAAATGTTCTAAAAAACTAATATACAATAAAATCTAAATCTCACAAATGTTTTCCGGATATCTACTTCACATTTTCCAAATTTATTTTTAATTATTAACAATTAAAAATAACAATATCACGTGGGTAACAACAGTTATGATTAAAATCAAATAAGCCAAGGATTGACGCGCATAATTAGATATTATACAAAATACAATTTAGAAATTAATTACTGCCATAGCATATTATTTTAGATAAATTTGTTAAAATACCCTCCACATAAAGCTTCAAAATTTCTATATAATGGCAAATCGAATAGGAAAAACCAACAGTTATACTGAACATTTCCGTAAACAAGTGTGTGTGTTTTCAAAATGAAAAGTATAATATTTTTAAGTTGTATATTCGTGTTTACACATGCAGTAAGTACTAAACTGTGATTTTTAAAATATATGAAAAGTTTGGAGAAATAAGATTGAAATTAATTTTAATTTTAATTACGGAGATATAACACCAAGTTTTAATTTTTTAAATGGAACACCATGTATTTTTTTATATCATATTTTTGCATTTTGCATTTTCTTTAAAAATTTGAAATCATTTTCCAAAAAAAATTCAAAAATGGGGTTGTGTCTCAAAATATCGGAAAAAGTTCGTCTAAAGGCAATTTCAGCTGTATAAGATAATTTAGATTTTTTGCCATTTTTTGTAAATTGCACCACTATTGCAAAATAAGACTCAACGCAACCAACATAAAACTTGTTAGTTTTGGCAATGCTTCATCCCGGAGATATTTTGTTTAAAGTAGCGCCATATCAAATATGTGTTTTTCTATAAAATCCAAATAGGGCTATTAAAATTTGGTCACATTGATGCAAAGGTCATTTCTTTTTGACCCTGTATACGGTAACTTCATAAAATAACTATTTGTGAAAACGTAGTTTGTGTCTAAAAGTAATACATATTATAATTAAAACAAACAAGTACACAGTGTCATCAATAAAGTCTGCATTAGATGGAAAATAAATTTTTATTTAACTTTACGTAAAGTTTATTATTTTTTTATTAGAAAATTTGAGTCTTTTCAATTAAACTATTTTCTTGATATTAATGTGTATTACTTTATACTATATAATTTACAAAAAAATGGGCAAAAAATCTAAATTATCTTATACAGCTGAAATTTTGCATATGGGCTAAAAATTGCATTTAGAAAAACTTTTCTAATAACTTTTTTCGATATTCTGAGATATAATTTATATTACATATTTTGAAAAAAAATTAAAATTTGACAGATAATGCTAATCACGTGACTGCTATTTTTTTAGTTAATATTCATTAGAAATTGTTGCCAAAGTCCAATTTGGAATAAAGCTATTAATAAAAAAATCCGATATGATGCGGACTTTACTGGTCACACTGTATATATATATATATATATATATATATATATATATATATATATATATATATATATATATATATATATATATATATATATATATATACCGGGTGTCTCAGACCACATGTCCACCACTTGTAAAATTTAGGCAAACGGGTTTTTTAAGAATTTCAAAATTTTGTATAACTACGTCGGGTACGCTCTTTCGATTGGTGACAAATAATTTCCGGTTCGGACCGGAAGTGGGTTTTTCAGACCGTTTTTTAAAATGGAACATACATATTTTTATAATCAAATCAGATTCTACGCCACAAAATATGAAACATTTGTTATAAAAAAATTTCAAAAACGTCTTTCTTGACCTCTAAATGACCTTTAAATTTAAGTTCGCTTTCTGTTTACATAAAATCTCTTATGTACTTTGCTAATCGAATTTTCGGAAAGATAGCTGTGATATCTAACAGTTCTGCATCATCTCAAAAAACAATGTCATTTTGAGGAGACACTTTTTCTTCAAACAGAACTTCTTAAAAACACATAAACTTATTTCATAATAACAAAAGTAGATTATCATATTTTTACTGCAAACAAAATTTTCTAAAAACATAATAACTTGTTTAAAAATGGTGGAGAATCACGTTTTTACGGCTTTGGATGGAAAATACTTTCATCTTGTTAATAGTAAAAATGTGATTATTTAGTTTTGTTATTATAAAATAAATTATTATGTTCTAAAAAATCTTGCTGACGGTAAAAAGAATTATGTTGTTAAAAAATTTTGTTTGCAGTAAAAATGTGATAATCTACTTTTGTTATTATGAAATAAATTTTCGTGTTTTTAAGAAATTCTGTTTGAAGAAAAAGTGTTATTATTATTTTGTTTTGTTATTATAAAATGAACATTATTTTTTAATAGATCTTGTTGACAGAAAAATGTGTTTATTACTTTATGTTGTTATTATATTAATTACTGTGTGCTGATAAATCTTGTTTACTGTAAAAACGTGATTATCTACTATTGCTATTTTTAAACAAGTTATTATGTTTTTAGAAAATTTTTATTTGCAGTAAAAATATGATTATGACTCCTCAAAATGACATTGTTTTTTAAGATGACGCAGAACTGTTAGATATCAGAGCTCTATTGCCGAAAACCCGGTTTGCAAAGTACATAAAAGATTTTATGTAAACAGAAAGCGAACTTTAATTTAAAGGTCATTTAGAGGTCAAGAAAGACGTTTTCGAAAAATTTTTTTTATAAATGTTTTATATTTAGTGACGCAGAATCCGATTTGTTTATAAAAATATATATGCTCCATTTAAAAAAAAAAGAATTTTCGGTCTGAAAAACCCACTTCCGGTTGGAACCGGATATTGTAAGTGCCACCCATCGACAGAGTGTACTCGACAAGGTAATACAAAATTTTGAAATTCTCAAGAAACCCATTTCCCTAAATTTTAAAACGGGTGAACGGGTGGTCTGGGGTACCCGGTATTTATTTATTTATATATATATATATATATATATATATATATATATATATATATATATATATATATATTCTAAATTTATCAATACAATCAATACATGTGAGTTTGTCTCGGTAATGGAGTTTTTTTTTCAATATTAAACGGATCCTTTTTAAATTTTCACCTCAATGTAAAAATCTCACTGATCTGAGTAGAGCCATTTAGTTACTTACCAGTATCATGGAGTGTTTTATAAAAGTTTTTCAACAATGGTTATTTGTCATTTTTTTTATCATTGGAAAATTGAGTAACATCCGCAAAATAATGAGATGACGTGAACACTTTGAGGGCTGCACCAACCCTCACACCGTTATAAAATAAAATATCGTATCATCCGATTTAACATTTTTTATGGTACTATTTTGAACTAAATCCTTGACCTATGGACGAATTACTTACTTTTTACTTTTTTTAGTTGGACAGAGCTCTTGTTGATGAACTGGTAGAAAAAGTGCAAGAATTTGGAGTTGAGTGTGCGGAACAAGAAAACCCTCCACCCTGTATGTTCGTTGTCTTTGATGACAACTTAATTTTTTATAAATTAATTAATATAAGCATCATGTTATACCTAAAAGGGTGATTTTAGCGATTTGGTAAAGCAAAGTAATCAGAAATTTTGAAAAATTAAAACGCAATAATCATTTTAATATCTTCCAGGCGATGGGTACATTAAATTTTTAACCAAAGTTGAGTTTATTGATAACTTTTACTGATTAGGTACACCTTTCCCATAAAAATAATTTCGTAACGTTAGAAAAAAAATAGATATATAATAAAAAGGAGGGGACCTCAATTGGAACCCTGAGGAATGTCCGATGCCGGAAAAAATGACAGTGATGAATACCTTTTCACAATAACTTGATGTTCTCTATCAGACATGTAAGATTTAATCAACTGAAGCAATCCTTTCTGAAAGACAAATTCATATTACAGTGTAGAAATTAAAATCTTATGGGAAACCATATCAAAAGCTTTGGCGAAATCAGTGTAGAGCGAGTCCACTTTCGCACGTTCATTCAAAGTTCCCGAAATGTCTTGGGTAATATTTATTAATTTTGATATTGTGCATCTGTTCGTCATGAAGCCTTGCTGATGAATCGATATTTTATTTCTTACTATGGCATAAATATTTTTATATATTATGCCTTCAAAAATTTTTGCCGGAACAGACAGAATTGCAAGGGGTCGATAGTGTGTAACATTAGTTTTATCCCATTTTTTTTTAATCGGACAAACTTTCACTTTCTTCCATTGTGAAGGAAATATACCGGTTTTGAGGCTTAGATTGAAAAGTATTCGAAGGAGATACTTAAATATATAAATACATCCCTTTATTAAATATGGTGGAACACTATCTGGTCCCACAGCCTTGCCAACTTTTATTTTTTTGCCAGGCTCCAAAATATCTTCATCCGTTATTAAAAGAAGTGTAACTTGATCAACATATATACTGTCATTAACTCTAGGTGCATCATCATTGTCAGTATTATATGCGCTAATAAAATATTAAGCGTTAAAAAATTTTCCTCACACTCGAATATTCATTATTAGTGTAGATCATTTTATTAGGTATATGCACCACTCCATTTTTCTTATTTATATAAGACCAAAATGCCTTGACATCGACACCTATTTCTCGTTGTATTCTTTGTAGGTAATTATGATATGATATTTTAATATCTTTCTTAACATGTGCTCTAAGATTAGTGTAACTTTCTTTCATTTCAAGACTTCCTGTCTGTTTAAATTTTATTCTAAACTTATCTTCTGTTTTAAATTTTTATAGTAGTACTATTAACCCAAACAGGATAGTGTCTTTTTTACTTAGTTTTAGGTACACACACATCAAATAGTTCATATATTTTTTTATAAAAAGCTTCAGTGGCGACATCTACATTGTTATATTGTTCCAGGAACTGCCAGTCAATGTTTAGAAGACAACTATATAATATGATAAAATCGGCCTTTCGGAAATTATATTTACTTGGCTGAGCTGACAATTCCCGGTTTTTAATTTTGATTCTATTTGTAGGGTGTGGTGATGATCCTCAGAAACAAGACAGAGGTCATATCTTGCTACATTGCAATTAATTCCTGTAATAACAAGGTCCAATATATGAAAAAATGTATTCTCTATCTTGTTACATTGCATACAATCATAAAAAAGCAATAAATGTTCATATATTGTTATTATATGTATGTACCTTATGCGTGTCAAAACTAGGCACTCTAGATGTATTAGTTTTTGCACAAATGTTATTTGAAATTTTTGAATCTTTCATTTGCATGCATTATTTTGTAAAACGATTTTAAAAGTAGAAGAAGATAATTGAAAAAAAAATGTAAATGTAATAATATATCAGAATAGGCTAAATTGAAATTTTTTTAATTTTTGGCGCGCACCCACATTTTCAAAAATATATGCAAAAATTGTAAAATTTCCTGATTTTTTCAGTCTAGACAAAAATTCCCTTTCCCAGATTTCCCAGTCGTGTAGTAGCCCTGCTCACAGCAAATTTGACCATTTCGTTAAAATCACTTAAATATGAAAAGCGGAACTTTTATGACACATTGCTAACTCTTGGTTCTAAAATAGAACCCAAAAGAACTAGCAGCAATGACTAAAGTCGCCAGTATATACTGCATATTAATATATTTTTCAGCTGACATACAAGCTCTAATAAATAAAGAACCACCAGCTACGCATGAAGGAAAATGCACGATTTTCTGCGTTTTGAAGAAATTCAACATTGTAAGTAAAAATCGAGATAATATAATTTTCATGAACTTTGAAATATTATTAAATTACTACTTAATTTTGCACCTTTTAGCAGCCATCAATGCGCTGAGTTTTCAAGTAATCAGTTCCAAAATGTCCTGGGAATGCCTAGAGAAACTAAACGAATTAGATAAGAATAATAAGATCACCCTCCTGTAAGTACTGGGACACACCGGGTAGAGGGGAATGAAATATAGACAAGCTCTCGAAAAAAGGGGCTGAGACACTATTTCTGGAGCCCGATCCTTTCTGTGAAATTAGTAGCAGTGTAATGCTGGAAGACCTAAAAAGAGAGTAGGAGATACAATTATTGGACGGATCTGCAAAGAATGAGAAAAAGACTCAACGAATGCATAAACCTAAGCAAAAATCAACTTGCGAGTTCTGACAGGAACCTGATGAGGCATTGCCACCTGAAGGGACACCTTAAGAAACTCGGATTGGCAGAAAAAGAAGAGTGCAGATTCTGCGAGGAAGAGAACGAAACCTCTATTTATATCCTTTCAGAATGTAGCGCTTTCAAAAACTCTAGAATGGGGTTCCTGAAAGCACATCAAATAGAAGAAGGGAAATTACCCACCTTAAAACTGTCTTGTATTGTAGAGCAGATTCTCCAGTCCTCTTTTCCTTAGGACTGAAGGATCTGCTCTAAACGACAAGGTATGCCTAATGACTTGGCAGTAGAAGGGGAACACAATAGATCTATCAGGTCGCAATGTACTGATCCCCAATTGTGAAGATGGCATTCTCAAAACATGGTTTGCACACATCAACTACCTCTTCTGTCATAGAAAATCATTGATCACACAGTTTATTCCTCATAGACGGAAACAAAAAGAAATCACTGTGTGCAAAATCAGGGCTGTACAGCGGAAAACTCATTAATTTCAAGCTTTGAATGCTTAAAAAACACCTGTCTCAGCCGTTGTGTGAGAGCTCGTATTGTCATAGTGAAAAATAATCCATTTTCTTTTCCTCAATTCACAGAAGATCTCTAGCAAATAAATAGTTATGTGAATTGACCATTCTTCAATTTGTGTGCGAGCAACTTTTGTTGGTTTTGGTTCATCATGGAAGACCCATACTGTCGACTGCTGTTTACTTTAGTTTTTTGAAGCAGCGTGATCGTATTTTTAACCGACTTTTAAAAGAAGCAGTTTTTCACCATATTTAGAGGCTTTAAGAGATGAAAAAAAACTTTAAATACGAAAGTCTTTATTGTTTATGTACCACCGCCTACAACATTAACTCTGTTAGAAAATTTATTTGAATCTTTTATTTCTTTCGAAAACTTGTTTGGCTCCAATATCTGTATTTTGGGTGACTTTAACATACTTAATTATGCGGAGTTTCTAGATGGGGACATGGAGGATACCTCGGTTAATTTATTAAATAACTTTTTGAATTGTGTTAATTTATGTCAAAGTAATAAGATTAAAAACCATAATAACCGAATTTTGGATTTAATTATACATAATAATGAGCAGTGTAGTATCGAAAGAGCTTTGAATATACTTATTAATGAAGATAGCCACCATCCGGCCTTACTGATAACCTTAAAATATTGTTCGTCTGCAAATTTTAAACGAAGCTCTCTACCTAACCTTATGAATAATTATAATTTTAAAAAAGCTAATTTCCCTGATTTATATAATGCTTTATTGAATAGAGATTTGAATTTTTTAGACCAAGAAAACTCTATTGAGAAACTATGTGATATTTTTTACAAAAAATTATATGATACGTTGGATGTTTACGCGTAGTAAGAGATTCCGAAACGAAATTATCCACCTTGGTTTTCTCGTCATATTATACATTGCATTAAACAAAAGAATGAATCTCATAAAAAATATAAAACTTCAATGAAGCAAACTCATTTGGAAAATTTTAAATCACTAAGAAGTAAAATAAAAAAAACCATATCTGTCTCACACAAAACATGCGTGGAGGATAATATTAAAAGGGATCCTAAACAGTTTTGAAATTTTATTAAATCGAAAAAGGAATTACAGGGTATTCCATATAGTATGTCTTTTAATAATAAAGAAATAAATACTTTATCTCATATTTTAAATGCTTTTGCGGAATTCTTTAAGCAATCCTTTTTTTCGGCCAGTCCGGTATCCGTGGATGATTCATGTTCCGTAGATTCCATCTTTCCAATTGTTCATGTATCTGATTTCATTGAATGTGAAATAGTTAATGCTATAAAGAAACTTAAACCTAAATTTACTACGGGTCCGGATTTAATCCCAGCTTTTCTAATACGAAACTGCAGATTCGTCCTAGCCAAACCATTAAAATACTATATAATAGGTGTTTAAAATTAAACAGTTTTCCATCCATATGGAAATCTTCCAAGGTTTATCCTGTTTTTAAGAAAGGGGATAGATCTGAAGTTTGTAATTATAGACCGGTGTCTATTATATGCAATTTTTCTAAAATATTTGAATTTTTACTTCATGATTCTATTTTTTCATTAACTAAAAATTTAATTACTCCATCTCAACATGGCTTCTTTAAGGGTAGGTCGACGACAACTAATCTCATGATTATGACTCAGGATATAGCTGAGGCTATTGTTTATGGTTGTCAGATGAATGTTGTTTATTTGGACTTCACAAAGTCATTTGATCGTTTGGACCACTACATCTTACTTAAGAAATTGTCATCATTTGGATTTTCAGATTCACTAATAAAGTTATTTAAATCATATCTCCATAATCATATTGAGTATACTGAAATTCGCAGTTCTCGCTCAGTGAAATATATTTCAAGTTCTGGTGTGCCGCAAGGATCAGTATTGGGACCTTTATTTTTTAATATTTTTATTAATGACATTGTTTCTGTTGTTGACACGGATATTGTATTATATGCCGAGGATATTAAGCTATATAAGGGGATAAATTGCTTACAGGATTGTATAGAGCTTGAATCGAACCTGGAACAGGTTAGCAATTGGTGTTCCGAAAATTATCTGCAGCTCAACGTGGAGAAGTGTAATGTTATGACTTTCACTTCGAAATTTTCATATAAATATTCGTTGAATACCGTGCTACTCTCGCGGGCAGATCTTTTTAAAGATCTCGAAGTCACTTACGATCCCAAGCTCTTATTTTCTTTTCACATGAATAATATCGTTTCTGAGGCCTCAAAGGTTTTTGGGTTTATCTTGCGTTGTACTCGCGATTTTAATAACACTGACGGCATCAAATTACTGTATTTCTCATAGGTGCGGTCTAAACTGGAATACGCATCAGTTGTGTGGTCTCCAGGCTACAATACCTACGTCAACACTTTGGAGAGGGTCCAAAGAAGATTTTTGAAATACCTTAATCTTAAGAGTTTTGGGGTTTATCCTAAGCAAGGTTTTTCACATGAATTATTTAACTTCAGAAATTTAACTTTTCATCTTTAAAAGTACGGCAGGAATTTTTCTTACTAACAATTCTTTATAAGGTACTTAGCAATTTTATTGACTGTCCTAAAATTTTAGCTAGGATAGACTTAAGTATCCCTCGTATAAATTGCCGAAATTTTAACGTATTTTATCTGAGAACTCCCAGAACTAACGTGCTCAAATTTTCGCCTCTATAATTCCATGTGCGACACTTACAACAAGAGTAATATATATTCAGTTCATCTCTAGGAACTGT
The DNA here is from genome assembly GCA_034092305.1 of Diaprepes abbreviatus. Classification (NCBI taxonomy): domain Eukaryota; kingdom Metazoa; phylum Arthropoda; class Insecta; order Coleoptera; family Curculionidae; genus Diaprepes; species Diaprepes abbreviatus. The sequence goes on along the minus strand of JASJET010000125.1, from coordinate 4,069,533 downwards.
CTGCCGGATTTTGGCACATTGACCTTGGCATTTCTTTCTTTTTTCTCTTTCTCATCCTTAATTGATCTGTATGTTCACCTTTGTATATGAAAGTAGATAGCATAATATTGTATTATGCATTTAATGTTAGAATTAATTATTTTAGTTAAATTTTTATTTGTATTTAAATCGATATATATTTTTGTCGTTTGATGCTATTTTAAAATTGTTCGTTTACGTATTATTTGTGTAATCACTTCCTTGTAGTTGGGTCTCAAGACCTGTAGGGCAGTTATTATAAATAAATAAATAAATAAAGTTGTAGGATTTCTTCCACATTATCTTTTAGATTTGTTTATAAAAACGGTGACAAATCATAAATTTGAGAAACGAAAGAAATTTTAATTTTTTAAATGGAATGAAAATTCTTTCCCTCTTGACAAAAAATATAAAATAAGTTAGTGTTTGGGCTGGCCGTTAAATATTTACGTTTGAATTATTAATAAACTGATATAAAAAGAAAACGAGGAGACTCGGAAAACAAATGCTTTATTTTAATTTTCATTGTGTCGCTTTAATATGGTTTCGAATATTTATTATATTGACTAATTTATGTTTTTAAACTGGCATAGAAAATATTTAAACATGGGTTATTCAGGAAAAGAAGAACATCAGATAATTTGTCTTGAAAATAATTATAATAACAGAAGTAAAAGTATTAAGATCACCAAGTAGATATTTTTCAGTATAATAAACTATCGGGCACCCAAACATAAAAAATAAATTAGGAAAATCTCTATACGTTTTCAAAATATCCTCCACGATTATTAACACTTTTAAACGTATCATTCTCTGAATGATTTTCTACACTATTTTAAATTAAATTTAAACATAGCTCATGATTTAAAATAATTGTCCCAATAATCTTATTTTTACCACCTGTATTTTGTGGGGGTTTTCAGATGCCCAGTAATCTTTAATCTTTCTACTGAGCATCCCAGGCGTCGTTAATATCGCTTCGTCTGTGAAAATAACTTTATTAAGGAACTCCCCATCTTGTCCAATATGGCGTACCATTCCTAAGCAATATTGCAACCACTGCATCATATTTTCTTCAGTAATATCTGCACTGGCAAAAATTTATAAGGATGATATTTATAAAACTGCTGTGTGGTGTAAATTATATACCAAGATATATTAAAATATGATTCGCGATCGGGAATAGATCTTTCTAGATCTTCTAAAAATTACATCAACTAACAATAATTTGTTTTACAATACTAGAGTGAAAAATTTCCTTGAAAATAGAGTCAAAAGTTTATATCATCTTCTTCATTTCTAACTACGGTTCTGATTTTTCGCCTAAGACTTTTCCCTCATTTCATTAAATTTTTGGACAGTGTATCTTCTTATAATAAAGCCTCTAGGTATGGTGCTAAATATGAAAACACCCTGTACGTCGATTACTCCGATTTGAATGAAATTTTTTGCATTATGTTCAGAAAATTGCTGCGGTCGTCACATATCATTTTGGTCGAAATTAGTTCAGTAAAATCCAAGATGGTGCTTATAATATAGCCTCCAAAAAAAATTTATTTTATCAAATTTTCTCCAAAATTGGTATGACGGAGTTTACAGGGACGAATCTAAAATTATTCTTAAAAAATTCAATATGGCAGATTAAAATTTTATATGTCTCGATATTTTCCAAAATTGGTTGGGAGGTTTTTGGGGGTGTATATTACAAATTTATAATTATTTTTGAAAAATTTAATATGACTGACCCAACATGGCGTCTAAAATTTTACATCCCTCGATTTTGTCCAACATTGGTATAAAAAATTTAATATGGCGGATCCAACATGGCAGACTAAAATTTTATACCTATCAATTTCGTTCAAAATTGGTACTGGGGAGTTTTTGAGGGTGTAAGTACCAAATTCAAAATTACTTTTAAATAATTCACTATGGCGCTAAAAAAATTTTACATTCCCTGATTATGATCAAAATTGGCACTCGAGAGTGTAAATTAAAAGATTAAAATTATTTTTTTAAACTCCAATATGGCAGATGTAATACGGTGAATAAGAAATTTTACTTTATACACATTTTTTTAAAATTGGTATTAGGGTGTTTTCGAGGTCGTAAGTTACGAATCTGAAGTTAACGTTTTTTATAATTTAATATATTGTAGCAAATACACGACTAAACAATTTACATTTTTTCGATTTTACCTCAATATCGATAATGCGGGTCCTTGAAAGCAATTACAAATAAATTATTTTACTCAATCTTTGTAGGTGGTATTAATTTGGAGTCAACTAAAAAATTTTGATTTCATATAAAAATTTATATTGTTATTTTTCGCTTTTCAGTGCATTTTTAGAAGTCAGTTCAACGTTTTTATAAAAATTTTATTCAGTAGATCCTTTTTCTGATGCTAACCTACAAAATCTACATCATTCGAAATTATCGGACTTTCTTTACGTACTAATTAATTTATATTTTAAATTAGATGACAGACGCAACAACATTTGGATCCGGATACACGGATTGGTTAGACAGAGCGAAAGCTGACGATTCAGATTTTTATGATAAATTAATGACAGTATACAAGATATGTAAAGCAAAAGGTATGGATTTCAATATATTTAGTTTTTGATATTTAGATGCTTTATTTTTCTTGACTTGCAATAATAGTCTTAATTTGATAACATTTAAGTATTTTAGTATTAAACAAACTATAACCTATATATATATATATATATATATATATATATATATATATATATATATATATATATATATATATATATATATATGCGGCATAATGTGGATATATCCACTGCTATTGCATCTCACACGGGGGAATCCGTGAAAGCCGTATAAACACATATACGCCATCCGGCGGGAAGTCGGCGAAGCCGCGTTCAGTATTTGCATGCTTCCTTCCGATCTGTCCTTTGCACAGCCAGGTGCATGTCGGTACCGTGATGAGTCTAGTAGAGACGAAACATGTACCTCTGCCGTATCACTGTGGCGGGGAGGGTAAGTTTTGACTTTCTTCTCGGTATGGTGGTACAGGTGGGCCATCATCTCAATGATGGTGGAATGGAATGAATTGCGTTTTATTACAATTTATTCTAACTGTGCAACCTCTAACACAGAAAGGATATGATGGAGAGAAGTTTGCATTTACTGTTCGCTTTTTTACTTCATATATATATATATATATATATATATATATATATATATATATATATATATATATATATATATATATATATATATACTGCCTGGTTGATTGATCAACACACAGCCGAAACTGAAAATTAGCAAAATTCCTAATCATCAGGCTGATCTGCTAGGAGGTTTTGTGGAGGTTGTTTACGGTGGCCATTTTATGTTTACCGAAATTTCTTTCAATGAAATGAGAGAAATAATCGAGATAGAAGTATTGTGTCCAACTATAGGCCAATTAAATTATTGTCATATTCAAGATAATTGAAAAATACATGGCGTTATGGCTGGTGAGCTTTTTTGAGAACAATGGTTGCTTTAGCCAGCGTCAATTTGGCTTCCGTCGGGGAAGGATTACACGGTCTTTTGAATCAAGGGAGTATAATGCGACTTAAGCAAGGCGTTTGACTGTGTTGCTCAAAATCTTTTCATAAAATAGTTGCACTACTATAACTTTAATGAGTGCAGCTGCCAGCTTATAAAATCTTATTTGGAAAATAGAGTTCAGATTGTGAGAGTTGGAGAAGAGTCCTCGGCCATGGGTGAGATATCGATAGGGGTACCTCAGGGTTCGGTATTGGACTCATACTTTTTTAATCTATATAAATGGCCTATCTTTGGGTAGAGATGCTGCAGATTTCACGTTCTTTGCCGATGACACTACTCGGTTTTGGATATACCTTTGGAACGGGCTTTGGAGAGATTGGAAGTGGCACGGTCTGATGCCGGGGAGTGGTGTGATGCAAATGGTCTGCTTCTGAATGAAAATAAAATCAAGCAAGTGGTATTGTCCCTACGTGACTTGGGAGATACAAATGGGGGTTTGCCGAGTGCTAAATCTTGGGAGTCTAGATTGATTCTGGCCCTACTTGGGAAGCTCATGTAGAGCAGGTTTCGGGGAGGCTCCGTAGCAGTCTTGCCTTAAGATGTTTGGCGCGGAGTGTTGACATGTCGGTTCTGTGAGCTTCATATTTTGCCCTGTTCCATTCGGTGATGTCATACGCACTGTTTGTCTGGGACCACGCATTGCAGGCGGCTCCTGTGTTTGGGCTTCAAAGAAAGGCTGTGAGGGTGATGCGGCATATGAGCTGCAGGGAAGACTGCAGAGCAGCGTTCTCAAACTAAATTTTAATATTACACTAGAATTCCTAACTCAAGGTTTAGATAAGTTTTAGTTTGCACGACGATGTGAATACAGAAGCTTAGTAAGGAAAGCTTTCAAACCACTCATCCCATTCGTTACTTCTTACTTATACGAAAAAGCTTCTCGTGTATGGTGGCTTTAAAAACTATTATAGAAATCGTCTACTATCACTAAAAAAAATTTGTTTATGTGTATTTGCAATGATAATCCACGCATAGAAAAACTTTTAAGTGAAAAACAAAATCAACCGTCGCATTAAATTACTGTTTCAAACACATTGTGACCCCCATATTCCTGAACAATGCGATAATGTATTTTAATTCAGAAAAAAAATGACAGTTCTAGAAAATAAGTTAGCTATATATTTCTCAGGCGAAGCAGAGACTGAAGGGGAGGGGAGCTGTTAGTAATTTATAAAATATCCTAAAAAAGGGACAACTTATTCATATAAATGTGAGCAAAAACCTTAAAAATCACAAGTATGTTAAATCTTTACGAACCGAAAATGGTACAATAAACTTTTAAAAATGTACTGGAAAAAATATCAAAAATTGGCAAAGAATATGGAAAACTTACATACCTAAATTAACTACTTCCGGGGATAGTCCCACGAGATTTACAGAATAATACCGTACATTGTATTGTTATAACTAGATCTGCAAAAAGGCTGCACAGATGTCTTTTTTTTTTGGTTAACACTAGTAGTGTAACAAACCTCCGCGTCTGCTTCCACAAGTACGGAAGCTCACCTTCCGCTTCAATATTGTTTATAACGAAAGTTTAACAAACACTCCGGAAACGTAGAATATGACCACCGCTCCATCGACCGACAGAAAATTTCCCAGCATCGGACTGCACAATGTTTCCATTCGATTATATAAACATTAAATAAACAACTGTAAAAAAATCAGCTTGTTGGTAATAAAAAAACATAAACATGTTATTTTGACATAACAAAACATGTAAACGTAACGTGAAAAACGTTGGAAAACGCAGCATATTCGAGAATGTTTGTATACGCCAATAAATAAATGAGTAGTTGTGTCTTAACTTATTCTTTTGGTTATCACGATTATATTCTTTTGAAAATTATGATTTTGTACATAGTTTGACTGTATTTTAATTCGTATTCAGTGAAGCAGCTTTAATATACACGTATGAAATAGAAGAAATAGATGACATGTAGAAAAGGCCCGAATTTTATACTAGTAAATCATTAAACCGTTTTTCAACATTCTTTACCTCTGCACATGTTAAAGTTAAAGATATTCATTTCTATTCCTGCTTTCATTATATCCTGTCCGCAACATCATTAGTGAACACCTACACACAGACAAAAAGAAAATCATAACAATCAATTTCGAAGTTTTTTAATCCACTTATTGCACCACTAATTTAATTTATTTTTTTAGATATGGGAGACGACGGTTGTGAAAATGCTTCCAATATGGCTCAATGTTCCAAAGAAGAAGGTATAAAGGTAACTATATTTTATTAGTAGACTTATAGGATATATACTGCACATCCTGTGAGAACCTAGAATCTGTATTATAATTCAACAACAACTGGAGTAATTTCCTCTACTAGTACTCACTACCAGAGACCTAGTAGGGGTGAGAATTTCTCTTAAATCTGGTGAGAGTGGCTTTAGCAAACTTTCCTCTGAAACAAGAAAGTCCGTCATCGGAGGTGGTAGACTTGATACAATATTGTGACGAGAAACACATACCACTTCTCCTGGGCTGTGATTCCAATGCTTACCACATTTTGTGTTGGTACAGGGATATTACCACCAGAGGGGGGGGGGGGTCGGACTTCCTCAGTATTAACAACCTGGAATTTACTAACACAGGGAACATGCTTACTTTTATTATATGTAGAGGACAATCTGCCATAGATCTATTTGTTCTTCAAATATGCAAAACTTGGTGAAGAAGTGGGATGCTGGTCCGGTGGTTTAGATGTCAGATCATCTCGGATCTCTTTCGGGAGGAACTGGGAAGCAAGATCGTAGCGTTTTTAATGAAATACCTTGATGAAGCTGATGGAGAGATTACTACCAAACAGATCAGGGATGAACCTTGGGGTTATTTTGAGCCTAGCTGAAGCTTTAAGAGAAACGGTTAAACGCAGAAACTTTCAGACAATTTTGTAAGTAAATTATAGGAACGACTCTAGCTGTCTTGAGTTTTTGAGACATTTTGAAACAATTGCAATCTTGCGTTTTAAAATCTACTGTGACTTCCATATTTTTACACATTTTTTAGAACAGTAAAAACATACTTGAAGCAAGTTTATAAACAAAAACACGTCTATTAGGTCAAATCTTAATTTATTTTTTTTTTAACTTGCCAACGATATATCCACACTTTGATAATAAATTTAACATAAAACAGAAATCACAAAACATTCATATAAATTTGGCAACAGTACACAATAAAACAATCCTCTTAGATTTGGTGGAACTCTCCCAAAAAAATGCCTGGAATCGCTTTTCGATACTCACGACTTACGCTCATTTTTCCGTCAATTTAAGACGATCACCGGCTGCGATGTGAACGCCATGATTACCGAAAAGGACAAAATAGATTATACACAAGACTTATTTGCTTTATTTATTTATTTTTATCTCCTTGTGGCGTAGCGTTGCCAAATTTTCCAAAACTTTTTTTTGTTTATTTTTTTTTTGCTTTAATTTTTTAACACAATATAACACATCGTTGGCAAGGTATAAAAGGCGATATCGATCTTCAATGCTTAGCCCTCGTTGAACCCATTATATCTCACCATGACTGCAAGTCATTTGAGACCGATCGCCCTTGCGAATCCAAGCAACCTCGCTACTTAACCTTGTCTGACTAATTCGGGTAATATTGATGTATCCCCGAAATGTCTCTGCCTCAGTTCGCTGAGAGCATAGTCAATAGTATAGTCTTCCTCTAGGCACCATCTGCACACCAGGTCATCCGCGGTGCCAATCCTATGAAGATAGCCTCGCAGGTGACAATGTCCCATCAGCAATCCAACCACGATCCGCAGCTCTTTCCTTTTCAAGATAAGAATCTCCCTAGTAAGTCGCATATTAAGAGCAATTACATGTTTTTTGGTACATCTCATTCCATGGATCCCCTACAGCATTTAATAAATTTGCTTTCCAGCAACAGTGTCAGTTCTCTCTTATTAATAGTAATTGCAACATGCGAGACCATAAATTTAATAAATACTATATTGATTCCCAATACCGGCCATTCTCATAGTGCGAGAGAGGAAGAAGAGTGAAAGCAGTGATCTCCTTTCTTTCTAGTGGGTAGAGCAGACCCAGCAGCCCCCAAGCGAATATAACTACTAACACCGCCCTCCCTGTACCTAGGAACCACACAAGTATGATTAAGCATCCGTTCTTTGTTAGATTATGAAGCACCTCCCTCCACTCAGACACCAGTGGGGCAGCTACTAAGTTGGCTCTACAGCCAATATTGCAGCCCAACTGTCTGAGCAAATGTCAATAGTCCTATTTTTGTTCATATCCCTCTTATAGAGATGTTCATATTGCAGAATAACATAAATTTCCGCTTGAAAAACCGTTGCGTGCTATCCCAGAGAGTAAAACTCTCCGACTTTCGTGTTTCTACCGAACACTCCAACTCCAGTTCTTTAATGCTGTCGAGATCTATCCAATAACCATCAGAATCCATTCCTGGAAAGAGTTTGCTCTTCCTCACAATGCTTTCTACTTGGTATCAAACAAACGTATACTTTAGTTGTTATATATGTAATTCTCCTTTCAGACAGAGAAAAGGACAAATATATACAAACAGTTTGTTTCCTGCAAATACCGTTGTGGTCCTCTCTCCATACCCGTTTCGATCACCTTATGATCTCGTCAGAGCAGCTGTATCGGACCGATAGCAACATTCGCAGGAAATAACTGATACATGAAATATAAATTTCAAGATATGTCGGTAGGATATTGCAACCTGCCACTTACCGACCTCGATGTCAGACTGAAAAATATCGCCAGTCGAACGACATCTATGAATCACTGGAGTAGTGAGAAATTTAAAAAAAAATCAAAATTTCATTATGAAATAAAGAAATCTATCTGCCGTATTTAAATAGTTTGTATATATTTTTCCTTTTTGTAATGAAATGTTAAAATTTAACATTTTTTTTTATTGGAACAACTGCTAAGAGTAACTTATTATTCGTTATTTTTTTTAGCTTGGACTAGACAAAGTTATTGACCAATGATTTCCAAGGACAAATAACTAGTTTAAATGATTTATATGTATTATATTGCTATATAGATTTAATATTATAATGTCTCAATATTTAAAAATGTAGCTGTAATATAATTTTGCAAAAATAATCTTTTTAATATCATTTAATTTTCTTAATACAATAATCCACTATTAGTGGGGGGATTATTAAGTTGAACTTCGTTTATTACGTCAGCCTACGATTGCAAATACATAATCTTGTTCCCATATCGTCAAAAGATCAACTGCATGGTACCTTTACAGTTCTATAGAGCCACAAGCCTCTACATTAGTAGTTGTGAATATCCAGAACACTATAGAATAAGCTGGCATGGTCAGCACTTTAGTTCTAACGATAATTTTAGGTTTCATTTCTGGCAACGTTAGGTTTGGCAAAAGGTTCAAGGTTTGTCCATTTAGACGAATATACCTGAAATCGATAAAGATATATTTACAAGACAAAAATTTTAAGGATTTAGCAACTTATAAAGAAGCCATAAAAATTATATCATTATGGATATTTTTCATATTATATATAAACTAGCGACCCGCCCCGGCTTCGCACGGGTGCAATGCTGATACTAAATACACTACAGAAAAACTGTGACTATTTATTTTATTTTTACAACAATTATTACATCGGCCTCCGACGCGCTATTTATAGGCACGCTGCCGCCGCCCCGGTCGGCCAGTACCGCCGCAAGCGCTACTTCCCGCAATTTTAAATCTGTAATATCTTCGAAAATATTCATTTAAATCTTGTGCTGTAAAGGACCATATAGATCTATATTAAATCAACAATGTATTTAAGCTATTTAATTGGATAAGGATTAATGCTGTATTGGTTAAAATCGCTTCAAAATTTGCCATTATTTGTTGTAAAAAGTAAATGACAAAAAAATGTTATTGTGGGATATCCATGAGAGATAGACATATACCATCGCGGAGTTTTCTGTAGACCTTTTCAATGTGTACAAATAATTAGTACATTATTTTGATAAATCTCGTAGGGTTCAGCCTGCGTTTGCAATGTAAGCGGAAAAAAATATGATAATTAACGACATCACATTAGAAACCTCAAAAATAACAGTATTTCTCCACTATTTAATGGATGTTATTATACATATAAACCTTCCTCTTGAATCACTCTATCTATTGAAAAAAACCGCATCAAAATCCGGTGCGTAGTTTTAAAGATTTAAGCATACAAAAGGACATAGGGACAGAGAAAGCGACTTTGTTTTATACTATGTAGTGATAACACAATGTATAATAAATGTTTATTTGTTTTTGACCCTGTATAAAGTAACTTCATAAAATAACTAAACGTAGTTTGTGTCTAAAAGTAATGCACATTATAATTAAGACAAACAAGTACATAGTGTCATCAGTAAAGTCTGCATTAGGTGGAAAATAAATTCGAATACGGAGATCTAAGACGTCCCAAAGATGTTCAATTGAGTTGAAGTCTGGAGATTAGGATGGCCACTCAAGTACAGTTATATTTTTCTCACCAAACCATTATTTTACTATTTTTGACGAATGGTTCAGTATCATTATTCTGTTAAAATATCCACCGTAATGGCATATCTTCTTCTGCAAATGGAAGCATTGTATTTTCTAACATTTCGTTACATTGAAATCGGTCCATTTTACGCTGCACTTGAATTATGGGCCCTATACCAAATAGAGAAAAACATCTCCAAAACATTATGTTCCCTCTTCCATATTTCACAGTAGGAATTTGGTACTTTGCCTTGAATCTTGCGCCAACCGGTCTCCTTACAGACTTCCTGCCATCAGATCCAGATAGTGATAATTTGCTTTCGTCACTCCAAAGTACCATATTCTATTTTTCTGTAGACCAAGAAAAATGAGCTTTAGCAAACTCCATTCAGGCCTTCCTATTTTTCTTTGATAGAAGCGGCTTTTTAACACCAATTCTTCTGCTCTAAGATTTTGTTTTTTTATTTGTTTTGATGTTTTTCTGGGGTCAAGTTTTGAGATCCTTAAAATAGTTTTATCGATTCGAGAAGTAGTTTTACGAGGTCTTCCCGACCTGACTATATATATATATATATATATATATATATATATATATATATATATATATATATATATATATATATATTATTCTTGTATCTTAAACCTTTTGTTAAAATTAAATTAGAATATATATATATATATATATATATATATATATATATATATATATATATAAATATATATATTATTCTTGTATCTTAAACCTTTTGTTAAAATTAAATTAGAAATATATATATATATATATATATATATATATATATATATATATATATATATATATATATATATATATATATATATATATATATATTTAGGCCAAGGGAAAAATTATTTTTCTCTGAGTCATGATCCATATCCTAACTAATTTTGGTTACTGCCATAAGAGCCGGACTCTTTTGGCTTCAGAAATGCAAAATTAGATTGGCTACAACCAGAATACATTTTTCGAACAAGATGGAGCAATTTCTCACATCACGAATGATTCTTTAGCAGCTCTTCATGATTTATTCCGCGATGCTCCAGCGAGTAATTAAAAATTTCAGTTCCAGACTAAATAATTGTTAAGAAGCGGACGGAGCACGTTTAAGGATGGTTGTTTTTCATAAATAAAAATTCAAAAACTTCTCTATTCTTTAGCAGCAATTAAACAAGTCCGAATTAATTATGATATTGTCTTCTTAAAAATCAAAAACGAAAAACCTTCTGGTACACCCTTTATTATCGTGCAATTACAAAATATCCTGTGTATTATTTTTTAAATTAATAAAAATAGTCACATGATTATGTTAATGTTTTCTAGCAAAACCTAACAAAAAATGCACGTCCATAGGGTAATAGTAATTATCGTTGAAATTCATTTATCGTAGCATTTTGATTTTACTCTGCACTGACCTTATAACAGAGACAAAAACGAACGATTAATATCGATATCGTGTATTATTTTCCAAAAACAAAATTATTAAAAATATTCATACTATAATACTTACTGAGAATATAGTGTGCTTTCTGACGTAATTTCGTAAACATATACGTAACGACTAGATGCAAAACCATCATCAATTTTAACAAAACCAACTTTGTCTTGAAGATTCACTCCAAACACTAAAAAAAAATCGATTTTGTTTGCATTCTGTAAAACGGAATATGGTTTATTCTAGTAAAACGGCACAAATGTAGTTTTTTTTCTCTATACTATTGGGTCATATAAAATGTGAATCGTTAATTAAAATCTTTTATGTGTAATATAAATATTTATATTTTCTGACCTATTACAGACCTTCCATAGGAGTCTCCTAAAATACTATTTTTGGCACAATGCGCATACAGTCTTATTTTCTCGTTACCAGAAGTACTTGCTCCAATTACTGCAGTACCAACAAGTTTTTTATAAATGATGCTTAACCACCAGTCCTTAAAATAACTAATTAGTTGTAATAACATGTAGGTAATTAAATTTAAGTGCAGGAGAACCAATTGGATCTAAATTTATGCGAATTAGTCCAATCAATAGAGATTTTTTCATGTAAACAAAATTAACAGTAAACTGCCTGCACCAAGTGTTAAAGGGCAATCCGTAGATGACTAAAACACAAAATCTAATTCCAACTGTGCATTACATAACACAATACAATAAAGTTAAAACAAACAAGGTAACTTCAGTAAAGTTGATTGTAGCTACAGTTCTCCTCTATACATAACTTTTACCTATGTAACGCTTACTGTTGGCAGTTTCTTAATTGTTTTTAATGACAGTTGCGGCTTCTTGAATATTTACTAAAGTTCATTACGTGTATTAATTTCAACTTTATAAATTATTAATTTCATGTGGCAGCACAGATAAAAGTCCAGCGTATTAAAATCTGTGCTACGAGGAGGCCAAAGAAATTCACTACCGCGACTAATCCATCGATAATAAAAATGTTGATCGAGATGAATCTGAACTACAAGTGGAAAATGAGGTAATTCTCCATTTTAAAGATACATTGTCTAACAGATTAAAAAAGTAATTCTCTAAGAATGGCCAATATGCATCATCATTAAGTCTTTGTGGAAATAATTGTCGATAATATCACATCAAATGTTGAAAATAATTCTCTCTCTGTAGGAGTGGATTTCCAACAGCAAAATAATGACTGTTTCTCCAGTTAAATATTCCACGTCAAGTGAACGTCGGCACATCAATAAATATATATTACTTAGTAGGTGACTTATTATCTATCGAGCCCACGCGGTGTAAGTGCTATCGAATCATCGCTCGCTCTGCGAGAGTGCATCGTCAGCGTCAAAACTTCAGAAGGAAGTAGGGGGGCGTACAAAAGAGCAATAAATTACGCGTAATACTTTTAGGAAAAAGAAACCGTGAAAAATAAAGTTACATGGTTGGGTTGTTGTAGACTATATTTTAACCCCGAAACTTTAAAAATTTCCAAAATTTACGAGGACGAAACGTCAAATAATTTACATAATACTTACAGGATTTGGATAATAACTGTCATTAAGTAAAGCATAATGGCCTTTAAAAATACTCTGTCTTATAACAACATTTATGCCCTTTTGAGCGCTAAGCCCCAATTTATCTATCCAAATAAAGCCGGCGATAAATCTATCAGAAAGACCAGGAGCTCCAGAGTGCCACGCTGATGATGTTTCCCCTGAAATGTAGATGAGCATTTATACATAGTTGATTGATAGTAGCAACTTATATGCTTACCCAACCAAATAGTTTTACTCAAATCTAGGATATTATTAACAATATGCGTTACTGTATCTATACAATCTTCCAAATAGTCAAAAACATATGGATTCAAAAATTCACTGGGGGTTGCATTCATTCCACTAAAATAATAGCTGAAAATGAATAAAATGCATGCATTAATTCTTTTGGTTATATTATAGTCCAGGGATGAATACTTCTGCATTTGGCAATTCGCATTCGATGTTTCAAAAGACTACAATATATTTTCAAATGTGCAAAAATTAATTAAATTATTAACCGTTCTATAAATTTAATACAAAAGATACTACGAAAAGTTTATCGCTAACAATGAATCATAAGATTTTTTGATATTTTATTTTTCAACATAATAAAATATGAGGTTCCTGATTTAATTCGAGAGTTTATAATAATGAGTTATTCTACTGTAATTTATAATAATGAGTTTTACTACTTTATCAGATTTTAAGGTTATATGACTAATTCTTTGTGATTCAATTTTAATTTTTAATTTAGCAACTGTTACAGTATTTTAATTTTTTGTGTATTTATATTTACATTGTGTATCGCACGCATAATTACAGTGTAAAATGACTTTGCTATTCTGTAATATATTTATTATTTATTTATTTGATTATCTTTAAGTAACCAAAAAAGGAATAATTATTAAGGATAGGTAATTTTATCAAATATAAATGAAAATCATATTTATAAAACATACAGTTTTTGTTTGGGAAACTTTTAAAGTGAGGGACCAAAACTTTATTAAATGATAGTAGGCTTGAACTATTTTTTTAGTATAATTATCAAGAACCATATCTTACAAATTATCACCTCCAGACATTTTTCACTCTATTTTATAACACAATAATTCAATCTTTTATGCTTGTTGTCACATATACACAACAGAATTTGCATAATTATTGTATGATAATGGTTTTCTCAAGGTGCTGGAATATTATTTTGTATATTTAATTACATGAAAATCATTTTTAAGCACTTACTGATGCCAAGTTACAGCATTAACAGCTTGGGACCCAGTAATCAAAAATTCCATGAAATATTCTTCTATCTCTTCAGTTCTTAATCTTGTAGTGGATGGTCCCACCAAATATGAATTATTATATAGTTTATATCTATTTAAAATGTTTCTTAATAATATATAGTCAATTCCTAACTGGGCAGGACTAACGCTGGTGTTAAACTTGTGTTCATAGGAATTCGGTTCTATCAAACATAAAAAAGATTGTTTCTTTAATTAACAAAAAAATAAAATAAAAAATACCATTTCCTAGCTCCCAATTTAAGACAAGGCCATTATCTTGGGAAAATTGGATCATTTCTTCAGCATTTTTAGAATTCCAGGAATTATTTTCATATCTCAGTAGGGAATTAAGATCATATATAACATCCATATTAGCACTCTTTGCTAGCTTATAGAGTTTCAACCAGTCAGAGCCTACAAACAATAAATAATCATTATCGATGTGGGTGATTTTTTCCCTTTTTTCACTAAACTACTGTGTAAAGTGTTTTACTTTTTGATACCCCTATACAGGATTTATTAAAAATTAAATTTTAATAACGAAAATTTTGACTAAATCTGTTACTAGAACAAATAAATAATAATTGCAAAGAACACCCGATATATTTCACGGAACAAAAATCCCTACATTACTTTCTGGGTATTTTTAGTATGTATTTGCTTTCTGTCAGTATCTATTTCTCTCTAAAAGGAGGACGCTCCAAATTCGATAGCTACATATTTTTTTTATGTATGTACGTCGATTATTCTGGAACAGCGATACCAACTTAAATGAAATTTTTACTTTATGATGTTAAGGTTAGTTCAGGCACGACGTTCCTGCAGTGGTGTTATATCATTTTGGCGGAAATTGGTTCAGTAAAATCCAAGATGGCGCTTATAATATGGCGGACAAAAAAAATAATTTTATCAGATTTCCTCTCAAAACTAATATAAGGGAGTTTTTGGAGTAGCACATAATGAATCTAAAATTATTTTTAAAAAATTCAATATGGCAAATTTCATATGGCGGTCTAAAAATTATACAGTTTATAGTATTGAATATAATAAAAAGGTATCACGAGGATAGAAATTTTGTATAAAAACCCAAACAAGGGCGCAAAAGGAATACAGCTATGAATGACCCTTTTTAAGGTTGTTGTAATCAGCTAGGGACTCTTACAGTTTCGTTATGTCCGTCTGTCTTCATTGATTTTTCAACTTTTGCAATGAAATTGTGCAGACACCTGCTTTCAATTAACTCAAAAACAAACCTAGAGAAAAATAAAAAGTTTAGAGCATCACCCGTGTGAAAAGGATTAAAAAATTTTTTTCGTTAACTTGATGGAATATTATTGCTGAAGTCTTCAACAATGTAATTAAATATATTGTTTAGCATTTTTTATTTAGTCACTTTATTCATGAAATATGAATCTCTAAAGTCGCTTTTAAAATGTTTTCCCTCTAATTTTCAAGCAGGTAAAATTCTGAGATTTTCTTCTATAATAAACTTGGTAGAAGAATATTAACATTCAGTAAGACATGCTGTATCTACCTGATAAAGTAAAAGTGGAAGATTCATTAAAAATGGCATTTTCATACTTGGAAGAACAGTTTTCACCATTTTCATTATTACAAAATAGTATTTGATCAGCCTGATTGCCTCCAATCCGTAAATATGCTGGAGACAAATATTTTATCATTTTTATAAGCTTAGGATCTCTGAAAATTAAACAAAATGTAATAAATTTCTAGTGAAAAGGAAGAAACAAGAGGAATTTTTAGCATACCCAAACATAGTACATTTTATCAGAAATTGTTAACTGCATTTTTTAATAGCAGATTTTCAATCAATAAATATTTACTTGTGAATGTATATTCAATAGTAATGTCATAAGTTAACAGAAATAAACTAATACAAGTAATATAATAAAATTTCTAAAAATTTAAATATTTTTTTTTTAACCTACCAACTTAAAAGACATATCGACACAGCTAGCTAATAAAATATAAATTCTCATTAAACAGGATTAATAAGATCAAGAGGAAAGTGCCGCTAAGGTAAAATTTTCAGACAGGCCATTAAAGTTGTTTCTAAAAAGCTGCCTTCAGTAAGGGTTAAAAAATTTACTAGCATAATGATTTTTTCCATCTCTGGCTCTTGCAGTTCTACTATGATTTACAGCAATATCACTCCTTTTTGCTATATTGGTGAAAATCACTGTTTTAAGTGTAACAATTAAGTTTTTCTTAACATGCATGAGGCATCTAAGGACATAGATGCGTAGCAAAATAAGGATACCCAGAGAAATGGAACTGCTTTGACTGATTTGTTTGATAATTAAAAATTTCCTTTGTAACCCTTTTTTTAAAAAGCAGTTTATGAATTAAATTATTATAAAAATAAAAACGAAACTAAAAAAGGATCTTACGTCATATTAAAATGCTTAAATCCATCGGTTATTACTGTACTATCCAGACCCAAACTTAAAAATTGGCTACTGACAGTTTGAATAGGATTTCCTTTAGTTTGAATGATGAGTTGGCAAAAATTTAGTGAGACAGTTTGAAATATTAAAATATATGTTATCACAGTCAGTCCTACGAGACCAACCAGTAGAGTCAGACTGGACCATGATAGAAGGCCAAATGTTTTTAGGAATTTAGCTAAAAAAAATAAACGTTACGAATATACTTTCATCTTATGAAGTAGTTAAATTTAGATATTGTTATGAAAAATATAAAATAAATACAATTATCTTATTTAAGGGAGTCTGATATTTAACATATAGGTAATTTACTATTTAACATAAAGTTAATTTTACCTAGTTTTATTACATATTTCTTCATTTTATATAGTTTTACTTAGTACACCTATGAATTTTATTTTGCTAAAAAATCGCCCATCACAAAATATAAACAGACATAATCTCAGACAAAGAATTCTTATCTAAGCATCAAATAACACTGGTAGGAAGAAAGAAAACTACCAGCTACTAAGCCACACCAAATCCCTTTAACTACTACTAAAAAACCTAAATCTAAAGTCCGTTTCAATTTCAGAACCAAAAAACAAGAAAAATTCCCGGAATCATACCCAAAAATTTAAATTTTTTAGGTTTTCCTTAAACAATAATTTTAGGTTAGTTATGATGTTTTTCATAGACATAAGAGTAAAAGATACTCTAATGTATATAACATAAATATATATTATGTTTTTATAGATTGCGAGTTCCCACAATGCGAGAGAGGAAGAAGAGTGAAAGCAGTGGTCTCCTTTCTTTCTAATTGGTGACCCCAAAAAACGAATAATACTGGCTGTATTCTTTTGAGTAAATTATCACTGATCAAAGTGAAACTGATAACTTCATGTTCTTTTAAATATGCATTTACTTGTCATTGAGTAGACGTGATCATAATTACTTCAAGTGACAGAACTGAAAGTGATAATTACTCAAAAGAATATACCTACTGTATGTCTGGTTCTATGCTCCACCCATCAAGATTATTGCGTTTACTCTGCTTCTTCTCTCGGACTGTTGGAACGGCCGGCATTAGGGAGGCGCAATTTAATGGTAATATTTCCTAAGTTTAGGGTTTAGACAGAGACGCAAGACAAATTAATATTACTTTACTATAGACTGCGGATTCTATAGAAAAAAGTTGGCTCACCCTTAAAAAGACCGTTTTCGAGGGACAGGACCTCTCTTTCTAATGGCAGAGCTAAGCACTTACTCCAAATGTCATTGAATACTCCTGTGACCTGACCGAAACTAGAAAGGTTCTGCTCTTCGAAAACGCTCTATCTTTTTTTAAGCGTGAGTCCACTTTCTTCTATAGGAACCGTAGTCTATATTAAGTAATATTAACGTCTATGGCTTTAGCCCAAGTGGGTTCACGAATTTACTGCGGATTCTATAGAAGCGCGTTGGCTCTTGCTTAGAAAGAGACGGAGCGAAATAGGACAGTAGTACTTCTCTATGGGTGGAGCTAAGCACGATACTTTCCATGATCACCATTAGAAAGAGAGGTACTACGATCCCATTTTGCTCTGTGAAAAGAGAGGTATTACTATCCTCTTTCGTTCTGTTTCTTTCTAAGCTAGAGTCAACGCGCTACTATAGGACCTGCAATCTATGTACTATACCACGGATCCTATAGATGCGCATTGATTCTCGCTTAGAAAAGGACGGCGTTTACGATGAGTATTACCTTTCTTTCTACTCCACGGTTTAGAGAGATACTACTCATCGAAAACGCTCTCTCTTTCTAAGCGTGAGTCAATCTGCTTCTATAAGATCCGCAGTCTATATACCCCTTAACTTTTATGTCTATGGTGTACATTAGCGGGTGAGATCCGATCTAATATTTTCCTATCTTTCTGTTTTCGGGATCAATAACTATGTATTCCCGTTTAAAAAAATGACCTCGACCTTGTAATGACATTCAAGGTCATCTTTGAATCTGCAAGTAAAAATCCTAAACCCCCTCATACTATAGTCTCTTCCACTCAAAATTTTCGAGTTATATAAACATATCGGTGCAGTAACATACTGCAAACATTTGATGTCCTGTATCTAGAATACCTTTAATTTTTAATAGTTGAGCTCAGGACGCCTTTTGATCAGCATGCTGCAAAATTCGACCGGAGTCGCATTTTTGCTAAATTTCGACCAGAGTCGCATTTATGTTTCTGTTTTCACCAGAGGGGTGAAATGGTACTTTTATTTTTTATGTGGAAATTCTACTTCCTAAGAAAGAAGTTACAGGCGTATCGGGCAAACACATAAGTGAAAATAAATAAATATTCACAAAATTGGACTTAGTGCGTGCGAACTCAAGGATAAGAGCTAGTACTGAAATAGGTATTCTCAGTTATCAATATGAGTTTGTCTGTAAAAAAAACTTTTTAAGGAACTAGTAATAGAAAGTCATATAGAATACATATGTTTATTATTTTAAAGTAATTCCATATCCTAAATATTTCTAACATTCTCTCTTATTCCTGTTTCTGTCCAGTAATCTGAGTTGCCCCCAACCTAGCTGGATCCTGACTTGGGTAATGTACTGTTGGCTTTGGAGGTGGTATAGTTATATCCCCAATACCTGGAGGCATTGTACTAGTGCTTGGGGCACTGCTCACTACAGGTGGCGCAAAAGGAGGCAATTGTGGAGGCCCGTGATTAAAGAAAAACGGTGGTAGAGGAGGAGGTCCAAACATCTGAGGCACCATGATAGATGGAGGGGGAGGCATGCTGGGAAGTGGAATGTGACCTGGTTCCAAATTGAAGAAATTATTGCTGAGTTCTGGAAGTGCACCAGGAAGACCTGGGACAGCTGGATAGGCTTCTTCTATTTGTTGGTGAGATGGACCTGTACGACCTAAAAATTATATTTTAGAATTTTTTAAAATTTGTTATTCATGGTTTTCTTAATAAAAAGGCTAGTTAATTTATGATCGTCTTACCTTGGGATCTTCCCCACTTAATTGTTAGTCTTCTTCCGCCTAAAATTAATTTATTAAATGTTTTTTCCGCCGCTGTCTCAGCTGCTATTCTGGTGGTGAATTGTACAAAGGCACATTGCTGCTTTGACACCAAACTTACTGAGCGAATTTCACCATATTGATAAAAATGATCTCTAAAAAAAAGAATATATTAATGCTAAAATTTCCTTTAAAAAAATTAAGAAAAAAAATTGTTCATTACAGTGTTATAGATAACATAATAATAATCCTATCATAAAAAATAAAAATCATCTCTCAATTTCTAGTTATTTTTATATTACACTAGACTGATTAAGGTGGTCTATTTGCTACCACAAGAGTCAAATGAAGTGCAGTAACCAAAGTAAATTAAAATGCTTATAAAAAATAATATAATATAAAAATATATAAATATTTTGCAAAGCATTTATCATTGAGATAGAAGATATAAAAAAGACATTAAAACTTCATTTGACTCATTTAAAACAGCTACTCGTAACTAGTGTGTGATTTGGCAACGTTGTATTTTTACTGTTTATGTTTATCCCCGAGACAGTGCTCTAATCTTACTCTTTCTTAATAAATAATTTTACACAATAGTAAAATGTTTACTCATAATATTCGAACTTCTCATGGCAAAGATGCTGGTAAATTTGTAAGTATTGAAAGTGAACAATGACGTCAAAATATAGTGAATGCAAGAAAAGGTACATTAGAAGAAAATTTTACTTCACAAAATTTGTATGTTCATAATAATAAACTAGTGATAGAAATGAAATGTATTGTTGATGATGAACTTTGTGTAAAAATTGTGTTTTATCAATAGCTTTAAGACATTGTTAAAGAAGAAATTTTTGCCTTAGCATAACCTGGTTAAAGTGCAGAAAGATTGGCATTACAAATCAACTAAGTGAGAGGAATTTGAGAATCATTGTCGGATTTTCTTTGAGCTGTTTTCTGACTGTAAGCAGAGAAACCTCTAAATACAAGAAGGAAAATGATGATTACCACCATCCTAAAGTATAGATACTTTTAGATCAAAATCAAATCAATCGCTGGTTGATTTTTTTTGTGGGGTCCTCTTAAAGAATTAGTTTATGAGGTTATAATTATGACAAGAAGCATTTAGTCACAGGAATAAATAATGTGTACGTTTTAAAAGAAGAGGTGCAGCTTAAATAAAAAATTCTTTGATTTTGAAAATTCCCAAATATCAGTTTTGTATGAAATTGTACCAAATATTTAGTCCGCTATAGTAAATCCAATATCTTGAATGTTAAAAAATTGATTTTAGATTCGTGAGCTATGCTCACAAAACGCCCTAATATCGATATTGAATGAACTTGAAACATGTAAATTTTTTAGTCCGACATGTTTTATCCTGCTTATTGGGTTTGAAAAATTAAGATCCGCCCCAAAAATCGCCCAATATCAATTTGGACAAAGTTGAAAAAATATAAAATTTTTAACCATATGTATCTGCCAGATTAAATTGTAAAAATTAATTTCAATTTTGAAAAAATGTGCACAACATAGAAATTCCAACCCATCATACTAAATAAAAAAAAAAAAAAAAAAAACTCTTCTTTACCCTCTAAAAACCCGCAGTAGCATAACTTTAAGCTTGTTACTGTTGAAGAACTTAAGGAGATTGTTTTTGACCTACCAAATAAAAATGGATCAGATGATATAAATGTTATGTTTTTAAAGAGTTGTTTTGATAATATAGCTTTACCACTTCTTAATTTGATAAATTCGTCATTTTTAGCATGTAAAGTTCCCTATGAATTGAAAATATCAACTATTGTTCAGGTTCCTCTTAACATGCTTAGCTGTGTTGAAAAAATCATGGAAAAAGAAGTGATAAAACAATTGTTAGAATTCATAGACGCCAAAAAAATTATAAATAGTATCGGGTTTTCAGGGTAAGCATAGCTGTGAAACTGTAGTGCAGTATGTCTTTAATGGCTGGAAACATAGTTTTGATTAAAATCTTATTACGGGTGCTGTATTCTTGGATTTGAGGAGGACCTTTGAGACTTTGGATAGAGAAAGACTATTTAAAAAATTATAAAGTGTCGGTATAAGGGTTGAAGTGTTGGAATTTATGAATAATTATGTGATTAATAGAAAACAAAGACTGAAATTGAATGACGTGGTAACTGACGAGATTGAAAGCAGCATGGGTGTTCCACAGGGTAGTGCGGTGGGTCCGATATTATTTTTTATATATATAGTGAATACATCTGGTGATTGTTGTATACACTTTTTTGCAGATGATGTTCTTTTATATTACACACTTAACTTACACTTAACTCGACATTACAAAATTTATATTGGTGTTCTTGTAACCAATTAAAAATAAATGTGTAAAAAAACAAATTCATGATAATCTGCAATGAGAACTTTTTCTCGTGAAGATCCTATTATAAAAGTAGTCAATGAAACAATTGAAATAGTGGAAAAGTTTAAATATGTAGGAATAATCATAGACAGACAACTTAAATCTAAAGAACATGCGAATAATTTCATAAAAATAATCCCTTATAAAATTAACTATATTTACAGATGTTCTAATTTTTTAACAAGGTGGACTAAAACAATCCTGTTTAACACTCTGGTATTGCCGCACTTCGTAATCCAAGGCTCCATAATTTTGTTCCTATTTAATCGAAATGAAACGGCTAGATTTCAAAAACTGCAAAATAGAGCCATGAGAGTAATACTCTCACGTACAAGAACATCAATTAACTATATGCGTGCGGCGGGGGCAATGCGGGATTGGTGTGCGGGAATGGGATTGGTGTTGAATTGTGAGAAGACTGGTCTGGTGTCGTTCCGAAAGAATCGTCAGTGTTCAGAGTTTGTCTATGTGCACTTGCAGGGAAGCACGATTCCGGTGGCTGAGAGTGTTGGATTTCTGGGTGTTACCTTGGATGCTACCCTTAGTTGGGAGCAGCATGTTGCGACTCTACAGCCGAGACATAATAGGTTTTGTGCTCTGGTACGTCCATTGAGGCGATCACTGGCTTTGCAGTCGCTGAAACAGTTTTATTTTGCAGAGGTGCAATCATTGATATCTTATAGTGTGATTTTTGGGGATCATCTTCGACTGCTCAACAAATTTTTATTACACAAAAAAGAATTATCCGAGTTATGCTGGGGTTGCACCCTGGAAAATCATGTAAACCTCATTTTAAGTCTCTGAATATCATGACTGCACCATCATTATATTTTCTGTCCCTGGTGATGTTTGTCAAAAAGCATCATGACCTCTTTGCTGCGCACTGAAATGTCAACTGTCACAAGAGGCAGAGGGGATCTAAGGGTGCCAGCCCATAGTTCGGCATATTTTGAAAAAGGGCCTTATTACATGGCTGTCAGGGCCTATGGCCTGTTACCACAAAAAATAAGGTCTATTGAAAATAGTTTACGCTTCAAGCAAGCCACAACTCAGTTCTTACAGAATAAATGTTTTTACGATTTTAAATTTAGATTTTAGGAAACCTATTTACTATTTTAGTAGCTGTTGTATATTTCTATATATATATATATATATATATATATATATATATATATATATATATATATATATATATATATATTAGCATAGATTTGTTTCGCTTTTGTGACGTTGCTTTGTTAAATTTGATTTGATTTAGTTGGCAATAAAGGAATTTATTATTTATTATTATTATTATATGTTGAGGGAAATGCAATGGTTCTCGGTGGAGGACTTCTTTAACTATAAGACATTGATCTTTATTTTTAAAATCCGATCGGGTAGTTCTCCCTCATATTTACAAAATCATATTAATTATAATAGAAATATACATGCATATGGCACTAGATCCCAGGATGACTTTTATATTCCTCCAGTATTAAAGAGACAAACACAAACCTCTGTATTCTTTACAGGTCTAAACAGTTTTAACCAATTGCCCACAAATATTAAATCTTTAAAATCTCTAAATAGGTTTAAACAGTGTCTGAAACAGTATTTTTTAATAGGATTTATCCTTGAGGGACATAAACTTTATGTTTTTTTTTTTAGATTTGTGTCAGTTTAGTTTAGTATGTCATTGTTTTGAAAAGCTTGACTATGTTTGATTCTTGTTTTTAATTTTAAAATATGAACTTAGTTGTTAAGATTTGTGTGTAATTATATTAGTCTATGACTAAATAAAGGATTTATATATAATCCAGAAAAAAATTTTTAGACCGCCATACTGATTTTTTTAAAACATTTTAAATTCGTTATTTACACACTCAGGAACTCCTCAGCAACAAATTTTGAAGAAAATCGAGAGAAGTTAAATGTTTAATCCGCAATATTGGATTCGCGATACTGAATTTTTTAAAAATTATCTTAAACCCCTAATTTACACCCTCAAAAACCCTCTATTCCAATATTGGACAAAATCGAGAGATGTAAAATTTTTAATCCGAATTTTTTTAAATGATTTTAGATTCGTTACATACGGCCCCAAGTTTGAAGAAAATGGGACAAAATTAATTTTTTGTCTGTTGATTTATTTTATATATATGTATATATATATATATATATATATATATATATATATATATATATATATATATATATATATATTTATTATCAGCGTCATCTTAGATTTTACTAAACCAATTTCGGCCAAAATAATTTCATTCAAATCTGAGCCGCCGTTCCGGAGTAATAGACGTAGATACATAGCGGTCGAATGTAGAATCTCCTTTTTTACAATTAGGTTAAAAATATTTTAACTTATGTTATCTATCACACCTCCAAATGCCTACATCACTCTTCCTTACATATGGTATATTCAGTTACCTCACAACAAACATAACGTTTATATTTAACTTAATGTTTCAATTAGTATAACAATATTAGGAAGTTTCTATAATGTATCTAGTTTAAAACAAATCTCACAGATATATTTACTATTTTCACTCTTTAAGTAATCAATATTTCTACTAACCTGATATCTTGCTCCGTTAAGTTACCCAGATTTCCTATATACAAAGTAGTAATAGTTTTATCGTCTGGTGGCTCCAGAGTAGGCATGGCGGCTGCCCTCTTTAACAATTTATCAGCTACAGGGTCATTTACACCATAGTAGCGATCCTTTATATTTTGATCTGCCAAAGGATCATCAGGATCAGTTGGTTTTTCGTGGCGATATGGACACTCTTCACCTATAAACAAAAAGTAAAAGATAAAATTTATTATTGATCTATAATAAGGCGCTATATATTAATATATGAAAAAATATTTTCTAAAGTAAAATTGATTATCGAGGCTCGCCAGTAAGGCTTTCGATAAGATTAATTATTTGATGCATTTGTATAGTGTTCCAACTTTTCTAGATAATTTATTAAATTGTTGTTTAATTTTTTTTGTAATCGTACCCAGTATGTATTAGTTAATAATTTTAAATCCTGTCTATATGGCAGTACATCTGGGGTACCACAGGGCAGGAAACTGGATCCTCTTTTGTTTTTTTTTTTATTTTTTAATGATATTGCGAATGAGTGTAGTAACTCTATAGAGATTATCTAAAATTTTACCAGAAATAACAAATTACTTGTTGCTGCAGAAAGTGTGTTACATAAATAAGGCTTTTAATAAGGACATATGAAGTGTAGTTATTTATACCAAAAAATGTTTAATTATATCACGGAGGACTATAAATTGGAAAGAAAAAGAGAGACTAAAATCCTTGATATACTTTTTGACTGAATTTAATTTTAGTGGAGAATTTTCTGCCAATAGAATACTTGGTTTCGTGTTCAGAAAGTTTCATCATTCAAAATTAAACATAGAAAATAAAATTAAAAAAAAAAATTGAACTGATTTCTAAAAAGCGATAAAAAGCGAAAAACAATTTTTATTCGAAATTGAAATTTTTGAAATCGGAGACAAATTATTACTAAATGAAACAAATAACTACTAAGATAAGACACATAAAAGCTACGTTAAGAAAGCAATTCCAAATGAAGTATTTTTCAATCATATTATGTGAATCACATTTTGTCAGGTATTCATTTGGTGCTGACTTCAAAAATTTTATTTTCATATAAAAATTTATATTATTTTTCGCTTTTTAGCGCTTTTTTGAAAGTTGGAGCATTTTTTTTTTTATAAAAATTTTAGAGAATTCCCCTCTTTACCAAATTTCATGGTTATATAACAAATTTTTTGAGAATTTAGATATTTTTCACTTAAATAAATACTGTACCTCATTTGGAAAATGTGGATTTTGGCAAACAAGTTATTCCATTATTATGTTGATATGGATATCTTTAACATGTCCTTAAAAAATTTCAAAAACCTTTTAAAGCAATATTTGTAGTGTAAAATGTAACTTTTCATTTCATCATATAGTCTTATATGCTACAATATACCACAGTTAAATGGCTACTTTGG
The DNA here is from genome assembly GCA_034092305.1 of Diaprepes abbreviatus. Taxonomy (NCBI): domain Eukaryota; kingdom Metazoa; phylum Arthropoda; class Insecta; order Coleoptera; family Curculionidae; genus Diaprepes; species Diaprepes abbreviatus. Next base: position 4,043,219 of record JASJET010000125.1, on the reverse strand, counting down.
ATTTGTCTGTTAATGTTTAGCAATTTTAATTCCTTCTAAGGCCTCTTTGTAAGTTACAAAGTGTTATAAATTTTTAAATTGATATTACCATTTATAAAGCATTCATTTATTTGTCTATTTATAGTATTAATTAATAATTACCTCTTCGACACTCTCCTTTTACCCAAAAGGAACAAACATGGGGTCGGTTTCTTTTATAATATGGAGCAGTTCTAGCTAATCTTATCAGCAAGTCATTGTGTTCATTTAATTTGGAGTTCAAAGTTCCTGGGTCTGATCTTGCCAGCTAATAAAAAAAGATATTTGTTACCTATATATAATATAAAATGATACAAAGATTATGTACTATTAACTTACTTCACTTTCTCTATTCTGAATGTAGAATTCTTTATTAACATCACTTTTAGGTAAATCATCCTTCATTTTCAAAGCAGCATCTCTTACTTGAATGGGTAAACCATATTCCAAATCCAGCAGGCATGTCTGACATACATTTTTCAATTTGCTACAAGTTTGGCAGACCTCGGTTTTTTTAAAACGCATTCTTGCACCTTAAAAAACAAAAAATTAATAAATTTGTTATTAGGTAGAATGGCTAATAAATGCATTAATTAGAGTAAATGAAAAATTCCTTAAAAATGAAGTTATCATCAAATTATTGAGAAAAGAATAATTAAAAAAGAAAGAAAATGAAATGTATAGTTTTAAACCTAAATGCAGTTGACAAAATGAAGATCCTTCAGACATCTTGCTTTTAAAGTATTTATGAAAGTAGTATTAATTTAAACACCAGCATTAAGTTGGTTTTTTTTCACTAATACTGAGATTACTACTTTTCTTTTTAAATCTATCATCAAAAAGTACAATTTTTAATATTATTATTACTGTCACAATGCTGAACATTCTCACAGAGAGAGAAAGAAAGCTCAAAGCAGTAGTCTCCTTTCCTTCTAATGGGTGGAGCATAGAAACAGACATGGAGTATTATTCACACTTGGGGATCACATGATTCTCCGCGCCACATATTAGGAAGAAAGGAGACCACTGCTTTCACTCTCAGTTTTATGCGAAATGAATAAAGCTGAAACTATTAATTCCTGAAATATAACTGACAGCTAATACACTAAATATTTTAGTGAAGCTCGAGAGGTAAGGAGAAAGCAGATGTAATGAGCTCTTAGAAGTATAATACCCTCCATAAATAGAGCATGTATTTTTTGCATCTGAATCTAAGCCAGTATGTAAAAGATTATCTAGAATTATAGTTCACCAACAGGCCTCTTTTTTACTTACCTGGACACCACCGGAACACAGTAAAAGGTCTGGAGCAAATTTTGCATTCCTTTCCATATTTTTCCTTGGTCATACGAATGTATGGATTATCACCCAAACATGTTTGGCAAAGAATTGGAAAATCCTATAAAAATAATACAATGATGTAAAAAGTTCTATAAAGTTTGTGTTTTTAATAATATCAAAATTGTAATTCAAAAATTCACAATTTTGAAAATTGGGCTTAAAATATGTCCTAGTAAATATGCTTTTAGAAGTGAAATCTCAAATATTCAATTTATTGAGGAAAATTAAAAACTTACAGCATCTTCCCAGTTCTGCCTGTTGTAAGTATTTGTTGTTTTAGACGTTGCCATGCTACTTTTTCAACATAAAACTTTAAAATTATACTAAAAATGATTTTTCTTTATTTCTTGTCGCTTTTTTAAATGTTAAAAACTTACTAAAAACATAAAGTAACGTTAAAACCACAAAAAATACCATTAACATCTCATAACCTAGAAAACAACATCGTAATAGAACACTGACATCTTGAAATATTACAACCAATCACCACAAATAGTTCGCGTAATAACCTGAAAACAGCAACGTACCATGCGTCTTTAGGGTATATAGTCTGTGGCAACACTGAATTTCACTGTTACCAATATAAAAATTATGCGCTCGAGATATGATCGGCTTGAGAGTGAGTCCACACGATACGAAAAATTTAGGCGGCAGCGTAGCGTAATAAGACATATGTCAAATTTCAAGCATTGTGATTTGTTCGATTTAAAAAAAGACAAAGACCGAAGATTTCCCGCCTAAATCCGCCTTTTCCAAGGTCATTACGCCAAATGATGTTTAACTTTTCAGCGGACTGCTTTAAAAATGGTGGAAACTGTTTATTTCCAATATTTTGTATGAAAACATAACCTATGTTTTTTTTTAAACTTTGTTGTTTTATTTAGCGAGTTTTCAAATAATGGATATTTATGAATTATGTTAAATTGTTTTAATTTATTAAAAATGCTTGTTACCGAAAATCATTACTACTTGATTTTCAAAAAAAAAACTATTTTTGTTCATTTTTTTATTAATTTTATAATAATTGCAATAATACAGGTGTTCGTTATATAAATTAAAGCTTATGAAATAAAGGCCATTATATAATACAATTTCTATTCAACGACAATCTCTGATATCGAGACGCTAATCCACAGACATGCCCTTAGCTATGGTTACCAGATCAAATAATGAGATTCCCTGACAATATCCCTAACGTTTCTATAAATATCCGGACATTTTATCTGAATGTTGTATGTTAAGGCAGTGAGATTTTCAAAATTTTTGCAATCAAAGCATCAAATGCCAATATCGAGTGAGTCTTCTCATTAATGGGAGCGTAGGGGACTAAGGAGAGACATAGACTGTCTATATTGTTATAAGCTTTGCCTTTCGTTGCCACCAATGTTATAACTTTGCTAGTTCTGCTTTCAGTTTATCATTGGTTTCGATGAATTCAAATAAATCTTCTAATATTACTTTTTTAATATTTTATTATAATGTTCACTAATTCATGAGGTAACAACAGTTTTTGTTTTTACTTACTAATTTAATGTTACTCTTGTAGTTTTTTGATTTTAGTTCCTCTCATCATGTCCTAGTTATATTCTATTCTGTATCTAAATTATATATTTTACAGTAATAGGCGTACTAACAAATATAACTTATAATTATTTATTTACATGATTACTGAAATGAAAAAGTGTGTATTTATGGGACGATGACAATAAACAAAACTAATGATCTCTGTAAAAAGTAAAGTTTTAGAGTTTCGGAGATTAAGGCATGCTTTTGTTTGAGCCTATTAGAACATAAATTTACTTAAGATATAACTGTTTCTTAAGGGAGTATTAAATATTAGACTATAATTATATATTAATCCACAAGAGTAACTTAAAAATATATATAGTAATTTAATAATTAATAATTTGTAGTAATAGTTGGTTTACAACAATGTCTTGTGTTAAGGTTCTACTCTAGACACAATTTAACTTAAAGAACATATCATGTGAAGAATGTCATGAAATGGTTATAAAAGTCCAGCAATTGCCAAAAGAAACATCAAGCAATAAAAAGTATGAAACTAAATTTATTAATATACTAAATTAACAATTCACTCATTTTGTTAACGTTTAATCAATTTATTTTTTTCTCACTAGAATGATTAATAAATATTTTTTCATTACTTATATTTTCCTCTTTTAATTTCAAAAAAATACTGACAATTGCAGTTTTTCCCTCTTTCTTCGTAACAAGGGGCTAAAATTTCAGACATGTCAGGAAAATTCCTGTCGTCTGGTAACCCTACCCTTAGCAAATTTTATATAAACCTATTATAAACAATTAAAAAGTAAAAATTAACATTAATGGAAATTTAATAACAGAAATCCAGTTAGTGTTATATGTAATATATTCTTCTAAAAACTACAAAAATTGTAATTATTAAAACGATTGTTAAAATGACACTTTATATTAAAACTCTCCTCTTTGAACTCTTTGGCAATTCTTTACCAGGTAGAAGTGGCAAACTTCAGAAATAAAACTTGCTTTAAAGAGTCTCATATTATCGCACAAGTAACATGACTAATTTCAAAAACACTGTTTACCGACTCGGAATTCGCACTGTTGCTTTCACATGCTGATTTCATCAGCTAAATATTACAATGTTTTTTCAAACCTTGTAATAAGGGTATAGCTGTACACATTTCCATAGCGTGTTTCCTATTTATTGGCCCAACAACAGCTTTTCAAACTCACCAAGATAACAGGAAAATATTTTTAAAAAATCAGGATCACTTTCTCGCATTTCTTGAATTAAATCATTAGTATGTCCAAGCCTTTCTCCAATGTTTTTCTCAAAAACAGATCGGACCTAGTAGCGACGACTTTTCCGTTTTTTTAATAAAGAATATATTAATAATATCCTTATCTTTTGTAATTTTTTCTTTAGTTTTCTTTTTCTACATAACAACATTGCTGCAATTATTTTTTTTATTTTCTTTCATTTTAATTTATACATAAATAAATATTATCAAAAAATCAGAAAAAAGTTAGGTTACCACAAAAAAAAAACATTACGACTGCACCACTGCACGATAAAAATTCCCCGTGTGGACGAGACATTTTTAACATAAATGGGCGTAATACGCCTACGCCGAAATTTTTGGTATCGTGTGGACTCACTCTGAAATGACTAGGACAGAATCCGGTTCGCATTACTTCAGAATTTTTATCGACGTAAGTGGTTGAACAAAATGTAGAAAGAGATAAAATAATAAAATGCAAACTGACCCGACCAATCCAATTGGTGTCAATTGATTATAATCTTTTGCCGTCTGTGATGTTACTGATCGGTCGTAAAAATATTTAGATTATAAATTTTTATTTATTTTGAAGTAAAAGATTTGTTATTAAAAATAACTTGTAAGCAGTATGTTGACGAACCATTCCTTTAAAACCTGTTATTGTTAGAAAAAACTGTTGAAATGTTAATGAAGTGGTTCCTTCGTTTTTTTTAGTGGTTTCTGATTTTTAAAATATCTTTGGAACATGAATTTTGTAAATGTGTCTGCCTTAAGAGTACAAATTGAAGTTAAATTTGTATTTTTCAACATATTCCATTTACTGATGAATTAGTTGTTAAGTAAAATAAAATAAATATTGTTCAGAGGAAGAACAAAGATTTTAATATTTCCCTCATCTAAGATTTCAATGGCAATCGAAAATTTCACATTAGGGCTATTCTTTTGAGTCATTATCTCTTTCACTTCTATCACTTGAAGTAATCATGATCATTTCAGCCCAATGACAAGTAAATGCATATTCAAAAGAACATGAAGTTATTAGTTTCACTTTGATCAATTGATAATTACTCAAAAGAATATAGCCATTATAAGAATCACAGCACTTTTGACATGTATCAAAATCACTAACAAAATAAATATTTGAAATTTCATTGTTGCCAAATTAGTTTCGCCCAATATGGAGACGGCCGCACGTCAGTCATTTTTGGTTTGACAGCTCAATTGGAATCCATTGTACATATTTAAGATACGAGTCAATGAACGACAGTGTCGCCAATATGTAGAAAGTAAGAGCTGCAGCGGATAGTAAAAAAATTGTTTTTATGAACTACGGCCGGGATACGAACTTAATATATAAAACTAGACTGCTAATGTCTAATACCCCCCTTATACTAAAAATGTCCTATCCTGTTCCGTGCCATTACGCGCCAATAATTGGTTTGGCAACAATGATTTCCTTAAATCCTTATTATTATATTGGTGAAAATGTATTTTTGAAATTGACTTACAAAATGTCTGTTTACATTTACATTTTGCTAAGAATTTATTTTTGATTTTGCTTCTTTATGCATTTTGTCAGATTTTATGTAACGTTTTACCAAGAGTTTCAAACAGGAACGTGAAAATGCGATTCTTCATCGTAGAACGTGCAAATACCTCATCTGGTAAATTGTAATTTATTTCATTATCACTGGTAAGTTTTAAAGCATTCAATAATAATTATTTAAAATTTTACTTTAAATTCAAATTTATTAATCTAAGAGGAATAAGTTTGATATTATGGATATGATATATGATAATTCTTAAATATTATCAGTATTTTAGTTTTCTAACAGAAAAGAAATTTCAAATTCAAGGGCGGAAGGAAATGGTCATGTTTGTAATTTTTTATATACCAGATGAATAAGTCTATTTAAAGCATTTTTCTGGAAATAGTTTTATACCAGAAGATGAGGAAAGAGTTTATGGTGTGCTTCTTACAAATAAACTGTCTGACAAAAGCTATGAAGCACCATTTGATGTAATCATCTTGAAGCAACTAATCTTGGACTTGATAACATACAGTGGTACTACAAAAAACTCTTGAATTAGATGTGCATTAACATGACAATAATATTGTTTTACCATGAAGTTAATGTCCCATTGACGTATAAAGCTGAAAATCGAAATTGGTATGATGTTATAATTTAAAATGATTATATATTTAAAAACCAATATGCCATATTAAAATAGAAATAAATGATTGCATATAATATTAAATTTTTGACTATTATAAAGCATGTCTGGAAATTACATAAATTTTACTTTTATGTATTTGTTTTGGCTAAAAATAAAATATTAACCTTTTGTTTGAATATGTTATTAATTTAATATAAATTTATATATAATTAACTACTTATTATTTTAATAAAATAAAACAAAAATTCTTAATTTTAGCTCAGACAGTAAGGAAATTTGTGGTGTGAAAACCACCAAGTGTTATGAAGCTGTGACCGATTGCCATTTCAAAAATTCAACTCTCGGAAAGGTTGATTCCAGGTTCTCAAACAGTGATATAAATGAAAAGTTTAAATAGTATAAAAATGTAAAGTTGCTAGTAAATTTATATGTATATATTTAGATTAAAAATGATTATATTATTGTAAGAATCCCACTATTAAATTTACAATCTTTTTTATATTTAAAGTATCTTAATAAATATTGTTGTTTAGATAGATTAGCTATTAAATATATACTACTTTAACATTTTCTTTATTCACTTTGGAGTTCAATTTTTTTTTTTATGAAAATGATTTAGTACATAATGTTATTTTTTACTTCCTTTAAATTAAAGCTTCGTTATTATGAAGGGAATGTCAACATTATTATGAATGTTGTTAACTCTATATAAATACCTAACATCGGTTCCCTAAAAGTGTCGAGAAGAAAATAATTTTACCAAAGACCTGATTGAAGACATTTTTAAATGATGGAACTCTTATTACTTTGCAATAGATTATATGGACATATCAAGACCCCATATTAAACAATATACATGTATATTAATTCATAATATAAAATTTTTTAAAATAACTGCCCTAATACTTTTTTCCTTACACTCTACGTTCAAAGAGGGACGCAGATTATACTAATGTTATTTACAAAAATATCCATTAATTTCCACAATCTTTTCCAAAATAGATATTTAAAAAATAAAATTAGTCTCGATTCATTTTTGGCGCATCTTTCACATTTTAGCTATTTTTCTAAATAACAGTTTTATTGTAACAAATAAAATATATTTAATATCGGTCATAAAAAAGCATCTTCATTGATTTGTAAGACTGACATTCTATACTTGCTATGTAAATATAATAAAATTGCAACATATTTACGCTCTTCCAAAGAATTTAAAAAATGGCTTTAAAGGAATTGCTTTGAACAGAAAAATTATAATTTTCAGGAAATGAAAAACAGAAATTCAAGTTAAATATTGTTGTCCAGAAACAATTATCCCGATTTTTTTAACCGACCGGTTCTCAATTCGCCAACTATGTATTTTTTATTGATTATTCTCAATTAACCTATCACCTAAAATAAGGAAGAGCGATTTATTGTTACATACTGTAGAAAGAGATAGTAATGGTCTAATCCCATTCGTTAAAATAATAGAATTGACATTCATACATGACACATACACGCCAATATAAGAAACTAGCAGGGAATTCAATGTTGCTATACAAATAACTGTACGTAGCGACGACCAATTAGGACGGGGGGGCGAAAATTATTTTCATGAGCAGTTACGTATTATATGTCAAGTTCACGCCACAAATAGATCGCGTCTTAAACTGAAAATGACTCCATACATTTATTTAACCTATGGAAATTTATTAATCTATTACAACGTACCATGCGTCTTTAGGGCACATCGTCTATGGTAACACTGAATTTCACTGTTGCCAATATGAAACTTACACACTCGTGATATGATTGGTTGACTTGAAATGACAAGGATAGAATCAGTTCGCATTACTTTCCATTACTTTTTTATCGACATAAGGGCTATTCTTTTGAGTCATTTTGATCATTTGATAATATCTCTAAAGAATACAGCCATAATAAATAATTGAATTTTACTGTTGCCAAACTAGTTTTACCCAACATGGTGACAACCACGCTATAGTCATTTTTTGGTTTGACAGCTCAATTTGAATCCATTCTCATATTAAGGGTGCATTCCACTAGGCGCTCACAACGCTCAAAATATTCCTTCAGTCGTTCCACATAACGACTACGGTCGTCGCGGTCGCGGCGAAAACGTCATTAATGACGTCATTCTTCTCGCTCACGCCAAGCTCACAACGACCCATCTGAAAAGGTGGGTCAAAGTGGACGTTCAGAATTTTGGCGCGGTTTTTTAAATTTAAAGACAATTGAATGTAAGAGTTTCAAAATTACTGTGTAACATATGAGAAAAAAATAAGTATAATTTAGTTTAGATTCAAAATACACTGAATTAGATGGTGTAGTCTAATCCACAAAAGGTGTTACCGAAAAATACATTTAAAAAATGTAGTAATTATATACAAGCACATTTATAGAATGTAGTAATTTTATAAAATTTACCCTAAAATGACTTGAATTCTTTATCTGAATAACAATTAATAACATTCTCATAATCAATAATACGTGGCCTAAGTTTTCGCTTTTTCCGACTTTGTAAAACTGCATTCCATTCTTCATCTGGACTAGATGAAGTACTTTCTGAAGCATGATTACGATCCACCATTAAATATCCAACTGTCACCACAAAAGATATTTTGATTATTTTTCAACGTAAATTACTTAAAGATTCCACTAAAATAAAATATAAGAAACTAAATAGTATTTTTTTTAATATAAAGCAAGTTAACCAATAATTATAACAAATTATTAATATTAAAGCTTAAAAATTATAACATAACCTTTTCAAGCTACTGATTTATTTTCAAATCCGCCATTTGTAATGTTTAACTCAACGCTTAAGACGTCCACAATCCCATTCCACTTGGGTTTATGATTAGAATACTCACAAGCTAGTGGAACGGGAAAAACTGCTATCATGAGCGTGATCGTTGTGGGTGCTTAGTGGAACGCACCCTTAAGATATACGACAGTGAATGACAGTGTCGCCAATCCATAGAAAGTACAAACCGTTGTAATGTCAAAAATTGTTTTTATGAATTACGGCCGAATACTTTTATGAAGTACTGGAATACAAAATTTTTTTGCATACTCTATCGTTGGCGATACTGAAGCGAATTAACTGCTAAAAAAGTTTGACGTTTTTTGAAGCAATTCTGGAACTCGAGCTTTCCTAGCTTCCATATTTTCTACACATTTTCATGTTTTTTAGTTTCTACGATCAAACCGAATATGTGTATTGTTGAAAAATCTGTTTTGCGACTTTTGTTGAATTCCAATCTGTTAACACCTTAATAATTTTATTCAAATGTTCCGTTGCGAATAAAAATGTTAAAACTATATATACTATGGTTAGTGTGAAGAAACAATCTTCCTAATTTTCGTTGTGTGTTTATTATTATTTATTTATAAATAGTTTAATATATTTATTTTATTCTCTGTCATTAAATTACTCCATATGTTATAGGATGATATTTTCATCAGCCCGGGTAGCTCAGTCGGTAGAGCATTGGACTTTTAATCCAAGGGTCCAGGGTTCAAGTCCCTGCTCGGGCGTTAGCCTTTTTTTTGTTAATTATTTTTACGTCTATTGTATATTATATTTTCTGTCTACAATTTATTCGTTTTTAATTTAATAATAACATTTAGGATTCAAGGGGAATATGTAATATTTTATTAAATACGGATTGATTACTTATAAAGTAAATGCCATGTTTTTCCCAGATTAGCCATGCCACAAAATAAAACAATAACATAATCAATATTCTTTTGCGCGTATAATTAGTGATCTATAGTTGGCTTATACTTCCAATGATTATCATAAAAATTATAGTTTTTGGGTTTAGACCGTGTCAAATTGGAATTATTATCCTACGTTTCGTCTACGATTGCACGAGGCATTTCCAGGGATTTTTATTCCACGAGATTAGAACACTGAAATTGTCCCCACTTAACCGCCTTATATCTTTTATAGTTTTCGAGATTGCAATATTGTCATCAGCAATTTCAAACACCCTGTATATTGGACAGGATTGTTAATATTTTTTTTCATCTTGTCATTTTCTTGAAACCATTATGTATCGCTGGTGAATTTAATCGCCGTCGCCGTTTGCTCGCGGACGAGTCGCGTAGAGGTCGTTTGTAATACAAGAAAATATCGATACCGTGCGTGAACTGATAAAGCAAGATCGTCTTTTAACATGCCATGAGACCGAGGTCTCTCTGGGCATTAGTAACACCGCTGTATATAATAAACTGCGTGAACGTTTGGCCATGAAGAAGTTATGTTCGTGTTGGATCTCGCATAATTTGACAACTGGATTAGTTTAAACGCATGCAAAAGTTTTTTTATTGATCATTGTGCTGCCCCGGGATAAATATTATTATTTAGAAAAGTTAATAAATAAAAAATTTTTAAAGTATTTAAAAAGTGAAAGTTTATAAAAGGAAAAGGCGAACTAAAATCAATTTTATTTTAAAATAAATAAATAGGAAGTGTTCAAAAATATTACAAGTACCAACAACAGAAAAAAAAAGCTTTATTAAATTTAAAGTATCAACATAAGATTATATTACCTCAGACCAAATTTTTCTAAATTTTATCACAGTCGCGCATTTCTTACTTCACCTTTTTACTAAATTCGAATAAAATATAAAATCTGAATCTAAACCACATAATATTTGACGTATTTTATTCTGGAAGGCTGAAAAATAAGTAGGCCAAGAAAGGCATATCGGTCTGACGTAGAAATCACGCAATTTCGGTAAAAAACTCAAAATTTCAACACATAGTCCCTCGATCACGCAACTTTTTCTTGCAAAAACAAGTTGATTCGAAAAATACAAATTTCACGTCACACGTCACGGCAAATGTTATTTAAACACGATCCATTTCGCTCTTAAAAGTGAGTTAAGAAGAAGAATTAAAAACAATTGGTTGAGATCAAGAGTTAAAAGTTAAAGTTAAAAATCGGTAGTTATAGAGTTATTTCAAAAAGTAAATAGACTTTGAAAGCATTATATTTAGCAACATTTCGCAGCACTAGAAAAAGTTCAGTTTTTAAGGCCAAGTGCGTCTTTAAAACTTAAATATTCTCCTAAAATTTCATAACACAAAAAGTCAAAAAGTGATTGTTTTGCTAAAAATGTGTGTATTTTTATTAGTACCAGGTTGGCTCAAATTAGTAATAATTGTCTCCCTTTCTTTTTATTCTTTTTTGAACCATGTTGTGCATTTTTTCGAAGAATTAATAAAGTGTTAAAATATATTCTAAATATAATAAGCCAACTTGAAGATCTAAACTCCATGGCAACTAGATCGGGTCTAACAATAAGTCTTAAACCAGATATATTTAATAGCTTACCCATGGCAAACGACTATTTTCGAAAATTAATCTATTATATATATATATATATATATATATATATATATATATATATATATATATATATATATTAATTTCCATTTTCTTTTTCAGAGTGGTGGTGAATCAGTTGACGTCCATCAAATTCGATCAGTACGCGTCTCTCGGGGAGCCCGCAATATTCCAAAAGCTTTCGAAATATTTACGGAGAATCAAACGTTAATTCTAAAATCAAGCGATGGCAAAAACGCAGAAGAATGGGTGCAATGTTTAAGTATAGTTGTAGCTCATTCCAGAGAGGCGGGATGTCAGGGAGGTAAAGAGAATGCCAGGGGAAAAAGCAATAGTTTGCCGGCAAGGGGCCTGGGAGGTAGTCGGACACATATCAATGAGTTAGAAACAGAACAGCAAAATGTCAAGGAAAAAATTTTGAAAATGCCTTGAATAAAGGGCGAAACGTCAATCGTTTTGTGTTTTATTAATTAAAGAACCTAAACCCAAGAAAATACAAAATTAAGAAAAATGATATAATCTATGGTTCAAGAATCAAGAAAATTAATATATATATATATATATATATATATATATATATATATATATATATATATATATATATATATATATATATATATATATATATTATACCAATGCCCCCACTGCTTCTTCAATAGATTTACAACCTCATTCAGATTGTATTGGCTAATATTTTACTTAAAAATATAATGAAACATCGTAACCATATGCGGCAATCATTCATTCATGACTATTTTATAGGACAATTGTTTTTTTTGTGCTCCAATTTTGCAGAGTTCCTGTTTACTTTAAAAACACTTCATAAAACACAAAAATATTATTGAATTAAAATCAAATTTCAGAGACAAGTAAAAAAACGTTGCCACCAGTGAACGGTCAGTCAGTTGTTTGCATCATGACTGGGAAGATCCCTTGTATTCTGTATTTTTTATCACAACAGTTAATTGAAATTAGTGGCTTAATTTGGTACTAGGAGTTCTGTTTCAATATTCTACTAAGTGCCAAGTAAACTAAGAATTTTCAACATAAAACTTTTTTCCTGAGGTTCAATAGATAAATTGGAGACAAGTAGTTTTTAGTATAAAAATATAGATTTAATAATATATCATAACAAAAAGAATAATTTTGTCTATTTCTAAATTTAGTAGTTGTTGTCCGGTTAAGAAGAATGTCACCAATAGAAACATTTTCGCCTTAAAAATTCACACGAGCGAATTATTTCTCCATAATTTTTTTAATGTTTACGCTCAGTTATATATTAAATTACGTAAGTTGTTTTCCTCTATAATGTCAATAACACGTAAAAGGCAATATCAAATGGCTAGTTTATTTCATCTCGCTGGAGAAATGTGAAAGTTACTCGTTCAAGAGCCTAGGAAAGGGATATGCAATGAGCAGTGATCCGATATATAAATTTGCAGTGGCGTGACATGAACAGTTTGCACCAAGCACTTGCTAAATTTTTATAATTTTGCTTCCGTTTTTATTATTTTCAATAATGACCTAAAAGTAATATCAATAATTTAACAGTATGAACTTCGATCGTACGCTATAGATTTAGACAACAATAGATTTGTTTGAAGGCTGTTTATGCTAAGTGGGGGAGAGGCTATTTTGATGTTTAAGAGAAATAAACAGGTTACTTATCTATTCTTTCAGTTTAACTGTTTGTCGTGACTCTATTCAGCGTTTTTAATTGTTAGAAATTAATATAAATGCGAAGCATACAATTAATATTAAGAAAAAGAGGATTTAAAAATTTATTTTTATTGTTAAATATTGTTAAGAATTGTTTACATATTGAAAATAACAATAATAATAATTTAGGCAACCATATATTCATACTTAAGTATTCAGACTTGACGTACCGATTATCATATGATACTCGTTTAAATAATGCGATTAGAACAGGATAGTATAAAATCGATATGTGTGTACCAAGAAATTAAATATCTATATCAACACTTTTTCAAATATAAATAAAAATATTATTACGTTATTCATCGGTCAAACTACCGAGTCGTAGTTCTGACGTTATGCTAATTCTACAGGGGTATGTTCGAAGAGTATGAAGATGGCGCCGTTATGACATTTATTAGCCCAAACTATTAAAGATAGAATCATCAAATTTTAGAAAAAGCTATGGAGGTACCCATTAAGAAAGGATTTTTGAGAATATGCGTTCCAAAAGTGTGTAAAGGAGTAAATTGTTATTTGGTAAATTTATCGATATCTTTTGATCAAATAGAAATATTGACTCGATTTTGGTTTCAAAAGATAACTCAATAATATTTAAAAAGAAAATTAGTTGCTTTTTCGATATTCGCATTTTAAAAGGGGAAAAGTGGTAAGATGTTGATTTTTAGGATTGCACTTAAAAAGTAATTTTCTCTGCGAAACATCACGGGTTTAGTTTCACATTTTCTGCATTTGTCGAAATTCAATTTTATAAGCTGAAAAGGGTAAAAATTTGTTTTTAGTGTTTTGTCAGATAACGCTAAGACTTTTGCATAGATTTGGTTGAAATTGATTAGTATATAGCTGGTAATTTGCAAAACTGGTATAAAATTCATTTTAGATTGATATCTTAAATAGAAGCACAATATTAGCGAAAAAGGTAGATGAATTATTGCTGCATAATGTACTAGGTCTCCAGGAATGGATTTCTCTTTTTAAACTTGAATAACTTGGCAACAGTGTAACGTATCGGGGTAGGGTTAGCGTCGTTCCATAACAGATCGATGCGGATTATTTAGTAAAAATGAAGCGTTGGTCAGGTGTGCATTGTGCGTTCATTATTGAAGCATACTTTAAGAATAACGATTCGTACGTTATTGCAAGGCGAAGTTTTTGTACTCACTTCAATATTAGGCGTGTTGAGGATGCACCAAGTAAAAATTGTGTCAAATCGTGGGTGAGGAGGTTTAGAGAAACATCGTCAGCTGTAAACTTGAAACCTCATGGTCGTTCAAGGACTATAACTGCTCCTGAAAATGTTAAAGGTGTGTGTTTGCCGTGATAGTTCGAAATCCAAGTGGATCTGTTCGTAAGACATCATAAATGGTTCGAATACATAAATCATTTTTTCACACAATTTTACGAGGAGATTTAAGGTTTCATCAACACAAACTTCAAACAATGCAAGAATTGAACCCAAATGACTTTAGAAATCGTCGTTATTCCGCCGAAACAATGATAGACCCTTTTTTTGCAGTGATGAGGTGCACTTTCTTCTTTCAGGCGCATTTAATTGGCAAAATTGTCAGCATAAAATCCAAGGCAAAAACACGAGAGATCCATACATAGCCCAAAAGTAATTGTGTGGGGTGCAATGTCGGCTTCAGGAATTATCGGTCTGTACCTTTTTGAGAATCGTCGCGGCGTAGTCCAAACTGTCAGTAGTGATCGTTATTGTGCGATGCTTCAGGAGTTTTTGGTACCTAGCTGCCATCATTTGCTGACTTCGATTGGGAGACATGGTTTTAGCAAGATGTGATCACCGCACATACAGCCCAAGCGTCTATGGAAGTCGTTCGAGAATTATTCTCGCAAAAGGTCATCTTTCGCTTTGGAGACCTGAACTTACCAGCTAAGTCTCCTGATCTTACCCCATTAGTTATTGCTTTACAGCCCAGTCTGTAAAATTTCTATTGGAAAAATTGATACTTATTTGGATTCAGGTCTTTGGTCAAATGAATTTTAGACGTCTTTAAATGAAAATCTTTATGAAGTGCCATCAGAAAACCCAAGCTCTTGAGAATAATCTGAAACTTACAAATTATCGTTTACACTATGATTCATAGCATCTCTCTATATTTAGTAGTAGATTTACGTTTTTAACGTGTTGAATTTTTAACATCACAAACACTACCTGTGACTAGATATCTAACCTGAAAATACAATTTCTTAGGAGTATTGAAACATTTGGATTTTGGGTATTAAATTCTGTCTACTTTGCTTTTTGGAAGCAGTTGTATTATTTGGAAAGTTACATCAAAGTTTTAGCGATTTGCATTGTAGTTTCTCACTTTCTACTTTACTCGATCTTTTCTGAACTCCACACACACACGCTGGTTCCGCAAAAAAGCTATTTTAAATATTTGAATTAAGCGGACATTTTTTGAGAATTCCAATTAACAACAACAAATTCAAAAAATATTTTTGTTTAATTTACTATGATATACTGGCAGTTGCCTGTCACGTTTCGGGCCCTTTACATCACAATATAGCTGCAGGTCTTTAGAGGTCGATCGCCTTTGCGAATCCATGCAGCCTCATTGGTTATATTTGCCTAACTGCTTCTAATAACAAAATTATATCAGTCCGTTGAGTGCTAGGCACTCTTCGAGGCCATGGTCAACAGTTTCATCATCCTTCAGGCACTCTCTAAACGTCGGGTCATCTACAACACCAATCCTACGATGATGATCCCTCAGGTGACAATGTCGTGTCAACAATCCCACCACAATTTGATCATGGAGCGGATCACCATAGTGTATATCCAAACTAGCACTCTCGATGTCAGCCCCCATGTACACCCCAGGCTCGTTTACAAGGCCAAAGAGCACATATGGCTTTCTTGTTTTGAGCCTCAATATAACAATTCCAGCTCAGTAGTAAGTCCAGAAGTACTCTCAGGTATTTAAGTGTTTCCTTGTATTAAAAGGGTCTTCCCGTTAATGTAATTGTGGTAAGTTCCTCTCGTTTTTCTATTTTTTGTGAAGTGTACCACCTCAGCCTTGTCCGGGTTTATTCCTAGCCCTTCTCTGTGGCACCATCGCTTCGCGATTCGGAGGTCCCCCAGGTCCCGGATATTGCGACCAGGGCACAAAATAACCAGGCCATTGACGTAGTCCTAAGTATAAAAACAAGCCTTATTTCGTTCACTCAGCGATTGCCCACCATAAGGCTCCACAACAAAGACAATAGAACTCCTCCCTGTGGGCAGGCTGGACTTGACAGTGCTTTAACAGTCACACTGTTGAACTCTCTGAATTAACATTCCTCTGATCTATGCGACTATCGGTTCAGAGATTGGTCCTGAGTGTGTGTATGTTGTCAAACGACCCCTCGATATCGATAAAGTTTGGGCTGTGCGTTGTATGTCACTCAGGACAACGACCCTTATGAGTATAGATGTCAAAAATAAAGTTATGTAGTTAAAAAAAAATTAAGGTTTTACAAAAATTGGTACATTAGAATTGCAACTTGGTTTTAATATGGTCACAAATTAAAATTACATAAAGCAATCGGGCGAGTTATGGAAATTAAAAGTTGCTCTGTAGGAAGATCAAAATACCTTTTATTTTAAATAATTGCTACTACTATTTTTTACCGCTATAAAATACTGCGCCACTGTGAATCTTTAAACTCGCGGATATGCAGGAAACGCAGACTTTAAAAAAATCTTAGGTGGTATTCTTATAATATAGAAACAGGCATTTCATCGAAATTTTCACTTAAGTGCATTTGTTCGCTTAGACACTCTTTAATTCTTACTCAATGCGAATACTTTTTAAGCGTTGAACAAGTTCGTTTGTTGCTACAAAATAACCTTTTGAAAAAGTTGTTTACCAGTCGGTTTTTCTGGATTTCTTTAAAATGAGTAGAGTAAGTACTAAATCTTTAAATTTAATTGATCCTTGAGTGATATTTAAATTTTTCTTCATAAAGGTTAAATTTAAAGTTAAGTATATATATCTATTTAAAAACAACCGGCCAAGTATTACGTTAGGGTGCGACAGCAGCTGGTTTATTTTTCTTGTATATTTCCTCTGTTACTTTATTGTTTTATTTAAAATAATATATTTTTTTAAATTTTATTTTAAAAGAATGCATATTAAAACCTAGCTCTGATGTATGTAATTGTATATATATATATATATATATATATATATATATATATATATATATATATATATATATATTTCAAGGAAATACAAGAAGTAACAGTCTTTTTAAACTAGCTCAGGTTTATTACTTGTTATTTGAAATCATGTTAACTACGGCATTTTTACTCCCAAAAAAATATCATCCCTTATTTTTTATTATGGTAAACCATACATTGACGCATATTGTTTAGTTATAAAAATTAGGAAATTTAATGGAGTTGTTCGAAAATGTTTTGTCACAAATACTATAAGTAACTTAAGTTGACTTGTTTCGGCGCTTCCAAAAATAAACTAGTCACCCCCAAATATTTTTCTTACTAGTTCAAGTTCTAATTAGAATATTTTATAAAACATACTTATACATAAACATAAACATACTTATATACTTGTTATTCTAAATGATGTTAAACTATAGTATTTTAACCCCCAAGAATATCATCCCTTATTTTTTATTAAGGTAAATTATATATTTGCGCACGTAATTTAGTTCTAAAAATTACTAATTGTAATGGAATTGTTTGAAAAAGTTTTTTTTTCATGAATACCATAAGTAACTTAAGTTGACGTGTTTCAGGGTTTCCATTAATAAACTAGTAAAAGAGGGTGAGTCACCCCCAAATACTTTGTTTAATATCTCAAGTTTTAATTAAGATATCTCTACAAAACTAGATGAGAATTTTAAATCTTAAATTCTAATTGAGATTACTTTACAAAACGAAATGTAAATTACTTGTTATTCGAAATGATGTTGAATTATAATATTTTTACCCTCAAAGATGACATGTAATTTAATTCTAAAAATTATAAAATTTAATGAAATAATTTGAAAACTTTTAGAATTAAATTACGGGCGCAAATATGTGGTTTACCCTAATAAAAAATTAGGGATGATATTCTTAGTTTAACATCATTTCGAATAACAAGTAATTTTAATATTGTTTTGTAGAGATATTTTAATTAGAAATTGAGATACTAAAAAAAGTATTTAGGGGTGACTTACCCTCTTTTACTAGTATATTTTTGGAAATCGTGAAACATGTCAGCTTCAATGAATTATGGTAATCGTGAAAAAATATTTTCAAACAAATTTCGTAATTTTTAACCGACTTATAAAAGAAGGAGGTTCTCAATTCCTCGAATATGTATGATTTTTACACCGATTACTTAGAAACGGCGGCACCGATTTGAATGAAATTTTTTACGTTATGTTCAGGAAGTTGCTGCGGTGGTTCCATATTTTTTTGGACGAAATTGGTGCAGTAATATCCAAGATGGCACTGACAATATGGCGGCCAAAAAAATTAATTTTGTTTGATTTTCTCCAAAATTGGTATAGAAGAATTTTTGGGGTCGTACACAACGAATTTGAAATTATTTTTAAAAAATTCGATATGGCGGATCCAATATGGCGGACGAAAAAATTTAATATTATCTGATTTTCTCCAAAATTGGTGTGGGGGAGTTTTCGGGGTCGCACATAATGGATCCGAAATATTTTTATAAAATCCAATATGGCGGATCCAATACTGCGGACAAAAAAATCAATTTTGTCCGATTTTCTCCAAAATTGGTACGAGAGAGTTTTTAGGGTGGTACATAATTAATCTAAAATTATTTTTAAAAAATTCATTATAGCGGATCCAATATGGCGGACGAAAAAATCAATTTTGTCCGATTTTCTTCAAAATTGGTAAGGGGGAGTTTTCGGGGTCGCACATAACGAATCTGATATCGCATTTTTTCAGATTTGGTATTAAAGGGTTTTAGAGATCATGTATTACGAATATGAAGTTAATTTTTTTCAACTATTAGGTTGATAGGATACAATATGAGGGACAAAAAATTTTACATATTCCGATTTTGTCTAAAATTGATATTGTGGAGTTCTTCAGGTGTATACAAACTCAATATGCAGTATAAAATATATCGAGTTAAGAAATTTACATATCAGGTTCTTTAAATATTGAAAATTGATATTGTGGGGTTCTTGAGGCGTATACAAACTCAATATGAAGTATAAAACATATCGAGCTAAGAAATTTATCTCTCAGGTTCTTTAAACATCGATATTGGAAGGTTATATATTACCAATCTAAAATTAATTTGAAATTTAAGGTAGTGGATTTACTATAATAGACTAAATATTTGTCTGACACAATTTTACTAGAATTTTTAGTGGTTCATTTTAGGGTGATTTACAACTTTGGATAAAATGGGTACTTTTTTGCCACCTTGGAGTCATTGCGAGGTACACAAATCTCGATTAGTACTTAGTTCAATTAATTTCTGGATTACATAGTGAATTCTATAACTAAAAAGAGAAAAATGAAACTTTTATAAAAAAATTGAACCGACTTCTGAAAGTGTGCTAAAAAGTGAAAATTAACTATAAATTTTTATATGAAATTGAACTTTTTCAAGGCGGCGCCAAATTATTTGTGAATGAAATAAATAACTACTGGTATATACAAATTATGGTGAGAAAGCAATTACAAATAAAATAATTTTAATCTGTTTATGCAAATCACATTTTGTCAGGTATTAGTTTGGCGCCGACTTCAAAAAGTTTGATTTCATATAAAAATTTATAGTTACTTTTCACTTTTTAGCGCACTTTTAGAAGTCGATTCAATTTTTTTATAAAAATAAAAATTTTTTAGAATTAAATTAAGTACGCGAATATAAAAAATAAGGGATGATATCCTTGGGGGTGAAAATACCATAGTTCAACATCACTTCAAATAACAAGTAATTTCCATTTTGTTCTGTGTCTCAATTAGAACTTGAGATTTAAAAAAAAAGTATTTGATGATAGCTTACCCCCTTTTACTAGTTTATTTTTAGAAATCCCGGAAGATGTCAACTTAAGTTACTTATGGTATTCGTGAAAAAAATATTTTCAATCTATTCCAATAAATTTCGTAATTTTTAGAATTAAATCACGACCGCAAATATCTGGCTTACCCTAATAAAAAATTAGGGATGATATTCTTTATCAAACCAGTCCTTAAGCTTCATCAGCCATGAGTTTATTCTCCTTCCTGTTGATCTCCTTTCTTGGATTTATCCCTGCACAATAATCTGTAGTATTTGACATTTTTCTTCTCTCATGACATGTCTCATATAGAGGAGCTTCCTTTTTTTAATTGTTAGAATTCTCTCTTCTTATGCATACGTCTCATTAGTTCCCCGTTGGTTATTCTTTCTACCCATGAAATCCTCAGCATTCTCCGGTACATCCACATCTCAAATGCCTCCAGCCTCCTCACGTCAATTATCTTCAATGTTGAGGCTTCCATCCCATGGTATAATACAGATAGCACATAACATCTCATCAGTCGTATTTTTAGTTCAAGATTTAGATTTCGGCAGCAAAAAAGCCTCTTCATTCTTGTAAATGTGCTTTTGGCCTGTTCAATCCTTATTCGTACTTCTTGGGAGCTGTCATTGTTTTCATTAGTAGTTGTGCCCAGGTATTTGTATTCTCTTACTTTTTCAATTGGTTGATTCTTTACATTTATCCTACGAATATCCTGTGTTGTTTTTGTCATCAGCATATATTTGGTTTTGTTCATGTTCAGTGATAGTCCATATTTTTCGCTTGCTATGACCAGTTTATTAATTAGCGTCTGTAGGTCTTCATGTATTCTAGCTAAAATAACCGTATCGTCGGCGTACCTTAGATTATTTATTGTCATGCCATTAATTTTAATGTCCATGTCCAGATCACCAAGTGCCTTATTTACTATATCTTTCGAGTACAGATTAAAAATAATTGGTGAAAGTACACACCCTCGTCTGAGTCTGACAGAACAACAAGTTATAACAGTAAATGCAACCGAAATAGAACAGGTGAATGAATATATATACTTAGGCCAGGCCATAAGAGCGAGTAAGGACAACCAGACAGCCGAAATAACACGAAGAACTCGATTGGGATGGACGGCGTTCGGAAAACTCTCCTATGTTTTGAAAAATCAGAAAATTCCCTTATACTTAAGAACCAAAGTATTTGATTGTTGTATATTGCCGGTTCTAACATACGGAGCGCAGACGTGGACCTTTACAAAATCAAATTTAGATACAATCCACAAAACTCAAAGGGCTATGGAACGACACATGTTAGAAATATCACTCAGAGATAAAAAACGAAATGAGTGGATAAGAAGAAAAACCAACGCAACTGACGCTATAGAAAGAGCAGCATCACTAAAATGGAAATGGGCAGGCCATAACGAACGAATAAAAGACAACCGTTGGAATTCAGAAATTGAAAAATGGCTCCCCTATGAAGGGAAAAGATCCAGAGGCAGGCCACAGATGAGATGGAAGGATGACATAGTCAGACATGCCGTCTTGATGTGGCAAAGAAGAGCCCAGAATAGAGAGATTTGGAAACAAATAGGGGAGGCCTAAATCCAGTTTTGGAAGGATGAAAACTAGGCTAAAATGAAATGAATGAAATGACACCCCCTTGACGAATACCTCTCTGTATTTCTATTTCTTCTGATGTTATGTCGTCTATTCAAATTGCTGTTTTTTAGCCATAGTATAGGTTTAAAATTATTCTTATGTCTCTGAGGTCTATCCTTCTCTTTATTAATGTTTCGATAAGTTGGTCATGCTTAACTTTGGCTTTGTTGTAGTCTATAAAGCACACATGTAGGTCTTGAGTCATATCTAGGCATCTTCGTGACAGGACATTAAGTGCAAACAGTAGCTCTTTTGTTCCTAAGCCTTTACGGAATCCAAATTGTGTATCGTCGATGTCTACATCTAATTTTCTGAATATTCTATTAATGGACCACCCTTAACAGGATTTTCAGAGTGTGAACCCTCAGAGCAATGCTTGGCATTTTTTTTTGGGAGAGTTATAAAAGTTGATAACAACCATTCATTTGGTACTATTCCTGTTATATATATATATATATATATATATATATATATATATATATATATATATATAACTGTGCTGTGCAAAGGACAGATTGGAAGGAAGCATGCAAACACTGAAACGCGGCTTCGCCAGGTGCATGTTGGTACCCTGATGAGTCTAGTAGAGACGAAACATGTACCTCCGCCGTATCACTGTGGCGGGGAGGATAAGTTTTTGACTTTCTTCTCGGTATGGTGGTACAGATAGGCCATCATCTCGATGGTGGTGGAATAGGATGAATTGCATTTTATTACAATTTATTCTAACTGTGCAACCTCCAACACAGAAAGGATATGATGGAGAGAAGTTTGCATTTACTGTTCGCATTTTGCTTCATTCATACACGGAGCTGCATATAGTTGTATGTTTGCTGAATGTGATTTCAGCACTACAACGGCATAATGTGGATATATCCACTGCTATTGCATCTCACACGGAGGAATCCGTGAAAGCCGCATAAACATATATACGCCATCCGGCGGGAGGTCGGCGAAGCCGCGTTTCAGTGTTTGCATGCTTCCTTCCGATCTGTCCTTTGCACAGCCAGGTGCATGTCGGTACCTTGATGAGTCTAGTAGGGACGAAATATGTACCTCCGCCGTATCACTGTGGCGGGGAGGATTAGTTTTTGACTTTCTTCTCGGTATGGTGGTACAGGTAGGTCATCATCTCGATGGTGGTGGAATAGGATGAATTGCATTTTATTACAATTTATTCTAACTGTGCAACCTCCAACACAGAAAGGATATGATGGAGAGAAGTTTGCATTTACTGTTCGTGTTTTGCTTCATATATATATATATATATATATATATATATATATATATATATATATATATATATATATATATATATATATATATATATATGAAGCAAAAAAGAATTTCCACTGACAGTTGGTCTGGAATTGGAGCTTTTCCGTTCCTTAGCATATTCATTCGTCTTTAATAATATCCGGCCCTATGTCCCCATCTATATTTTCAAGATTAGTTCGTCGTCTCTCATCTTCAAAGAGTTCTGTAATGTAGTTCTTTCATGTTTCCAATTTTTGTTCTATCTCTGTGATTATCTTTCCGTTGTTATAAAGTATATTGAGTTGCTTTTGTTTATTGGTACCGGCGAGTTCGTGGACTTTTTTGTGTATGTTTAAACAGTCATGTTGTGTTTGTAATTCCTCAATTTCCTCACATTTTTTTTGTAGTAATCTTCCTTTGTTTTTTTGATTTTTGTGCGGAGTATTCGTTATGTTTGTTCATTCTTTCCTTTATAGCTTCTTCTAATATCTATAAGATTAAGAATTTCGCTAGTTATCCATTCTTTCTTTCCTGTGAGTTTTTCTGTCTTTAGAATGTCTATTGAGGGTTACAATAAGGCTGATTTAACTCCGCATCATTTTGAAAACATTGGTTTGGTTTAAAAATGTTTGCTGCTCATTTGGAAAAAATGTTGTTACATATTTCTTCATTTTGCAATTCGAAAATGTGAATAACATAAAGGAAAGAAAATGTAACAACAAAGAAAATATGATCAATAATATTTTGCCGTAGAAAGAACATTTCCCTTTCTAAACTGGCATGTGTGTCAATTATAGACGACAGAACGTAACCCCTATTACAATGTAATTCCTACTCTTCTGAAACTAGGTGAGTAGCTTAATGTTTCCGAGTCCGACGGTTTTTTATTTGCGGAAATTCTCCTATATTCTGCAATTGCAAAACACATTATTTGGTGAAGTATTAAATTAGTATAACCAACACTTTCTTTACCAGTTAAATTATAGGATAATTTGATGAAAAATACGAAAAATGTGTCCGACAAAAATGATGCGCCGATCGTCGAATCCATCGCTTGTAATATGTTAAAATAACATGTACATGGTTTTTTTTATTACCAACCAGTTGATTTTTTTCGCAGTTGTTTAATTAATATTTGTACAAATTTAATGCGCCATTTTTTTAATACAATTGCCAATTTAACGAGACCGTTTTACTGATTACCGCTTGTCGGACAAAAATTACACATGATAGATAATTGTATTTTCTGATCAAGTAATGGAGTGTGCAACAAAATTATTACTCTGTACAAATTTTCCAACAATAACAAGACTAAAATATCGTATAGCATAATTGCACATACATTAAATATTTCTAGAGCATTTTAAAATTGTTAATGCACTTTAACATGTTTTAAATAAAATTTCACCTACTTAATCGAAAACGAATTATCTTAAATAATACGAGATATGTTTTCTTTGTAAAATTTCTTGCAGAATTGGAAACGTAGACTACTTAGACATTAATTTTCCAAGAAAATCTGGAAAATTGGGAAAACTGTTTTTTGAAATCTCTCTGAAACATAACAAAAATTTTATACCGGGTGTCAACGAATCAATTAGACAAGTCATAATTTCTAGAGTATTATGTGTATCAAAATAAGAATTGGTACAGGTAAATGGTATGTGAAGGGGAGAGTTTTCGCATATTTTCCACTTTCCGGCCACTTCCGGTTTCACCGGAAATGGCCCCGGTTTTGAATTTTTAAATGGAACACCCTGTATATTTTAACATTTTTGGATTTCTGAGACAATTCTAGATCAGACTGTGACATTTTAAAAACTTTTTACGTCTACTTCATTTTTTTAGAGCCACTTTTAAAATTGCATCTAGGTGGCCATGATCGGACGCAAACTAATCTAAGGGCCTTAGGTGATGTCAAAAAAAATACAATCGCAAAGTTTTAGTTACTAGTATGAAAGACAGGAATAAGACAAGTTGACAAAATTACATTTTCATATCTAACTATTAATTTTCAAATGGCGACCCCTTTCGAAAAAAGCATTCTTTGATGAATCTAACGGTACTAATTTGTTTGCGATTGGATTAGACATAAGAACAGAAATTAAATATTATTAAGCAAAATACTGGATAATTTATTTACTTATGACAAGTGCGCCATGGACAGCCATGATGCATAATAATTTGCAACTGTTTTTATCAAGTCTTCTTTGGAAAACAAAGCGCTTGATAAAAACAGTTGCAAATTATTATGCATCATGACTGTCCATGGCGCACTTGTCATAAGTAAATAAATTATCCAGTATTTTGCTTAATAATATTTAATTTCTGTTCTTATGTCTAATCCAATCGCAAATAAATTAGTACCGTTAGATTCGTCAAAGAATGCTTTTTTCGAAAAGTAGTTGTCAAAAAGGGGTCGCCATTTGAAAATTAATAGTTAGATATGAAAATGTAATTTTGTCAACTTGTCTTATTCCTGTCTTTCATACTAGTAACTAAAACTTTGCGATCGTATTTTTTTGACATCACCTAAGGCCCTTAGATTAGTTTGCGTCCGATCATGGCCACCTAGATGCAATTTTAAAAGTGACTCTAAAAAAATTAAGTAGACGTAAAAAGTTTTTAAAATGTCACAGTCTGATCTAGAATTGTCTCAGAAATCCAAAAATGTTAAAATATACAGGGTGTTCCATTTAAAAATTCAAAACCGGGGCCATTTCCGGTGAAACCGGAAGTGGCCGGAAAGTGGAAAATATGCGAAAACTCTCCCCTTCACATACCATTTACCTGTACCAATTCTCATTTTGATACACATAATACTCTAGAAATTATGACTTGTCTAATAGATTCGTTGACACCCGGTATATAGTTTCCACGATGTACATATTTTTGTTTGTAGCAGGTGGAGTAATGCAAAAATTGGAAGAACAAAATTTTATTTTAAACTATGTAGTAAGCGGAATTCCCCCTTTTTTATTTTTAGACACAGAGTTGGTTTATTAGAAAATAGTTATTTTTATCGAAAAATTGAATTCTTTTGTGCAATGAAAGATTAGACGAAATAATTATTTAAATAAGCGGAGTTATTGGCGAAATTTTTGCGCAAAATGTGAAAAAAGTAAAAATAGGAAATTGTACTTCAAAATCGGAAAATGAAAATTTTTTGTACAAATTATGAGACATTCTAAAATTTGTATAGCTTATAAAACTATCTCAGAGCGATAAGGGAAAAAACGAGAAACATTATACAAATCCGCCCAATAGTCTGCAAAATTTCATTGTAAAAAAAAACGAAAATTAAAAATGTTAATCCAAATTAAAAAAAAGGAATTTTGAAAATTAATGGCAAATTTCATGATTTATGTAGCCTATAACCAATTCGTAGTAATAAAAAAAAGTACCCTAAAGCACTATACATGAATCCATAAATTAGAAACACTGAAACAAACCTACTTTCACATTTATATATTGGTATGATTATTTTCATCTTTTGGCTTTTTAGTCCGTGAGAATGAATAAATTAATAAATATATATAAATCTCTTTGAAATATAAAAATAAACTTTAAAAATGAAACTGTTTAATATTTATGAATTTTATAATTTTTTGTTTGTTACTATATTAAATATATAAATAGTTTTTTAATGCTTTTATTATCCATTATTAATATTTTTTTTTAAAATATCCTACACATGTGAAGACGCAGGAGCAATTGGAAATATTAATATTTTTAATAAATTATTATACTAATTTTTAATATATAGAGAGAAATTTTAACTTCAATTTACATAATAAAATTATATTGTTACTACAATATTAGAATGGCCTTCTTTTTATATGTTAAATATTTTTTCTTATCAACAAATTCCTTGTAACAAGAAGAATAATAGCGTACGTTTCCATGATTCCAATTTTCTGGCAGTACCGCGTCATTGAATTTATGGCTATGGTGATTTTAGGCCGGTGGAGTTAGTCTCATATGAGGTGATTTTAAAATTTATTGTCAGTAGACTTCTGACTATGTAGAAACCTTCAAAATGATAAGAGTAATTATGTAAAATGTTATGATTTTTTTTTGGGGGAAAATTTTTTAACAATTAAAATGTGAAAAAAACAGTTTTTTCAAGTTCTAGGAAAATCTATTATTTTTCAGTAAAAAAGTTTCAAACAAAAGATATGCGGACTAAAAATACCTACAAAATGAGCTAAAGCCCATCTAAATTGGATAATTTGTTCGTTAGTTATTGCAAAAAAAATCCTGCTAAAATGGCTGTTTTTTCAATTGTTTATAAACAATACAAAAATATATTACATTAACTTTATACTGCAAGTAAATGAGCCTCTTATTACATACAACAAATATGCAAATTTTCAAGTAAAAATATCTGATAGTTTTTTGCACAGTGAATTTGTTTATAACATTTTATGTTTTTTTTATTGTTTATTCTTAGCGATCTAGAGGTCGTGCAGAAGTCTGTGGGTACACAAGTGAAAGTTCGAGACTTATACTAACAATAACAAAAAAGAACCAAATAAATTGTTGATCTTAAATTATTAAAACAAATAAACAAAATTGGGGTTCGTTTTTTCGTTATAAATAAATATAATAACTCTTCTATAATTGTTGATATCAAAATGCTGAAAATTGGACGCGATACCTAAGATTTTAATACACATTCTGAGCAAAAAAATATTGTGTACGATCGCTAGAAGCTGAAACAGATTTTCTTTCAAAAAATCGCTGCGAAGTTGTTTATTAACATTAGGAGAAGTAGGAACTCATAGGGAGATGGTTAAACTATTGTACGTAGCAGTTTTCAACTCATTCTTTCAAAATTATTGATGTAGCAAGAGTCTACTCCGAGATTCAAAAGTGAGCAGTGGAGGGGGCGTTATTTCAGCCTGCGGCGCGCGGAAAAAAACGTGACTCGAACGCTTCAAAGTCGAATAATGAATGCTATGTTTTTGTAATCAAATTATTGTTAAATATAGCAATAAACAAAATGTTGCTGTTTTATACATTATAATTTTACCGTACTTACATGCTTTTCTAATTACGAAAAAATTGTTACAGTGGTCAACAGTATATTATTAATTAGGAATATCAAAAATTAGATTGATTTTTAATGTACCATTATTACTTATCGAAATATGGCATGAAACAAATAGCAACATTTGTTGTTTTTTGTTTGTTTTTCGAGATGCAGAATAAACTACATTTGACGATTATATTGTAATCAATTATTCAATCGAGAATTATTGTAATATTACTTTCAAAGACGATGAAAGTAATAGGGAAGAAAATAATTATGACTATGATAATAATCATGATGTTGATGATGATGATAATTTTGTCAATGATGAGGGTGATGATGATGATGAGAGTAATAATGATGATGACGATGAGAGTGATAATGATGATGATAATTGTAATGATAATAATGAAACCGATAAGGGGTTCGAAAATGAGAGTCCATCGATGTTTAAGAAACGGAGAACGGAATAAATATTTTGTACAGATTTAAGCAAAAAATATGTATGTTAGAAAAAAATTTTGTTTGTGAAAAATGTTCATCCAATAAAATAAACAAAAAAGTTAACATGTGTTTTTTCTTGTACAACCAATAATTTGGCGGCAAATGACAGTCGCAATTTGTTTCATTGTATAACTCCATAAATAATGGTACATTAAAAATTAATCTGATTTTTAATATTCCTAATTTGTAGTATACTGTTCACCACTGTAAGATTTTTTTCGCATTTTGAAAATCACGTACAACAATTCGTTTAGTGCTATGTTTTGATTACAAAAACATATCATCCATTCTTCATATCTCGTCGAGAAACCACAAATTAATAAAAAAAGTTTCTATGACCAATATTCGTCGATATAATCCAAATTTTTCCGTCGAAACGAATTTGACGCGTCCAAGTCCCATTTTCTTCCGCGCGCCGCAGGCTAAAAGAACGCCCCCCTCCACTTCTCAGTTTCTGACTCTTAGAGTAGGTGCAACTTTAAACTATTGCAACATCAACAATTTTGAAATAATTGAGTTGAAAAGTGCTGCACACAATAGTTCAACCATTTTTCTACGACTTCCTATTTAAATTATCCCTTAATAATAAACAACGCGGTAGTGATTTTTTGAAAAAAAATTCTATCTCAGCTTCTAGTGGTCATACAAAAGTTGTTTTTTTTTTCAAAACATGCGCCAAAATCTCACCTATCATGTCCACTTATCGGCATTTCGATATCAATTATTGTTGAAGAGTTATTCTATTTGTTTATAACGAAAAAAACAACCACAAATTTGTTTATCTGTTTCAACAATTTAAAATCAACAATTAACTTGGTTCATTTTTGTTATTGTTAGTATAAGTCTCGAGCTTTCATTTGCGCACCCACAGATGACTGCAAGATCTCTAGATCGCTGAGAATAAACAATTAAAAAAACATAAAATGTTATAAACAAATTCACTGTGCAAAAAACTATTGAATATTTTTGCTTGAAATTTTGCATACTTGTTGTATGCAACAAGGGGCTCCTTTAGGTGTAGTGTAAAGTTAATGCAATATATTTTTCTATTGTTTATTAACAACTGGAAAAACAGCCATTTTAGCAGGTTTCTTTTACAATAACTCACAAAAGCATATGAATCGGTGCCAATCCAAAAATTATGGCACGTGATAGAGAAGTCTCCAATTAACAATACAGCGATCCAAGCCATCAAACAGCTATACGACCAAGCATTCTCCAGAATTAAGATCGGCAATAACTTATCAGAAAGCTTTCATGTGACCAAAAGCCTTCGCCAGGGATGTTGTCTATCACCAACTCTCTTTAAAATCTACCTCAATGAAGCTTTAAAGAATTGGAGAAGATCATGCAGTAGAATGGGAATAGAATTAAATAATGACACCCATTTATATACGCTTCATTTTGCAGATGACCAAGTGGTAGTGACCCAAGATAAAGAAGACCTCGAATTTATGACGAGGAAACTATTTAAAGAATACGCAGAGTGGGGATTAACTCTCAACTGCAGTAAAACTAAATATATGTGTATCGGTGGAGAAGAAACAGATTTGGAAGTGGATGACAATATCATAGTAAAATCTTGTTCTGATTATACCTACCTTGGAATAAAATTCAGTCAAAGTGGACGAACTGAAGAAGAAATATTGGAGCGAATAACTAAAGGGAAAAAAGCTATCGGATGCCTAAACTCACTATTATGGTCAACAAACATCTCCAAGGAAAGAAAACATCTTTTATATAATGCAATATTTAAAAGCGTTATATTGTATGGATGTGAAACATGGCAGATAAATAAAACTTTAGAACGTAAACTGCTGGCTGTTGAAATAGACTTTTGACGAAGATCTGCCGGAAAGTCAAGGATCGAACTGATAACCAACGAGAGAATTAGAGAGATTATTGGCGTAAAGAAAACTATTCTCGATGAAATCGAACAACGTCAGCTGGTATGGTATGCACATGTGAAGAGAATGATGGACGAACGTCTACCAAAGCAAATCCTAAAATGGACACCAAATGAAAAAATAAAAAGAGGAAAACCAAAAGTTACCTGGATTAAGGGCTTTAACCGAGCCATGTCCGAACGAAACTTACTTTCAGGGGATTGGGAAGACCGAAAACAATGGAGACTTAGAACCGGAAGGCGTAGAACGCTATGAAACCGGATGGATATATATATATATATATATATATATATATATATATATATATATATATATATATATACTAACAAACAAATTAGTCGATTTGGATAAGCTGTAACTCATTTTGTAGGTATTTTCAAAGCGTACAACTTTTGTTTAAAACTTTTTTACTGAAAAATAATAGCTTTTCCTAGAACTCGAAAAAACTGTTTTTTCACATCTTAATTGTTAAATAAAAAATTTTCCCCAAAAAAGAAAATGGGACATAAGATACTGCATAATTACTATTATCATTATGAAGGTTTCTACGTAGTCAGAAGTTTACTAACAATACATTTTTTCCAGATGCTAATTCCGCTGGACTATTTCGATCCTCCAAAAAAGTTTTACACGTAAGCAAGGCATCTCGAGAAAAGTTATTGATTTTCTCTTTTTTATCCTTCAATTCAGAATTATTACGCCGGAATATGCATGAAAACACTCCATAAATAACTTTTTTTATCGACGATATGGAAAAATGTTCTGTATAAAAAATGTTCTTCGCGGTAAAAAAATATTCGCGTATTTTTTTCAAGGGAATCCATAAGAAATTTTCACAATAATCATATTTGATAGAAAGAAAATCCGCATGCTTTTCTTGAAGCCAATTATCAACATCAGTTTTCATTAAATGTATGGATTTGTGCCATAGACGTTTATCTAATTGTCCCATGTTTCCTTCCATCAATTAAGTATTTGTTTTTATCTTCCCTGCACGTACTCTGACCTGGTTGTGAGCTGTTTTACATTTTTCCAACGTATAGGTTTCTGTTTATTGCGAAGTTATCACTCCATCGTTTACGGGGTCTTTCGGTACTCCTACGTCCTATTGGTGATTTGTCCCTCGCGATCTTTACTATTCTGTCGTCTGTCATGCGGTTGATGTGTTCGTTCCATTCCCTTTTTCTTTGTAATACCCAGTCATTGATGTTATCGACTTTACACACTCTTCTTATATCCTCGCTCCTTTTCCGATCCATAGGTGTCCTGCCAGCTATCCTGCGCACCACTCTCATCTCTGTTGTTTCCAGTATTTGTTTTGTTTTCGAGGTTTTTGGTCTGGTTTCTGCAGTGTATGTTAGTATGGGTCTTATTGCTGTCTTATAAATTCTGGATTTAACTTCAATTCCTATATGTTTATTGCTCCATATGGTACTGTTAAGACATGCTACTGTTCTTGCTGCTTTCATGGCTTGTCCCCTTACCTCCGTTTCATCATCCCCGTATCCGGATATTTCTATTCCGAGATACTTGAACTTCATTTCCTGGTGTATAATTTTGTTGTCTATTTCTAGTTTGCATCTGAGTGGTGTTCTAGATGTAGTTATGGCTTTAGTTTTTGACGCTGATATATTCATGTTAAACTTTTTCGCTGTTATGTTAAATTGGTGGAGTAGTCTTTGCTAATCGTCTTCGCTTTCAGCTATTAACACTGCATCGTCGGCGTAGCACAGTATTTTGATTTCTCTGTCTCCCATTTTATATCCTTTCAATCTACGCACCTGCTTTATCAACTCGTCCATGATGATGTTAAATAGTAGGGGGCTAAGAGAGTCACCTTGTCGGATGCCATTATTTACTTCTATTTTTTCGGTCAATTCTTCTTTTATCCTAGCGTGAATCGTATTTGCCTGATATATATTTTCAAACGTTTTGATAATGTTTTGAGGTATTTGTCTGTCATAAAGTAGCTGTGTTACATTCTCCAGTTGTATACGATCGAACGCCTTCTCTAGATCGATGAAACATATAAAGGCTGGACGATTATATCTGGTTTTTATAAATCTTTTTTCTTGAATTTATTTCTAAGTTTCATCGGAGATTCATGTTTTTCTTGTACCATCCTTTCTTGTTTCTCTATATTAGGAAAGCAACAAAACTGCTGCTAGTGCCATCTTTAGTGGAGACCAAAAACACTTCTTCACATCTTTGTATATTAGTGTTTTATAGTAACAATCAAGTTAATACTTTCTTACGTTTTCCATAAAATTTTAATTTGTTACTCTCTACTTTAGGCCATAGTGTACATACTGGACAAAACCGTTTGGCTACTTCTAATCACCATTATAACCTCACAAGCTCTTCAAATAGCTGGTATTATTGATACACCAAAGAGTGCTGCAGAACTAGCCTTTCAACAAGTAAGTAACTTTTAGTATATCCACAATAAACTAATCATTAAAAAATAAAATACCCTACTACTTAAAATTAGGGCAGTGGTATTCTGGAAACGAATAATTAGACTGTCAGTTCTGGCAAGGAATATGACATGACAGAATGTTTTCTCACAATTGAATATAAAGATTTGGTGCTATAATTAAACATAGATAAAAGTATAGTTAGTGAAGAGGAAATACAGTCGAGATAAATCTGTGGGTATAACAATTACAT
This sequence comes from Diaprepes abbreviatus, assembly GCA_034092305.1. Lineage (NCBI taxonomy): Eukaryota > Metazoa > Arthropoda > Insecta > Coleoptera > Curculionidae > Diaprepes > Diaprepes abbreviatus. Next base: position 4,009,778 of record JASJET010000125.1, on the reverse strand, counting down.
GCAAATTCGTCTAAATTTCAACTAAAATATATGAAACTAAAGAAATTATATTTAGTCCAAGCCATAGGTAAGTACTGTGACGTAAATTCCGAGATGAACAAAATCTACTCAGAGATGTTTTATATTCCCGGGTCCGTCCTAAAGCCGGATGCACTGCGGCCAGAATAGGCCTATTGTGCTCGCCCTAGACATTACAGCCACTCTGTCAACCTTGCCCCCTGGCTCAATCTGTACAGTCCTGCTAAGAAGTGAGTGAGTATTTCTCCCGGTTCCAGAGATGTTGGGAACAATATAAGAACATACCCTATATAAAATGGAACAGCAAAAAATAGATTGGGAGCCAGGAGGGGGGGGGGGTCAAAGTTGGCTAAAATAGGTTTTTTGAATCTGCAAGACAAGAAATAAATTTGGGAAAAAAAAGTCTCAAATAAAAGTTGTAGAGATTTTAAAAACTTACCATTTGGACTTTTGTGCGATAATTTTTGTTAATTTATTATTGTAAAAAAGCCCAAAAAACTCTCAGAGTCAGCCATTTTTTTCATATTAATTATGTGTTGCAAAATTAACTTTTTTTGCACTTTTTTGCATTTAAAGGGGAGCTCTCGTTTTTCTGAATAAAATGATATTTTGTAATAGTGAATCAGATAATTTGTTGCTGAGATATTGCTTACTGTTTATCCCAAGATACAAAATGTTGTTTGTTATAACTTTTTCTTGAGTGAACATTTTGGCCTCCACAGAGGTTCAATCCCTTCGTGAAGGCCTAAACTTTCATATCTTGTTAGGGGCAAATGAAATAATTAATTTGAACCGCTTAAATTTCGCTTTAAAAAAGTGGGTGTTTTTTTTATAAAGAAAACTGACCTTACAGCTTCACATCAGCAGCGTTCGGAAAAATTCGCCGTAATTCAGCAAAACATGGACCAATTTCGGTGTTTTTTTTTTAATCTGGGATAGCTGGGGTGGAAAAATTATGAATATGGCACACCCCCTTATTTAAAGTGATATTTAAGGGGTTGAAAATTAATTTTTTCATTTGCCCCTAACAAGAAATGGAAATTTAGGCCTTTACGAAGAGATTGAGCCTTTGTGGATGTCAAAATATTCACCCAAAAAAAAGTTATAGCAATCAACATTTTACATCTTGAGATAAACAAATAGTAATATCTCAGCAACAAATTATCTGATTTACTATTATAAAAAATAATTTTTTTCAGAAAGCACAAGAGAACAAAAAAAGTTAATTTTGCAATACATAAGTGAAATTCAAAAAATAGCCGATTTTGAGGATTTTTTTTTGCAATAATAAATTAACAAGAAAAATCACACTCTCGTTCAAATTGTACGTAGTTGAAATCTCTACAACTTTTTTTTTGAAACTTTTCTCCAAAACGCGTTGCTTGGCTGGTAGAGTGAAAAAAAAACTGTTTTAACTAAATTTGACACCCCTCTTAGCTTCAACTTATTTTTTGCTGTTATATTTTATATAGGGTTTGTTCTTACATCGCCCCAAACCCACCTAGATAGGTCTCATCCATCTCGGAACTTGCGTCAAAAACAGCGTTAATTTTTACCTATGGCTTGGACTAATTATAAAAAAACTGCACGATAGGTAAGATTCAATGTATCGAATCAGACACTAAGCAACAAGATAAACAGGTCTGGATTTAGGAAATTTTAAGATAATAGAATAAATTAAATTTGTCGGCCCGATTGGGGGTTGAACTGAGTGAACTTCTAATATTAAACGACGACCAAATTTAGTGGACAAAATAGATAAAAAGGGAAGGAGAGGAAAGTAAAAGAAAACGATGCAACAAAAAGGTGGAGCTAACTATTTTCTATTTTTTGGATATAGGCCTCTCTCATATTCTTACAGGTATCCTTGTTCTGTGCCAATTCAGTTTCGCTATCCTCACGCTTTTCTTACTTTTCCATGTTATCCAGTTGTTTTTGTTCCTAGCAACATGCTCAGTCTAATTGCATTTTAGAGTAAATATTCGTCTTGCTATCTCCTCGACTTTAGTTTTGTTTCCTGTCCGTTCACTGGGGAGGGCTTTCTGGACTGCGTGAATGTTAGAATAAATAAATAAATATATATATATATATATATATATATATATATATATATATATATATATATATATATATATATATATATATATATATATATATAAATATTTGCTTCCCTTGTAAGCTTACCATATTATCTCACCTGCATATTGTAAAATTGCATGTATTTCTGCTTGAAATACTGTTGGGTGTCTTCCCAAGGGAAGAGTCAGCTCTCTTCTTGGATGTAGCCTATAAAACCCAGCTCCAGTACATTCTTTGGTCTTTGAACCATTACCAGATAAGTGTACCGGAAGATAATTCAGGTTTATCTTGTTTATTTACTCTTCGACCTTCTATAATGACCTGGAACGGCATATTATAAAGGTACCACGAGGTCGTATGGTCTGTTCCCATTTCCAACTCAGAACCCCTGATTTTATTACACAAAATTTCATATTCTGTCATCTGTATTTGTCCTTTTGACAGTGAGTGGTGTAGGCGATAAAGCCCCATAATGGAGAGAGATCCAGAATGTACTCCATTGCTGAGATTGGAGTCGATTTCATAGTTTCCGTAATGCTCAAACAGGCCATTCTCTGTATGCGGACAAGCTTGAGCGTAGTTGTTCTTTGCATTACTTTGGGCTGAATATATGACCGCTAGTCTCATCACACTGTATGTATTGCTAATGCACTATCTTGGATAAGAAGCCAAATGCTTTTCCACACAACCGTCTAACAATCAAAAGGGTTGTTTTCAATTTTTTTGCTATCTTTTCTACGTGCTTGTTCAAGGTTTGTCTAGAGTCTAAGATTATCCCCAAATATTTAGCTTCCTGGGAGAGTGGTATTGTATTTTCTTGTAGGATAATGGAACCGAAGTCCTCTAATTTCCTTCGTTTTGTAAAGAGGATTAAGGCAGTCTTTTGAGAGCTGTTATTAAGACCTTTCATCATACCCTTCTTTCTACAACCCCAAGAGCCTGCTACATCCTCTCTCTCACAGTTGTATTTCTTGACTTAGATAAACATATGAATTAACCTTTCCTACTTGGTGTCCATCTATATTTATCGTTTGATGTTTGTTTGTTGGTTTGTCACTAATTTGGTTTGTGTAACGTTTATTTCTAGAATGGACAGTTACCTTTCTTTTAGTATGTCACTTAATTCCGCACAGTGTCTGGCAAAAATGACCATATGATCTGCGAATCTGAGGTTGTTGTCTTTCTCCCGATATATTCATTCCTTTGTTCTCTGACGATTCCTATCTCTTTAGCGTTTTCGTGCAGCCTTGTCTTCATTTTGGATCATTCGTTTGATTCCTGAATAATGTTAATGTGACGCTGGCTTGTCTTTGCTCTTTTCATAGATCTTATAATTGCATAAAACTTTATCGAGTCAGAGGCCTTCTGAAGTCTATTAATGTAGTTCACATTTGCATATTGTACTTTGATGTCCTTTAGTATTTTGACAATGTGGAAGTGCTTTATTGTACTATAGACTTTTTTGAAATTCCTGTTTGTGAAGTTAATAATCGTCAAATTCTGCTTCTAGGTGCTTTGTGGTTTGTTATTACTCTCATAAAGAGGTTATAAATTTGCGTTAATAGGTTTACTGGCCTATCGTTTTCTAGATTGCTAGTGTCTCTCTTTTAATATTCTTTCTCCCTTCATAATTTCAAGTATGATGTCATTCTTCCCTGCTGCCTTTTCATTTTTTATTTGTCTCAAGGTTCCTTCAATTTCGTTCTTTCGTCTTTGTTTATTTCTTTGACATTTGCGTTCTCCACCACTGATTTAGACAAGTCTATGTAGAATGTCTTTGTTGTTTATTTGTTTGATGCATCTGTAAGATTAAATAATCTATGATACTACACACGTTTTATGTGAATACAATTTTATATACTCTGACAAATTCATTTTGCGGCATTCTCATTCAATTTACCTCCTTTAACTTCATTGAGAGTTCAATTTAAAACATTTTTTTTTAGGTTTCAGTGAAGAATACCGATGTAGTCCAGGAAAATGCTTTTAGAATAAGAAGAGACACATCAGATACAACAGAAAGATCTAAATTTATCGACACCCTATTCAATGTAAGTATACAGGTTCTGACAGAAATAGGAAGTTTGTTAAGGGGAAAATTTCACCACAATTGGCAACCGATTAAACCACCCAAAGGCTATAGGTGTTGAACGAAGGCAAACAAATTTTTTTTTGGTATGTAAGAGTTATGTAATAAGCTTAAACTTGCTATTTGATGTTTTAAAGTATTTTCTTTATAGAAAATACAACGGTCGATGTTTTGAAAACAAGTTTTTGTTTAAAAAGTTTTTTTTAAATGTATACATGTATCTAAAAACCAAAACAAGACCTCATTTTTTAAACCAAAAATTTTTTGTTGCCAAATTTACGTTTTCCGTAATTTGGGAAATTGTGCAGAATCTGGCAACACCACGTGGGGGTGTCTAAGGATTGCAAGTCAATCACCAAGTAGACGAATCTACTGATAGATAACCCCTGTATACAAGAAATACGCCGTTGCTTTTCGAACTTCCGATACTCGATGTTACTAGAAAATACCAGAAGTACGGAACGGCTATAAAAGCAGCTGTCTGGCAGTCGTCTCATTAGTATTGGTTTAGCATGAGTAGTGGTCAGTATTAGATAGAGATGTGAAGTGCGTGAACAGGCCAATAGTAAGAGCCTTGCATTAGTGTGATCTTTGTGTTGAAAAGTAAGTTGACGCCTGTAAACGTAGTATCACATTTCTGAACCGACGTACGCGACAGTACAAAAAAATTTTAAGTACAGAAACGTGACTGTGTTAACCCCGCGGATATTTTTTTGCCATATACGTGGTCAGTTTACCCCTAAATCGCAGAAAAGGACAATTAACAAAATGATAAGTAGCTTATCAGAAGTATTTTGGATGTCTCGTTGGCGATCAAGATCGGGACTCGGCTCGTTACATATGTTGCCAAACCTGTGCAGCAAATCTTAGTAACTGGTTAAATGGCAAACACTCTTTTGTCTTTTGCAGTTCCAAAGATTTGGCAAGAATCAACAAATCATTTTAACGACTATTACATGACAAAAGTGTCTGGTTTTTCAAAACAGAGCGGACATAACGTTGAATATCTGAATATTTCCTCAGCAATAAAACCTATTCTTGATGGAGAAGGTTTACCAGTTCCAGCGCCCCCGCCAAAATGGGAGGAAGATTTAGAAATGTATGATGTATGACGATAAGGCAGAATCCGATACTATATCAGAAAAGTACGGTTCTTATTTTCCCACGAGGAAAGGGGTTGAAATACCTTTTTTGGAGCCACAGTCTTTCTGTGGAATCAGTAGCAGTGTAATGCTGGAAGAACTAAAGATAGATGAAGAAAGAGGAGATTCAATTATTGGACGGAGCTGCAAGGATTGAGACAGGCGAAGATGCTTCTGGGGAACTACGACCAGAAGAGATTCAAATAATGCATAAGCTTGAATAAAAACCAGCTCAGAGTTCTGATTGGGGCCCTGACGGGACAAGAGTCCAAATTCTGTGAGGAGGAGAATGAAACCTCTATTATCCATGCAGAGTGCAGCGCTCTAGAAAATCTTAGGATGCCGTTCTTGGGAGCACATAAAATCGAAGAAGGGGAGCTACTCACCTGAAAGGGAGAGGGAAATAGAACTGGAGGACCTGCTATAGCCGATAAGGTAGCTCTTACGACTGGACAGTAGTAGGGGGCACAATACATCTACCAGGTCGCAGTGTACAGACCCCCAACTCTACGCACATACATACATTTCCGAAAGTGAAGGAATAGCACCCTATCCAATCGAACAACCTTAATTAAAAGATCTAGTTCGGAACCTCCATTTGTCCAAAGAGCATGCTGAAGTATTAGGGTCTAGATTACAATAATAAAATTACGAGCCACTAGAACCAAAGTTACAATATTTAGGAACCGTAACCAGGAGCTATCTTCGTTTTTTACTCTGCAGGATAAAATGTGTTAATCCAGATAGTATTATGGAAAAATTACGATTTGCATATAGCCCGGACGAATGGGGCTTATTTATAGATCTTTCTAAAATAAGTTTAAAAGCTGTTCTGCTCCATAATAGCAATAAAAGATCCTCTATTCCTCTTGCATATGCAGTTGACATGAAGCAAACATACAAAAGTATGTCACTTATTCTAAATATAATAAGCTATGATACGGATAAGTCGCAAATAAAAAACATGGGACTATTACTAGGACTTCAGGATGAATTTACGAAGTATTGCTATTTTCTTTGTCTTTGGAAGAATCCCACAACACAGAGCCATTACCAATTAAAAGAATGGCCTTCGAGAGACCAATATATTCCAGGTCAAGCCAACGTAAAGACTATACCTCTTGTCGATCCCAAAAAAGTATTGTTACCTCCATTACACACAAGCATTAAACTTGTTGGAAAGTTGTTTGACCAATTCCTATTTTCAAGAAAAGGAAAAATTCTACATCCAGGATGATGGACTACCGATGGGATCTTCACTCTCACCGGTGGTCGCAAATATTTTTATGGAATGGTTCGAGACGTTTGCAGTTGAATCCACATTTAAGAAACCAAAGTTATGGCTCAGATACGTAGACGATACTTTTATTATTTGGAGTGGAAACGACGAAGAACTTCGAAAGTTCCTTTTTCATCTCAACAATATCAGCCCAACTATTAAACTCACCATGGAGAAAGAAGTAGAAAATAAATTATCATTCTTAGATGTCTTCGGTTTACAGAAAAGCCACGCACACAGGACAATACCTTAATTATTCATCTAATCACTCCAACAACACCAAACAAGGAATTATAAGAAATCTCGTAGATAGAGCCTTAACTCTCTGCAACTCCAATGAATGAAGAACGAAAACCAGTATTGAACATCCCCTATGTTAAAGGCATTTCAGAAAAAGTTAGAAGGATAGGAAAACGATATAAAATCAACGTTGTTTTTAAATCAAATAACTCTCTGGGAAGTCGGCTCACTAGGGTCAAACCAACAACTCAAAGAGACATGAACAACTATATATATCAGATACCATGTGAATGTGGCAATTCCTACATTGGTGAAACAAAGAGATCTCTTGACGTAAAGATCAAAGAACACCAAAAATGCACATCTCGAGGAGAAACAGAAAAATCTGGTGCCGCCAACCATGCCTGGACTCATGGACATCACATAAAATGGTCTGAAGCTAAAATACTACACCGAGAACAACATTGGAGAAAACGGAAATTCAAAGAAGCCGCGATTATACATCAGAATCCGAGTTGTTTTAGTAAACCATCTTTAGATATAAGAGAAGTGTGGAAACCACTTCTTAGTAATTGTAAACTAAAACTAAATGCAGCATAAAAAAATATGATTTTGCCATAGCAGGCATGACTGCACCCATCTCAGTCATAGTCTACTGCATTTACTTTTAGTATAAATAGTCATGTAGCTAAGGGATTTATTTAGTTTCACTTGAAAACGGCTAGAGATAACTACGTCGTGATATTCAACAAAAAAATAAAGACAATGGGAGTCCAACAGATATCTACTAAAAAAATTTTTTTTTTTCACTTTTAATTCTTAACCAATACTTTATTTCAAAGTATTGGTTATACGTTTTTTTTTCTGTTCCCTCATACTATTTGAAACATCTGTAATTCAGCCTGTGTAATGAAAAACGATAGATTTATTTCACAAAAAAATTTATCACAGTTATATGAAGGATTTAAATCATAACAGGGGCCTAGTAAATGATAATTATGTAAGAGGTACTGTCAGATGGACTTTGTTCTTGATAAACAAGGGCCAAAGTCGGAAAATTTGATTTTTTGTTCATAGAATTGTCCGATAATATTTTAGAGAGAAGTTGTATTGGTGAAACCCACTATTTTAACGATAATTTTCGAATAAATATATTATTTTTTTAACTTACCTTGTAGTTTGACCTCTCAAAAATTTATTTCACTTTTAAAAATGTTTCTAGAAGCATTATCTTCTGAACAACAATTGTTTAAACTTTTGGTATCTTTAATAAACACTTGACAATACTTATAAACTATTCATCTGATCTGGCTGAACATTCGCATACTTATAAAGATCCATAATGGCCTCATCATCAAGACGCTATACGTCACTTTCAGCCATTATTGTTAAAGATATCAACATTTATAAAACACTATAAAAAAGAGGGTTTTTCGCCATTATCTCGATAAATTGTTTATCGATTTTAACGCATAAAACGTAATAGGTTTTTCCAATACCTACAACTTTTTTAAATAGAATTTTTCTCTAAAATGTTATTGAAAAATTCTGCGGGCAGAAAATCGAATTTTTTTTGGCCATTGTTTACAAAAAAGCGGAGCCGATCTAACAGTACCTCTATACATATTTATTATTTATTAGCCCCCTCTATGACTTAAAACCTTCAGATATCTGTAGTAAATTATTGTTTTAGACAAACTGGAGTATTGCCAGTTAACTGTTGCAATCCCCAACAACTACTAAATCTCGGCCGGCACGCTGTGCCCTGGATACCGTTTCTTGCCCGTCTAAACTTTTATAAACAAATGCGCAGCAAGTTTTCAAAAAAAAACGTTATCTCGGTTAACTGATCTAGGATAGTGTTTTTCTGATCGCGTAAAAATGCCAGCTTTTTATATAAAAAAACTGGTTTCTCTAAATGTTATTGGAACAAACTTATTTCACTAGTTTATAAGCTCAAAATAACCATGTTTTTTCAACGTAAATAAAATTATGACTATTTTGTAATTCAAAATAGTAAAACAAATTTTCTTCAACTTTTAATCTAAAGAAAAATATTATCATTACTTTTTTTTTTTAGATACCTATAAAAACATTGACGGCCGTGAATAATCTGATCCAAAATACCCGTCCAGCTCTAAAGAAACTAAGAGAATTTGCTGTAAGGCGTTTTGAAAAAACTACCAAAGGACCGGATGTAGATAGTAATACAGTCCAAAAAAGATCCTATCCAGTATTTATTAGACCTGTGGGAGAAAAACAATGAACTATTCGATTATATCTAGAATTTACACAACCTTTTAATTTTGTATAGTTTAAGCGATATAGGTCGCTCTATATCTATGCGAGTCAGAAAATTTGGCTTGAAACGCCATTTATAAAACAAGTTGGTTAACTTTTTCGCGATTATAAAGTAGATATTTTATGATGAATATATGACTTACTTATTTAAAGCGAGATTCACTAAAAATTGTTGTTTTAAACCGAATCTAGTTGTCATGAAAGTTTCTTAGTGATTGGCTACATTGTGTTAGCAAATAAAATTAATTTTGAATGAACAGTCATCAAATCTACATAATACTCTTTTTCACCCTTTTAAAAACGGATTATCGGAAAATCCAGGAATTGATTTTTAGATACTGTAATTTGAACAAAAAACAACGCCATATTTCTTATTGTATCAACGAAAATTAGTAATTTTATGAAATAACAATATATCCCTGTTTCATCTATTTATAATGCGAATTTCGAAAAATTCTTTCTGAATGAGTGTTTGCATTATAATGGCCACATTTCCTCACAATTTTATGATTCTAACTTTAACAATAGCACAGCGCGGTTAATAAATATATATATTAAGGATTTAAAGCCCTCGATAAAGCCTTGGAAACGGTAAGAAAAATAGTTCTTTCCCAAAAATAAACAACATTTTCCATTTTTGTCGATTTGGGAATCCCTATTTTTTTATAACTCCAATAACAATTACGATCGATCCATTAAGTAATTTGAGCATCTTTTAAGAGATGCGTAGAAGTTGCTTCCACTGAAGCGACCCATTTGCGTATGAAACTACTAAACTAGTTACTAATTCTTCTTCTTAAGCTGGTGTTTCCTGTCGAACTTTTGCGATCCAATTTGCTATCCTGATTCTGAATGTTACAGCTCTGAAGATATCCATGGAAGTACTTCTAAACCATCTCCTCAAGTCCTTCAGCCAGGATTTCTGTTTTATTTCTACTGATTTCCTACTCAGTATTTTTCTTTCTATGGTTAGCTTAAGAATTCGTACCTTTTGCCTCTCTTATATGACTAATATCTGTGGTTTTTTCCTTTATTGTTATCACCAGTTCCTAATCGAGCAAAAACATCTACATTTGTTACAGTTACAGTTACTAATTAATACAAATATTTTGAAGTAAACTGAAATGATCCAAAACAACATAAAATGCCTAAATTATGATTTGGCAAAGCATTACAGCTTGAATCTGTCATCAGGTTTAAATCACTTTAATCGAAGCAGAGCGTTTCTGTTACTAAACAATTCTCTAGGAAGAACATTAGATATCACTAGATGTTTCACTGTACCATTTGGTCTTATCTTAGATCTTGGGGCGTCAATGATGGACTGGAATACTTTGTTCTGGAATTGTTGTAAAATTGCTTTGTTGGTTCGAGTTAATGGTATTTCTACAGTTACAGACTGTAGGTCTACACTGGCTTGTTCACGAGCAATTCATTTTCTAATCTCAGTTCAGAATGTTTAATAATTCGTCAGTAGATTTGCCTGAAGTTTATTCATTTTGACCAAGATATGTTTTTGTCAGGTTAAACACCTATCGATGTGAATACCTATATATTTTGCATCGCTTGCATATTTTATATTGCGTCATATTAATTGTAACTGGAGGATATTTGGTTGTGAATATGACATGGGAAAACTTACTTTCATTCGCCTTTATTCTCCTTATTTTCAACCATATTTCCATTTTATTTAGGTTGTCTTGTAGTACAGGATCAATATCTACATGTGTATTCTTGCTGGATGGAAAGTCTGCAGAATAAACAAGATAGAAAATGAGTCACAATATATTTCTTTGGGTTATACCAGATTTTATGGGATGTATGTACTGGTCTTGTTGTCTGACCTGTAAATATATGTCTATCAACTGAGACTTAGGATGATGTGGTAGCAAGGGCGCCGGGTGGAAGTGTAAGGAGATACACTTGAACCCTCTTAGCTCTGGATAAAATGGGAAGTTTTGAATACAAGAATTTATAAAAAAGATCAAAGGTTTAATTTGGTACCCCGCGAGTGTCGTTTTGGGAGCTGAAATTTTTAAAAAAGAGGTCATCGTTGAACTCGCTGCCCCCGAACTGAACTGATGGTCCTGGATTAGTTCATTATCTTGTAACAGTGTATGTACTTATTTCAGTTTCAATTAATTTTGAAATTATTGGTAGTAGGCTTATTGGTTTATAGATGTTAGTCCTCCTGACTTTTTTCCATTTTTTGAAATCAAAACAATTTGTGAGATTTTCCATCGGCTGTTAACTATTTCCTGAAATTGCATTGAAGATGTACGGCAGGATTCAAAACCTTTAGTTGAACATTCTCGCTCTACCTTACCGGTTATAAAGTTATATCCTGATGCATTCTTCGGATTCTAGATTTTTTTGGTTGGTAAAGTTATTTCAAATGGGGTAATTCATTTCACTGTAATTTTAAGTGGGATTTGCTTCAAATGCCGTTACTTTTTTTCTATAACTTTTTGCCTATTTTCCATCAATGGTATAGGAGGTGAAATTGTTGTGTATATTTTAGCTCCATTGTTACCTCCAGATTCTTATTTGCTCTAAGAAATTTGGATTAACGGTTCTTACTTTCCGTAATTTGCTATCTATTTCTGATATATATTTTTTTAATTGCAACCAGATTATTTTTTGTACTGTTTGATCTATCACCTGTAGTCCCATGCTAACATTTGAATAACTCCGATTCGATGATATATTGCTACTAAATTTATTGCACAGGAACCAGTTTTTGGCATCACTAAACCCGCTATCGTGGTTGGATATTCTGATAGAAAAACTGTTTACTTCAAAAATACTGGAATCGCATTGTGGAATACAGGCATAGTGAATTATTACGTAGTAAATTATTTGCAAATATCCTACGTCTAAATAGATAACAAGTTAGGTAGGTCTATGCACAATGGTATAGATTATGTAACGAAGAAAACGAGATAGCGTCACATATTATCTTCATATACGAAGCTCTGACCTACCGGAGACACCTTCAAGGAGCCTTTTATCCTGAAGGCTTCTACTTAGAGGACAACCTAGTGAACAGGCTTTAAAACCTGATTAAGATATTAACCTGTTCACGAGAAACATATATCAAAAGCAAAACAATAAGCTCCAAGGCTACAGTGTAAGGGCTTTTCCACCTTAGCTTGTCATATCGTTCCATCAGTCACTGAGACCTATTTCTTGTGGAGTTTTTAACGGAATTTGAAGAGTAATCTGCTTATCCAGATTTTCTCTATAATATGGCAAGTTTTTCTGTGATTAAGCAAATTAGTTCAAAAATTTATTGACTTATTGTGCGCTTGTCATTTTAAATCCATTATTATTTTAAATCAGTTAGATCATATAAATGAATTTGGGGATTAATTTTTACATATAAGAACGATAGTTTCATAAATTGAATTACCTTAGCATGGTAAAATTTTCTGCATATTTTTTGCATATCGAACATTTTTTGGAAACTATTAACTTTTTCTTTATATTATTTGCCCATTAAAAAAACCTATATCAAGTAATCCGAGAGGAAATTTATACAAAGTCGCTATGGGTATGTTCGAGAATTTCAATTGTATTAATTTCTGTCTCTCTTTTTGAGAGTAAGAAGAAATTGATACAATAATTTTAAGATTCATTAAAATCTCTAAGACGAATATTTTTAATAGAATTATTTTCTTTCCAACCTTTACCTATTATATGTACTAATATAATATTTTATTATTCAAGTATGCATGATGTTAATTAGGAAAAAGTTGTAATGATAAAGACTGTATGACCATATGACCGTAATTTTAGATATTTTACGCATGTCTAGTTCTTATTGCCATACTTTTAAGTTAACATTATGTTTAAGAGTAATAAAAAGTAAGTCAATTAATAAGTGCCAAAACGGTTCACGTATTGTTATTATTCTTTATTTCTCTGCTTTTTTTTATAATATTCATTTATATAATATATATTTATGAAATATTAATAAAAAATTTGCCTGTAAAGGATTTTGTTGAATTTACCGTATTTTGTTAACTAGTTTTAATTACATTAAATGCTTTAAGTAAAATAAAAATATATGAGACTTCCTTAACGAGTTTTATTTTTCTTTAGTTTGAGAGATAAAACTAGTCCTTCCTATATTTTGGTGTCAGTCGATTTGGACAAATTTTTCTTTATTGTTACGATATTTAATATTCCTTTTTGTACAAATATAGGTAATAATAACACTGTTTTGCATTTTAAAATTTCTTGTCGCTCCCTGATATTAATTTTATTGGGTTATTGTGTAAGGTGCTGAATTCAAATATTAGTTCGGCTTTTACCTATCATCCAAAAGTTTTTAGAGAAAGAAAAAAAGAATATAAAGCATTCTAATGAATTTTCAAAGAAATCAAGAAACAAAATCATTTTTTTTTACAAAATATGCTTCATTTTGTATTGAAAAAAGTATAATACTATGAAATAGTAATCCGCTAACATGTTTGGGGCCCCTTTTCCACTATACCGCCTCTTCATCTGAACAATTTGATGGTAATATATTTCACCGTTTTCGTCTGGAACTGCACCTAAATTGTCAGGGAAAAATTCCAAATGGGAGTGAAGAAAATGCAGCTTAAGTGGCAAGTTGCAACATAACGTCTTGTAAGATTGAATAAGCTCTTCAACTAGACCTTTGTATTTTTCCGATTTCTTGTTACCTAAGAATTTGCTACATATATTTTTGGAAACAGTTTATGCCCTATTTCCTTTTCTCGAAAGTGTTGTTTCAAAATTTTCGTCTTTAAAAATTCTCATATTTGCGATCCAACACAAAGTGTTTCTCAACTCTGAACACGCAAGCGTCGATTAAGCGGTCTGTGATGAGGCTTATAAGAAGAAATATACGAAAATACAAATCGGAAGCCATATCCTATGTAATTGAGCAGAATAAAAGCTTAAAAATACTTAAAAGAAACCTTGCAGACGGAACAAAAGAAATTCATAAACTTTGCGATGCAGCAGGTACAACTACAACATATAGAGAAAAAATACTCCAAATTGTGGAAGATTTCTACAGCGCGTTATACAAAAAGTACACCATTTACAATGACCTAACAAACATTCCAAATGTCTGCAATCAAGGCTCAGAAGATATACCAGAAATTTCATCATCAGAAATTAAAGTGTCCTTACAAGAAATGAAAAACAACAGAGCCCCAGGAGAAGATGGCATTGTTATTGAAAGTATTAAAGCAGGAGGGGAAAAATTAATAAATGCTCTCAAAGTCCTATTTAATAGATGTTTAGAGACCGGACAAATCCCAACTTCATGGAACAATGCCATAATGATAATCATGCATAAGAGAGGCGATCCCACCGACCTAAAAAACTACCATCCAATCAGTCTCCTCTCCCACATGTACTAACTATTTATAAAAATAATAACAAGACTATTGACTCCCAAATTAGATTTCTACCATTATTTTTTTCTACCATTTTATCAAGTTCTTCGAATCTCAACGTTAAACTTATGGAGTCCAGTCATCTACTAATGAAAGTTTTTCATATTCTTCATCAGAGAGAATTTTTTACTTTATTTAAAACAACAGATTTTTTTCTTTTCGATATATGTGAGTATCAGTTGGAATGCAACTCGTGGCTTTTTTACGTTACATTTTTTCTCCTGCTTTAAGATAGGCCTTAAATACTTCAGGACTCACAAACAGCCGCGCGAAACTCCCATTAGTGTTGCGTTTTGTGATAATTTTTTGTCTTTTCAATAAATTTATTTATTATTATTTTATGATTTCAAACCAAGCGGCTTCGCACTCCCGCTAGGGAATATTGACTCATACCAGGTATACAAAGATATTAGAAGTATGAAGCTCTGTGGGAACCCTTTCCATGTTATCGAGTCCTAGGTGACGTGGTCTGCTGTATTTCTTAGGAACTTTCGGATGGTTATTTTTATTATTATTTTTATTATTATTTCACTAATATTTTCACTTACCTAAACCGATGTTGCAATTTTTCATTTTCCTGATAGCGAATCAGGAAGATAGAACGTAATTTTCAATATACTATCTAGTTTCGTTCGTCGGTGCAGTTATTAATATAATTAAATAATTAATTTTGGCTTAATTCTTACGAATAGTTTAATGGACCAAATGCATATAAATGCTCAAATGATAAATAATTGCAATAAAACATTTTATTGACAAGTGCATGTCATTTCTTTATTTTATCGGATACCTCTCTTCCTTAACGAATGTGAAGAGTTTTATTAAATATGTTATTTGTACAATCGTAAACTACAATATACCCTCTGTTTAAATAAATTTTTGAAAGTTTTGAAGCTTATGCAATGTTTTACTCTTTATAAACCCTTAAATAACACAAGTAGGTTCTTCCTCCGAATCTGATCTCCTGGAGCATAAACAACTCTTGCTTCCTTTTCCATCCGGTAAGCATATGTGTTCTTCTTGACATCTCGTGTACTGACAAATATTAGTGAGTGATGGACAACTATTTGGTACCGCTACAAGTCCAAAGAGTTTGTTTCCGGAACCACCCACTGGAACCTGGAGGGGTGGTAGGCGATTAAGGGTGTACTTGTCTACACGTTCAATTTTTTTCTGAAGAAAAAGAATATAGTTAAACAAATAAATTTAGACCATCGGGACTCATCCTTAGAATGACAGGGTAATGCCCATCGGCGTTTTAGTCCTTAGCACTAAATTTATATATATATATATATATATATATATATATATATATATATATATATATATATATATATATTGTGACGATTATGGGTGGTTTGCGCACCCTGCACAAAAATATTTGCCCGACTACAATAAAATTTAGGAAACTTTGTTATTATTTATCTCTGAATTAATTTTTTTTAATTTTCAAAATATTGCCAAAATATAATTAAAAATTAGTATCTATTTGTTGAGCGCCAGGTAAAAAATAATTATAATAAATTACAACTATTCTTTACCAATTTTCAATTTTCAAATAATGTAAATAGATATAGATGTGTTCCTATCTGTTAATTGACTCTTTCTCAGGTAAGTTCAGTTGTTTATCAGATATCACTTAGACAATCAATACACACAATGATTAAAACACAAAATATAAATTTTATTTCACAATATAAAAAAACTGGAATTGTGTTTTATAATATATTGAAACCAAGTAAAAGAAAACATGACAAGGTATTTATATTAGATTAGGCAGTATAAAGCTTTTAATCTTTCGTAGACATTAAAAACTAGCATCCAATAATAACTTAACTTTTCTTAAAATAAGAATTATTAAATTATATTTTGCTATTCTAACCTGTTAGAACAATAATAATATTTATCATCATCAATATTAGGGGTAGAACTATATTTACTACTTGAATCGCAACACAGCACACGATAATATGTTTAAAATAATATCATTTATAAGAAATAATGACGCGTTCCATATAAAACTGTACTATAGCCTTCTAGTAGACGATTGCGAAACTAAAACGTTACCAAATTTGTGAAACAGGTTGTTAAAAGAATATGCATGGTAGATAAAAGTAAATAATAAGCAATATTGATTAGAAATAGTATTGATAAAAAGATAAAAGTATTGGCCATTTAATTTCAACTAATATTTATTAATAATATTGTGCCATTTATTTATATTGTGAAATAAAATTTATATTTTGTGTTTTAATCATTGTGTGTATTGATTGTCTGAGTGATATCTGCTAAACAACTGAACTCACCTGAGAAGGAGTCAATTAACAGGTAGGAACACATCTATATCTATATAGATTATTTGAAAATTGAAAATATTTAAAATTGGTAAAGAGCAGTTATAATTTATTATAATTATTTTTCACCTGGTGTTCAACAAATAAATACTAATTTTTAATTAAATTTTGGCAATATTTTAAAAATTAAAAAAAAATAAACGTTAATTATATACCAAAGTAAGGTCGTCCAAGAAAAACTAACCTCTATGTTGAAAAGTGTATTAAAAAATTTCGATAACTAATCCACATAAGTCCAAATTAGTACAGATATTCGCGAATATTTCAACACAGATATAACGGCTCGAACTGTGAGAAGACTGCTTTGTGAAGTTGAATTGTTGCTGTAAAAGTTGCTGTCAAAAAACCTTTACTTTTCAATAAAAAAAATTCGAAAGGCCAGGCTCCAGTTTGCTCAAAGACATTTTTTCAATTGGACACCTTAAAACTGGGGTCGGGTGCTTTGGAATGATGAAAGTAAATTTAAAGGATTAGGTTCAGAGGGAAGATCGTTTGTTCGAAGGCCTGTAGGAAAAAAATTTGATATTAGTATCAAAAACCTATTGTGAAGCATGAGAGTGGCAGTATTATGCTCTGGGAATGCTTTTCCAGATCTAGGACGGGCCCGATAGTGAAAATAACTGGGAAAATTATTCAGTATGTACCGCGACATATTACACAATACTATGTTGCCCTATGCCGAAGAAGAAATGCCGTTTTTATAGAGATATCAACAAGATAATGATCCCAAACACACATCCTGATTAGTAAAAAACTGTTTTTTAGATAAAAGCGTTGATTTACTGGAGTGACCTTCTCAATCGCCGGCCCCAAAATCCGATTAAGCACCTTTGGGAACACTTGGACTGAAAAATAATGAAAATCATCTATGGGAAGTTTTATAAGATAAATGGCGGAAGATTCCAGTTGATGTATGTCAAAATCAATCTTGTCGATTGAATGTCACGATGATGTATGGAAGTCATTAAGGCAAAGGGGTTTTCAACAAAATATTGAACTGTTTCTTTAATTTATACAAACTTAATTATTTTTTGTGGTAAAAATATTCTTTCAATACTTTTATCTATGACTCTATATATTATTTTTCGCATTTTTAGGGGGCCAATAACTTCACATTCTCATTCAACGGCCTCGAAAATATAAAAAAGTAATTCCAAGGACTAGAACCTCGTGGTCACACATTATTATTTATAAGCGAATTTTTAGGGGTGTCTTTCTCATCTAAATGGTTGTAAAAAAAAACTTCTGGTTATCAATCAATTACTTACGATATCCAGTCCGACCAATACACTAACTTATCCGTAATAGCGATTCCAAATGGATAAGTACAATTCACGGCAATTGTTTGTATTTGTCTGCTATCAATATGGACGCACTCGATTTTTTTAGTCCCTGCATCTGTGTAGCAGAGGTGCTCGGTATCATAATCGATTGCTAGGGAATTTGGTAAGGAAACAGCTGGACCTAAAAATAAAATTTTTGTTTAAATTTTCATTTAATTGCCTACCCAGTAACGAACAGGACAAATCAAGACAGATACCTCGTTTTTTTCGAACTTTTAATTGAATCCAATTCACCCTGAATTTGGTGCAAGAAAATGCAAAAAAATATGCTATCGCGGTATTTCAGAAAGTGTTTATAAGGTCATGGCAGGCGTCATATCTTAAATCTAGGCGTATGATACTGAAAGTAAACAACAGTTGACCCTATGGGTTTTCAATGATAAACCAAATGGTTCGTAGAACTGTCAATTCTCAAGAACTTTTATATCTATCTATTCAGATAAAACTGGAAAAAATAAACATTTAATATTGTATAAAATTAAAATTTATAATACCTTCTAAAAATATTCGTCTGTCAGATCCATCTGCATTAGCCCATTCAATCTTGGGATGAGTTCTATCCCAATCCGACCAAAAGATTTTGCCTCTTTGTGGATGAACCGCAATACCTGAAATATGACTTTTTTAGATGGCATACCATAACCCCTCGAAAATATATATATACCTCTAGGGTTAACCAAACCAGTACTAAATAGTTTTCTTCTTCTTTTTGAATCTAAATTAGCTACTTCAATGGTATCAAATGTTGAATCAGTCCAGTAAATATTTCTGGAAACCCAATCAATAGCTAGCCCTTCCGGAGATCCAATTACTAAAAGAAAAGTATTTTAAAATTATTAGTTTACATAGATGTTCATCAGGCATGTATCTATGTTGAACTTACAGGTAGAAATAAAATCAATTTTGTCGCTGCCATTATATAAAGAACTTCTAATAGCTCGTCCACTGATGTCCGTCCAATAAACTCTACCCTCCATACAGTCAATATCCAATCCAACAGCAGTTTGATATAATTTAATTTGGATTGGTTTCCCTGCATTTCGTGCTGTGGGTTCCATAGGAATTTTAAGTGTTGCCATTCCTATAGAAACAGGAAATATTCTATTTAATTTGTTACCAAATAATTAATTTGATCATTAAGGAATTATTTTATATAAATTGCACTTGTAGGTTTATTTCATAAGATATAAAGTATTGAGTGTATAATACTAATTTTCAACGTTAATAAACTTTCTGGTGAAAAAATTAACACAGTTTTGTTCTAAATTTTTAATAATGGGACAGCTGTATATAATTTTTAAACACGTGCCCATGATTCCATGCGATGTAGTTGAGAAATTCCTTTATACGATATTTTCTCGCAAATAATACGTTTGTCAGTATAATCTTCTAGCTTGTCACACATTGAAACACTCTATTTATGTTGATGACTTGATCTGCAGTTGCGATACTATTGACAAAGCTTTACAGCTTCAACACGAGCTCGTTGAGCTCTTGCGACTTGGTGGTTTTGAGCTAGGAAAATGGGCCAGTAACAATCCACAGTTATGACTCATTTACCGCAGTCTTGGCTGCAATTTTTTTTTTCAAATTCATTTTAAAGGATGTAATGTCAGCTTTATTTTCTCTGAAGCAATGCCTATATCTATATCTATTCAGAAAAAAGTTATGGACAAAAGTTTGAAAAAAAAATTGCGATTTTTTTTCCCTTTTGTTTTTTTGCATTTATTTTGTACATTTTTTTTTTATCTTTGAAGACTACGATCAATTCTCTCTCTCTCTCTCTCTCTCTCTCTATATATATATATATATATATATATATATATATATATATATATATAGAGAGAGAGAGAGAGAGAGAGAGAGATAGAGAGAAGGGAATAAATTTTTTTTAAACCATTAAATATGTTTTTAGTTGGTTATTTTCTTGTGAATATGGTTCATTTTTATAATTGAAACTACATATATAAAGTAGTCATACTTAATGTATATATATTTTATATTTCAGGACGTTTCGATTCTTTCGAATCTTTTTCAACTGACGGTTTCGGCGGAATCTACAAAAATGTACATTTTCAATATTATTATATACGGAATAACGGGTTAAAAACTTACCATTAAGAACAGAGATTTTTGTTTTAAATAAAAATTAATTACATCACCAACCAATTATCACTACACACTCTCTTGTATATTATATATTCGATGAACAATCCTTGCAGAGTGTTGTTGTTGTCTACCAAATTCCCTGCAAGGATTGTTAATCGAATTATAACGGCCAAACTAGTCAGTATCTGTAAAATCGTCTAATTGGGCATAAATATGAGAAAAAAATGTTACAGCCCTAAGAAAACAAGAAATGAAACACAAGCACACCTTTGATTATGAAAATACAAAAATCTTGAAAACTGAGACAAACAAAGGAAAACGAAAAGTTTACGAAATGATCGCAATTAAAAAAAATCCGAATGCCGTAAACGATAAAACAAACATTAATAATCTAAATCAAATTATTTCAACATATTAAAATAAACCAATATAAGGGAATTTATAAAATAAATAAAACAATAAATAAAAATAATTCTCCGCTTTCAATTCTTCTAAATGGAATCACGATATTTTCTCAGAAATATATCACTTCAATTAAAAGATCCAAACTTTTTACGCCACTTAAAGTACCTAAAACTTACACCATCTGGGTTCCACATTCAGTCAAGTCAAAGCAGTAATAGGTTTAAAAATGTAGTGTCCATTCTTCTAGCTGGACTTTTAAAAATACTATTGAAAAGTTAATACACCAGAGAGTGTGTGATTATAGTTGGTTTGTGATGTAATTAATTTTTATTTAAAACAAAAATCTCTGTTTTTAACCCGTTATTCCGTAAATAATAATATTGAAAATGTACATTTTTGTAGATTGCCGAAACCTTCAGTTGAAAAAGATTCGAAACAATCGAAACGTCCTGAAATATAAAATATTTATACATTAAGTATGACTACTTTATATATGTAGTTTCAATTATAAAAATGAACCATATTCCCAAGAAAATAACCAACTAAATATATATATATATATATATATATATATATATATATATATATATATATATATATATATATATATATATATATATATATATATATATATATATATATATATATATATATACAGGGTGATTCAAAAATCGATCACGAAACTTAAGGGGGTGATTCTACTTGACAAAATAAGGGTAGAGCTTCATATAATTTTTTTTCAAAATGTCATTCGTTTTCGAGTTACAAGCCGTCCAAGTTCAAGTTTTTATTTTTTGTTTTTTGAATCACTCGCTTACAGGAAAACCGATTTGACTAATATTTGAAAGATAGGCTAAGTCTTCTGCGCTTCATCATTTTAGTAACAATTCACATTGATTGTTTGCCGCTAGAGGGCACTTTACCTACATTGAAAATTGTTTTTTTGTCATAATTTTTTAGTGTTGACAGCTACAGTAGTTTTTGGCATAATTTCTGAAAGACTGATGCCAGGCCTTTAAAAAAGGTGCTCTTTATTTACATCGCTAAACCCAACGGTTTAGACGTAAATCACCCTTAAAAATTAAGTGGTAAATTTACTTTTCTCATTTCATTACCACCAGCTACCAGGTAAATAGCTATCAAAGTATACTAGAGCTGTCAGTTTAACATCAAATAAATTCGCTTTTTAAACTATTTAATTTATAATCTTAAAATAACTAATAATGGCTAATCACCAATATTCAAATATCGAATATTGTGATATCCATTTTTGTTATGGAAAAGCAAATGGTAATGCAGAGTTGGCAAGAAGATATTATATGGAGAGTTATCCGGAAAGAAATATCCCTCATGCTCAAACATTTTCCAGTGTGCACAGGAGGCTTGCGGAATGTGGTTCCTTTAAAAGTTATAATGGAAATAGGGGAAGACCTAGAACTGCTAGAAACGTGCAACAAGAAGAAAGAGTGCTTGAAATTATTGAAGATAATCCAGGTATTAGTACTAGAAAAATTGGGAATGAAGTGCGGCTCTGTCAAGCTAGTTCATGGAGGATACTAAGAGAAGAACAACTCTACCCGTTTCATTCAAAAAAGGTGCAGGCTCTTTATGACGATGATCGGCCGAGACGGTTGGAAATGTGCAATCAGATCCTAGCTAAGTATGAACACGATAATCGATTAATTGGCGTCATATTATTCACTGACGAAGCTGGTTTCACTCGTGATGGCATAACAAATCTACACAACATCCACACATATGCTTACGAGAACCCAAACAATGTGGTAGAAACGAAACATCAGCGTAGATTTTCACTAAATGTGTGGGCAGGGATAATAGGAGATTACCTTATTGGTCCTCATTTCTTTGATGACCCATTAACTGGTGACGTATACTTAGATTTTATCCAAAATCGTTTCCCATTGTATCTGAAAGATGTGCCATTGGAAGTAAGGGCCAACATGTGGATCCTCCAAGACGGAGCTCCGCCCCACTTTAGTATACGTGTCCGACAGTATTTGAATGCAACGTATCCTGAGCGATGGATAGGACGAAGTGGACCATTGGCATGGGCAGCGAGGTCACCAGACCTTAA
Organism: Diaprepes abbreviatus; assembly: GCA_034092305.1. Lineage (NCBI taxonomy): Eukaryota > Metazoa > Arthropoda > Insecta > Coleoptera > Curculionidae > Diaprepes > Diaprepes abbreviatus. The sequence continues at coordinate 3,986,889 of JASJET010000125.1, read as the reverse complement.
TCCTATGGATTTTTTCTTTTGGGGTCATTTGAAACAATTGGTGTACGATATTCCAGTAATCATCGTCGAGGATCTTCGCTTCAGGATAATCGAAAAGTGCCAAATTATTAAAGAAACACCAGAAATTTTTCATCGAGTTAGGCGACATTTTTTGAAGAGTGTTAGGAAATGTATGGAAGAAAATGGGGGACATTTTGAGAATCTTTTTTAGTTTGTTTAGTACTGTTTCATTAATTTTTATCAATTAAATGTATATCGCAATAATCCATAATATGAATATTTACTGATTAGCCATTATTAGTTATTTTAAGATTATAAATTAAATAGTTTAAAAAGCGAATTTATTTGATGTTAAACTGACAGCTCTAGTATACTTTGATAGCTATTTACCTGGTAGCTGGTGGTAATGAAATGAGAAAAGTAAATTTACCACTTAATTTTTAAGGGTGATTTACGTCTAAACCGTTGGGTTTAGCGATGTAAATAAAGAGCACCTTTTTTAAAGGCCTGGCATCAGTCTTTCAGAAATTATGCCAAAAACTACTGTAGCTGTCAACACTAAAAAATTATGACAAAAAAACCATTTTCAATGTAGGTAAAGTGCCCTCTAGCGGCAAACAATCAATGTGAATTGTTACTAAAATGATGAAGCGCAGAAGACTTAGCCTATCTTTCAAATATTAGTCAAATCGATTTTCCTGTAAGCGAGTAATTCAAAAAACAAAAAATAAAAACTTGAACTTGGACGGCTTGTAACTCGAAAACGAATGACATTTTGAAAAAAAATTATATGAAGCTCTACCCTTATTTTGTCAAGTAGAATCACCCCCTTAAGTTTCGTGATCGATTTTTGAATCACCCTGTATATACTGAAAATGTATAATTTTGTAATTATTTTTGAAAAACAGAAAAAGTGACATTTTTATCCCGTTCTCAAAAACCCACCCCTGAGGTAGTAGAGCTTTGTAATTTTATCATATTTGAGTATCAGAGGAACTTATTCAATAATCAAAATTTGTTTCTTACAATAGCGCCTAAGAAAGATAATTAAAATAACACATCATAACTAAATATTAAAATCATAAAATTTTGGCAGAAAAAGAAATGTTATTGAAATAACAAAAAAAAATTAAAACAAAATTTACCTTGATTTAGCAATAAAAAGTTTCCTTCGGTTCTGGAAATTTCTTTGCATACAGTACCATTTCCAACATAGTTTGGATTGCACTGGCAAATATAATTTCTATTTGAATCTGAAACAGTATTTAATATAATAACATTTAAAGTTTTCATCCCTTTTGTGTTAGTTTTCCATACTCTATGAATATATTCTTCGTAATAGTCCTAATAGCTTGACTTTTAAAATTTGATTCCTATTAACCCGTAGAGCGTGGGCCGGCTTTCAAAAAGGTTATAGCACAATGGATCATCTGCAAAACAATCCGAACTCTAATAGAAAAAACATCAGAATATAATAAACCATTTATTGACTTTCACAAAGCATTCGATACAATTGTCCTCTGTTTAAATCCATGCAAAATGCCAGAATTGATTCAACATATACATCACTAATTGAGAACATTCATCGAAACACTTCACATCACATAAAACTGGATGTCGAGATTAAAACCAATTCCATCAAGGTTAAACGGGGTGTACCAGAGAGATACCATCTCTCCGAAATTGTTTACACTTGAATTTAAGGACATTTTTAAGAGGCTTTTATGAGAGAATAAAGGTCAATGAAACATATTTGAATCACCTTCGATTCGCTGATGATACTGTGTTAATATCAGAAGACATACAGATGATCGAAATGAAGCTTTAACAACTATATCAGATGTAGGAGAAGGTGGGACTCAATCAGCTATAGAAAAATAAAAATAATGTCACCAGGAATGTAGACGAGTATAACTACTTTGGCTCCTTGATATCATTCGGGAATTCGGGAAGGAGAATAAATCTAAGGAAATTACTAGATGTGTGCAACTGTCTTCAGCAGTTTTTGGAAAACTCTTTTATATATTGGGAAATAAGGCGATTCTCATGAATATAAGTGTAAATATAAGGTCTCGAAACAGTTGTCTTAAGATAAAAACAACGCCAATAAATTAATAGTAATGCAGAGAGCAATGGAAAGGTTTATGACTGACATATGGTATCTCTTAAAGACAATATTCATAATGAACAAGAACTCAGATGATTGGTATCCAGGAGATCATTGCAAAGAATGTAGAATTAAGATGGCAGTGAGAGGGGCATGCTCCTAGACAGTCAGAAGAATGCTGGACAATAAAAATCTCCTTATGGCGACCCAGAGAAACTAAGCGAAGTATAGACAGGCTCCCTCTGCGATAAACGGATGATATAAAGGAGATAGCTGATGGAAACTGGGAACAGAAGGTATAAAATAGGCATGAATGGAATAAACTGGGTCCAGACGTGGACGCTAAGAACTTGAATATGAAGAAGAAGAAAAATAATTATTTTATTTTTGAACAGAGGACCCAAAAGTATGGTAAAAAGTGCAATTTTCTTTCTTTCTCCCTTTTCATATAATAATTGACAATTAAGCAGTTGAATTTCATTAACTTTAGATTCGAAATATACACCCATAAAAATTTCCTGATACTAGTTGTGAAAGAACACCCCAAGGTCAATTTTGGAGAAAATTCGACTAAATTTATTTTTTTGTCCGCCATATTTTATAAGCGTCTTTGATTTTGGTTGACCGATTTCAGCTAAAATTATATGGGATTATAGCAACAACTTTTGGAACATAAAGTAAAAAAAAATTATTTGATGCAGTGGGTTACAAAATAAAATTTTTTACCTGCATAACATTGAGCATTTCGATCACACATGGTCGAATCTACATGACAATTTCTTTCAACATAGCAATTGAATCCATCCCCGAAGAATCCTGGATTGCATCTGCAAACATAGGTTAATTCTTGTTCTTCATATTGACAAGTTGCGTGATATCCACAATTGTTAAGCGTATCACAACCTATAGGCCTAAGTTTACATTCGGTAATGCCTGAAATTGATCGAAAGATGAAATAAGATGTTTAATTAAGAATTGGCGTTGTCTGCACTGCAGTAGAGTTACTAAATTATTGTTAAGAAATATCAAATATTGTTATAATTTTCTCTACTTATATTTTCACTGGGATCGAAAAAACAACCATTTTCAATAACTACTTTCAATTTTTTAATAACTATTTGTTAACACTTTCACTGTTCAAATACTACTAACTCCCTAACTTACACCCTACTTATTTATATACACATATATTCAATTAATGGTCTAGAATTTCACTAGAAACATGAATAATAATGATCACTAGTAGGTATTGTCAGAATTGCTCCAGTCCTTTGTCACACTGCCTCTTTCTTTTTTTTTTTCAGCTCCGATTCTTTCGTGGTATGGTGTCAATCTGTAAAGATATAGTAATTTGATTTTGGTCTTGGGACTTCGTTGGATTCTAAAAAGAATGTCACTGATTCAATTCAGAAAAGTATATGGTCCTTCCCATGCTGGAATCAACTTAGGTGATTTGCCTTCCTTCCTCCGTGGATTCCATAACCATCACAACTCTATCACCTTGCTGGCACCTGCTGAATTTGTCTTGATGTCTTGCCTTCATTCTACTTATTGCCAGATCTATACGTTTTCTAACTAGTTCATGAACTTCTCGAAACTTCTCTTGTAAGGCATCAATCTCCATACTTTCATCAGTTGAGGAACTGAACATATGCCACAAGGCAATCTAACTTCCCTTCCAAATAAAACCTTGGCTGATGTAACTCCGATAGTTTCATGAACTGCGGATCCTTTGAGGGATGCTCTCCAATTAAATCGTTCTACCATACCATCTAACTGAGGATGTAAAGCTATTGTCCTGATGTTATGGATGCCAGCTAGTTTGCAGAGCTTTTAAAAAACTGAGATTCGAAATTACGTCCTTGATCAGAATCCAGCTCCAAACGAATTCTAAATCGGCTGAACATATTGTTGATTAAAACTTTAGCTACTGTCAAGGTCTCCTGGTTAGGGATTGCAAATATCTCAGGCCATTTCCTGAAGTAGTCAATCAATATGAATGGTTATCCGTTCACAAGGTATTCCAACATTATACTTCTTCATTTTTTCTTTAAGCCTTGTGCTTGGACCTTGGCTAGCTGCACATTTAGAGCACTGTCTACGTCTTGACAGTATTTAACCCGGTAAAATCTTTCTCAAAGTTTGTGTAGAGTTTTCTTAACTCCTAAATGAGCATTAGGCTTTCCATTGTGAACTTCTTCTAAAACCACTGGAACTTTGTTTCTGCATGCTACCAACTGAGTTTTGATTTCCTTGCCATCGGCACTTTTCCAGGTTCTCTTCAGTCTTCAATCAATAACTAGTTCTATTGAGCCCAAAGTACCATTAATGTAAATCGTTTATCCAAGATAGGTCCTCAACTAAGACGCTTTTCATTATTTTCTTTATGTTGAAGGAATAGTGCCAGATTATGGTTTTCAAGTTTAGCCTCTTCTCATCTGAGCTGTACTCTACTCTAAATCAAAGTCAAAAGTGACTCTTTGAATAGGAAAACCCTTCTCTTTGTTCTATTTTGTCACAGTGCTTGCATTCTACATGCTCTTTTTGACAAGGTGTACTGTTGCAGTTTCTTTTGGTTCTGTTGTTTGTGGTCTCTGTATGGTAAACGAAACCCTAATCGCACTCGATACTCCCTTCTCATGCATCCAGTTCGTCCGGATCTCTAGCATTCTATCTGACTTTTTCTATAAATGATTGTTTCTTAAGAATTTCAGATAACATTTTCACTGTCACATAATACTAACTTGCTAACTTATACCCTACCAATTTACATACACCTATAAAATAGACTTAATTAAAAGTCTACAACTCCACTAGCAACATGAACAATAATGATGCTAATAGACAGAATATTTCTATAAGAACGCGTTCAAATTCCCCTTGTCTTTCGTTAGTATATAAGTTTGGCAAAGATACCTACCATCGCCTACATATCCTGGTTTACAAGTACAGTAGAAGGTTTGGTAATCATCATCAAATAAACATTCAGCGTTTTCTACACAGGTACCACCTTAAACAATAATTTTAAGTTGATAAAAATCATTTATCGATTTAGTAGAGTAATTCCCTAGAATATAAAAATATCATTTTACCTCCACAAGTTTCGGTATTGGGAATACAAATGTGCTGTGAGTCTCTACTGTGACCTTCCCTACAAACACATTCATATCTGTTGTTTTGATATACACATTCCTCAGTTTGTGTACAATCTCTGTTTGATGTACAAGCAGCTAAAATAAAGAAGTTACGAAGAAATATAAAACTTTCTTTTACTTCTCTTACATACCTACAACTGTACAAGTTTTGCCATCTCCTTCATATCCAGGGTTACAAATACATTTCGATTTTCCAATGTTTTCATTATACGTGCAGGTGGCATGAATATCGCAATTATCAACTTTTGTACAAGATTCTTCTTCTTGCTGACAAGAGAATCCATCACCTATTAGAGAATTAAAAAACGGTGTAAAATAAATTACAAAAAAAACTCAACTGACTTCAAAATATGGCCCTAAAAAATGAAAATTAAATTAAAACTTTACTGTTTTATATTGTACACTGTTAAAATAACCTTAAATTTAATGTCCATTTTACATTAAATTTAATGATTTTGTACCAAAAATCGTAAATAATTTACATTTACTTTGAATTTAAAGCAATTCATTCAAATATCAGTTCGTTGTACATTAAATTTGAGTAAATAGTATTTTAAATTTCAATAAAGTATCTCAAAAGATATTTCAACTCCTGTACAATAAAATTAATTCACATATACCCTAATACTAAAGAAATTTACATTATTAGTCAATATACATTGCATGGGATTCCGGGAGATGGCGCAACTTGTATTGAACTTTGTGTTGATTATGATATAAGTTGCTTAAAGGACCCAATTTTCTTATAGTGAGATGTACATCTTTGTTCCGTACTGATGGGAACCAATGAGTTCGAAGCCGGTCTAGATGACGGACATTACCTATGGGAAAAATGTCCACCCTTTCCTCGTAGTTTAAGAATATTTTGAACTCGTATTAATGTTGGTGCATTAAATTTGTGAAAACATATCTCAAATTCAATGTACACTGGCTGTATATTTAATGTGCATAGTCACCTTAAAAAGTAATGATCAAACTTGAAATTTAATGTATGATTACATTAAATTTAATGAAATAAATTAATTTAGGTTCCTGTAAAAATTATTAAATTTAATGCATTACATTAAACGCATTTAATAAACGTTTGTGAAATTTTCTTCCAGCACATTTACATTAAATTTAATGCATTTACTTTTTACAGTGCAAATAATTTAAAAATTCTAAATTTACTTACTTAGCACAGTTAAAGGAATTATTTTTAAAATAATTGTAGGTGGACTGATATTTTTTCCATATCATTTTTGTTAACATAGTTTTTGACTTTGTGTTCCCTCTTTTTTGTACTTTAGTTTAGAGAGTATTAACATCCTCTCTTGATCGTCAAATGCTTTGTACAAATCAATAAATATTAAATATAGGGGTAGATGCTGGTTGTTATTCTATTCTGTTAGCAGTTTTAAGACGTAGGACAGGAGAGTGTGTTTGAAGGTCATAGACAACGATGTTTCTAACGAAGTAGTAGATATATGTTAAATTTCCATTGTCTCAATTTTGTCGACTTTCATGAAGTTTCGGCTAGCTGATGTATAACCAAGACTATTTTATGTGAATTTTATGAGTCCAGGCATGATTGGCGGCATCATATTTTTCCATTTATCTACGAGATGTTCTCTTTGTGTGTTATTTAATCCTTACTCCAAGGGGTCTCTTGGTTTCGCCAACGTAGGAGTTGCCACATTCACAAGGTATCTGATACATACAGTTCTTCATGTTCCTTTGAGTTGTTGGTTTAACTCTAGTAAACTGGCTTATCAGAGAGTTACTTGAATTAAAAACAACGTCAATGTTATATTGTTTTACTGTTCTTACTTCGAAGTGCCTCTAAAGTAGAAGATGTTCTTCCTATTTCTGTATTGTTCCAGAATCTTATCCACAATGATTATTGAGTGTCCATTGACTATCAGGTCACTTTTAATATGATCTATTTCTTTCATCAGGTTCTACGGGGTTTCTTACAGTTCCCTGTTTAGTGTTATTCAAATAGTTAAAGGAATACTTTAAATAATTTCTAGTGTATGTCGATTTTCTGTAGATTGAGGATAAAATTTGCTTGCATTTTTTTGGACCCAAACATCTAAGAATAGTAATTTATTTTGTATTTCTTTCCTCATAGTGAATGTAGTGGCGGGGCTAACATTGTTATGACGAGAAAATAACTTTTGAAGTTCTTCGTTGATTCCATTCTAGATAATGAAGGTGTCATATATGTATCTAAGCCATAATTTAGGTTTCCGATTTGGGGATTTACTTGCCAAAGGTTCTTGAACTATTCCATAAAAATGATTGCGATCACCAGTGAGAGCGAAGATACCATTGGTAGTCCATCATCCTGGATGAAGAATATTTCCTTTTCTTGGAAATAGAAATTGATCAAATAACAATCCTGCAATGTCTATTACCGTATGGTCGAAGAAATGTTCTTTCTGATTAACTGGAACGTTACTGTATATGCTTTACCCATCTAAGCTAATATCAATGATTTAAACTTAAATAGTTAAATAAGGGGTAGTTCGAACATACACGTATTATACATTTTTGAAATTAGGAAGATAATATACAGGGTATTCCATTAAAAAAATTTTCTTTTGTTTCTCAACTTTACGAGTTGTTTTTGCAAACAAATCTAAAAGGTAATTTGGAAGAATTCCTACAACTTTCTTATTTGAAGATTTTTTCCATCTCTTATAATAAAGCTTCTAGGTATAGCGCTAAATATAAAAAAAAAAACTGTACAAATGTGGTATTTGGTTGTGTTTGGTTTTTGTGGGGTATCGTCAAATTGTTGCCTCCTTCAGAATTCTCGAGGCAAACTGACAAGACAATGTGGAACTCTCTTATAATTTTGCCCACCTGGGGTTATTTGGTCAAGCTGGATAATTGTATTATTTGAAGGCTATTGGCAATAAAACGCCATGCCCATCTGTTACTTCTTTTAAAATAAAAATTTATAAGAGTAAATTATTCGATTATAAAAACAGATTGTTTGATAGTTTTTTAAATAATATAATTTCTTTCAAAAAACTAAAATAGAATTCAATCTTACCTTCGTAACCTTCATTACACATGCACACGTAACTTTGAAGTTCTTGATTTGGAACACATCGAGCGTTATAATCACAGTTATTAAGTGTTCTGCAATCATCTAAAAAAAATGTATGTATAAAAATATTATGAAGCCTCAAAAGGAAAGTATGGCTAATACTATATATACATATAATAGCGATCTCTTCAAGAATTGTAAAAAACGATAACTTTATTCTTACATTTAGTATTACTAGGTCCTTTGGTCCTAATAATTTCCCTATTTTCATTAGGTATAAACATGCAAGTTTTGTTAGTGTTAGTGTAAATATAACCTTGAGGGCAGAAACAAATAGAGGCATTGTAACACTGAATTTCTGGAGATTCAAACTCATCTAAAACTAAATTAATACCCTCAAGAAAAGTTAAGTTGTTCCAGAAGATTACGAGTACAGCAAATAACTAGTTGAATTGATTAGTGCCCTGTATCCAAAACAAATATACCATCCAGTTTAAATAAGAATTATTTATGGCTTAAGTTGAGGTGTTTTTGTTCATTATCGATGAGAAAGCTTGATAAATCTACAATTTTTAAATTTGGGAGGATGTGTAGCGCGCGGTGGTAAACATTTTTCTTTGAGAAGAGGAATATTATAATCACTTTGGAGGGCAGGTTAGAAATTGTAAGGCCAAGCGTAGTATCGAATGTATTTCAACGTGTATTAAGTTAAAGTTTAGTTTTTTGTGCAATCCTGATTCTGGATGTTGACGTCACCAATCATTCGAGAATGTCAAAGAATGTTTCATATTAATTTAGAGGTGGTTTCTACTATAAGAAAAAATAAAGAACCCGGTTGAGTAATATCTTGAATTTGTAAGGTAATGTTAATCTACATCAGTGGCAGCTCATGCATTAAACAGCCCCAAAAAGTGAATATTGCAAAACATTTTTCATATGTTTTACCGACAATGTGTGCTTTTTAATGCGGTCCCCAGAATGACATAAGTCGGTAAAATCTACTTTTGTCCAAGAAATTTCTCCTCCAAATAATAAACAAGGAAAACAAAATAGATTATTTTTAATTTCACAATCACAAAGCCACGTATCTTTATTATAAAGGTCCCGATTAAACGTCCTAGCAACAGTCCTTTTTTGCTAGACACGGATTGTTTTATTTTTAAATTCACCTCCCAAGCCTTTTTACTTCAGCCTTATATTTATTAGTATGTTTTATTTTAATTTACAATTTTTTGGTGGGTTGCGCAAACCTGCAAAGCTAAGGAAAAAGTCACCACTGATCTACATAAAAAAATTTATCTGTTTAATAATATATATTGAACATTATTTACCTGATTCAGAGTGCCCGGGACCTTGTTCTTTTTCGGTATTTCCTGTAGGTGGTAAGCAATATTGAGTACCAGATTCCATTGTGTAACCCTCCGGACACCAACATACACCAAGCAGGCACCTTTGAACTTCTTTATTTGTTGGAGGATCTAGACAAATTTTAATTATCAATATAAAAAAATCTTTCCAAGAACAATTCATAACTTACAATAAATTGTTGTGGTTTCCTCAGTAAAATCAGGCACATTTGTCGTAGTAGTGCTGCTAAGATAACATTCGTAGCCATTTCCATAGTAACCTGGAAGACAACTACAACTGTATTCGTCAGTCTGGGGATTGATGCTGCAGATCCCGTAAGGCGAACAGTTGTTATTAACTTCACAACCTTGGTTGGTAATCGGATGACATACATATCCATCACCTAAAGGATTAAATAAAGACTCAGTAAAAAATTATTCTATACAAAATATCTGTATTTTTAAATAATCTAAGTCTTCTTTCATAATTAAAATTTCATTATTGATTTTATAAATTAAATGAAATCTACAAAAATACTTTTTAAATTAGTTAGTCTCAATCGTTCTAATGTACGGGAGACCCGGAAAAAACCTCATACTTGGGAAAAACCGTATAGTACTCCTGAACTAATTTGACACTTGCGTTCAGGTGGCGACGAATCTATTCTTTAGCAAACACTTGCTAGAGCACGCACCAACGTTATGGAGTTGTGACAACATTTTATTGTAGACTTCTGCAAATTATATATTTTGGTAGCGTGAGGCCATTCTGTCTACAATCAAACTGTTGTCCCCTATAAATAGCTATTCTAATAACCTATAAAGAAATATAACGAAAACATTGGCGCTCTGACAGTCTGGATGTTCCTCTTCTCTTTTGCAGCTTTAATTCCAAACAACTAGAGGTTATTCAAGCTTGCCAAAACCATCAATCACAAGTTAAGAACTCAGAAAACTCTGTTAACTAGCTGGATAAAGAATGACTCTTGTTTTGAGGCTTCCACAACGGCGTGACCGCGAGTTTAGTCGCAAGAAGGTTTTTAATTAAATTAAATAAATAGGTTTCTCAAAACACTTAAATCTATGAACAAAAATAAATAGGAAACGAAAATATTTATAATGAGAAGCTTAAAATTATTAATGAATAACAATATCAAGGTCTACTTCCGGTTGGAACAGGAAATTGTAAGTACCACCAATCGAAAGAGCGTACCCGATATAGCTATACAAAATTTTGAAATTCTCATAAAATTCATTTCCCTGGATTTTAAAAGAGGTGGATGGGTGGTCTGGGACACCTGGTATAAGTATAAAAAATTTAAATGGTAATTGCGTTTATTTCAACTTTAAATGATCAAATCTCGAGATTTGAAGTTTTTAGACGTTTAAAAAAAGGAATTACGCGTTTTAAAAATACGCAGAATTCCTTTTTTTTGAACGTCAAAAAGCTCTAAATCTGGAGATTTGATAAACATTTATATTTGAAATGAACTCAATTTTTGAAAGTTTTTCACAACTTTATCTGCCTGTTGTGGACTGAGTTTTGGAGCTTATATATATATATATATATATATATATATATATATATATATATATATATATATATATATTCTAATTCAGACTGTTACAGAGGCCTTGCATTCAATGGGTTTTTAGATTTAATTAGTTTTTTACTGGTGAAGAATGTATTTTAACTAAAACATTCTAATATAAACATAGTAAGAATTATTTCTCTATCAATATTTATACCTAAGCTAAAGAACTATGATTTTGACCCGGTCTTTTCTTCCTAATAATTAGATAGGTAAGTTACAAATTTTACCTCTAAATCCTGGTATACATCTACAAGCAGCGACATCTCCACTTTCATAACATTCGGAATTTTCTTTACAGGTTATGTTTGCGCATGAGTTGACGGGACCACAATGTCGACCATCTCCTTCAAAACCTGGGTTACAAATACACTGATAGCTTCCTAAAACAATAAAAATATTTAGATGATTTCTATTTACCTACTTGAAGTAGAACGAAAAATTGTTTTTTTTTTTCAAATTTAAACCTAACATCTTACCTACTGTATTAGCACATTGTGCATTATAGTCACACTCATGGTAGGTTTGACACTCATTAACATCGGTACAAACTTGTTCATTACCAGAATAGATTCTTTGATAACCAGGGTTACAAATGCATTCGTATGAGTTTCCTTCCACAACACAGGCACTATTTGGTCCACATCGTAATCTACCTTCTTCACAAGGATCAAATTCTAGAAATTTGTAAATTATGGGATATACAATTGAAATTTTAAAAGCCAAAATTTCGAAGAAAAATGCAGGAAGCAGAGTTCTTATTTTACCCATTTCTATTTAGATCGTATCAATGAAAAGAAGTGATCAAAAACATCTATTTTTCTGTCTTTTTTTCTCATCCAGTATTTTACCAATAAGTTTCGTACTCCATTATTATTATAAATATATATTTTCTTACCTCCAAGTGGAGTAATCTTGTTACTTAATCCAAATCTAATAATTTGTTCTCTGTTCTCGTAACTGATGAAGTTCCTTCCTACTTTTAGAGTGTAAGTTTGTCCCAGAGTATTGTTTTTGTAAGGACAGTAGCTAAATCTAAATGTTTGTTCAATTTTGAGGACATTGGTGAGCTCATCTCCATTAACTGAGTTAAAAATGTAAGGTCTCTCGGAAGACATTTGAATTAGATCATAACCAGTTTGCGAGTATTGCTCTTGATATTCATCTATAATAATCTAACCAAATATATATATATATATATATATATATATATATATATATATATATATATATATATACATATATATATATATATATATATATATATATATATACATATATATATATACAGGGTGTCCAAGATAAGGATCCTAAGCATGGGGATCTCGGAAACAGTTGGAGATACGAGGTCGGTTAAATTAGAGAAAAGTTGCGCAATTTAGTGCTAAATTAAACGCAGTTAAAAAAATTTAAAAATTTCAAACACTTCCGGAGATTTCCGGAAAAAAACGAAATTTGGCAAAATCGTTTTTAATTTTTGCAGGCTTTATTTAAAGAGATATCCGAAAATAAAAGGTAGATTCTCATTGCCACTTTGATTTTTTATAATTTGGTCTAAACAAAATTTAAATCCGACGTTTCGTTTCTGAGATACCATCATGAACTTTCGTTTTTTATATGGAACAAAAAAAAGTATCCCATGTATTTGATAGCATTTTTTATTACAAATTCAACGATGTATCACACTTGCATATCAAGTGTGTAGTTCATTGGCTTTTATAAAACTGATATACCTTTCTCTCTCGCTCTCACGGAGCTCTTATGGAAAGTACTTGAACTACGTATTCGATATGCAAGGGTGATACACCGTTGAATTTGTAATAAAAAATGCTATCAAATACATGGAATACTTTTTTTTGTTCCATATAAAAAATGAAAGTTCATGATGGTATCTCAGAAATGAAACGTCGGATTTAAATTTTGTTTAGACCAAATTATAAAAAATAGAAAGTGGCAATGAGAATCTACCTTTTATTTTCTGATATCTCTTTAAATAAAGCCTGCAAAAATTAAAAACGATTTTGCCAAATTTCGTTTTTTTCCGGAAATCTCCGGAACTGTGTGAAATTTTTAAATTTTTTTAACTGCTTTTAATTTAGCACTAAATTGCGCAACTTTTCTCTAATTTAACCGACCTCGTATCTCCAACTGTTTCCGAGATCCCCATGCTTAGGATCCTTATCTTGGACACCCTGTATATATATAAATATATATATATATATATATATATATATATATATATATATATATATATATATAAATGTACAAATTTATGTCAATTTGTAGTTCATTTAGTCTATATTTGGGAATCAAAAAGCTATTGAGAAATTTGGATCGTCGTAAAAATATGAAAATTTGTTACTTCGTTTTTTCTTGACTGACAGTAATATGAAAACCATTTCTATTAACAATTTAATCATATTATTTGGTTAATAAGGTGAGTAATAATATTTATGGAAAGTACACCGTTAAAATATTTAAATCTAAAGATAATAAGTAGATTTAAAGGTAAAAATATATAAAACCAACAAAAAATAAAAGATATAGGTTGTTTTTATGACTCAGGGTGAGGATGTAACAAAAGCGCCGTGTCCTTGTATTGCAAGTGTTGTTGATTCACCGCGCCAAGTATCTCTATCGTTTTGTCCGCGATTTGACCCTCCCATATACCAAAGTGTAAAAGTTAATCTCTTTTCAATCGTCAAAATTTGGGATTTTTATGGAAATAGTTACATATATTCACTTTAAGGGAGATAAAAAGCTTTATTGAAATCCCGGGAGAGGTCCCTAGAATGAGGTAAACCAAGGAATATATAACTGGATCTAACGTGTGACTGCTTCTCTCCTTAGGGTGGAAAGAATTGAGAATCGTTATGGGATTACTGGCAGAACATTGTCAACTGCGCGGCCATCTTCATAAGATTGACTTTATAGATGATCCGATGTATAGATGGTGCATGGAGGATAATGAAACTGTTGACGACATCTTCAGAGAATGCATACTACTTGACGTACTGCCACAGAGAGGTTTCGGATATACCATATTATCATCGTGAAACATCAGGAAAGTTAAGTTAACGAGGCTGTTTGGATCCTCAAAGGCGATAGGCCTTGAATTACTTCCAATTGCGGTGAAATGTAAATGATGAGCATTGAAAATCTAGTTCTCTTTTTTTTATGGATATCTTTCAATCTTTTTAAAATTTTCTCAATTTGTCAAAGGCATTAAATTACGCAAATTTATCCAAATTCAACTAACTTTGCATATCTTATAACTTAGCGCTTCTCAACCTGCGAGTCTTGAAGAAGGCACCGTGTAACAAAAAGGGGGCGTATCGGCGCAACGCAGTTGACATTTATACTTACAAGTGTATCTCTCATAAAACCGATAAAAACTGGTACAGAGACTCGGATTGAAACACTTAAAGGTTGAGAAACGGTGTTTTATGGTACCCCATATATAACCTCAAATTTGTAACACACTGTATTGTGTTATATCTTATACTGAAAGTTTAATTAGGAAGAAAAGTTCATTTTAAAATATTAATTTTCATGAAATTTTAATCTTACCCTTGCTTCTTCAGGAAGTGTAGGAATTTCACCTTGTACATCAACTTCAACTCTTAGTTGATCAAAAACATCTAGACCTAAGAATTTTTGGTTAACCCGAACTGTTTGGCTGGTATTTAAAAATGTTACTGTTGAAGAATGGTTAAGAAGACCACCAGTTATTTGAAATCTAAAAAATGCAAATCTAGTTAGTAAAATATCAAATATTAAATATAATACTAAAAATTTGTAAGCATTTAAGTAGATATATAGATAATTAAAATAGGTTATAACCAAAATAATCAGTAGGTTATTTCTACAAAAATTGATTTATGAATCGATTTTAAGGAGAGTTACTATTACCTGGAATGGGTGAGTTCGATAAAGTATTTTCTGAGGAATTCTCTGTTGCAAGTCTCTTTGGAATATTCCTAAAAGGACAGATCAGCTTCAATAGGGGGATAATTCCATGGGGGAAATATGAATCTCTCATTCACAGGATAAGTTGGAGGCACGGCTAGTGCAGAATGCTCCCAAGGCCATACGTAAGCCACTATTATGGATTGGATCTAGTTTGTTGAGTTGTTGGTAAAAGGGGACAGATGAGTAGGCAACAGAACCGTAATCCAGTTTGGAAAGGACGAGGGAGTTGTGAAGTCTTAATAATGAAAACCTCATTTAAAATCGGACAGCATTCTTAGAATGTTGAGACTTAGGAATTTGTGAGCTGAGGGATTAGGGATGAGATGGGAGTTCAGCAGGATAGAGGAAATTGTTCAGGCAAGATCTGCGTTTACAGAAGGAAACAGTAGCTGATTTAGAGGTGGAAATGGATAGTTCCAAGGAGGAGGTCCATTGGTTGAGGTTGGAAATGCTCGTTTGAAGAATTCTCTCACTAATCATATTATCCGAAGAGGCGTGATCTATAAGAATATCATCAGCGAATAAGCGGAGGGAAATTTGGGGCGGGATGTGTGATTTAATATTTATTATTCATGGCAATGATAAATAGGATAGAACTCAATACTGATCCCTGTGAGACTCTGGACGATTGTTGGTAATTGTTGGTAACAGAAGGATAGCAATTGTTGATTTTTCCTCGAAATGAGCGATCTCTGAGAAATTCCTCAATAAAGTAGAGCATATTGCTCTCAATGCCACATTTTTGTAAGGAACCTAGGGTAGAATTTCTATTAATGGTATCAAAGTCAAACGTTAAATCTAGAAACGCAGCAGTTAAATGTTGCTTGTTTCGGAATGCCATTTGTAGATCAATTTCCATGCCAACTAAATAATCAAGTGTTGAACGATCTCGTCTGAGGGTAGAGAACCACTGGCCCAGATTTGACTATACATATTAAGCAGGTAACTGAAGGGGGCAGGTTCCTGATATAGAAAATCCTTATTACGTCCATATCCGGAGCCGAGTCCCTGCTTTTGTTAATGACATAGAGTAATTCATCCAGAGTGATGGGGTAGTTAAAGGACAAAAAAGGATCATTTTACAAGCGAGGGAAGGAAGGGTGAAGGGAAGGAGAAGAAGAATTAGTAAAGACGTTGAAATAGTGGGTGGCAAAAATGTCGGCTACTGAATTGGGATCTGTGATCCAGTTAGCGTTCAACTCGTTGCCGGATATCGAGTGGTGTCCTTTTCCTTTGAGTCTACTGACGTTTTTTCATAGTGTGGAGCTGTCGAGGTGAGGTTTAATTGATTATATGAAGAAGTTCCTGCAGTTATATTAAGTTTGTCGAATGGTTTTCCTGATAACTGCTCTGAGTCTTTTATATTCCCTCATATTGTATTGTGCAGGGGAGTCTTTGAGTTTGTTCAAGTGTCGTTTTCTATTTTTTATTAAAGCTTTGCAATCTTCATTCCACCAAGAGACAGGTGGTTCGTTTGGTCTAATTTCAGCCTTGGGAATGCCATCGTCGACAGAGGACGCTATACCATCGACAAAATTTGACATAGATAAATCAATGTTTGATGTTGGAATAGAGGTTCTGAAGGATGATTTAAAAATATCCCAATTGGTTTTTTTATGGATATAATAAGAAGTAGGACGAGAGGGCTGATGGAAGAAAGCTCTTTCTACGTAGGGAGGGAAATGGTCGTTGCTACCATCGGTGCCATCAAGGACAGTCCATCGCAGAGCGGAGGATGAACTGAGACTACAAATGGACAAGTTTAAACATGAAAAGGTACCGTATGCAGGTGAGATATGGATCTAAAACAAGGCGGTTTACAATTAGCTTATATTATGAATCTATTAACTCTCAAGATACTAATTAAAAAATACTGGGAGTACAGTATGTGTATGTTGTCTACGAAAAGGCCTTTGGCATAACCCTATCGAGGGTAGTTAAGTAAATGAGTTAAAGAACTGTTGGATTGGCGAAAGATACATACATCCAACAAAAAGACACAATAACTTTTTTTTATTGCTATAATTGTTACTTTTACTTCACTGTAACACCGACAAATTTAAAATTGAAGGAGGAATCATGAACTGAAACATTATCTCCCGGAAATCCTTTACGTTGCACAGTATTTTCCGGGAACTGTTATGGAAAAATAATGATAAAATTGTAAGTGGCACAAATATAAACAATGTGTGATTCTCATTATGATATCATCGTTGTATCAGACAATGTGGATGAAATGTTGGCAATGAAACAAAAATGAAGACAAGTGTTTCAAAAAAAAATAGCCATTTACCAGTAGAGTAAGTATCAAGTTTGATATATCTATGACTTAAGATCGCACTGGGTCCTGACAACCATGCAGTTGAAACAGATAGAAGCATTTTGGAAAGCCAAAGGTAATTTCGTAGAAGCGATGAAGTATAGTTAGAAAATCATATTTTGAAATAAATATTAAGGAATATGCAAAAAATATGCATGTTGTTTTTGTTAATTTAATATACAATTTAATTACAATATTAGCACCATTCATAGCTTGAACCTTTTTTTCGGCAAAGAACTGGGGCAACATCTTTTCGAGGTCACCGAAAATTTCAGCTAGTGCAAAGTAGAGTAAACATACTGATTATTTTAGTTCTTCTGTGCTTAAAATATAATCAAATTACCCATTTAGTGCTCCTCTAACTGGTTTAGCAAACAGATAACCAATAACTCCCCCTAATATTTGGAGAGTTTGTATATCTGCACCGATAGATTCTGGAATCTTAGAAATGGCAGTATAAGCTCTTCCATCAGTGGTAACTACGTAAGATTGCAGGTCTAAATTTTCCAGTCTTTCACCATTTAGTTTTCCGTTTACTTTACCAGTAACTCTTAAGGGCAAATCTAAAAATACGATTTTAGTAACTTTTTGATTTCTATCATATTTGTGACACTATTGTGGTCACAATGCCAATGCTATATCACTTCACATTTTCAAATTACTTACCTTTTGGCATGCAACTTTTGAGCAGACTTGTATATTTTAATATAATTTTGGCTTATACAAACGAAAAAACAATCTTTGACATTACCAAGTAAATCAGGATCGGATTCGCCATCGAACTAGTGAGTCAAAAATTTTGACATGTGTTAGTTTTCAGAGCTAAAACTCAATTTATTAAATGCTCTGGACAATTATCTAAAGTAAAGTTATTTGACATTGCAGTCCTTGCAGATATGATTAATTCAGATAAAGTAGAATTCTATAATATAAGTCATCAGATATCGATTCCTTTACTATGATACCATTAATATGATAAGATTTGTCAATGCCATCAAATCTAATATAAATAATGGAACCATATTTTGAAATGAATACAGCTGTTTCGTAGATAATTGCACAAAGTATCTAATGAATCTATGACCTGGATTGGCTAGTCTTTATCGGTTATTTGATATGCAAAAACTTCATTAAAATATATAAATCTGCTTAAAAGTTATAGCTCATCACTTTGTACCTCCTTTCTGGTCTTATTTCTTCACTCTGTGACACATTAGGGAAAAAATTATGACACACTAGGGTAATTTTGACTTCCTTTATATATTGTCTAGAGTTTGACATGTTTACCCGTCACCCTGTATATCAATAAGAAGAGAAAATTGAAAAATATATAAACTCACCATCTTTAACACAGTATTTTCCATTACCAAAATATCCTTGGCTGCATTCACAGCAAAAACCTTCTTTATAATCAATACATCTAGCTTGGCTATGACAAGCAGTGGGTGCATCAGCACAAGTTTGAGAAAACCCTGGTTGAGTTCCTGAAAAGGTCACATTACCTTTCATTACATTTACTGCGATAGAGTAGACAACCACATTTTCACATCTTTTTGGAGATATTATAGTGATTTTCTTTATGAATAAATCAAGGTTGAAATTCAAATATTGAATTCTCTATAAGTCAACTAATGAATCAATCAATATTTATTAAACAAACCAATATTACATCGGATTTGACATGTAACTGAAAAACAGTATAAAGTAAAGTTACTATTCCTAAACTCCATAAAGTTTTTAGCAAAAATTAAGTTTGATTTAAATTAAGTCGTTTTTGTATAAGGTGTTTTTCAACGTTGAAAACGGTAATGCTATATGGTTTGTTGCGTGCTATAAAGGTTTATGAAATTTAAAAGAAGCAGTTTGATGAATAAAAAATGTAATTGATATTTTCATATTGTTATAACGACTAGGAGAAACTCACTGGTATTCCCTCGTACACAAATATTCCGATAAGATGAGTCATTGTTATTATAATGTGCCGAAAGGAATATTATATCGTTGAGTCATATTTCTAGAGAGATCTCAACTTATATGTTCTAGATTTGTATAGGAAATTCAATAGGTGTATAAATAGGGATAGGATAAGAGTTTTAATATATATATATATATATATATATATATATATATATATATATATATATATATATATATATATATATACATTATACAGATAGAGAAAACCGATTTCACTGTTGGATTTGTTATCAAATAAGAAAATAAAATTAGTTTTTAATAAACTTCTAGAACGTTCTGTTTTTAAACTAAAAAGATATCGCAAAATTGATTTCAGCAATAAATTTCTAATTAAAAAGTAAGCGCAGAATCGACAAAATTTTAGAACATTCTATATGAAAACTAAAAGAGATAGCGAAAAACGGACTTCTCTATCGGATTTGTCATTAACAAAGAAGCCTTGATTCGAATTTTCGACAACATTCTAGAAAATTCCATGGTAAATATTAGACAGTAAACAGTCGAAACGGAGCAAATGAATAGAACATTGCTTGATTTTATGAGATGTATGGAACAACGTCGCCTTAAAGACAAATAAGAAGAAGAAGAACGGCATTAAAAAGAGAAGCAAGAAGAAGAAAATCGCCGCCAAAAAGAAAAACAAGAAGAAAAACGTCGCTTAAAAGAAAAACAGAAAGAAAGATAACGTCGCCCAAAATGAAAACAAGAAGAGAAACAGCAAGAAGAAGAACGCCATCTTAAGACAAATAACAAGAAGAAGAACGTAGTCATTGGAAGAAATTTGATCAAATGTATAGGGACAAATACATAGAATCTAAAATGAAGACCCTTCAGATCGGTAAAATAAAGAAAAATGACCCTTCTCATAAAGTAATAACCACCGGACAGAACATCAAACCCCCAACTTACGACGATCAAAAATCTTGGATAATGTACAAACGACAAATTGAAGCTGCAGCTACGACAAATCACTGGAACTTCTAATGACTAGAAGAAACTTATTGGTACGCCTTCGTATACAAATATTCCGATGCGATGAGTCATTTTTATTATAATATACCGAAAGAAATATTATATTGATGAGTCATATTTATAGATAGATCTCAACTTTAATGTTATTAAGTTCTAGATTAGTATAGGAAATTCTCTAAGTATATAAATAGGGATAGGATAAGAGTTTTAATATAGTTGTATAATTGTATTTGAATAGTGAAGATATTAAGAAGCAACATGTTGTGTCCGAGCTGTATTAAGAAATAGTTAATATAAAAACATTAGTGAGAGGTGTTGTGTTTTATTCTGTGAACCCAGTGAGTGATTTTTGAAGAGACAAAATTGTAACAATATTTTGTCTCATGAGATAAAGTTGAGCATAAAAGTATAATCCATCAAATATTTACATATAGCTAAAAATATAATGAAGAATAGAGTATTACGATAATTAAGTCTTCTGTTACAATTAGCAGTAAAATTATGTTTTTTTAACTGATATCTTTTTGGTAAGAGAGTAACTAAAACAAACGGCTAAGTAGTTTTAAAGTTACAAGTTTATATTCATTATTTCATACAAGAATTATGTAATTTTAAAAATTTTTATTTAATCTTACCTCGACCAATAAGATCTGGATCGATAATTTCTTTGCCGTCAATCCTATAGATGAATTGTCCAATCAAGCCCATATTTGACCATCTGAAACAGAATTAGAGGGTTATTCAATTTTATTTAATCAGGTAATATTTTAGAAACAATAGTCAATAGACAAAAACCTTAGCACAAAAAATTATAAATTAAAAATGTATTTTTCTTTATGCACATGGTAATTGAATTTTACAATTATTAACATATTATTTTTATAAATATTTTTATAATATTTATACGACTGACTTACTTTTCTAAATTTCGCACTTGTTCAGTACCACTTCCTGGTAAGGTGTACATTTTTCCATCAGCTGATAATAATCCAACTTGAGCTCTTGCATCTGGAAGACCAGAATCATCTCCGGTACCCTTCGAATTTCAGATAAAATAAAAGTAATGGCAGGTAATTTTAAAGAAAGGTAATTTTGTTAGAGATAGTTTCGCGCTTTTAAGGTACCTAGTACATCACTTTACGATCTCTTTATGTCAAGGTTTTTTATTCGAAACGAGATCTCTAATTTCGGAGATTGATGTTCATCATGTAAAGGTGCATATAAATATGGCAAGCCGTGTCCGTGACGAGCCAGTCGCGATCCTTCTTCGAATTTTTCCGACTTCGATTGAAGACGAGCGCCTTCGAGGGTCGGCATCAAAGTACATAATAAAACATCTAGGATGCAATAAGCCAATTTCATCATATTCTGTTGTTTGCGAGCAGCGCGACCGAGTGATCCATATACGTTTGGTATTTGGTGATCCATATACTGACGATGTGAAAAATATGATGACATTGGCTTGTTGTAGCCCAGACGTTTTTATTTTCTCCTTTGACGCCGGCCGCAGAAGGCACAAGGGTTTCGTGAGAAATAAATTTTCACTTTGAATATCTTGTATCTGCGAGTCATTTCAAAAAAACTTATGATATTAATTATAGAACATGTATTATAATATTTTGGAATTTTATTAAAAATAGGCATGATGACTGATTTTGGAACAATACTCCACGATGTTTTTACGCACCTACTTTATACAAAATAAATCTTGTTTCCGCAAAAAATTAATGTTTTGAATGAAAAACTGACCTTTTTAAAATACATTTTAAATTTCGCACCAAAACGCTAGAATAGTAATGACGTCCGTCTGTGACGTCACCCTTTTGTAAACACTTGGCAAGTTGCATCTTATTACTTGTTTCAATTCATATTTTCCATTATGTTGTGCGATAATCATGAATTCTAATGTGTATCGATGGTGTGTAGTTCCTCGATGTAATAATACATCGATAAAAACTCCGAATAAGTTATTTATTAACGTGCCAATGAAGAAATATATTAGAAATACGTTGCTGAATCTTGGAAGGCGAGACCCACCTTCTGTATATGTTAATTCAGTAATGAATTTATGAATGGAAAATTATATACAGTACCATGTAATGGATTCAGTTTTACTAGTGTTCATGAAGTCAGGGTGTATATCCACAATGAATGCTAACCAGGTAGAAGTAAACGATCTTCTGACACCGCTGAGCGTCCCTATGCTCTCAGAAAACAAAGAAGGTGTCTAATTGAAGAAAGTGAGAAAGATATAGCACAAACAAAAACACCAACAGAACATTTAGAACTCACAGGCACTTCATCAGAAAGTTGAGATAAGTACCCATTTGTATATCTTTTCTGTTTGCCAGTTTAATTATTACATTCCAAATAATCTTTGTGATACCTATTTATGATTTACAAGCCAAACGGCTTCGCACTCCCTCCAGGGATTATTCACTCATACCAGGCATACAAAGACACCAAAAGTATGAAACTCTGTGGGACCCTTTCCATGTTATCGGGTCCTAGGTGACGTGGTCTGCTGTATTTCCTACAAACTTTCGGACAGTTCGCGCGGTTGCTAGGAGAATTGATTTCTGCATCGGCTTATACAGATGCTCATTAAGGCCCAGTCCCTTGATGTTCTGCAGGAGGTTCTTTGGTATCACTCCAGTTGTTGAGGGTATTATGGGAATCGTTTGGACGCTGTTCATTGCCCATTGTCTTCGGATTTGGACCTCCAGATCTCTGTATTTGGCGATCTTCTCGTTGTATTTTGGCCTTAGGTTGTTGTTGTTAGGTACAGCAATGTCGATTAGTGTAGTTCACCTAGAAATTTTATCTATTAGTATAATGTCTGGTCTATTATGAGCTACTGTCTGATCCGTCAGAACCGTTCGGTCCCAATATAACTTGAATTGGTTGTTCTCAAGAATAGGCTCCGGATTGTACTTGTAATAAGGCACTTTTTCTACCTATAATAGGTTTAACTTTTCTGCTAACTCTTGGTAGAGTATCTTAGCGGCTGAGTCGTGTCTTTTCTTATACTCAGTTGCAACAAACGCTTGGCATCCTCCAGTTATATGCTGAATTGTCTCCGATATTCGACAGCCATATCTGCACTGGTCATTTTCTATTGAGGGATCTCTAATGATGAATTTCCGATAGTTCTTCGTCGGAATAACCCGGTCTTGGATAGCTAACAAGAAGCCCTCCATTTCCGGAAACATCTGTCCTGAAATCAACCAGTAGTTCGACGCTAAGTTGTCGACATTGTCCTGATTGACCTCATTTGGATACCGTCCATGAAATGGCTTCCGTAGCCAGGTTTGTAACTTTTCTTGGTCTGTTTGGTGGTGAAAAGTAATATCTTGTTCCCTCAACTGTTATCTATTATTATTATAATATTATTATTATAATCTGTTGGAAAAATTTTAGTACATAGTAATATGTTAATAGTTACAGTTTGTTCACAAGTACTTATCTAGAAGCACCTACCTCCTTTCCAAAATCAGCTGATAAATCAGTATATATATATATATATATATATATATATATATATATATATATATATATATATATATATGTATATATATTATACAAATTCAGAAGTGAAGCTGTCCAGACTGAAGTTAAAACAGTGCACAAGTTAACCTCACTCCCAGCATCAAGGAGTCGATTCTTGGCAAATTTGAGCTATTGGCCTTGATAAATCCTTACTCAATGACATTGTTGTACTTTTGGAAGCAGAAAATTGATACACTTGATAGTTTTATCCACAAAATATCTTATTGACGACGCAAATAAAGACAAATTCGAACGATAAAGGCAATAAACAATAATGACTGATGTGATGTTTACGAAAGCGTGAAGTCACACGCTTCTGATTGGTGTTCGATCTAATATGGCCGATTTCTATGTTTTGTGTTTTTATTCTTACTAAAATAAATATAATATCGCTTGTAATCTAAAAATAAGTGTATTTTTTAGAATCTGTCTATCCTATATAATTACTTCAAATCATAATTTCAGTGATTCTTCGTTACAGTCATCATGCCTATTATACACATATTCTGTGTGGACAAAATTTTAATTATTTATTAAATAACAGGCATCTGCCAAATAACGCATTTTAAAATAAAACTTCCTCTTTCAGTATAATCCGAATTTACTTTACCTGGATCCACTGAATTCCATTTTCAGGATATAAAAATTCGGTATAGCTTTGTCGTCCATCTGTTATTAGAACCACTTGGTAAGTATTTTGTTTATCTGCACCTAAGTAGTAATATCCAACACCTACAAACATTTCCTTAATTTAAACTGTTTTATAATTAACTTAAATAAAAATGGGACTCAATTTCGATATGTTAAATAAATATTGACATATTTTATTCATTTACAAAAAATTCATACCATTCCAAGTAGCAATGAACAAACTTGTCGCTCGAAAGTCGACAGCATCTATAAAGTTTTCATGGACATTTTCGGTCGCTCTTTCCAATAAACCAAGGTCTTGAGTTTCATGATAGGAAATGCTTCCCACTTTCCTGGTATCAACGTTGGAGTAAAACGGAGCGATGATGGGGTAGTCTAGGGGGAATTCTATATTAATAAAATGGGGAATGTCTGTCTGGAATGAAAGAAAGCCGTTCGAGTTGACCTAGAAAAAAAAATTCAAATATAGGGATTTTAAATAGCGAGGCCCTAAAATTTACGAAACGACTATATTGAAGAAAAGTTGCTTTTTCGGATTAGCTTCCATAATACGTTTACAGCATTGTTAAGTTGCTTTTAATTTACGAGATAATAGGAAGGTTTAAAGTGGAACAAATCGTTATTTTTTTCTTCTTCACGTTAGGGTGATTGATGTTTGCACAATCATTATTTGAGATATCACTACTGCCTTTTTTCAGATACAGGGATGTACCTGGACTTTGTATTTCGCACGTGGGAAAAACATTTAATTTACTTCTCAATCATGTATCACAAACCTATTTTCCTTTGTCCTTAAAAATATATTCTTATTTTTGTAAGTCTTTTTAAATAAAAATATTATTCATTTATGACTGATTGTGATTCTTAAAAATAATATTTTATCGGCGGCTTATATATATATATATATATATATATATATATATATATACATTGTTTGGGGTGGCCTGTATCAAAACTCGTTACAACTTAACGTAGTACAAAATTACATTGTAAGGGTAATTTTTTGGAAGAAAAAAAGATATTCTACTAGGTTTCTTTATTCAGAACAAATTTTTGATGTCCGTTCATTGTATATATTGTTTTCTTGTATTTATGTACATAAGTCTGTGAAATTAAAAAATTATGTAAGTCACTCTTATGAAACTAGATGTAGAATGAATTGACATCTAAGGATACCAAATAGTAATAAAAACATTAGTTATAGATTTGTTAACTGTCTGGCGCCCAAGTTCTACAATATTATCCCGATTAGTATGAGAACAATCTTCAATGTGAAAAAATTTAGTAAGCTTTGCAGAACATATATTTTTCATAACATTGATCAATTTAAACTTTTTCTTTGACAAAATCTTCATGGGTTAGTTAGTGTGTAGGTTTGTTTAGTATGTAGGTTTGTATAGTATGTAGATATTCCATTGATTAGTATATTTTTATTCATTATGTTTTCTTTTTATGGTTGTTTTTGAAATTAATCATATTATTAATTTTGTGCACATACAGGTATTATGTTACCTAGCTGCAGAATTATTTAATATTGAGATCTTAAATATGTTTAGATTAGATCATCATCTGTTTGAAGATTTGTACTAAAATTGTTCGTAATCTATATATATATATATATATATATATATATATATATATATATATATATATAAATAGATAAGTTTTTGTCCGTATAATTTAAAATAAAATAGAATCAAATATTGGCGAAGCGGACGTGAAAATTTGTCAATCTACATGATTCTCGTGTTAAAAAGTGCGGAGCACTCAAAAATATGGAAAAATCCGTGTCCGACAGATGGCGACAGTGCTGTTTCGTTCTAATATGGGACTCGTCAGGCCACCGCATTCGGTACAAACCATCATCTCGCCTTTGCATCCTATAAAGCTGAGTTTAAAATCAAAAAACAGCAAACAAGACGACAAAGGCGACATCTCGATGGTCCACTTGATAACACAAGAACCATACAGATTAACAAAGTTTGTAAAAAACCGCTATATGGTGGCGTGACGGTGAATTAAAACAGAAATATGTAAAATCGAGTACACGAAACGCGCTGCCTAAAGGATAGGGGTCGCATTTTTCGGTACTGGCAACCAAGTCTACTGCTAATTTCAGCAGCCAAAGCCACGTGTCGCACCAAACGATCCCATCATGAGAGCAACGTTTAGCGTGTTTCAAAGCCAAACACGTAAATAAATAAATAGATAAGTTTTTGTCCGTGTAATTTAAAATAAAATAGAATCAAATATTGGCGAAGCGGATATGAAAATTTGTCAATCTACATGATTCTCGTGTTAAAAAGTGCGGAGCACTCCAAAATATGGAAAAAAACTCCGGGTCCGACAGATGTGTGGTTCTTGTGCTATTAAGTGGACCATCGAGATGTCGTCTTTGTCGCCTTGTTTGCTGTTTTTTGATTTTAAACTCAGCTTTATAGGATGCAAAGGCGAGATGATGGTTTGTACCGAATGTGGTGGCCTGACGAGTCCCATATTAGGACGAAACAGCACTGTCGCCATCTGTCGGACCCGAAGTTTTTCCATATTTTGGAGTGCTTCGCACTTTTTAACACGAGAATCATGTAGATTGACAAATTTTCACATCCGCTTGGCCAATATTTGATTCTATTTTATTATATATATATATATATATATATATATATATATATATATATATATATATATATATATATATATATATATATATATATATATATGGCATTCTTTTTCAAATCAGCCATCCCATCTGTCCATTTTATTTTTACGAAAAAAAAACTTTTCCAGATGTCAAAATTTTCGTTTTGAACTATAGTTGTTAATGCCGTCTTAAATAAAATTTAGAAATGAAGATTTTCAAAAATGCATGGAATTAAGCATTTTAAGCGAGTTTTGTATATGGGGCTTTTCAAGGTCGAACCTGAAGTCCAATTTGCAGAATTAGAAATGGCGGATCCAATATGGCAGATCCAATATGACGGATTCCATATGGTAGACGAAATTTTAGTAAATTCAATATATTAATGTCACATTTGATATATAGGGGTTTTCGGGTCGCTGATGACGATTATGATGTCAGATTTACAAAATTCAAAATGGTGCATCCAATATGACGGACACAAATCGTAAATTCGACTGACTTTCGACTTTACAGTAAGTTAGTGAAATATTGATTATTGAAGATTCCTTGCATTAGCTATTTTTGGTTCGCCCTCAGGGTTTAATTCCTCAGTACCTCCTTTTTTGGAGGCGTGCCCTATCCATCATCTAGGGAGGCGCTCGATGCGGGACTAGTGAATCCTGTACGAGTCTGTCTGTGTCAATGTCTGCGTGTGTATGTCTGTGTCTATTTAACAAACATATATAGTCTGGAAATATTTAGTT
This sequence comes from Diaprepes abbreviatus, assembly GCA_034092305.1. Lineage (NCBI taxonomy): Eukaryota > Metazoa > Arthropoda > Insecta > Coleoptera > Curculionidae > Diaprepes > Diaprepes abbreviatus. Next base: position 3,958,824 of record JASJET010000125.1, on the reverse strand, counting down.
GCTCATCTGTATAGTGCCTATGGTGTCGACATTGGTTCAGTTGGTTTTGCTGTAAGGTTTGCCTTGTATGCCACTCTTTTGAACGTGACTCCTATTCCATCTTACATTCTTTTACCATAAGTGAAATGCACTGTTTCAATAAGGCTATTGATACTTATTTTTTAAGTGTTGCTTAGCATCATTAGTTACAAAATAATATTTTTTCACTTTTATAATCTTCTTTTTAATTACTGGAATCAATAGCGTTTATATTGAATATACAGCAGCTGTATCATGTTTTAGGCTCTCCGCTAAAAAATCATACTCTGGTGTTTAAGCTCGTCATCTATTTTTAAATAAAATATTACCGGTACCACTAAACATTGATTGATATTAAAGTGGAAAGCCTGGGAAGCATACTGATTCACGTAAGCATAATTTTCTGAAAAGTCAAACATAACGAGTGCTTCATTTGTGCCAAAATTCTATTTTTTTTTCCACTAATAAACGTCGATGGCTGTTTCGCAATAAATGAATGAACTTTTATAATTTTTAATCGACTATTTAGTTCAGCTAAAAAATCATCAACTGTTAATGACTGTATAAACAGTGTTTCTTTATCAGTTGTGTCAGAACTTTGGAACAGATGTATATTCCATATTTTTTAAAGCATTTTTTGTGAAAATAACTGATTTTTTGGTCTCACATGGAATGTCTTCCCAGGTGGTGGATAAGGACACGTCCCCAAAAAAGGAGATACTAAGAGAAGTAAACCCTCGGCGCGAACCAAAACTAGCTAATGTAAGGAATTTTCATTAATTGCTATTCCAATAACGTACCTTAGAGTCGAAAGTCAGTCGAATTTACGATCCGCCATTTTGAACTTTCTAAATCTGACTTCGGAATCGTGATCAGCGACCCAAAAAAACCCTGTGTACCAAATTTTGCATTAATATGTTGATTTTTCCAAAATTTCGTCCCCTATATTGGATCCGCCATATTGGATCTGCCATATTGGATCCGCCATTTTCAATTCTGCAAATTTCACTTCATATTCGACCTCGAAAACCCCCCATATACGGAACTTGCTTAAACTGCTTAATTCTATGTATTTTTTGAAAGTATTCATTTTTTAAAGTTTTTTTAAGGTTAGAAAAATGTTGTTTTGGTTAAAAAAATTTCCTTTTTCTATCCGTTTTAAAGCATTTTTTGTGAAAACAACGTATTTTTTTGTGAGTTGTCTTAATAGAACCGCCATTTTGAAATTATATTTGATGATTTTTGAAAAACACCAGGCGGCATGAAAAACTAGAGTTCAAAACGAAAATTTTGATACCCTGCAAAGTTTGTATTTCGTAAAAATAAAATGGACAGATGGCCATATATATATATATATATATATATATATATATATATATATATATATATATATATATATATATATATATATATATATAATATATCGCTGAATAACCAACTGAAAGAGGATATTGATGTTTTTTTTTGAAGACTAATGAGAATAATGTTCTAATGGAACAAATTCAATGCAAGATAGATGGAGCAAGTGTACTGAAGCTAAGAAAGATTATATTAAAAAATAAAATTACACAATTAAAATTTTCTTTTGTTTTACTGTTTACTAATGTCATACTTGTCTCTCCTATTATTTTCAAAACTATTATTAATATGGCAACATTGGAAATGCATTAGGGTAATTGGAGACCTACTTTTTCTTCAATTTAACCGACCTCGAAACTTCAATGATTTTGAGATAGCAACAGTGAAACAAGTTATTTGAGACATCCTGTGTATAATTTAATGATTATTTTATGTATCGTTTCCAAATTTAAAATCTTATTATTATCCGCAATTTTTAACATAATTATTTATAGCAGGTTTATCAAAAATATTCAGGAAATGTCAAAGGTTAATATAACACAGCAGTTTAACAAAAATGAATGGGTTATTAACCTCTAGTTTATCTATTTTTGTACTAGTTATTTTATTACTCCATTTCATTGAACATCAATAAAATTGAGTAATAAAATTCATATTGACATGAAAACGCTTAACCTAGTTCAAGAACTAGAATTTTACTGTTAAGAAGAGTACTAGGAAAATAACAATAAAAATTCTGTTATATTAATTTATTTAATGTTAAGAATTAAGAAAACAACTATTTATAAAAAACCTAAGAAGTACATTGACCTATTGTAACTTATAACCTTTCAAATATACCTGACTTTTACTTGCCCAATTCAAAAGTTGAATGGAGGACAATTACAGTCACACTGTTTACGTAAATCTGCTATTGTATCATAAAAATTCAATTATGATGGAGAAATTATTTCCAATTTTTTAATTATATTTTCTAGTTTTATTTAGGACTATTTTTTAAATTAATGTATTCACTATTTTGCATCAAAATCCTCCTTATAAATGGATTGTATAATTTTAATATTTTTCTTTTTCTTCTTCTTTCATTTGAGTAGAATTATTCCCAGGTTTTTATATATATTTTGATCCCCTGATTACAAATATTGAGGAAAGATTCCCGAAAAATAACCAGGTGATGTGTTAGACACAGAAATTTGAATAAATTAAAAGAAATACAGGGTTATTCACCCTATACGGCACGGAATATTGCTGCCAAAATACGTCACTTTCAAAAAGTTTTACTTTTGGGGTTTAATATATTACTTTTTAAAATTAATTTCATATTACATAGGGTCTCCCAAAAGCTCTGAAAGTATCAAAGATATGTTTTTTTTTTTAAATAGAACCCTTGCATATTATTGCATTTTTGGATTCTTCACCCAAAATAAGTGCCTAATTTAATAAGGGTTTTTAAATAATTTGAATTTTGACCAAATCTAATCTAATTTTCATGTTTCACATACTTAAGAAGTATTTCAGTTATGTACTCGAAATTTACAGTGAAGTGTAACAATAAATTATATTTTATATCCCAATTATAATAAACAGGGTGTCTAAAAATTAAAACTAATGAAATAAGAACTTTAAGTGGCTGAACTTGATTAATTTAAATAGAATGCTATATTTTTTAACTTACCAGAAAATGTACGTTTCAAATACCTATCGAATGGTATATAAATATATATATATATATATATATATATATATATATATATATATATATATATATATATTTGAAAAAGTTGTTTTATTCTCCTTACGACCGTTAAGAAAAGGGACAGACAGTATATTCTCTGCGAATTCCACTCTGGTTCACTCTCCATACTAGTTTCGACCACCTAATGGTCTCATCAGTGGAGCTGTAACGAACCGAGAGTAAAATGCACAGAAAACAAATGTCTACTTAAAATCCCCATATCGTAAAGTATCGGCAGTATATTACCTGCAGAACTTGATGCCGGACTGCTATCTTAAACAGTACAAACGAACATCTGAATATACCCCGGAGCGGTAGGAAATTTATTAAAAATAAACAAATTCACGGTCTATATATTTGAAAAAGTTGTTTTATTCTCCTTACGACCGTTAAGAAAGGGGACAGACAGTATATTCTCTGCGAATTCCACTCTGGTTCACTCTCCATACTAGTTTCGACCACCTAATGGTCTCATCAGTGGAGCTGTAACGAACCGAGAGTAAAATGCACAGAAAACAAATGTCTACTTAAAATCCCCATATCGTAAAGTATCGGCAGTATATTACCTGCAGAACTTGATGCCGGACTGCTATCTTAAACAGTACAAACGAACATCTGAATATACCCCGGAGCGGTAGGAAATTTATTAAAAATAAACAAATTCACGGTCTATATATTTGAAAAAGTTGTTTTATTCTCCTTACGACCGTTAAGAAAGGGGACAGACAGTATATTCTCTGCGAATTCCACTCTGGTTCACTCTCCATACTAGTTTGGACCACCTAATGGTCTCATCAGTGGAGCTGTAACGAACCGAGAGTAAAATGCACAGAAAACAAATGTCTACTTAAAATCCCCATATCGTCAAGTATCGGCAGTATATTACCTGCAGAACTTGATGCCGGACTGCTATCTTAAACAGTACAAACGAACATCTGAATATACCCCGGAGCGGTAGGAAATTTATTAAAAATAAACAAATTCACGGTCTATATATTTGAAAAAGTTGTTTTATTCTCCTTACGACCGTTAAGAAAGGGGACAGACAGTATATTCTCTGCGAATTCCACTCTGGTTCACTCTCCATACTAGTTTCGACCACCTAATGGTCTCATCAGTGGAGCTGTAACGAACCGAGAGTAAAATGCACAGAAAACAAATGTCTACTTAAAATCCCCATATCGTAAAGTATCGGCAGTATATTACCTGCAGAACTTGATGCCGGACTGCTATCTTAAACAGTACAAACGAACATCTGAATATACCCCGGAGCGGTAGGAAATTTATTAAAAATAAACAAATTCACGGTCTATATATTTGAAAAAGTTGTTTTATTCTCCTTACGACCGTTAAGAATATATATATATATATATATATATATATATATATATATGCCAAATAATCGTTTTCTGCACCTTTTGTGTTCTGCGAATAGCTGTTCTAATGTATCTAGTTACCTATGGCATTTGGAAATGAGTAATTTACAACAATAGGAATAATCATCCGGAATATCTTTACAAATGTTCAGAAACTCGGACCGCGATTTATAGTCATCCAATAGGCTATAATAGCAATAATGGTAATAACATATTGACTATAGCACAAAAAAGAAGCAAAATATTTATAGTAGATATTCGAAATGTCGACCATCGATTTCCAAACACCTTCATATTCTTTTTTTGAAACCGTTATTAACTCTAGACAACATTTGTGGAGTTACAGTTTGAAAAGCGTCTCTTATGCGTATTTTCATATCCTGTGGTGTTGTCGGGGGCGCATTGTAGACAATTCCTTTTATGTATCCCCATAAAAAGAAATTTGGTGGAATTAAGTCCGGAGATCTCGGGGGCCAATTTTGAAATCCGTCTCCCCCAATTCACCTGTTTCGACAGTTGACATTTAAAAATTGACGAACCTCGCGATGATAATGAGGCGGAGCTCCATCCAGTTGAAACCACATAGTTGTTCTAATATTTAAAAGGACATCTTCTAATAACACTGGAAGTTAGCGTAAAAAGAATCACAAAACATCAAACCATTTAAAGGTCCTTCAAAAAAGTAGGGTCCAATTAAATATGAACCCAGTATTCCTTCCCGCACATTAACCAACTACTTATTCTGGCTTCTAATAACTCTGATTAGTAATGGAAGTTGTGTCTATTTACGAAACCATTTTTATCAAAAGTACATTCATCACTAAACAAGACATTATCAAAAAAGTATTCATTTTTTACCACTTTATCTAACACCTGCAAGCAGAATTCAGTTCGGTTGTCAAAATCATTTCCGTGAAGCTCTTGACAAAGCTGGATTTTATAAGAATGAAATCTGTATTTGTTAAGGATCCTTGAAACACTTGCTTGGCTAATGTTAGTATTGTTGGATATATGATTGTGACTAATATTGGGATTTTCGATCACATAACCAAGTACAGTAAAAACATTTTCTTCATCCTCAGTGATAGGTTATCTTATAACAGGTTTTTTATAACTGACACTTCCATTTTCCCGAAACTGGTTTAATAGTCTCACAAAAACGGCTGGTTTTGAATGGTTTCTTTCAGGAAACCTTTAAGCATAGACTCGAGAAGCCAATAAAAAATTTTGATGATATTCTCCAAGGATAAAAATTATATCAATTCGCTCTTCCTTTAGATAAATCTTCATTTTTACCAAGCAATAAGACAACAATATTCAAATAATTCAGTTCAGTAAATGAAGTTTCACAGTTACAAAAAATAATATCGCTATTATGGTATCAGACTTTGCAGACTAAACTGACAAATTAAATGAATTATCTGACGTTTCTAAATGCCATAGGCGATTAGATACATTTGAACATCTATTCAGAAAACACAAAATGGTACAGAAAACGATTACTTGGCGTATTCTGTGAAAACTCGAGGACTTAACTATGAATACCCTTACCATTCGATACGTATTTAAAAGGTATACTTTCCGGTAAATTAAAAATTTAAACGTTCTATTTAAATTAATCAAGTTATCGCCATTTAAAGTTCTTATTTGATAAGTTTTAATTTTTGGACACCCTGTATAAAATACAAGTTTATTATAATTGGGATATAAGATATGATTTATTGTTACACTTCACTGTAAATTTCGAGTACATAACTGAAATACTTCTTAAGTATTTGAAACGTGAAAATAAGGTTAGATTTTGTCAAAATTGAAATTATTTGAAAATCCTTAAGGTTTAGGCACTATAAACCTTATTAAAATAGGCACTTATTTTGATCGGATAACCAGAAAATGCAATAATATATAGGGGGTTCCACTTAAAAAAACACAATTTTGAATCTTTCAGAGTTTTTGGGACACCCTGTATAATATTAAATTAATTTTAAAAAGTAATACATATATATATATATATATATATATATATATATATATATATATATATAAATATATATATATATATATATATATATATATATATATATATATATATATATATATATATTTATATTTATTTTTTCATTATAAGCAACCAATTATAAAATAAACGATACATTACCATAAGGAACTTCAGTTATTATAATTGTCTTTGAGAGCTGGGGGATCGATGTCTCTTTTGCATAATAATTACAATCCTTATTCAAAATGTGGCATAATGAAAAAAATACAATATCGTACTGTAATAGGTATATTTTACACATTTTTTTAATAGCTCCATATTATTTTTTCAAAAATTATTTTAAATTCGCAATCTACATTCCTAAAAACTCCTCTATGCCAATTTTGGACCAAATCGAGACATGTAAAATTTTTAGTCCGCCTTATTGAATTTTTTAAAAATAATTGCCTCAAAAACCCCCTACACTAATTTTGAACAAAATCGAGAGATGCGAAATTTATAATTCGCCATGTTAGTTCCGCCATATTGATTATTTTAAAATAATTTTAGATTTGAAACTCCTCCATATATTTTTGGGAGAAAACGGGACAAAATTAATATTTTTGTCAGCCAAGTTATCGGCGCCATCTTGAATTTTACTGAACCAGTTTCACACAAAATAATATGGGACCACCGCAACAACTTCAAGAACATAATGCAAATAATTTCATGAAAATCGGTACTGCCGTTCCGGTGTAATCGATGTACATATACTAAAAAAATACATAGCGGTCGAATTTAGAACCTCCCTTTTTTAGAAGTCGGTTGTACATAAGTATAGTACTGCTGTGTTTTCATTTTTCTGGTATTGATTTTCTGATAATTATAATTATATTCTCGAAGAGTATATGTTGACTTTAATTAGTCCAAACCCGAATTTTCAAAGAATGAATGAAACAATGCTAAATTTCTTATTTTTCCGTATATCAATAAATTTATTAAATACACGGCTTGGAGGATGTCCAGGATTAACCTTTTGTAGCGAAGTATCAAATTTTTCAAATAACAGACATACTTTTTTATCCATAGACATTGGTTATAAACATTCAGAAAAAAATTAGGAAATTTTTCAAAATTAAAAAAATGGTGATGTTTTTTGAAAAAAAAAACAAACACAATTTTCTTAAAAATTAGATTTTTTATTTTGATTGAGAAGAATGATATAAACAAATATTTGCAAGTAGTACCTTGTTTACGAAGTAGATTTATCATAGAATTTCAACATGTTTAAATTGTACATAAAATCGATCTCGTAAAGAAGTTGCTACTTGCAAAAACTTTTTTGATAGTCGTAAGAAACCTTTTTTTAGTAAATAAATTATATAAAAAATTATAAAAAAGATAATTATATAATGAAACATATAACAGACAACCGTAAAAAAATTTTTCTGTTTTCAAATTTTTGTCTTGAAGTTTATAACTCGTGTGAATTCAATCAAAAGAGAAAATTAAATTACATCGATTAGTCATAAAATTTGAATGAAATAATGGCTGTATTTTTCTTCACTGTAAAAGCAGAAATCTCAACTATAAAATCTCGATACCTTCGTTAACAATTATTTTTTTTTTCAAAACGGTAGAATACGTATGCACTTTTTGGGCTTCTATTAAAACATATTTTACGGAGAAAACATTTTTTTTTTAAAAAAAAATCTTATTGCATGATTTGAAATGGAATCGGCCATTGAAAAAAGAAAAAATGGGCGCTATCTCCCCCTGCATGAAAATAATTGTAGTGAAGAAGCATATAACAAGGAACCATCGAAAAATAATTCATCAAAATGAAAAATGTAGTTTTTAAAAAATCGCGCTTAGTTTTTTTTCCGAAAAAAGCCGCCATTTTGTTAACTGTTAAAATTTTTCGGTTTTCAAATTTTTTTCTGAAAGTTTATGACTCAAGTGACCCTAATCAAAAGAGAAAACCGAATTACTTCGATTAATCAAGAAAATATACAGTTTTGAATAAACAAAACTTTCATTTTTCTTCATTGCAAAAGCTCTAAGCTCAACTTTAAAATCTCGATAACTTCGTTGAAAATGATTTTTTCGCAAAACAGCAAACACTTTTTTTGGGTTCTAGAATAATACATTTCACGGAGACAGAATTTTATTTTTTTGATCGTTTTTACTGTATGATTTTAAATAGAATCGATCACATGTAATACTTTTTTCTTGCTTCACAAAATAAGGTATTGTACTTACGTAAATACTATTATACGTAACACCGTAAAAAACCACCGGAACCTGCAATCCTATTTCTTCACTAGAAACATCGTTTTCCTTTTCCAGATATCTAGCACCAGGAACATCAAACTCGTACAACGCCCCAGGAGGGATAGCATTAACACTTGCACACAATAAAGTTAAAAAATAACCGAGTTTCAACCTCATAATTTTTAATCTTTAACTTTTTTATATAATTATTTTAAAAAATATTTTAAGTAACAGTAGAATCTTAGTTAGAGGCCTATTGTTGGCGCCACCATTATATGGAAATAAACTGTTTTTTTCTCTAGAAATTCTTATCAGTTGAAATAAATATCTATACAAGTTCAGAGGGCAAAATGTTTAAATAAAGCTGTTTGTTCGATGAATAGGTTTATCGTTTATCTTTGTAATTAAAAAGGTTTCTTTGTAAATTTGTTGTTAAGGCGGCTATAGCTCATTAAATTCATACATTTGAGTTTTCTACCCAATACAAGGTGTTTAAAAAAAATATTACTTCATTGTGAGAGAGTTAACATTTCTCTGGTGAATCTGTTGAAAGTTTTCTGGGTTATAGTAATCTTCAAAAAATATTAGAGGAGAATTAAAGAAATAAATAAATTATATATACAGTGCGCGCAAAAAGTTCGAATCAAATAGTATTTTTTTAATATTAGATATAGGTAAAAATTGATAATGTATTTAGTTTTTGCCTGTCTTATACCAGAAATGATGGATATATCAGTAGACTCACGACTTACATTTCCTGTCAAATTTGACATGTTTGGTGAAAATAATCCGAAAATTTTGACTACTGTTGGAAAATATTTCATATTATTTTATATTACATTTAATACACAGTACATAAATATTTCCTGGAAATTTGTTCTATTTCCATTAAAAGTCAATTAAAAAATTTGAATAAAGGCGCTGGTTACGACACACGTATGACGTGATACCATACTAAATAAAGCAACGCTAATTGATAGTTTGTTTGATTTTTTAAGATTTCTGTTTATTTCACGTTTCAAAAAAAAGACGTTTGTTCCGATTCCAAGTGATCCTGAAAGGACACAATAATAGAACTAGCTCATAGAGATCCCGGATCCATTACTATGAGGGTAGTTTGAAAAGTTTTCGACCTAACAAAGAAGCAAGATATTTTTTCTTAAAATTTATTTTAATTTTTCAACATAGTCTCTTTGTATGTCGATAAACTTCTCCCAGCGATGCTTCCATCTTTTTAATCCGTCCAAATAATAGTTGGTGGTTTTCTCTGCAAAATAGTTGTTTACGAATGGCCTTTTCATTCGATGAAAATTTTTGTCCTCTGAGCACAAATTTTGGCCTAGGGAATAACAAAAAGTCACTTGGGATTAGATCTGGTAAGTAAGCAGGATGGTCAAGCAATTCAAACCTTAGTTCATGGATTTTTGTCGTGGCAACTGTTGAGGTTTGAGACGACGCATTGTGTTTATTTATTTACTTATTTATTTATTTATCTACAGACAACATTGTCCATTTGACAATAATTAATTACAGATCTATAGTGAAATATAACAATGTGATATCAATAATAGTATAACGAATGAGTGTTTACGAAGGAAAAAAAATGTACATCTGTCAATTTGTAACAGCAAAAACATAAAACATCAATCGATAATTAGTTCCAACAGAATTCGTCTAAAATGATTCAAGGATGTATCAAAGAAATTCAAGTCACCCAGCCCATTAGCATATCCAGCCACCATTGGTATAAAAGAATGACTTGCATAATTTGTTCTGCGAAAAGGCCGGTGAAATATATAGGAAGTACGAGTTCTCCTGGGAAGGACCCTCAGACCAACCTTCGACAATAGGCGTGGGCAATCGGTGATACTGTTTATAATTTTAAAGAGAAGTTATAAGTTTCTATCTACCCTTTCTTCTATTAGCAACGGGGAGCAAATTCAACTCGGAGCATAAAGCAGCATAATCAAGTTCAGCACCCCATTGAATTTCATGTTAATATATCTGAGAAACCTTCTCTGTACCTGTTCGAGCCGGTACACATGTGAATCATAGTGGGGGTTCCAAACACAAGAGACATATTCAAGGTGTGTTCGAACCAACGACCAATAAAGTATTTTAAGAGACTTCACAGTGGAAAGCTTCTTAGCATGACGTTTAATAAAACCTAATATCCTGAAGGACTTACTAACAATGTCAGCGATGTGTAGAGCGAATAAAAGGGTAGAATCAAAAAGAATCTCAGGTCCCGCACAGAATCAACCGAGGTCAGCGGCTTACCATCCAAGTGATAGTCTTGGTGAAACAAAATTTTTTCTTTTGCAAATATGGCCGTTTTTCCCTAATTTTCATATTCGGCTTATCAAATTATGACGCGTAATATGTTCGTGTAATAGTTTTCCCCTATGCAACATAGTCTATTGTCCTTGACTATCCTAGAAAAACCGTTGTCATCACTTTTCCGGTCGAAGGAACATTCTTTGCCTTTTTTAAAGGTGATTCTTCTTTGGAGTCTACTGTTTTGACTGCGTTTTTATTCCTGAGGTATTGTGGTGTATGTAAGAGTTTTCTACAGAAATTAATCGGTGCCAAAACTCTGATTTATTGCGTCAAAAATGCTCCAACATTTATTTGAATCCTTCAATTTTCATTCAGTATATGACAAATACGTTCTTAAGTATGTTCATAGGCTCTGCTATCTCTCTAACTTTAATTGGACGGTTGTTTAGCAACATTTGGTGAACTTGAGCGATGTTGTCGTCAGTGGTTGCAGTTTTTGGCCGTTCCAAACGTTCATCGTTACTTAAGCTGATATAGCCACGTTTAAATTCAGTTGCACAAGATTTCCCGGTACACAGTGTCCAAATCGTCTTTAATTTGCGTAAACGTATTGCCATTCAAAAACAAATATCTTGATACACGATTTTGTCCTTTTTACAAAAATACTCGTATCGACTCATTAAAAGTACTGCCAAAAAATAACTGCTTGTACAAAATACGCGAACATATTCCCCAACTTTGGTTGACAAGTGCTGCTATCTTAATATCGAGGTTGGAAACTTTTCATACTGCTCTCGTACAATATCTGACGACAGAGCTGTTACAAATTTTGATCAATGTTCATTGTCTAAAGTTTCATCACGCGCACATAACCTATATAGACCCCAAATAATTTTTTCTAGTGAACAGGCATTTTAGTTCATTTATGGATTAGAATAAAAGTCTAAACAATATATTTTAACTTTAAACAAATACAGATTGAGAAAAGACTTTTCTTCATCACGTAAATACAATTAAAAATCGAAATCTCTTGACAAAATTTTCTATTATTTATAGCTACACACTGTAAATTCTGATGAAGATGCATTAAATCACCGAAACGTTGATTATAGAAAATTCAATACGTTTTCGTTCCATTTTTACTGTGCGGACATAAGATTGTTGGTCCGAGAAATGACGACAGAGCTATTTTGTTCCCGTATGCGACTCATCAAGCCATTGAATCTGGTACAATTCATCATTTTGCAACTTTGCCTTATAAACTGTTTTCAAAATGAAAACACAGCAAACAAAACACGAATAGCGACATCTTGACGGATCACTTGATAATACATTCGTATCGAGTTTTCATACATTTTTTTCTTAATGTACCGTCGCGCCATCACATGGCGGTTTTAAACAGCATTGTCGGTTTGTGTTGCTCTTGCGTTATTAACTGATCCGTCGAGATGTCGCTACTAGTGTCTTGTTTGCTGTTTTTTCATTTTAAAAACAGTTTAGAGGGTACAATTATGAAATGATGGATTGTACTGGATGTAATAGCCTGATGAGTCCCATACGAGGGAGAAACAGCGCTGGCGTGGTTTTTCAACAAATGGCATTAATTCCCATAAAATAAAAAATTTTCAGAAAAATTTCAGTATAATCAGAAAAGTACAAGCTTTCGAATAATATGTGGCAAAATTACTTCATTAAATCAGATCATCCAGAAAATTTCGAAAAATCGAAAATAAATGCCGAAAAAGTTATTATTAGTTAAATTCTTTTGCAGTTCTTATTTTTTCAATCGCTATTTTTGCTTGAAATTACTCACTCGGGAGTTTTTGAGGTCGCGGAGTGCGAATTTGTAATGAGAATCTTAATTTCCTCATATTCAAGATGGCGGTTCAAAATGGTGGACCATTATTTTTTTAAAGCTAATATTTTGCTCTGAAAATACTTCTTCTGGGTGTCTTGGGGTCATTGAGCACAAATCTGTAACGAGAATTTCAATTTTTCAATATCCAAGATGGCGTATTCAAAATGGCAAACCTTAATTTTTTTTAAATCTAAGTATTTGTTCTGAAGATATCTATTTGGGGGGGTTTTGGGGTCGTCAGGAGGTTATCAAAAGAATTTAGCATCTCATTTTTCGTTTTTTAATTCTTTTTATTTTTGTTGTTTTTTTTTGTTTTCTGTGGTCTTTTATTTATTTTTTTTTGTATTTTTTTTTCAGCAGTCATTCTCAGAGTACATTTAAATAAAAAAAATACGAAAAGACCAAAAAAATAAAGGATCACAAAAAACACCAAACAAAAATAAAAAGAGTTACAAAGACAAGAAATGAGATGCTAAATTCTTTTGACAACCACCTAACAACCCCAAAAACTCCTAAATAAATATTTTCAGAGCAAATAGTTTTTAAAAAAATATTAAGGTTTGCCATTTTGCATCCGCCATCTTAGATACTGAAAAATTAAAATTCTCTTTATAGATTTGATTCCAAAACCCTCCAGATAAGTGTTTTCAGAGCAAAATATTAGCTTTAAAAAAAAGGTTCGCTAATTTGAATCCGCCACCTTGGATATTGAAAAATTGAAACTCTCATTACAGGTTCTTCAAAACCCCCGAGTAAGTATTTTCAAAGCAAAACATTACCTTTAAAAAATTATGGTCAATCATTTTGAATCCGCTATCTTGAATTTTGAGAAATTAAAATACTTATTACATATTTGCACTGCGATTTCAAAAAACTCTGAGTGAGCAAAAACAGAAAATAGAAAAGTATTTGCTGCAAAGGGACTTAACTAATAATAGCTTTTTCACCATTTATTTCCCGTTTTTCGAAATTCTTGGGATGATCTGATTTAATGAAGAAATTTTGCCATGCACCATCCGGAAGCTTGTACTTTTCTAATAATGTTGATATTTTTTTTGAACATATATATATATATATATATATATATATATATATATATATATATATATATATATAGAAAAAAGATAGGAAACAAACCAACAATATTGGTCAAAAAAAATTTGTTGAGATACAATTAAATGAACGTATAAATTTAAATATTTCAGCAAATATAAATTATTTGTAATAATTATTGAAATACATAAAACAAGGTTTATTATTTGAAGAGAAATTAAAAACTAAGTAATCCTTAAATATTCACATTTATGTAACACATACAGAGGTTGTAAACTATTACCAAATATTGTAACATTTCGCTGAACAATATAGGAACAAAATTAATGCGAAAAGTGAAAGTTCCAAATGATGGTTATTAAAGTTGGATGAAGTACCGTTAGGCATAGTGCAGTACAGCTGCTGTTAATTTAAGGTTTCAGTATAAAGATATGCATGAATATCTAAATATTACAAAACATATAAAGCTTTTTATTAAACTTTCTTAAAAAAATACTAAAAGGTTTCTGTAAATTTTTTTCTTTATTTGAAATTTTTGAAATGGGAGATTAATTATTAAAAGGCTATTTGCGATTATTTCTTTACTGTAGCAAATTTGTACGGAGAGTTTGCATGAATAGTCATTTCCGTCATTTAATAATAATTTGGCATGAGCTGCAAAAATTCGATTCCAGATAATTTGTAAATTATTTTTCACGTTTTAGCGCTTTTTTTTTATCGAGGTTTACTTTTTAAAATTTTATTTTTTGAATTTGAAAATTATTTTAAAGACTAATATTAATTCAAAGTACTCATTTTAGTCAAAATTATTGTCAATTTTTTGATCCCAAGAACTTCATAAATACGAATTTTGACAATGAAAAAATTAGGTCCGCCATACTGAATTTTAAAAATCTAACTTTAGGAAAATTTAGATTCTTAATCTATGCTTTCAAAAATAAATATTGGAATAATTCGAAAAATATAACATTTTTGGTCCGCTATATCGGATCCCTCTTATTTAATTTTAAAAACTTATTTAAAGTTTTATAATTTACAACTTCAAACATCCCTACACAAATTTTGTCGAAAATTATTTAATATTAATTATTTCGTCCGCCGTATTTTAAAGATTGTCTTGAATTGTACTGAATCGATATTAATTAAAATTAAATTGGGGCAACTTCTTGAACTTAAGGCAAAGAATTCCTGTTAATTGGTGAAATCTATCTGAAATAATCGGTTTGAATACATAAAATATATATATTGCGATTAAATTGAGATCTTCCTCATTTTTTGATGTCGTCTAGAAAGATTGAGACAGCCCTCTTAATCCTCAATAATTAAAATATAAAAAAATTGAACGGACTTCAAAAAAGCACTATAAAGCGAAAATGGACAATATATGAAATTGAAATTTTCTGGAAAATGTAATTGGCATAAGAAGATTAAGAAATACTTTATTGTAAGTGCCGTATTTCGCGTTTGAAGTTATTTGTTTCCGTTGGTAGTAATTTAGCGCTTCGCTTAAAAAATTTTAATTTTATATAAAAATTTGTTTTGTTATCTTTCACTTTTTAGTGCTTTTTTAGCAGGTTAAATTTTTTTTAAAAATTTTATTTTTCTATTTTTAGTTTTGAATTGAATTGTTTCAAGGTCGCAAACCAGTACCCATTTTATCTACAGTTGTAGACCGCACTAAATGGAACAACAAAATTTTCTTTTATTCTCAGAATTCCCCAAATACCAGTTTTAAATAAAATTATACCAAACAAATATTTAGTCTGCTATAGTAGGTCCGCTAGCTTGAATTTTAAGAAGTTAATTTCAGATTCGTAACATACACCTCTAAAATCCCCCAATACCGATATTGGAAGAACTTGAGACAAGTAAATTTTTTAGTTCGACATATTTAATCCGTAATATATACCTCACAAACTTCCCGTTATTGATCTGAACAAAATCGAGAAAATGTAAAATTTTTAGTCTCTGTTGTATTAAAATGCAGTTCCGAAAATCCCCTAAAATCAATTTTGAAAAAATGCTGTAAATGATGAAAAATTTTTAACCGACCATATTGGATCCGTCATATAAAAAATATTTTAAACTCTTGTTTTGATCTTAATTCATACTTTCGAAAACTCCTCAGTACCACTTTTTGAAATAATTCGGAAATATAATATTTTTAAACCGCCATATTGCATTTATCATATTGAATTTTTTAAGAACAATTTTGAATTTATTTGCGCTTTAAAAAATCCTCTAGCTACAAATTTTGAATAAAATCGAAAGATGTTAAATCTTTACTCCTCCATATTGGATCTGCCATATGGAATTATTCAAAAATCGTATAATTTACAACCTCAAAAATCTCCCTATACCAATTTTGGACCAAATTGTGAGAGGTGATATTTTCGTCTGCCATATTGTATCGGCCATATTGAATTTTTTTAAAATAATTTTAGATTCATTATGTATGACCCCGAAAACACCTCCATACAAATTAATTTTTTTTTTCAGCCACATCATTAGCGCCATCTTCGATTTTACTAAACCAATTTAGGGGAAATAATATGGGATTATCCCAGCAACTTCCTGAATATAATGCAAAAATTTCATTGGAATCGCTGCCGCCATTCTGGAGTAATTGACGTATATATATATATATATATATATATATATATATATATATATATATATATATATATATATATATATATATAAACATACATTTCGGTTGAATGGAGAACCTCCTACTTTTAAAAGTCGATAAAAATGAGTTGGTGTCACAGGTTTCCATCTGAGACATATGAATCGATACATTTTTATGTTTAAGACTCATATTAAGGTTTCATTCATAAAGAACCTGTTTTTTTTTTGAGTACCACCTTTTATCATAACTTATGGCCTATAATTTTTTTATTTAAAATTGCTTCTAGTTGGCTGGCTAGTGAACTTAGGAATACAGCACTATTTCATTTTATAAAAATAGCAAGGAAAACTGCTGAAAATCAGTAAAAAAATTTTTGGAGTATCCGGAGTTTATTTCTAAAGGTATTTTCAGGAGAAATAAACATGAATTTTAACAAGTTAATGCTGTTTTTCTCCTTCAGATCGTTAAAAGCCAAAGGAGGCAGTTTATTTCCTGCCAATTTTACTCTGATTCTCTCTCTCTCTCTCTGTACTAGTTTCGACCAACAAATGGTTTCATCAGTGGAGCTGTAACGAATCAATAATTCACAGTAAATATTTTTCTATATTTCGGGAATAACAAACAAAAACAAATATTTACCATTGAAAATAGTTTTATGGTTTTTCAAAATATTCTCCACGGTGATCAATACCCTTTTGCATGAATTTGAATCAATCCAAAAAGCATTCTGTGAGTATTCTATCCCAGCAAAAACAGTTTTTTTGGGCTGGATTTAACGCGAGCTTCACGGCCAAATTGTTATGCAAAGGTTTACAATTTTGGGCTAAATCAGCAGTTCTTTGCAAAATTTAACCTCAAGTGTTAAAATATATTAACAATATTATAATTAGTTATTTTAAATTGTTATAAATTTATATCTAGTTAAGTATGTGTAAACAAAATAATTTAAAATCATCCCAAAAACTTGTTAATTACTACATTAACATAAAAAGCATTAGGACAAAAATAACCTCAACCTTGATATGTTCCTCTGGGTATGGACACCATTAAATTTACGAGAGGTATACCATCGGAATATGTTATGGTGTTATTCATAGTCTTATACCCAGTACTCGCAAGTTCATCGTATTGTTTGGCGTAAATTTTGAATTGTTTCATTGTATGCGGTAATATTTGTGTTCCTGTGCTTTTTATGAAGAAAGCGGGTAAGGTATTTTTTTGCTTTTTCTTAAGGAAGTATTGAAGATGAAGCTTCAATGCGATATATTACAGCTTTTTTTCTAATTTTCCTACAATTTCTTTATCTAGTAAACGACTTATGAAAAAAAAGTTTTTGAATTCAACGCGAATATACATATTTTTTTGTGTTTGCTCATTCTTAACCTTTAAATAGGAATAAGACATTTTGATGAAATTCTCAACATATTTTAAAGGATTCTCCGAGCTAGCGTCATAAAAATATTTCCAAGATATAATAAAGAGTTTAAAGAATGATGTTTTTGAACAATTTTTTTCGAATATAACTTTTTCTACAAGTGAGATTTTTTGACTAGTATTGAGCATATTGTAGAGAATTCTTCCCATCATGTAAAACTATTTCTACGATAGATTTATGCAAGGATACTGAAAACTAAAAACAAAAATATTGATGAATATAATAATTTTAAACATGTTTCGCTGCACTGTAGCTATTTCATATATTGAACACAGAATGAAAATGGGTTATTAACATATTTTTTAAACATCTAACGGTGCTCATAAGATATAAGTGGAATAAATTGAAAACCAGGAGTTATTTAAATCTATTAGAACTTAAACTAAAATATCTTTACTTTTCAGTCTGTTTCTTTAGAAGATTATAGTAAATCCAATCTTAAACTATATTGAAAACTGTAAAATTATGATGACGATGATATATATATATATATATATATATATATATATATATATATATATATATATATATATATATATACATATATTAATATTTTCTTATAGGTTGTAATATAAATTTCAAAAGTCCATTTTTTTTCTTTCCTATATTTACTTACGACGTTTGGCATATCGTGTTGTGCTTTTTCAAGTTTTTTTTCCCTTGGAGTTTGTCAGTTCTTGAGTCTCTTGAACTTACAAACTTCAAGGGAAAAAAACTTGAAATGGCACAACACGATGTGCGAAATGTCGTAAGTAAATAAAGGAAAGAAGAAAATAAAACTTTTAAAATCTATTTTACAACCTCTTACCCAAGAAGATAACCAAATAATAAATAAATAAATATAATAAAATATAACAGAAGAGGAAATATTAGTCCGACTAGAATAAATTTACAAATAACTTACCAAATCAGTATGTCTACAAATACTAATTTAATGGCTATAAAAAACTAGTTGGCAATTTATGTTTTACTTTAGGTGTCATTTTTTGAGGCCGATCTAGTTTTTTGTCATAATTATGTAACAACATAAATATGTATTCTAATTTAAAATCGTCTCAAAAACTTGTTATTTGCCACATTATCATAAAAAGTGTTAAAACAAAATTAATCTCAACCTTGGTTGGTTTGATATGTTGTTCTTCTAGATACTGACACCATTGTGAGAGGTATACTATTGGCATAAGGAGTATTTGCAAGTTCATCATGTTGTTGGGAGCATTTTGCATTGTTTTAGTATATGCTATAATATTTGCAACAAACAATATCATTCTCCTCAAGTATCTCTCACAGATTCTATGATTAAAGATTTTAAGTTAGTTTTATTATCAGTCAACAATATATCGATATTTTACTACACTGTTTTTGGTTGCTTTCTTATCGATGCTGAAATTATTTTTACCTTTTTTTTCAGATAGATTACGGTTTTCCTGCCTACTTATATTTGAGAGAATATTTTTGGGATGCCTTAATTTCTTTGGCTTGAAAATTATTTCTTAAATTTTTAATAACTATTGGAATACATATTTAATTTTTGAGCGGAAAATGCTAAAGATTAATGAATTGGCTTATTTAACAAATTTATTTCAGCCGACTGTTGCTGCCCAGGGTCATTTTTGAGCCGCGATTTCTTTCAAACGTGTTAATTCAAAGCATCTAATAGATATGGTGTTGTGCGCAAGCAAAAATACTGGTTATAAATGGAAGCCATTTTGTTTTGACTTTCATTTCTTCCTGTTCGACACGACTAAAGAGGCTGAAGACTTCCATCTCAATTTATATGAACCATCTTTTGGGATTTGGGCTGCAAAGTAGTTTAAATTATCCCGGTAATTTTGTTGAGTTACGTTATCTTTTGCCTGTTTGGCGTTTTTGGGTTATTTTCACCGGGATAAACCTAGAAACTGGGATTTTGGCCATTTTGCACATTTCTGAATTTTGTTAAACCCCAACAGGTATATCGTTTTTTGCATCTACGGTTTTTTTTTTACCTACGGGGTCTCCCTACTCGTTATTTTACGACTGGTGCTCTCCCTACTGGTTACCTCATTACTGATTGTTTCTGGTTTATATTCAGCGTGTACCTGGTGATGTTACGGTTTTGCTTTATGTTTTTAACGCTAGGGTATTGGTTAACTTTTATTTGATTTATTTTTCCTTTTTGTGAATTTTTGAAGTCCAGTTTTTATAATAATATATCTAGCTTACGCCACAGCTATACCTTCACCTTTTAATGAAAGATTATTTTTATTAATATTTATATCTGAGAGTTCATATGCTCACTTGCGTTTGCTTTTTTATGAACTTGGTAACTTATAGGCGTAAAGTTGAAAGCTTGTTCCTAATAACATCATGGAAGGTTTCTGTATTCAACCAAGCTACAGATGCAATGGCGCCCCGAATAACCCACCCCTACTCTTCGGCATATGAGGTAGCTTGACAATTTTGCTCATTGGTACTGCTACTAGCATTCAAATATACTCTAGTGTTTCTGTTTTAGTGTCGTAAATTTTTTTTTCTCATTTAACTGTGAGATTTTGCCTTTTAAATACCATTGTAGCACCCTCTTTTGAGATACTTTTGCCAAACAGAAAATATTAGAAGGAGAAGTAAATTCTTTCGAGATATGAAGCTCGAAGGGATGAAAAAGCTAACGTTGGAGTGTTTGGTAGGAGCACGGAAGTCTGTGAGTTTTATTTTTCAGGATAACACGTAACGGTCTGTTAATTAGAAATTTATGCTATTCTGCAATGTGAGCATCTCTGATAGAAAAACATTCACAGAAATAAGACACTAAACGTATGCTAAGACAGTAGGGCTGCAATATTCGCACTGTCGGAGCTTTATGACTGTTATCTGATAACAAGGCTAGACTGCATAGTCTGACAAGGAGAGGCTGCATAATCAGACGCATGTGAGTCTGATTTTATTAATGGGCGATTTAGTAGGGAGCTTCTCTTCCTGGAGAGGAAAGAACTGTGAATCACGGTGGGATTACTGACAGGATCATGTTCTCAGAGAGTGCTCAGTATAGCAGAAATGTTTTGAAAATGTAATATTATCTATTACTCAAAGCTATCAAACAAGTTCAGTTAAGAAGGCTGCTTGGATTAGCAAAGACGACCGGTCTCGAATGACTTGCAGTCATGGTGACATGTTAAGTGCTCAACGAGTTCTAGGCAGCGAAAATCAAGTATTACCACTTTTAGTTCATTCGAATATGTATTAGATGTTAAGAGGGAATTTTACAAATATTACATAACTTTTTCTTATGTGAAGTTTGTCCCATAAGCAATGCAATTTTAATAACAAATATTATATACGAGAGACCCTAGAAAAGTTTTTTATCTAAAAATTATATAAAAAATTTTCGATTTCAAGCATTTGCACCATCTTGATCTGCAACCTCTTTATTCCTATGAGATGCTTTTAAAATTTTTCAGTTACAATTTCTGACAGGAAGCTTTTTAAAATTTACGTTGAACAGATTATAAAATATCTGGATGACTTTATTTTCAGTGCTCAATCTAAAGAGAATATGAAATATATAACCAGCGGAGTGTTTAATGAAAGTAGAATATGGGGACCAACTGTTAGTGTTGAAAAAAAAATAAGCATATGTGTTTTGGTGCAGATAGGGAAGATGAAACAATAATACATGACTGGCAAGATTATAAATGAAAAATACATGAAGAAAATATAAAGCAGAAAGGCATAAAGCAGAAAATTAATTTTAACCCTAACTATTACACGAAAATTATATATAATGTAATGGTCGAAAGTAAATCAATGCACGGATTCGAAAGATGAACAAGAACAAAGAGAGATAAAAAAGAACATAGTGGCTATAGAAATTGATGCTTTGAGAAAATCAGTAAGAATATTTCAATTACAGCGACGATAAAGACAACGAACATAATGTAAATTACAGTAATACAGGAAATAGAACAAAAGCATATACTCGATGATTATCAAAACCAGCACATTAAGGCAATAGAAGAAGGAGAAGATCAAGAAGGAATTGGAATAAAGGCATTAAAAAAGCCATAAATGAAAGAAATCTGCAAGGTCAACAATGGGGAAATAGGAAAGAATGGAGAATGGATATCGTAAGGTGACGATAGATGCAATGAGACTGTAAGGGAACAAAAGTTTATTGTGATTTTTACTAATTTTAACATTTATTAACTCTAAATTAAATTCTACTAAATGGAAGAATTTACTTGAGTCCCCCTCTGTATAAAGATTTGGACCGTTAAAATTGTATATCTTGTGTCTGGCCAAAAATAGTCACATATCAGGGAAATATAAATCCATTAACAAACTTAAGCCTAGTTTTATTACTTTTGGGGTAGTTAATTTTTCTGAAAAAAACAACATAAACTTAATGAATTTATGTGACACAAAAACTTAACTATTCCACCCTCTCGAAGTTTTTGATATAAATCTGTCAAAGTAACTTAATAATCTTAAAAACCATATCGTTAAGGGTCTAAGTTTAAGTTGTAAAGTGATAACTACATGTGGCGACCGTGAGAGAGCTTTCTTTTACTTAAACTGAGCAAATTTTCCCATCATAAGAAAACAAAAGAATATTTAAATAAAATCGCTGAAATGCAATATTAGTATTTGTTATTATGTACAAAGTTCGCGACTGTTACCCATTTTTCCCCAATTGACGAAAATAAGAATAAGAAAGAGAGAAAATGGTTAAAACCTTGGGGTTTTTTATGGGTTCTTTCACGCATCTTTTAGAATAGTTGTAGAATAGTTATGATCACATTTATATAAAGTAATTATTAGTTTTGAGCTCTGGTCAGTTTTAATATTAAATTAAATTAAATTCGACGCATGGATGACTTATGCCATCTATGAACCAGGGGACCGAAAGCATTCCGACGCTCGGGAACGAAAACTACCTTTCGCGCGCGGGGATGCATCGCGTAAGGGCGTTCTATTAGTGGAAAAGCACGCATGACGGGACCAACGCATCTAATAGGGAGAAGGGCGGTTCTAAGGGATGAAAGTTGAGTTCGATTTTGAGAAATTAATTAAGGGCAGTTACGATTTTGAATTCGTCTAAGTCAGTTTGGCGTGCGTTTTAGTGTTTTACCAGTGTAAGAAGGTTTTTTTCTGCTGTCTTTTCTGCTATTTTTGTCTTATATTTTTTTTTATTCTTCCAGACAGCATTTCAAATAGTAAGGGGAAATTTACTTTATTTTCTACCGGGGAAGGGAGTCCACCATCCCTTAAACTTTTAATTAAACAAATAAATTTGGGTTTATTTCATTAAGGGGAATATCAGAACGGCCTAAAGAGCGTGTAGTTTTAAGCTTTTAAATTATAATCCAGATTTACTCTTAAGTTTCTCATTGTAAATAGTTCGTTTTATTCTATTTATTTTGTTAATAGACTAAGTGTATTGAGAAATTTGTTTTATTCAATTTAATTAAAACCTTCACGCGAATTAACTTGCGCGCGCGCTGCTGCGAGATCTACAAGGCCAGAGATGTCTACTGACCAACTAATTAGCAGCCTTTCCCGAGTCCTGAAGATCTGAGTCATGGTTGTGGTAAGCTTTAATAACCGTAGTGTTTGGTACTAAAGCTGCAAGAGAGAAGTTGAACGACTAGACTTCCAGAGTGTCTTTATCACTGTGATATTTAATTGTAGGTTATCAAAATAGTTACTAATTAATATGGGACAAAAATGATTATAGATAGGATAATTAACGCTACCTCAATATGTCATCGGCAAGAGTCTATAATCAAATTCTGTCACAAGACTATAATAACTGCTTCAGTTTCCTTCAGCATGTATTTAACAAAATAATTTTTGGTTGGTCCCAAAATATGGTGGTCATAAGCTTCCCACTTTAAGATTATGTGATAAAATATTTTGGAGACTCATATGGACCCATTACATGGACAAAAATTTTGTTGCTGAATTACCGTAATGTATCCAAGTCTCAATGCCTATCACTATTTGAAAGAAAAAAATTAGGATATGCATTTATCTTGGGAAAATTCTTGCGTAAGCAATTTTTGTTCGAGAGACAAAGATTCTGGAACCTATCTTGCTGAAACTTATTCAAGTCTAGTTTATCATGTTGAACTGTGAAAAAGCTTAATTCAGATATATGAATGAATGAATAGGCTCCGTTAGGCCCCTTACATTTTACCATGACTGCAAGTTATTCGAGACCGATCGCCTTAGCGGATCCAAGCAGTCTCTTTTACTGAACTTGCCTAACAGCTTCAGGTGATAATATTATATCTTCAAAATGCCTCTGCCTTAGTTCGATAAGTGATGAGTACTCTCCAAAGACATGGTCAACAGTTTCATCCTCTTCTAGACACCATCTGTTCACCGGGTCGTCCACGATGCCATTCCTATGAAGATGGTGTTCCACCACAATTCTCAATTTTTTCCTTAATATGGAGAGAAGCTCCCTAGAAAGTCATGTGTTAGGTCCAGTTATATATTTCTTAACACACCTCATTCCAAGAACCTTCCTCCATGATTCCACGGTAATTGGAACTGTAAAATTGGTTGGAATGCGTAAAATTTAATCGCGGATATATCATTTTTATCAGATGATTTGCTTCCTCGATCCCGTGTATATCCGAGTGACCCGGGTCCCACATGAGCCCGATTGTGCTGCCGTTCCTTGTCAGATTAACCAGTATATTCTTCCACTCAGACACCAGTTGCAAAGCTACGACACTAGACTTCAGTGCTCCGCGCATATGTTCCTATCACAGAGGTTACCACATTGCTGAATATTAATGAAAGATCATTACATGTTATTCAAGAGAGTAAAACTCTTTGTCGCCTGTGTTGTTACCGAACACTCCTCTTTCAGCTCTTTTGTCTTGTGGAGGTCCACCTGTAAACTAGTGCCATGTAGTCTGTTTGTATGGAGACTGATATACGTCTCTCCACCACGCTTCCATTGCTACATGAGTAGCCACCAGTTCCATTTCCGAAATATCCTATTAATTAAGACGTTAAACAGTCTTCAGAACCTCGTTTTACATACATAAATGGGGAAGAGGTAGTTTCATTAGGACCTCCAGCGCGGTTCTTATTACACTCATCATTCCCACACAAGCTATTCTTTGAACTTGATCAAGTTGAAGACGGTATTTGTATTTTGTTGTATTAGGCCACCATACATTAGTGATGTACGTAATCAGAGAGCGGATCACCATAGTGTATATTCATTATATCACTTTCAATGTCAGCCCCAGGTCTCCCAAAAGTCTTGTTTACAAGACAAGAAAGCATATATGACCTTTTTGGTATGACCTTCGATATGATCATTCCAATTTAGTCGTGAGTTCGAAATTACTCCCAGGTTTTTAACTCTCCCCTTATATTGCAAGGTCCTTCTCATCAATGTAATATAATTGTGGACAATGCTCTTTTTTGTATAGAGTACCAACACAACAAGGGCGATACGACTCCTCCCGGTCAATACCAATTGCTTGACAGTGCTTTAATAGTTCTATTATATTGTTAAGCTCAGCAATTATTAGCCTCTGAATTAACATTGCTCTGATCTATGCGATTACTATCGCTTCAGAGTCTCATCACTGTAAAAAATTGCTTATTAAATCGTGGGAAGTGTTGTCAAATACCTCCTCAATGTCTATGAATTATATAACGAGTCGATGTAGCACCGTGTCTGTAGAGTTTCATGCCTGATAGACAAATTGTAAAAAATGTAGTGAAGACTGCGCCATTACTCCCACTTTGATGTCTCGGTCCACTGATCTTTCTTATGCCTATAATAAGAAACTAATCAGACTAATAGAAAGGAAAGACTTAGGGTTTGTGTAGACTGCGAATAAAGACCAGTTTTGTCCCTCTCTATGCCCTCGGCATGTACCTCAAGCTCAGGCACGAGCAGCGTAATTTTATCAGATGGTTTATTATAAAATTAAAGGAATTTTGTAGTAACGCTGGAAATACGCCATTCTTAACAGATGACTTGAAGGGGACAAAGGTTTCCATCGATTATTTTACCCCTTCATAAATGATTATCGTTTTAGAAATACTGTACTCATGATGTGCTAAAGGGAATTTTAGTTTTTCACATTCACCTTCATGTTCTAGTTCAGATATATTTAATGCCTTAGAGATAGTAGACACTTTTAAATGATAATATTTGGAAATCATTATTTAATCTTTGTTGCAAATATCAGTATTGATTATGTCATTTCTTGGGTCATCTTCCATGGATTCACGACTCACGATTTAATTGTTTGTGAATATTTCCAGGGGAGTTGTATTCTTTTATTAAAAATTTGTAGATACTGGGATGTTCTAATTGCACAAAAGTAATTTTGGGTTGCCAAATACTTTATAAAACATAAAATTGAAATTAAATTTGTCATACAAATAGGAAATGGTTGTCACTATTAACCGTTGATTGGCAACGCATAGTTAATTATTTCTATATCCCTCGTAATAAAAATTTAATAGATATTAAGATGAAATTTTACAAATATTACATAATTTTTTATTACGTGAAGTCTGTCCAACGAGTAATGCATTTTTATTAAAATATATTTTACGCATAAATATACCTATAGCCTGTAGCGATTCTATGAACTCAAAGTTATTATGTTTTTGATGGTTTTAGTCAAAATTCTCCATCATTTTTTGTCTCGTAACCATTTACGTCAATAGAATTTTTATTTCGGCAAGTTAAAAACCAGTTTATGTTAAGTACTGTTTTTTTAAAATCGGGACTTTGTATCAGTAAGAAATAATAAATAGATAGTGTCAAACCATGTAAGTATCCTTCGTTAGGTATTTCCTGTGATTATTTGAGGGCTAATACTTTTTATTGATCGAATTTAAATATCCGGTATGGAATATTTTTTAATTGCATATTCTTGTACTTAACGAATACCGGTAAAACAACTACCTCTCTAAGATTAGCAATTTTTTAAATAACCTTAAAACTGTAGAATATAACATACAAAGAACGGACGACAATCTTATTAGTTCTATGTTGTTATTCTAAAGGATACACTTTGTTTCCTATTTTTAAAATACTTGATTATATCTACTTTTTTAAATATTATTTAGTCATTTATTGCAGTGAAGTGATTATATTACACTTTGTGTAAAAGTTTAAATATTGCATTTGCCAAGGTAAATCACAGTACAACTCTTAATATTAATATATTTTTAGTTTGTAAAACAACAACGAATAGACGTTGAAAAGGTTTATGATACATTTTGGCGTTATTTTCACCTGTATAATTGATTTAAATAAATTCTTCTGATTGAAAGCTTTATTTCTGTATAACCAATATTGGAGGATTATTTTTAACCGACTTCTGAAAGAAGGAGGCTCTCAATTCGTCGGCTATGTGTTTTTTCATGTATGTACACAGATTACTCCGGAACAGCGGCACCGATTTGATTGAAATTTTTTACGTTATGTTCAGGAAGTTACTGCGGTTGTCTCCTATCATTTTGGAGGGAATTAGTGCAGTTAAATCCGAGATGGCGTTGGTAATATGGCGGACAAAAAAATTAATTTTATCCGATTTTCTCCAAAATGGGTATGGAGGAATTTTCGGGGTAGTACAGAACGATCTGAAATTGTTTTTAAAAAATTCAATATGGCGTATATAATATGGCGGAAAAAAAAATTAATTTTGTCTAATTTTCTCCAAAATTGGTATAAGAGAGTTTTCGGGGTCGCACAAAACGAATCTGATTTTATTTTTAAAAAATTTAATATAGCGGAAAAAAATTTGTTTTGACCGATTTTTTCCAAAATTGATATGAGTTTTTGGGATCGCACATTACGAAACTGCAATTATTTTAAAAAAATTAAATATGGCGGAATAAAAATTTTACATGTCTCGATTTTGTCCAAAATCAGTATTATGGGATTCCGTTTTAATTACGAATTTTTAAGAAACTCAATCTGGCGGATCCAATATGGTGTCCGAAAAATTTTGCATCTTTCGATTTCTCCAAAAGTGATGTAGGGGATTGTTGAGGGTGTAAATTATGAATTTTAAATTATTTTTCCAAGATTCTACATAACGAAACTAATATGGCGGACTAAAAATTTTACATGTCTCGATTTTGTCCAAAATCAGTATTATGGGACTCCGTTTTAATTACGAATTTTTAAGAAACTCAATCTGGCGGATCCAATATGGTGTCCGAAAAATTTTGCATCTTTCGATTTCTCCAAAAGTGATGTAGGGGATTGTTGAGGGTGTAAATTATGAATTTTAAATTATTTTTCCAAGATTCTACATAACGAAACTAATATGGCGGACTAAAAATTTTACATGTCTCGATTTTGTCCAAAATCAGTATTATGGGACTCCGTTTTAATTACGAATTTTTAAGAAACTCAATCTGGCGGATCCAATATGGTGTCCGAAAAATTTTGCATCTTTCGATTTCTCCAAAAGTGATGTAGGGCATTGTTGAGGGTGTAAATTATGAATTTTAAATTATTTTTTCAAGATTCAACATAACGAAACTAATATGGCGGACTAAAAATTTTACCTGTCTCGATTTTGTCCAAAATCAGTATTATGGGACTCCGTTTTAATTACGAATTTTTAAGAAACTCAATCTGGCGGATCCAATATGGTGTCCGAAAAATTTTGCATCTTTCGATTTCTCCAAAAGTGATGTAGGGCATTGTTGAGGGTGTAAATTATGAATTTTAAATTATTTTTTCAAGATTCAACATAACGAAACTAATATGGCGGACTAAAAATTTTACCTGTCTCGATTTTGTCCAAAATCAGTATTATGGGACTCCCTTTTAATTACGAATTTTTAAGAAACTCAATCTGGCGGATCCAATATGGTGTCCGAAAAATTTTGCATCTTTCGATTTCTCCAAAAGTGATGTAGGGCATTGTTGAGGGTGTAAATTATGAATTTTAAATTATTTTTTCAAGATTCAACATAACGAAACTAATATGGCGGACTAAAAATTTTACCTGTCTCGATTTTGTCCAAAATCAGTATTATGGGACTCCGTTTTAATTACGAATTTTTAAGAAACTCAATCTGGCGGATCCAATATGGTGTCCGAAAAATTTTGCATCTTTCGATTTCTCCAAAAGTGATGTAGGGCATTGTTGAGGGTGTAAATTATGAATTTGAAATTATTTTTTCAATATTCAACATAACGAAACTAATATGGCGGACTAAAAATTTTACATTTTTCGATTGTGTTGAAAGGTGGGACTGGATCGTTTTTGAGGATACGAATATAATATCCCATATGCAATATGACGGTCTAAAAATTTTATATTTTCCGATTTCATCCAAAATTGGTACTAGTAGGCTTTTAAGAGTTTATATTTAGATTAGATTGATATTTTAAAATTATTTTTTTTTGAAATTTAATATGGCGAATCAAATATGGTGGGTTGAAAATTTTATCTAATTCGCATTTTGGTATTAAGAGGTTTTCGGGGTATTACGAATATGAAGTTAATATTTTACAACTTAATATGAGGGATTGAAAATTTTACATTTTTCCGATTTTGTCTAAAATTGATATTGTGGGTTCTTGATATATCAAGTTAAGAAATTTACGTCTCAAGTTTTTTAAAAGTCGGTATTGGAAGTTTTTGTAGGCCTATATTATCAATCTTATATATTAATTTAAAATTTAAGATAGCTGATTTACTATAGTAGACTAAATATTTGTTTGACATAATTTAATTCAAAACTGGTATTTGAAGAACTCTAAGAATCCAAGATTTTTTATTTGTTTATTTTAGGGTGATTTACGACTTTGGATAAAATGGGTACTTTTTGTAACCTTGTCATTGCGAGATACATTAATCTCGATTAGTACTTAGTTAAATAATTTATGGATGTCGTAATGAATTCAGAACTAAACATTTAAAAAATTAAATTTTTATAAAAAAATTGAACCGACTTCTAAATATGAATTATTTCAAAATCAAACAAATAACCACTTATATATATATATATATATATATATATATATATATATATATATATATATATATATATATATAGATACGCCATTCGGCGGGAGGTCGGCGAAGCCGCGTTTCAGCATTTGCATACTTCCTTCCGATCTGTTCTTTGCACAGCCAGGTGCATGTCGGTACCCTGATGAGTCTAGTAGAGACGAAACATGTACCTCTGCCGTATCACTGTGGCGGGGAGAGGAAGTTTTGACTTTCTTCTCGGTATGGTGGTACAGGTAGGCCATCATCTCGATGGTGGTGGAATAGGATGAATTGCGTTCTATAACAATTTGTTCTAACTGTGCAACCTCTAACACAGAAATGATATGATGGAGAGGAGTTTGCATTTACTGTTCGCATTTTACTTCATTCATATACAGAGCTGCATATAGTTGTATGTTTTCTGAATGTGATTTCAGCACAACGGCATAATGTGGATATATCCACTGCTATTGCATCTCACACGGAGGAATCCGTGAAAGCTGCATAAGTGTATTTACGCCATCCGGCGGGAGGTCGGTGAAGCCGCGTTTCAGCATTTGCATACTTCCTTCCGATCTGTCCTTTGCACAGCCAGGTGCATGTCGGTACCCTGATGAGTCTAGTAGAGACGAAACATGTACCTCTGCCGTATCACTGTGGCGGGGAGAGGAAGTTTTGACTTTCTTCTCGGTATGGTGGTACAGGTAGGCCATCATCTCGATGGTGGTGGAATAGGATGAATTGCGTTCTATAACAATTTGTTCTAACTGTGCAACCTCTAACACAGAAATGATATGATGGAGAGGAGTTTGCATTTACTGTTCGCATTTTACTTCATTCATATACAGAGCTGCATATAGTTGTATGTTTTCTGAATGTGATTTCAGCACAACGGCATAATGTGGATATATCCACTGCTATTGCA
The DNA here is from genome assembly GCA_034092305.1 of Diaprepes abbreviatus. NCBI lineage: Eukaryota > Metazoa > Arthropoda > Insecta > Coleoptera > Curculionidae > Diaprepes > Diaprepes abbreviatus. The sequence continues at coordinate 3,927,911 of JASJET010000125.1, read as the reverse complement.
TCTCACACGGAGGAATCCGTGAAAGCCGCATAAGTGTATTTACGCCATCCGGCGGGAGGTCGGTGAAGCCGCGTTTCAGCATTTGCATACTTCCTTCCGATCTGTCCTTTGCACAGCCAGGTGCATGTCGGTACCCTGATGAGTCTAGTAGAGACGAAACATGTACTTCTGCCGTATCACTGTGGCGGGGAGAGGAAGTTTTGACTTCCTTCTCGGTATGGTGGTATAGGTAGGCCATCATCTCGATGGTGGCGGAATAGGATGAATTGCGTTCTATAACAATTTGCTCTAACTGTGCAACCTCTAACACAGAAATGATATGATGGAGAGGAGTTTGCATTTACTGTTCGCATTTTACTTCATTCATATACAGAGCTGCATATAGTTGTATGTTTTCTGAATGTGATTTCAGCACAACGGCATAATGTGGATATATCCACTGCTATTGCATCTCACACGGAGGAATCCGTGAAAGCCGCATAAGTGTATTTACGCCATCCGGCGAGAGGTCGGTGAAGCCGCGTTTCAGCATTTGCATACTTCCTTCCGATCTGTCCTTTCACAGCCAGGTGCATGTCGATACCCTGATGAGTCTAGTAGAGACGAAACATGTACCTCTGCCGTATTACTGTGGCGGGGAGAGGAAGTTCTGACTTTCTTCTCGGTATGGTGGTATAGGTAGGCCATCATCTCGATGGTGGCGGAATAGGATGAATTGCGTTCTATAACAATTTGCTCTAACTGTGCAACCTCTAACACAGAAATGATATGATGGAGAGAAGTTTGCATTTACTGTTCGCATTTTAATTCATATATATATATATATATATATATATATATATATATATATATATATATATATATATATATAGTGTTTCATTAAGGCTAAGGCGGGTACCATATATGGTAAGACGGTAATTACAAATAAAGTATTTTTAGTCTCTTTATGCAAATCACATTTTGTCAGATATTAGTTTGGCGCCGACTGCTAAAATTTCAATTTCATATAAAAATTTATAATTATTTTTCACTTTTTGGTACATTTTTAGAAGTCAGTTTAATTGTTTTTATAAAAATTGTATGTACCAATAAGAGTCCTTTTATATTAAGCATAATGAAAAAAGGAAATTACGTAGTTATCTAAAACTTCTCAAGTCAGTGTCTCACAGGCATTTGGTTGGAATTCCCTACCAGTTAATGACGTTGTAGGTTTTTCCTATTTTTTATAAATTGATTAAATAATACAAATATTATGATTATTGCAGTAACTTTCTTATAATAGTTCTGTTAATATTTTTTTAAACGTCTTGCTTTCACCATTGAGTCAGGAAAGTAGTATATAACATAAAGATGTAACATTATAAAAAGTAATTTTTTTGCCAACGAAACTATATACGTGGGCGAAATTTTAAGTCCGACAACCGAAAGAAATCATAAGATTTGATCCATGTTACTGAATTTTCTCTTCATTTCTTTATCAGCCACACCTGAATGTAGACCTTTTTCATTTCTTTCTATTCTACTTTGTTCTATGTTCTTTGAAACAACCTTGTTTCTGCTTGCTTTTTGATGTCATTTAGCTTTTTTTTTTGCGGCCTGCGCTTTGTTTGACTTGGAACGTTATTCTTACTGTCCACGGTTGTTGTCTTGATTGTATCAAGTTACATCGCCCACCCATTTCTTCATTTCTGATTTTATCTTTGAGCTTAGCTCATGCCGTTGCACTGTGCATTACCTTGAACTGTTCAACATTTTTTTTTTCGCCACTGTGTGCCTAAATAAAAATCAACTTAGAATTTGAACAGGGAACTGCCACCTAAGGGGGCAGCTTAAGAAACTCGGATTGGTAGAGTGCTTCGATCATACCCTATAGAATAAATTTGTTTCAAGGCTGTTTATTGTCGGTGGGGCAGAGACTTTTTTGATGTTTGACAGACATAAATATGTTTACTTATCTTTCTTTTCAATTTAGTTGTTTGTCGTGACTCTTTTCAGTGTTTTTAAGTGTAAATGCAATTAATATTAACAAAAAGAGGATTTAAAAACTTTTTTTTTTGGTAAATATTATTAGATATTGTTTACATATTGAAAATAACAATTATAATAATTTAGACAACCATAAATTCGTACTTTTATTTATTCTATAATTGACTTACCGATTATCATATGATTTATCAACACTTTTTCAAATATAAATAAAATTTACGTTATTCAGCGTTCAAACAACCAGACACTAGTCCTGACGTTATACTGATTCTATTGGGGTATGTTCAAAGGTAGAGAGAGAAAAGCGTAGGGCGAGAAGGAAGACGAGACATCTATTCACATTTCATCAGGATCTATTGCCTTGTAAAACCCTAGGGAGCGATATCTGAGATTGTATCGAATAGAAAAGGGAAATTAACCCAATCTGAAGCTGTCCCAGATTCCTAAAAGAAATAGAACTAGAAAATCTGTTCTAGTCGGCATTAGTCGACTCAGTAGCAGCAAAGAAATACAATAGATCTGCTCGGTAACAGTGCACATATCTCTTTTTGACATACATACAAAGACACCATTTCAACCTGAAATGAAGGTGAGGTGGACATATTGCAATGGATAATGACAATAAATTGATATAAAAGATAACCTTCTGGTGACCTAGGCAAACAACACGAAGACGAAGAGACCGCTAACAAGATGAGTAGAGGACGTGCGCAAAGGGAAGGGAAGACTCTAACAGAGCTGTGAGGTTAAATCAAAATACAAACAACGAGCCCCAAAATAATTACGTAATATTTACACTGCTACTAAAAAATGTGAACAAAATTAATGCAATATCCAAAAAAATTATAATCAACTAAGCTATTTTAAAACGTTTATGTGTGTTTCTTCGTTTAACTGCTGCTGTTGTTGCGAACACACTACGTCAATTACCTTTTTTCTTAACATATTACCCTGTTTTCCTTGAAAATTTTTTTAGCGAGGCTACACTGAAATGAGTAAAACAAATATTAATATAGATAATATGTCGACATATTCATATTAGGAATTTCCTTACTTTCAAAATGATAATATTTCGTCGTTGGTTCTTTTTTTATTTTGTCGTGGAAGATTTGACCGTTTAATAGTTCTTTAATTACCATAAATATAAATTTTGGAGTGAATTAAAATTGTGCGAGTCATTATATTTTAGTATGAGTTCAACTATCAGTAAGATTATTAGGAATATTTTGTTTATAGTTTCGACGGAACATTTGATTTTTTTAAATTATATCATTTCATCAAGTCATTTCTTCTTAATAGTTGGAAGATATTTATGAGTTTGGATTTATTATTTTTTCTAAAACCTTAATATTGTTATAACAGCACATCTCGTAAGTAATTTTTTAATTATTACGATTTTTTTAAATCCTTGTTATTAAACATCTATAATGTTTGTTCGAAGGATACAGATAGTGTTGACTAGTGACTAAAATGTCGCTGTCGTACTTGGATCATCTTTATTTTTGTTTGTGTGATCGACGTATTGATTAGGTTGCATCTTTAATCTATATCAAATATAAACCAAATGTTTTGTCTTGATGTCAAGAGCTACGAGTTTATACATGAAATCCAAAATTGCGTTTCACTGTACATACCTCAATAATTTGATGAGAGTATTTTAACACTAGGGTTTACTAAAGATTCCATTATTACATTTATTGTATGCTGCTTCTATAAATTTCCTCTCTTTTATGTTGCATTTCATATGAAAATAATGGCATAGGTCCGAAATTGAAACCTCATTTATTAATAATTTTACTTCGTCATAGACAATTTAATTATAAGATTCAGATTCAGCAACTCAAAATACACAAGAATTAACCATAAGAATCTACCATGAAAACACTTGAGCTACCATACTACCTATATATTTGTAAATTTGAATCAAATCTTGCTTTTCAAATTAGATCCCCTCTTGACCTTCAAATTTGGCATATCTGCATAACTCAACTGGATATACATATTTATTTTTAGAAAATCGAAAAGAGTAGATCTAAGATGGTGGACGAATCTAATTAATTATCGCTCAAATTTTTGTGTTCAATTTAGTCTAAATTGAGAAATTTAGTACGACAGATTTGTGCTGACAAATGAAGTTTTATAATTTACAGCTCGATTTCAGTCATCTAGAGGTTTTTGGGGTTGCTGCGTATACATTTTTGGTTTGAATTTATAAAATCAAGATCCCAGATGACTTTTGTCCAACAATATATGATGAGAGACCTGCCGAAGGTTGAACGGCATGGAGATGAATTAAAAAAATTAAAACGTGTGGACTTAAAATGGATTAAAAATAATAAACTAAATATATATATATATATATATATATATATATATATATATATATATATATATATATATATATATATATAATATTGTTTGAAATTTAACGATATAAAAATTATATTATTTGGATGGGGAAATATTGAATATATTCGCTTTTGTATAAATAGATCTACTACTCCCTTACTGTCAAATTTATGGAATATGATGATTTATAATACTCTAAAAAGACACACTTACGCTGTTACACCTTATTTAAGAAAAATTCTAATGGGCCTAAATTTAAATATCGTATCAGAGATTATATTGAACAATTATTGTTTCCTTACTGATACCCAGATTATAAAGTTGTAGCAAGGGGTCTTCTTCTATCCGTTGGTGAATATTAAATAATAAACTACAGACCAGTGTCACTTTTATCGGTATTTTCAAAAATTGTAGAAAAAATTTTAAAAAAGAGGATCGTTGAATTTCTGGAGAAGTATAAGGCCTTGTCTGAGTCTCAGTTTGGTTTTAGAACAGGGAAATTCACTCAGGACGCAATTCAGTTTTTGATTACCCAGATCCAGAACGCTCTCGATGCAAGTCAACCATCAATTCGTCTGTTTGTGGATCTTTCCAAAGCTTTCGATATTGTCTGTCACAAAATACTTCTAAAAAATCTCGATAGCTACGGTTTAAGAGGTAAAATTTACAATGTATTAAAAAGTTATTTGTTAAAAAGGAATCAAAGAGTGGAATATGACGGTGTTGCAAGTGAAAAGAGAGAGGTAACCTATGGCGTTTCTGAGGGAACTGTTTTGGGCCCATTGCTATTTATAATTTGTGTGAACGATCGGTTTCAATTGGAGTTGAGTGGAAAACTTGTTGGTTTCGTTGACGACGTTGACTATTTTTGCAGGACAGGGACTTGGCAGGATCTTAAATCAAAAATGAAAGGGGACATTGCTTTATTGAAAGATTGGTTTAGTTTTAATAGGTTAACCTTAAGTATTGAAGAAACGAAATATGTTCTCTCTTCCTCTTATAAAAATAATTTACTATAGCTGGGAAACTTGAAGATTGAGAAAGATGAGATTCCAGAGACGGCAAATATCAAATACCTCGGGATCATAATTGATAACCAATTAAACTGGGGTACACATTTTAGAAGCCTAGTTTAAAAAAATTAGAGGTTTTCTACCAAAATTTCTGTACCTTGTAAGGTACTATGTAAGGTCTTTCCCACCTCTAAGGATATGAAAATTATATATTCTTCTTTAATACAAAGTATTCTAACCTATGGAATACTACCATGGTAATGTTTCATTAAAATCACGCATAGTAGGAACAGGTTTTTTCAGGAGTGCAAGTTGTTGGATATGCGACAGGTATATTGTTTTGAGATCTACAAATACATGTTTAAAAGTAAAATTTCTCTTGAAATGACAACATATCAGATAAATACAAGAAAGCATATCCGACAGCTACGCAAAAAACTCATGGACAAAGAACAACGAAATATTTTACCCCACGGTTGTTCAATATGCTATCCCAAAAAATTAGATCAATAAAAACATTCAATAAATTTAAAACTACGACACAAAACTGGATATGAGCGTGGCAGAAAGTTATTTAATAATTTGTTGAATATAAGATATTTAAGATAAATGAAATTAGGTACTGTTTTGAACTGCACGTATTGCCTTCTTGTTTATTGACAAGATTTTTCTTAAATTAAAAAATTTTGACTTTATTCCATGACCATGACAACTCTTAGTTGTGACATTTTCTGACATTGTTTACCCGACTAAGGACTTTTCACTAGATAATGACGCTGTAGTAATAAAGGGTGTTTTTTTTTTATAAAGGTATAGAACTTTAAGTTGTCAACACTTTTTTAACTGGCGGCCATTTTGTCAGCTGTCAAGTGATTTATGTTTAGTTTGGTTTAGCATTTCAACATGAATAGACTGACGCCTGAACAACGCTTCCAAATTGTGCAAATTTATTTTGAAAATCATGGTTCTGTTCGAAATACGTATCGCGCACTACGTCCATTTTACGGTCAACATAATCGTCCATCAGAGCAATTAATTCGATTAACTATGGAACGTTTTCGCACCACGTTTACTCTAAATGGTAATACGCATCCACAGAGACGTCGTACAGTGCGTACAGAGGAAGTCATTGCTGCTGTAGAGCGTAGCGTAGAGGAAGACCCGAATCAGTCTATCCGCCATCGTGCACAGGAATTGGATATGTGTCCATTCATTTTATGGAAGATTTTGCGGAAAGATCTTGGTTTGCATGCTTACAAAATCCAACTCGTGCAAGAATTGAAGCCACACGATCACCTAGCAAGGCGTAGATTCGGTGAATGGGCCCAAAACAAGATTGCCGTTGATCCCGATTTTCATAAGCTAATTTTGTTTAGCGATGAAGCTCACTTTTGTTTGAATGGATACGTCAATAAACAAAACTGCCGTATTTGGAGTGATGATAATCCTCAAGTGTATGTTGAGACACCGTTACATTCAGAAAAACTGACTGTTTGGTGTGCTTTATGGGCTGGTGGAATCATTGGTCCGTACTTCTTTAAAAACGATGCTGGTCAGAACGTTACATTCAATGGTGACCGCTATAGAGCCATGATTTTACATTCATCAATTGAACAACAATGATGTGCAGGAGCTGTGGTTTCAACAAGACGGCGCAACATCTCACACAGCTCGTGCCATAATTGATTTATTGAAGGAAATGTTTGGTAACCGCATAGTTTCACGTTTCGGATCCGTGAATTGGCCTCCAAGATCGTGCGACTTGACGCCGCTAGACTATTTTCTGTGGGGATATGTGAAGTCGCTAGTCTACGCCGATAAGCCCGAAACGATTGATCACTTGGAGGACAACATTCGCCGCGTTATTGCCGATATACGGTCACAAATGTTGGAAAAAATCATCGAAAATTGGACCTCCAGATTAGACTACGTCCGAGCCAGCCGTGGCGGTCATATGCCAGAAGTCATATTTAAATTATAATGCCAGAAGATTATCTTTCGAATAAAGTAAATTTCATGTCAATTAAAAAAATTCATCTTTGTTTTATTCCATTTAAAAGTTCTATACCTCTATAAAAAACACCCTTTACTTGTATAGGGTAATAAACTTTATTTAATCTTAAATCACACACAATCATAAAAATGCTTCAGTGATTTTTATTTCTAAACGTTGTTTATAGTTTCGTTGATTATTGTGTTAATTGTAATTTCTTTATATTTAATAAACGTTTTTTTTTTAAATTTAAGTTTAATATGGGTGTTCTCATCTTACCCTCATGTATTTCTATCTTGACATTTTCTCTTCAATGTATGTCCTGCGTGACGCTTTATATTATCTACCCATCTTATAGGGGGTCTACCTCTCTTCTGTTATCCGTTTGTCGGGCGTTATGATCAGCGAATTGCATTCTAAACGTCTGCATCTTTCTCTTATATCTGTCATCACCCTATTCCTTATTCTTTTTTTTTTTTTGCTTTTTTCTAGTTTAATGTGAATTATTTTAAGTTCCATGGCTCTTTGGGCCTTTATTGCTCGATCGAAATTATTTTTCTTCATCGTCCAAGTATGTATACAATTTAATACAGAGTGATTCTTTGACCTTCGTGTTCTGTTTCTCTCCATTTCAATATTCATTATGTTTCTGGTGTTTGTTATGATTATTGTTTCTTCCACATTTATTTGTAGTTCTAACGATTTGAATTTTGGTTTATTTCTGGAATGATTTCGGCCGTCCTTTTTCTGGGGTTGTTTACACAATGTCATCAGTATATTTTAAGTTGCTTAGGCTTTTGTGTTTATTTCTTTACCTTCCCAGTTCATGTGTTTGAATACATCATCGAGGGCCACGATGAATAATTTGGAGGATAGGGTGTTACTTTCACAAACTCTTTTCTGTATTGGGACTGGATCTGTTGTTATTTCCGACAGTTTGATATTCATTGTGGCTTCCTGGTATTTGCTAATTTACAAAATACTGGTTTGAAAAAGGAAATAGAGTTCTCTCGAGATGCCTTTATTGACTGTAAATATTATTCTATCTTTTTGTATTGTTAATTTCTGCGATAAATTTAGTGTGACTTTTTATTTTAAAACTAAAAATCATTATCTTCTAATGCGGTACTTTTTTTCACTTTGTTATTATTCTATTTTCTATATCGTTTTACAAGATTTTTCGATGGCCTCCATTAGAAACATACTGAATGTTTTACAGCATTATTTGATCGGATTACTTGTCTCTTATATAAACAGGCTATTTTTGAGAAGATTTTATTGTATTTTAGAGAATGAAACCGAAGATCTTCTTTCGCTTTGTCTATACGTAAGATCTCTAGGAAAGAGGCAAAATACAAATAAAGAAAATAAATAGTCAAATCAATAAAGAAATCGTATAAAAGATATGCATAACCAGCTTGATATATTGAAACAAATATATATGTCGCGTATGAACCTTGAATTTAATTGAGATATAGGAAATTCACATTTACTACCGCTTTTTAATATATATTGAAGTGACAGTCATTTCTAGAAATTCCATAAAATTAGTTAAATATTGTCATTAGAACTCATAGTCATCGTTCTGGTTAGTTTAGTTATTAATATCATTGAAAAATCATTTTCTTTTAGATTGTGTTTAGATTTAGCATAAAAAGGTGGTAAGTTAAATATTATTATAAGAATTATGGTTGTGATCTTAGAAATCTAATATATAAACATTTCTTAGTTATTGAGACCTGAAAGTAAAAATATATTTTTACATCACAAATAATTCCAAATTTTTTGAATTCAGTATAAAATAAACACTTATTATGTTAATGATTTAAAAAAACAAGATTTGAAACATAATAAAGCTAAAAGAGTTTCGTTTAACAATATATCCCGAAAAGACATATAAACTTTTTTGACTTTGATATAGTTCAAGCACTTTTGAACAAGCCCTAAAAAGGCGAAACATATGAGGAAAAGTACTTTCATAAAAACTTGAAAAAGCCAAAATTATTGTTTTAACCATTATTTCAAAAATGCTACATAAAGAACTCACGGTACACTCCGGGAAATATACGTATTCTGTGTACATAAGTTAATTCATTAGAATTTACGAAGTAGAAAAGCAATTAATCTTAGAGACGTTAAAGTAAGTAAAAGTAGATGGTAATAATATCCCGCAACTTTTGAGTTGAAATTTTAAATTTAACTTTTAATGTTACTGAATAAATAAGGTAATAATTTGAAGACACCGAATGATTTGGCGATTTTTTTCATACCCCCTATTTTTAGGGTCATAGAATATGAATCTAAAGGTTAATTTGGTAGTTGCATATAGTTTTCCCAAAACAAGAATTAAATATTATAAAAAATCGTAAAATTACACTTGCTTTAATGTAAATTTTGTAATCTACTTTTTTGTTCCAAAATCACGTCTTAAATAAAAGAAAACGAGATTTGTGACAATAGATTAACAGGACTTAAGTATCGGTGTCGCCGCAAAATGCTGTGAATTTATCTGCATTAGTCTCATGTACCTATTTAGCCTAAAATTTTTTTAAATGGTGCTATCCTTAAAAACAAAGACATGTACTAAATTTATTTAGCATATACTTATTGCTTAATGTATTTTTTCTTGTAGAATAAATAATAAGCAATATGAGAGCATTCGAAGGGATTTTGATTGTGATTGGCTTGGCAAATTATGTTTTTGCTGCACCAAAACCTGGAGAAGCCGAAGTCAGTGGATCTATAAGTGGAAATGTAAGTTATATTTATTTAATTACTGATAGATTCGGATAGAAATAAATTATTAGGCTTTTTTAAATCTCAAATTTGTCGAAAAAATTCTACTTAAAGATAAATTCTTCTCTGGATCTCAGAGAAAGTTCAGTAAACGAGTCCTAATAAACTGTTAAGTATTTTGGTATTAATTCGTCTCATTTTCCGGTGCAATTATTTATATGGTATTACAGGCTTATATACTGGTTTCTGATTTACTTGGTACTGACGTAAGAATTTTTCTGACTGGTTTTTATTAAAATAGATACACTCACTTACAAAAGTCAGACCCACAACATATTATATTAGAAAAATATCAAAAACAAACAAAATATTTGTCTTACAAAAGTGCGTAAATTTAAAGTTATTTTTAAAAAATTTTATATAGCTTATCCAATATGGCGAACTAAAAATTTTACATATCCCAATTTTGTCCAAAATTGGTACTGGAGGGTTTTCAAGGGTGTAGATTAGGGATTTAAAATTATTTTTAAAGGATTGAGTATGACGAATACCATGTCGCTGGCTAAAAATTTCACATTTTCCAAATTTTTCCAAAATTTGTAATATGGGATTTTCGGATATGTAAAATTAATTTCATAAAATTAAATATGGCGAAATAAAAAGTCTCTGCATTTTCCCGATTTTGTTCAAAATTGATAATGGGATTTCTGTAGTGGTAGATTGCAATTTGAAGATTATTTTCTTGAAATTCAATTTGGTGTATCCAATATGGCGGATTAACAATTTGAAATTTTCCAAATTCTTCATAAAATTATGTTTCTGGGGTTTTTCGGGGCGTAAATTACAGATAGTAAATTCATTTCTTCAAATTCAATATGATGGACAAAATAAAAAAAAGTATTTTTCAATTTACTTTAAAATTAGCATTTGGAAAATTATAAAAACCCAAAAGCTTTGACCGAGATGTGAGACTTTAGAAACCGCCTTCGAAAAAAGCGCTTAGAAGCAAAAAATATATAAATTTTTATATAGAATTGAAATTTTTGTAGTTTTTAAAGTATTGTGATGGGTCCAGGACTTGAAAAGTTGACAGCCATTCAGAGTGCTTTTGCTAATTTTTTGAACGGCTTCTTCAGTTGTTGGATTTTGGTCTTCCAGAACGTTCAACATATTAAGTGTTAGTTTAAAATCCGTAAACCATATTGTTACAGTTATAACTAAAAAAACATACTTCTCCAATGTAACATCTAACTTTGATTAAATTTCCATAGAAGATAAATCTTTGGTAAAAACAGAACACAACAGAAGACAGTCGCCTCAGGCACTGGGGTTAGTTCAGGATGACAAAATATGACTGTTAAAATAGAGCTGCTAAACTTTCCATTGCATATGCAAATTTCTTTAAAATGATTGTAATATCTAGATAATTGCGTTCTAAAAATGTAATATTTATCATGAACTGGAACAATTAAATTCAAATTTTGTCATAATGTTTTAAAAATACATTAGTGTGGTTTAGTGGCAGGAAGAATGAAATACATATTATTAAGAAATACTCATCACTCATGGACGATATAAATGTTATTAGTCATTAATTTATTTGCTTTTTAATTATTTTAATTTTTCCGGGTAAAGAGTAACATTTTATTACAAGGTAGTGCGTACGTCTAATAAATTATTAATGTTATGAGCAGTAGCGTAAACAAACTGCGTTTTGTGTATTGCCCAAATTAATTATTATTTTTAATAATTATAGTTCCTTATCTTTCTTCCTTTTATTATAATTTATATATATATATATATATATATATATATATATATATATATATATATATATATATATATATATATATATATAATATCTTTGTTTTCTTAAACCATCTATATTTATTTTTCTGAAATTTCTTGGGTATGAGGTTTTTTGTTTTTAAAACAATCTAATCAAAATTTGACGTTTCGCCCATTTTTTTTGGGCTTTATCAAAAATATATTGTCAGTCAGTCTATGGATAAAATCTACAGAGAAAAACAGAACAATCAGCCATCACTGAAACAATTAAATACACTTAAAATAGACATACATATTTTATAACTAACACACTGTACAATATTAAAAATGTAAATTTAAAATTCTTTGCTAGATACGCACCCGTTGTAGTTGTGCCGTATATAATTCAACTAAGAGTATACATTGTCAGTATGAAGGAATTTGGTATTATCAGTAAAAGTTTTTTTTTTAATATATTTTTATTAATTATTTGTGGAGCAATTATTATATTATTAAAGAATCAGATTTTTTTTTTTGGTATTTTAGTGTTGTATTTGTTATAATTTTTAATGCAGTTTTTAATTAATTAGGTTATTATAAATTTGGCTAAGATTTTTTATATCTTGTTTGTCATTTACGACATGCTTTTCTTTTTTAATATGAATCATCTCCTTAATAAGCAGTTTGCGGTAGTTTTGGTCCTGGGCTAATATCTGTGTATTTGCGAAATCAAATTCGTGTTTTTGAGAAGATTGGTGCTTATGTAACGCAGTTGAAGCATTTTTTGTGTACTGCTTCAACTGCGTTACATAAGCACGAATCTTCTCAAAAACACGAATTTGATTTCGCAAATACACAGATATTAGCCCAGGACCAAAACTACCGCAAACTGCTTATTAAGGAGATGATTCATATTAAAAAAGAAAAGCATGTCGTAAATGACAAACAAGATATAAAAAAATCTTAGCCAAATTTATAATAACCTAATTAATTAAAAACTGCATTAAAAATTATAACAAATACAACACTAAAATACCAAAAAAAATATCTGATTCTTTAATAATATAATAATTGCTCCACAAATAATTAATAAAAATATATTAAAAAAAAAAACTTTTACTGATAATACCAAATTCCTTCATACTGACAATGTATACTCTTAGTTGAATTATATACGGCACAACTACAACGGGTGCGTATCTAGCAAAGAATTTTAAATTTACATTTTTAATATTGTACAGTGTGTTAGTTATAAAATATGTATGTCTATTTTAAGTGTATTTAATTGTTTCAGTGATGGCTGATTGTTCTGTTTTTCTCTGTAGATTTTATCCATAGACTGACTGACAATATATTTTTGATAAAGCCCAAAAAAAATGGGCGAAACGTCAAATTTTGATTAGATTGTTTTAAAAACAAAAAACCTCATACCCAAGAAATTTCAGAAAAATATATATATTAATCTGAAGACGCACATGACAAGAAGATTCTCTCTTAAAACAACAAACATCGAAAAATCACAACTTTCTTACAAAAGAACGAATATCAAGCAGAGGTCAGGAAACTATTTCAAATCAAACTCACTGCAGAAGAAGATTTAATAAAAATCATTATTGTTGCAGCTGTTGAAGTTATATTAAAAATAAACAGAAATTAAGACGAATTTTCCGACAAATTGAAGAACCTATTAGAGGAAAGATTATCTCAAACAAATTAATTGGAAAATAAATTGGAGAAGACAACACCACAAAAATGTAATTTTAAAGCGACTGGATTTCTTACAAGCAAAAATTGTATCATTAAAGGAATCTAAAAATATTACACAGAATTTTATGACTTTAGAATACTACCAAATGAACAACAGAAAAACACGAACAAGAGAAGAGTCTTAAACGTGGCTTCGGAACAAAATTCCAGTAATCAACATAGGTGGAATTGATGCAGTCTTGATTACAACAAAAGGAAAAGACAAGCAGAGCAGATAATGGCCTATCTCATTAAGTAAAAATCCCAAAATACTGGCAAATGGCAGTGATATTAATTTATCAAGAAAGGAATATTACTAAATTGGACAATTATTGCTCTATAAATTACCTCTAAATCTCAATTGTTTACTAATATCATAAAAAAACGACTATCTTAAAAAATCGACTTTTACCAGCCATAAGAGTAGGCAGGTTGTAGATCTGGAGTTAATACTTGTCAATATCTACAAACTATGTAGAGCATAGTTTAAAAGTCAAATAAATTTAAACTTGAAAAATTACCAAACGTGTTATATCTCAAGGACATTTTTAATTTATTTTAGTTTTAGATAAACTTTAATTTTAGATTCGTAATCTACGTCCCCCAAACCTCTCAATACCTAGAATCGGAAAAATGTAAAATTTTTAATCTCCCATATACTATCTGCTATATTAAATTTATAAAAAATTAACTTCAGATTTGTATCCTATGACCTTGAAAACCTCTAATATTTTTGAAAAAATGTGAATAACGTAAAATTTTTAACTCACCATATTAGATCTGCCATACTGAATTTTAAACAATAATTTTAAATTCTTAATTTTGGATATTATCTGGAAATGTAAAATTTATAGATCACCATATTACATGTTCCATATTGCTCTTTTTCAATAATTTATAATTGGTTGTTTATTCTCCCAGAAACTCCCCAGTACAAGTTTTCAACAAAATCGAGAAATGTAAAACTTTTAAGATGGATCCGCAATAATGAATTCTTCAAAAATAATTATCAATTTGGAATTTACACCTCCAATAACAATTTTGTACAGGAGTGAGAGATGTAAAATTTATAAAATACTGGATCTACCATATTGAATTTTTAAAAAATGGACTATTATATATAATTGTTATGTGTGACTCTGAGAACTCCCCCTAAGCAATTTTGGAGTAAATTGAACAAAACTAATTTTTTTGTCCGCCATATTATGTGCCATCTTGGATTTTATTCAACTAATTTTATCTCAGAATATTATGGGACCTCAGCAGCAACCGTCCTGAAGTAATGGATGTAAGACAATAAAAAAAACACATAGAGGCCGAATTTAGAACGATATTGGAGAAGCAGATGTATTAATTCATTAAACAGAGTTAGTGACGTTAGCTCAGAAGTACGCACGCACGCAAAATTCATGTACCGTCCGAGGTTTGTCGCTTGTTTTCTCGAAAATATTAAATCAGTCCAATCTGGAAAATACCCACAACTATGTAACAAATCCTTAGCTTTTGATCTAGGCTATCAAAAAAATATTAAAAATGTCTTTTTCTAAATATGACATGTTTTGTATTTTTTAGAGTTAAAACGCCAAATTCTCAAAAATATGACTTTATCAATGGAAAAATAACATAAATTAGATCGAAAACTTCTATTGGAATAGTCTCTTAGATTAATTTTAGTATCGAAAACACGACGTCAAAACACTGGGATTGATTCTGTGAAAATAGGGGCAGTACTAATACATATATATATATATATATATATATATATATATATATATATATATATATATATATATCTTTTCTTCTTCTTCTACCTTCCATAATAGGTCCCTGACCTGTTCCTTCTTCGATTTTCCTCATTCTGGACTTAAATTATCGCTCCACCTTTTCCGTGGTTGACCTCTACTGCATGTACCACTAGGCGATTTATCTCGTGCGATCCTTACCAGTCTATCTCCTGTCATTCGGCTTATGTGTTTGTTCCATTGTGTCTTACGTTCTAGGACCCACTCATTAATGCAGTCTGTGTTGCATGATTGCCTGATGTTATCGCTTCTTTGTCTGTCTAGTAGCGTTTTTCCTGTTATTCGTCGAAGTATTCTCATTTCTGTAGTCTCCAATAGTTGTTTCGTTTTTGTTGCCTCTGGCCGTGTTTCTGAGGTGTATGTCATAATAGGTCTAATTGAGGTTTTGTAGATCCGAACCTTTGTTTCTTGTTGTAAGTGTTTGTTTCGCCAGATCACGTCGTTGAGGCAACCCGCCACTTTGTTTGCTTTGGCCACCTGCCCTCTTACTTCACATATATATATATATATATATATATATATATATATATATACATATATATATATATATATATATATACATATATACATATATATATATATATATATATATATATATATATATACATATATATATATATATATATATATATATATATATATATATACATATATACATATATATATATATATATATATATATATATATATATATATATATATATATATATATATATATATATATATATATATATAAATACGTAGACATTGTAGAAAATGTCTACAAGAAAGCAAAAATATATATAAAAATATTCAGTGTTACAAGTTCTATACCTCCAAAAAGAAGTCAGGCAAGGGAATACAACATCTCCCAAAATGCTCATTATCGCGCTAGATGGGATGCCTTCCACAAATTGACTGGTTCACCAGGCTTAAAAGGCGATAACTCAGTTAGCGCGCTTTTCGGAAATCTGGGCCCATTTTAAAATCACATGTCATCAACACTCTAAAAGCCGAAGTTTACAGTCAGAAAAGATTTTCTGAAATGACATATGGCGCAAAAACTTGTATACTAACCAAAATTATCGGATAAATAAGCTAACAAGGGTACAAAATGCCTAAGAGAGACAACTGAAATGTCATAACAAGAGGCTCCAAGTGACAATGGGCAAGTTGGAAGGTAGACAATGAACATATTAAAGTGGAACCAAAAGAAATGAAAAAAAGTATTGAAGGAGCCAATGCTTGCTGGCGTTTAGACATCGTTGCGATTAATTGGATGACATTAGCTCAGGATACAATAAAATGACTCAATCTGTGATAACCTTCATCCCAAATGTTTATCTTTATAGTGATCTTGATAAACAAATATAAGAGTAGAGTTTATACACCAAAAACTGATTGCTAAGCTTCTAATTTATTTTGTTAAATGCTTATTATTGAGATTTATTACAAAAAATGTTGCAATCCTACCCTGTTATGTAATAATTATTTATATAATAGTCTACTATTCAGTCCAAATATTGAAATTAACTGAAAAAAATCATATTTTTCTTAGATTCCAGCACCCATTACTTTTAAAGATGGAAATGTTGGAGTCAATTTCCTAGGTTTCAAGGCTTCGGCAGGATTAGGTGGGCTTCTTACGGGCGATGTTTCTCAAGGTGGACTTCATGCTGAAGCTGAGACACCTTTCGGACAAAAAGCAGGAGCTGGTTTGGGCGGACACGTGGATTCATTTGGTAAGAAATAAGAATTGTAATTTGCTGATAAATTTACTAAGATACATTGCATTTTTATCTTATTTTTGCTCTTCTGTACTTTGGAAACAGATTGATCGATTTTCTAAGATTATTTGTTATAGAAAAAAATGTTAGAACAAATTGTAAAAAATTAATTGAGACGGTATATCAATATATATGTTATTGTTGCTCTTAAAATTGATAATATATTTTTCATTAGTCAAAATTGTTTTTCAGGGAGATCTACTGGAGGCCTCTATGCAGGAGCTACTGCGGGAGGTAATGTAGGAGCATCTGCTGGATTAGACGGTACAGCAGGAGCTGATGGTTCAATAGGCAGATCTTATGCAGGTGCTTCTGCAGGAGGTGTATCTAAAACGGTGATTACTGAGAGATTTGGAGGTGCACCTGCCGCTGGAGGTAGATATTTGTCTTATTATGATTGTATACTTTTCAGTGATAATTGTTAGAGGAAAAATTAGTAATGGAAAAGGTTTAGGAAAAAAAAATAAAATAGAAAGTAAATTAATACATTATTACACTAAAAATTTTTATCATTATTATATTAAACTTCTAGGGCCAGTATTACTTTTGAGTACCGGATTAACAAGTTTTGGAAATGAAAGTACATAAATATCACATGTAACCAGTATGGTTCTAGTCAAGTATTGAAGAAAGAATTCTGTCTATATATTTTTTTTTGCCAAATGCTAAAGGACATTACATTTTAAAACAAAGTTGAAATAAAAATAAGCGACAAAATTATTAGGAAAAAAGATTAAATTTTCAATGTATTTTCCATTTAGTTTTTCCTCTATCTAAAGCTAATACCTGTTCCAATAATTAATTATATTTTAGGATATCTTCGTAGACTGATTAGTGCCCTTAAACTGTAGTAGACCAAAGCTGTACATATCTATATTCTATTTATCTAATAAATATATTTCTTCTAAGGTGTGTGGTTTGTTTTTCTTTCTATGCTTTTAGCTTTACTGTTTATTAGCTGTTTATTTCGTCTATTTTATTCAGTGAATTTTTATTTTATATGACATCGTGAAAAGTAATATTGTTCAAAATGGTGTATATACTAGTGTATGCTTTATAAAAGGTGAAGGAAATCTTATTGGATTCAAAAAGGTAATTTATTCTTTATTTAAATTTTAAAAAACTTTTTAAATTAAATGTGTAAGAATGTGTAAACATGAAAATCCATTTTTGAAATTAAACATTAATGCCAGTTTCCAACTAATAACTTAGCATGAACTTAGATCTATCACGTTTTTCACAACTTAAGATTTTTTTAACATTTCATCAAAGGTAAAAATTAAATTTTTTTTACAATGTTTTATAATTTTAGTATCCTATATTTATTATTTGAGTTAATATGTCTTAAATCCACAGCTTCCTTCTCAGGATCACTAAATATTCAGAAAATCGCTTCACCAGCACATGTCGAAGTAGTAAAAGAGGTGGAAAGCCCTAGTAAAATAGAAATCGAACTGGAAGCAGAAAAATCTCCTCCTCCTCCCCCTCCAGTAAAAACATATGTAGAAAGAACCGTCATTCCTAATTATGTCGAAAAAACTATCCAGGTAAGCAAAACTTCAATTGCGGGTTTTAGTATATTCGTTTTGTATGTTAACGGTGAACACCTACAAAGAAACTTTGATTTCATTAATTCACCCCAGGATGGATAAAGAGCAAATATTTTTATATTAACAAAAATACAGAAACTTTTAAACCTACAATTTACAAATATTTAAATTCAAATAAACTGTTTAAATCAAATGCAATATGGCGATTTTGATAAATTAGAGATGGTGGTGCTGTAGCAGTAGGCAAAGCATCATACATGATCATGCCAGTTTATCTAAATAGTAATAAATTTATTTGAACGTTGTTTATGGTCGATGGGGTAGGACCTTTTTTGGCATTTGACAGACATAAATATTTTTATTTAATTTTGCTTTTAGCTTTTTTGCTTGATGTTTGACACAACAAAAAAAAATTAAAGAACTTATTTAGAAAGTAATAGTACAGAATCGGTGGGTGTACTAAGATATAAAAGCACTCTCACGATTTATTTTTCAAATATAAATAGACATTCACACAACGCCTTGACGATATGCTAATTCTACGATGGAATTCGTTGTTGTAAATTTCCAACTAATTATCGTAAATATTATGTGACTTTATCAATTTGAACTGATTTAACTTTAATTTCCAGGATCACAATCACTATTACATTATTCATTTTAAAGAAGAGGATCTTCTTCTTTTTCTAGGTAGAACCAAGTTCTGTTATCTATACAATGCCTCATCGATCCTTGTTTGAGGTCGAAATCCAGCTGTCTCTCCATCTTTTGGGGGGCCGTCCAGGCGGCCGTTTGGTGTTTGGTTTCTCTCTTATCACGGTTTTTGCTAGTCTGTCATCGTCCATTCGTTCCACGTGATCTCTCCACTGCCTACGACAGTTTCGAAACCACTTCACAACATCCCCCACTCCGCTGTCCTCGCGTATTTTTGCGTTTCTTATTCTATCTCTTAAACTTGTTCCCGTGATCATTCTCAGCGTTTTCATTTCTGTGGTTCTCATAATTTGTTTTGTCTTTGTGGTTTTATTTCTTATTTCTGCGCCGTAGATCAGTATCGGTCTTACACAGACCTTGTAAATTCTTGCTTTGCTCTCAACCGTCATATGTTAATTGTTCCAGATTATGTCTCTCAATTGGCCTGATATCATGGCCGCTTTGTTGGCCTGTGTGCGTACTTCTTCCGTTACTGCCCTGTTACTTGTTATATGTGCTCCTAGGTATTTAAACTTCCCAACCTGTTCGATATGTTTGTCATCAACCATTAGTTTGCATCTTACCGGTTCTTTTGCTATTACCATTGCTTTGGTTTTCTCCACAGATATCTTCATATTATACTGTTTGGCTGTTCGATTGAGATGGAAAAGCATTCTTTGTAAGTTGTCCTCGCTATCTGCTGTCAAGGTAACATCGTCTGCAAAGCATATAATCTGAACGGTGTTGTGTCCCATTGGGTACCCAATATTTGTGCTTTTTACCTCATCAATGATTTCGTCCATGATTACATTGAAAAGTGTTGGACTTAGGCTATCACCCTGTCGAAGAAGAGGATGAATCTATATATTTAACACTGATAATTTTCACTTGTATGCATAGGTTCCATCATATGTCGAAAAGACAATTCGAGTGCCTACTACAATAGAGAAAAGAGTAAGAGTACCAGCACCACCTACAATAATTGAAAAAGAAGTAGAAGTACCTGTTCAACCAGTAGTTAGAACGTAAGAAAGAGGACATTTTTGAAATTAAAATAATTTATGTAATGAAGCTAAGAAGTTTTTTTTATCAATATATTGTTAAAATATTTTTTTTTGATAAAATTGAAACCGTTCTTAGGAAAGAAGTGGTAATTCAGCATGCTGCAGTTCCACCACCCACTACTTACATCACTAAAACCAAGTATCATCGACGTCCGTGGGCACACTATAGAAAACGCATGTAAGTAAACAAAAACCATGCGCAAGTCGTACAATATCAAATCAATGTTTGTGCACTATACTTGCGTATTTGATCTAGGGGAGACTTAGGAGGGTTGTGACAATTTTTACTCTTTCTAACATGTCGGTCAAAAATAGTCTTATATCTAGGAAACTAACAACTTATTAACATTACATGAAGTTACCGAAAAAATTTGTAACTGTATATGTTCAATGAGTAAATCGACAAAAACGAAAAAGACTCATTTTGTCAGAACTCTCCTAGTACCGAAGTAAGTTGTGATGTAGATCGAGGTAAGTTGTGACGTAGATCGAGATAAGTTGTGATGTAGGTCGAGGAAAGTTATGACAAATGTGTATTTGAGGATTTTAAGGAGAATAATTTAATTAAAATAATGCCATTATTCAATAAAGTATTTATATATTAAAAAAACATATATATTTCAGGAACTACCTTAATTAGCCTTTAGAATGTAATCGCAACCTATAAAACTAGTAACTAGGTACACACATATAATTACGATTTATTAACGTTTCTATTAAGTTTAATCAGTCAACATGTTAAATTTTAATGTTATATTAAATACTAAGGTATAATATGACATCCATTTGAGATCGAAATCAAGTCTAAAATTAAGTTTTGCTTAAAATCTAGTCTGACAAACAGTTATGACAGATATATTGTGGCTCTTCCATAGTTCAGGCTTCATGTGACCATCTCTTGCATTCGATGCAGTCTATTTAGATTTGCTGTTGGAAAACGGTTCGAAGCAACACAAGCAAAAACAATCATTTTCCTCGTCGTTTTCGTCTTGATCATTATTATCTTTTACTTTTTTGAACTTTCATATCTGTTTCCTGGCATGTTGTTTAAAATACGATCAGTAACCTGACTAGAAGGGAAATCGTCACCAGAAATATCTATTGCTGCAAAATCAGCTCTGATATTTTTTGCCATTATAGCCACATCAAATGCAATTTTTGTTGTAGACGGGACGTCATAGATGGATATGACTTTTCCAGCATTTGATCGCATCCAGTTATCATTGGCAATATTAATGGCTTTCTTGAGATGACTGAAACTGTTCTGTCCATTAGCTGCAGCTTGTGGGTGTAGTGCGGAGGAAATATGAGTAAAATTATTCCATTTTTTCTGCAAAACTCAATGTTTTTTAAAGCCATGTGCGACGAATGGTTATCCAGGAGTAATAACGTTCTGTGATTTTTTGATGATCTCGAAATGTTCAATAAAAAAATGGAAGTCATCCCCTTGCATCCATTTAGATCCATAAACAGTTCCTACTAATCCAAGAGGACCATCTTCAATGAAATATTCATAAAACCTTTTAAGCGGAAATATAAACATACGCATATATAATTTCCTATTGCGTTTCCAGCCAAGCCAGCATCACTAAGGTACTCCTTTTTGTCGATGTCATGACACTTACCTGCTTTTCTCACCATCGTGCGATCACCCTGTTGCTGTGTGAAGTTGCTGGCCCGTTCGAGAATGTACTCGCATCGCCAGGGGCGTAGCTACTCGTTGCGTTACAGATTGTTGCTTGTTGCGATGTTTAATTTAAAATTACGCCAATATAATGCTTTTTTAATGAATCCCCTTCATGAAGCCCGCGAATTCCTGGAAGTTCGTTAACCATCGCTTGGGAAACGCTGATCTAAAGGTTCAGCTAGAGGGCTCCAGTTTTCGCATCTGGTAATACTGTCCTATATTAGTAATCCAACCTGTCCAATAAACTGTGATACTAGCATAAACGTGTATATATCTCTGGTTAGGCTTTTTATGGATTATCATATTTTCTATGTATGTGATCACTCAACAATAAACTTAAGCTAAACTTTCACCATTACATCAAGAATTTTTCAGCAGTTTTAGGCATGTGTATTCTGTGAGAATTCTGAGTTATCTCGCAAAATGGTAGCTAAATCACATAATATTAATGGGATGTGTCTAGTTTTCGTCAATTTATTGATTACAGATTGATAACAATCCAGGACCGGACTTCGAAATAATTCTTTATTTCATGCCTATTTTATTTTACATTAAACTGTAAGAAATATATTAAGAAATATGTTTTCAATAGACAAAGAAAATTGTTTCATGAAAGAAAAGTTTCTCACACCCTGCTTTAATTGGACACAAAGAAAATGCAATGAAAATCAGTAATATAGTCCTATAAAGTTATGTTCAGCAACGCTATCTTCGTCGAAAATAATTTTCGGAGTAATCGACGTACATACATAGAAAAAATACATAGCGGTCGAATTTAGAACTTCCGTCTTTTAGAAATCGAGTTGCTGTAGTGGTCAAGCGATTTGCCTCGCACTGGCGCGACCCTAGTTTAATTCCCTGCTTTGGATGTTAATGTGTCGGACTAAAAAAGTATAGGGTTTGTTCATAAGGCTATGGGGTAAAATGAATTAAAATCTGACATTAGTACGGTTTCGATTTATAAATCCTTTTTTTATATAAGAAATATGAATACGTATGAAGAAATTATTATATAAAATAATAAAAAAAGTTTAAATATGCTCCAAAGAAGCCTTAGAGCTTTCAGTAAATTTTTTTACAGATTTATGTATTATTATTCTATTTTTTTTTAGTAATTACGATTATGCACCCTATTACGGGGGAGTAGCAGCTGGTAGTTATGGAGGTGCAGTAGCTGGTAGTGCTGGGGCTGAAGCTAGTGCCGGTGCTGCGGTTGATACCGGGGCCTATGGAAATTTTGGATATGGAGGATATTCATCACCTTACTATAACCAAGGTTCAGTAACAGTCAGGAAACAATTTAATGGAAATTTGATTAGAGACATATTTAATGTAAGTATTAAATAATTCATGTATAGATGATCCGTGAAGAAACTTGCTATTTCAATTTCAGGACATCTAAGCTTTAAAAACAAGCCTTCTCAGGTAGTAAGTGGATTTATCCTGAATCTTTTAATCAGTTTTCGTCTTATTATTCTAGTATTCAGTGTACTAAATGTGTATGACGCACATTGATCATGTGATTTATTCAATTGAAAAAAATCAGTTACTTTAAAATATGCTTGATGCTATATTTCCCCTTTAAATTGAATCAATGTTTTGAAAACTTCATCTTATTAACACAGCTAGCAAAAATTTGATTGAAATAATAATATCGTTCAATGTCAAAGAGGCCATATTTTAAAATCATGTAGATCTGTGTAATTGATAAATAAATAAATGGAAAAATATTTAAAAATCTTATGTCACAGATTTACAGATTCTTTTTCTCTGTGGCCTTTATCTCTCATCCTTTGAAATTCGCCTGGTTTATTTTTGCATCTATATTTTTGAAAGTTTTTTTTAAGTTACTTAAAAGAGTAATTTTCACTATTAAGAGACTTCATAAAGTTTTTCAGTGTTGCTAAATATACGAGTATATGCAGAATATATTGGTAATAATATCTTTTTTTACTAATGGTGGATAAATGGTCTTTATTCTTGGTGTAAAAGACTAGGATTTTTTTGTCAGGCTGTTCCAAAGACATAAAAACTGGAATACTTGGTGTGTCAAGAAAAAGTTGTGAAATCTCACACATTGAAATTGGGTGAATTACAAAAGTAGAGGGGTATTTGTTATCTATGAATAACCTTCATGCTTGGGGGATTATGTCTAATCCTGAAGTCATCGAATTATATCATTACATCGTATAAATAGTCATCTTTGTCCCTGGGTCTAAGAGCTAAGAAGATGTGCTTGTACTTTTCACAGGTTCATTTTTCTTACTAGGCCATTTAATTATGGTTAAGAAATTCGTATACTACGATGCATCTCAACAAGGGATAAACTCCGAAGCTATAACGCATAGATCATTGAACAGTAATTACAGTGTACTTTTTATAAATTACACTAATGAGTTATGGCCAAAACCTTGCTGACCAGTGTAATCTTCACCATAGAATTTTGTATAATAATATAGATATATAAATAGATTATTCTTTTTTAGATTCCCATTGCAACTTTAGGTGCTGTCAGTAACCTTGTAGGAGGTATTGCAGGAGGAGCAAGCGGTTCAGTGTCGGTATCAAAATCTTATGGAACATATAGGAAATAAATTATTTTTAAATTTGTCGATTCTATAACTTCTATTAATTTTTTAATCGTGTAAAAAAGACAAATTTTCCAATGTGTCAATTACCGTGTGATATCCATAATCTTTGTTTGTGTCTATTAAAACGATTTTTAAATTTAGTTATAACAAAAAACAATGAATATTTTTATATCAAATCAAAAATGGAAATAAATTTTAGTTTTAAAATGGTTATGTATTAGATTAAAGCACATTGTATATTTTTTATTTCACCAAAAACTGAAATTTTTGATAGAAACATATTTTTCAAATGTATGTAAATGTAATGAAACGTAGTATTAATTTACTTATTTATAAGTACTGAATAAAATTAGATACGTTTTAAAACCGATATATATATATATATATATATATATATATATATATATATATATATATATATATATATATATATATATATATATATATATATCTTTTATTTGCAGTTTTTATACAAATATAGTAGCTCCTGTAGTTTTTGTAAAATAAGATTTTTATAAAATGTTTTATTGTGTTTTTCTTTTCTTAACTTCATATTGATTGAGGTTTTGCAATAACATTTAAAATATTACACAACAGGATAAGTTATTAAATTAGCAGATTTTTCTATGGGGTGCATTTTTGGATTGCTTTAAATGTATTGAAGACACCATAAAATGGTCAAATTGGGTCTGCGGGGGAAGAAACATGAAAAAATCCATAAGAATTATAATTCTTTAATGGTTTTATAAAAGTATTTTGTTTAGTTAGAAATCCGAATACTAATTTGTAATTTTAGAATTATAAATATTAAATAATATTATTTAAATGAAACACAGAATTTTAGTTTGACAGAATAAATCAAAAATAAAATTTTAATATTGATTAATAAATGATTACACCTTTTGAAACTACTATATGGAAACATCGCCCCAAACAGCGAAATCTTAATTTTAGAATTTGTCAAATGACAAACATATGAGATTTTTATCCATTTCTTCTCCTGGTTGAACTGAACTCTCTATGCGACGCTTATGGACCAATCAAGCCATCATTGACGAATCTTCGGAACTCTCTGTGATCAGAGTTCATTAGAAGTAGAAATATCCAGAAAACATCATGAGAATATATTTATGTGGGGAGCCAGATTAAGATTATATGAGACGAAAGTCATCAGAAATCAGAAACGAGAACTACGGACTCTGTAAGTGTATGATCTTGAATCAACATAGTTTACAACTTTTATGGGGTTCATAATAAAGTTACTTCGAAGATACCGCAAAAATCCTTATCTAATATTGTTGGAAAAGCTTATAACTATATTTCGGTTACTCTGCTAGTAGACTTTGGGGGACTCACAAATTTATTCTATTCAGAGTTTCTAATAAAGTTAACTACTAAATCGAGTATTCTAATGCCCTTTAATTATCAGGTCTCTTCCTCATAATGATTCTTAACGAATTTCTCAGCATCCAAAACGGTATGTTTCTGATTCTAAGTTAAAACATAAATAACCTCCACTTGAAGCTGTATCTTGCCCTCTACCCAGCGATAATGATAACCCAGAATTTATAGCTTTAACAAAAGAACTTCACTTGGAGAGGGTGTAGCTATTTTTTGCTTTGAATCAGTCGAGGAACAAGAAATTATTTTTTTATTTTACAAAAATAAAAATAATTTCTTTATTTATTTGGCCATTTTTTGTGAATTTTCCCTCGATATTGGTAATCAGGGGATTAAAATACATATAAAAAAATTTTAGTGGAGCCCACTAGGCTCTGGAGTAGAACCCAACGCAAAAGATTTCATTCCAGAGTATAGAAATTCTTATGATTATAGGGTATGGCAACATAAAAAAAAATGTGTCTGTTATTTCACGAAAAATATCCTAATCTTCCACCAATTTCAAAATCGATATTGAGTAAGTGGAGTGGCTATCGAGGTCTTGATAGTTAAATCCTCTGGACTTTTTTTATGGAATTAACTTAAAGTTAATATTTTCAAAGAAATACGAAGCCTTAGAATGAATTTATAAACCTCATTATTATAAATGAGGGGCAAGATGATAAATTAATTGTTGTTACTACTTCATTTCAGGTTCTAATTGTCGATAAACCGGTAACAGTTACATTTAGGTATAGGACAGGTAGTAGAGAAAATGTTCGAAATTTTGCAGTCCTAAAGTGTACAAAAAATTATGCATTATTTAACATTGATTATAGCACAGCTTTTTTCGAGTCTATCAATTGTATCAAAAAAACAAGTCGAAGTGTTTGAACGATTTTTCAAAAAACCCAACGGCGTGATGGGGGGCCCCGGGCCGTTGGATAACTTTAATTAAAAGTAAAATGTCGATAAAATCAGTCTCAACAGAGACTTGGGTAATAACTTGTAGTGCTCAAAACTTTCTTGTTTGAAGTCGTAGCTGATGACTAACTCGAGATATATATGTTTGAAGTTTTCTCCATTTAAAAAGCGGGGTAAAATTTTTTCCATTTAAAAAACACTAAAAATGAAAGAAAAGTGATTACTCACAATTCAATTGTTGTAGAACGGCGAGTTTTGGAACTTTTTGGATGCTTAAAAAAAGGAATTACGCATCTTTTGAAGACGCTGTTTCTGCTTTTCAACCGTTCAGAAAGCTCCAAAACTCGATCCTCAACAGGCAAATAAAGATTTAGAGCTTTTTAAACGTTCAAAAAAAGAAATTCTGCGTATTACATTATCTATAGAATGCGAAAGAACTAAAAATCTTGATGTAAGTCTACTCATAGAAGAGTTTTCAAATAAAAAGACCAAACGTTTGGAACGATTTCGTAATACTACATAAAACTAAATATTTATGATGTATTTGATGCTTGTTTTGATGTGTATGAATAGAATTACTTTCATTCAAATCAATGTAGAACTTTTTTTTTTATCAGATAACATTATTTTTATATGTACCCTTAGAAAGTTGATGTATTACCTTTATTAAAATATAAGTTGCTAAGAACACACCCCAGACACAGCGTGTAGTATGTGAGTTTGGGAGCCTGGGTTTTGGTTTAAAAATCTTGCTTTGCTCGCCTGTCTGCTATATAATGGATATCAATCTAGCTGCGTATAGGGTACGTGGTTTTGATAGCTTGGGCTTTGGCTTAAAATCTTGCTTCGCTCGCCTGTCTGGTATGTAACGATTATTAATCTCGCAGCGCGTGGAGTATGCGAGCTTAGGAGCTCGGGTTTCAGCTAAAAATCTTGCTTCGTTCGCCTGTCTGCTGTGTAACGATTATCAATCTCGTTACTCGACGAGTATGTGGATTTAGGAGCTTGGGTTTTGACTATACACTTTTAAAAACTCGCTCTGTTTACCTGTCTGCTGTGTGACGAACGTCGATCTTACCATGCATGGGATACGTAGAGTTGGAAGCTTGAGATCTAAATATTATGATTAATAAATGTCAAAAAAAATCTATTTTACAATTTATTTAACATTTGAACTTAATTATATTGTTAAATTAAAAAGGGGCCAGCATTGAGATTTCGCGGACGGCCCCCGAGCTTTCAGCTACGCCACTGTTGACGATCTCTTCCTTTTTAGAAGTTGGTTAAAAAGGGCTCAACGTCGAACAAACGTTTAGAACTTTCGCAACTTAAGAACTAATTCCTAAGTAATGCATACTCATTTAGGTTTATTAGTTGCCGATAATATGATTCATCGCTTAAACTAACACAGAAATTCGTTTATAATTTTGTAATAATTATTGCATGAAACTTTAAATTTTATCGAAGAAAATGCCTTTGCAACACGTTACCAGGTTAAATTGGTAGGAGAGATCGACAGTCGCATAAGCGGTAAATATCTTTCTCTTTGTAAACAGTCGAGTGCAGCAAAGTGTACCGTTCGCTCTTTTACGCTTTTTTGTTTGTGTTAATTATCTACCGGTATGTATGTAATAGTTCTAGAAACGAAAGAAGTATTAACTGCATTTCCTGGTTGTGGTAATATTAGTGACAATTAATTCATTAATTATTTATAAAGTTTATTTCTTTTTCTTATAAATTGCTAACAATGATAATTATACGTTTTCAGCATCGCACGATTTTAAAATCTCACTACATGATAATTTTAAAATTGTATTCACAATGAAATTTCTAACTTGAACTAACTAAACTATCAGTTTCTTTGATAGAAACAACAAACATTTTCCCAAGTTCTTGTGGTAAAAAAGCGAAATCGCCCGTTGACAAGCGTTTCATCAATTAACGTTTTCAATTTTATGCTTGATAAACTCACTTGTTTTAAATATTTGTTTAAAGTATTATAATGGAGATTTTGAGAAATTTATTTTTTAAATATAAGAAAGCACTAACTTTTATCCTTTGACACTAAGAGGAAGATGGATATCACCTTGCCGTGCCACATGAACTTGTTAGGTGTTTTTTTATAATATAGGGCGTCGTCAGAAAAAATAAGCAGTTTTAAATTTTTTATTACGTATAAATTTTTGTTTGATTAACAAACATAAATTTTAAATAAAAAATAACAATTAACCAGAAACATGTGCTTGATAAAATAGAGGTTTACGATTTTTTTGAATATCTGGCTTCCGGTTGGTCCCTCTTGACTGTCCACCAGTATGCAGCCAACATCCTTGGACTCCACCGATCCTGATAATATCTTTTTACATTAGAAATGTCCTCATAGAACTTTTCTCCATGCTCATCACTCACAGCCCCCAAATTCTCAGGGAAAAATCCAGATGTGAATTCAGAAAGCTTTATATATCAATAGAAGCTTGTTAATCAACTTTCTATAGTTATCACTCTTATAGTTACCCAACCACTTTCTTAAAGCACTACTATGCTGATTTTTCCAAAACGTTAAACTTTTCTTCAAATTTTGGATCTTTTATTAATTCTTTGACTTGAGTTTTTGATTTTAATATTACTTATTCTGGGGAATAAAAAAATCCATTTCCATTGCGATCCATGGCTTTTAAGAACATTTTTATAAGGCCTAGTTTGATACGAAGTGGCGGAAAAAATATATTAGAAGGCTTTACAAGTGATAGATGCTTCACCTTTTTCTGTATAGGAATTAGAGATTTACAACGATCCTTTCTGTCTGAACTATCCCATTCACATAAAAAGCAATCTAATTTAGTATGACCCAAGCAGTTAAAGTAGTATAGCAATAACTTTTAAATAGCCACACATTTTTAAATAATATGTATTATACTAAATTTTTTTAAGTAATAGTTTCATTTCCTTATAAGTTTAGCATGTGCTAGGGAAACAGAAGGAAGTACATTACCGTTATGGAGTAAAATTGCTTTTAAACTTGTTTCGGATGAGCCGATAATAAAAATGTCACTGAGAGGGACTAAATTGTATTTTCAAAATGTCCATAACTAAAAATACATCATTTTGAGAAAAAAAAACTTTTAAAATATTCATCATTGTTTCGAATATGGCATATTTATTTTCACCATGTAACAAACTTCATCCTCTCAAACGAGATCCTACAATTCTGTCTCCTTTCTT
This sequence comes from Diaprepes abbreviatus, assembly GCA_034092305.1. Lineage (NCBI taxonomy): Eukaryota > Metazoa > Arthropoda > Insecta > Coleoptera > Curculionidae > Diaprepes > Diaprepes abbreviatus. The sequence goes on along the minus strand of JASJET010000125.1, from coordinate 3,897,642 downwards.
GACATATACAAATCGCCAACCAGGTAATTTGGGTCTTCTTGTATTATCAAATGTGGCTTAACTTGAATTTCTTCAAACTCCGAATCAGAATGATTATCGTCTTTAACGCTATATTTCGAAATAAAAGGTGACTCTACATCAAACTGGTATAGGTAAATTGTATTTATGAGAGACTGGTCTTATTACTGAAGATAATTTAGGGTGTTTAACTGTGTGTTTTTTCTTTAAATTTATGCCTTTTATTGAGGTAAGATAAAAAATGTAGTCTGGAATATGTTCTCGAGGCTCAGTCTATATCATGGGAATAGCAAACTTCAGATAACGTGTTACTTCCTTCAAATCAAGTTTTGTCTTGATGAACCACCGATAAAGTAATATACTCGCAGTAACACTTCAAAATAAGATCTGTAAAATTTCGCTTTTGTTGTTTGAAAGTCAGTTCACCACAAATATAATAAAAAATTAGGATAGTTAATACACTTTCTTGATATAGTTGCACAAGCATAATAGTTTATTAAAACCAATAGAACTTAAACAAATATACAAACAAAAATATTACAAACACTCTTTTTTTACTGCCGTTTAAAAGCGTATGTGGCTATAATATTAAAAATGATTTTATCACAAGAAAACTGTCGATCAGTGCCTTTATGGTTTTTATCCTTTTCATAGAGTTCTCTATTTTTGAATTAAATTATGTTTCCTTGAATATTTGACGGAAAAAAAGACACTTTAGGTATAAAGCTTCGAGATAAATTAAATTTAATGATAAGAAAATATTTTTTTGAACGTTGTTTTTAACCAAACCCAAAAACTCAAACTATTATAGATAGAATTATGACATTTCAGGAAAAGGTTGGCAACACCTTGTAGGCATCCATCCACTAAGAAAGAAATTTTCCAAATTCTCTTTACATGGATGAAATGAGGTAAATTGTCACTTCCTAAATTTATCGATATCCTTTGATCAAATAGAGTTATGGACTCGATTTCAATTTCAAAAGATGTCTCATAAAAATATCTGAAAACTTTTTTCCTGATTTCTCTATATTCACATTTTAATAGAGGATAAGCTGATCATGAAAGTAATTTTCTCTGCGAAAATAATGACACAAACATCATTTTGGCTTCACATATTTTGCATACTATCATCCAAAAAGAATTTTTGCATTTTTCGAAATTCCTTTTCATATGGCCTGAAAAGGTTAAAATGCTTTCTTACTATTTTGCTAGATAAACCTAAGACTAGTTAATAGATTTTGTTCAAACTTCATTATTATATACCGGCAATTTGTATTGCAAATACTATAAAATTTATTTCACATTGATTTGATCAATAGAAGCAGAATAATAACGAAAAAAGTAAATTAATTATTACGGCTTAATGTATTAGCTTCCCAAAACCGTCTTTAAAATCCCGATAAGTAACGGCTAGTTTCTTTTACTCACAATCATAAAACACCCGATGCTCTAATTGGTAACTGGTACTTTATATACTAAATCTAATGGATATAAATATGAAGAACGAGGTGGCTAACCTACAGAACCCTTTCGTCCTATACATTTATCTAGAAAAATTTTATTGAAATTAATCCTCACATTTTAAAATACAAACCTGTTTTTTTCTATTACATATTCTGTCTACTGTCTATACTAGTCCAAGCCATAGGTAAAGGTTAGTGATATTTTTGACGTAAATTCCGAGGGTAATGAGACAGGGGTGTTGAGGGCAATATAAAAACGAACCCTACATAAAATATAATAGCAAAAAATAGGTTGGAGTCAAGAGGGGGGGGGGGTAAAAGTTGGTTAAAACAAGTTTTTTGAATCTGCAAGTCAGGGAACGCATTTTGGAAAAAAAAATTCAAATAAAATTGCAGAGATTTTAAAAACTAAAAAGTAATATTTAAAGGATTGAAAATCAATTTTTTCATTTGCCTATAACAAGATATGAAAGTTTAGGCCTTCATAAAGAGATTGAACCTTTGTGGAGATCAAAATGTTCACTCAAAAAAAATTATATCAGTTATCATTTTGCGTCTTGAGATAAACAATTAGCAATATCTCAGCAACAAATTATCCGATTTACTATTATAAAATATCATTTTGTTCAAAAAGACGAGGGCTTCCCTTTAAAATAAAAAAAGTAGCAAAAAAGTTAATTTTGCAATAAATAATTAATATGAAAAAGATAGTCGATTTTGAGGGCTTTTTGGCCTTTTTGCAATAATAAATTAACAAAAATGTTCGCACAAAAGCTTAAATTGTAGGTTTTTAAAATTTCTATAATTTTTATTTGAAACTTTTTTTCCAAAATGTGTTTCTTGACTTGTAGATTATTGTTTTTGCCAACTTTGACCCCCCCCTCTCTTGGCCCCAACCTATTTTTTGCTGTTACAATTTACGTAGGGTTTGTTCTTATATTGCCTCTAATACCCTTGGGTAAGTCTCAACCATCTCAGAATTTACTTCACTTTGTTTACCTATGACTTGGACTATAAGCACCGCAGTCGTATTTTAAGTTTTTTTATCTTGAAAATGGATTTATACTTTGAGGGTCTCTTTTAAGTAAAAATGTTTAAGGAAAGATAATTAATTTAAAAAATAGCGAAAATACAACCGGTGAAAAAAATGTGACCATAAAGAAGTACCCACAACTTTCTTCCAAAGCTACAGGTTGGTATAGGATTCGCTTGAAATTCTAAGAAAGTGACCTTCAACTTATACCTAAAAGTTTATTTCTGAATTGTAAGTCGATCCTAATAAATTAAATAAAGAATACTTTTATGATTTTTAAACATTTTACACATTTGTGTGACATTTCTTAGGTCTTCTATTTTGTTTCTATTAGCTCAGTAATAATATATAAATGTTTGAAAGACAAAAATATGAAAATGAGAAGAAATTTCGTTGATATAAGCTGAAAAAAAAGGATTTCCCAAAAAGAGGTAAAGAATATAAATCATGAGGTTCAAAAATAAAATTTTTTTCATTTTTTAGATGCGGAATTGGGTGTAAAATACTTTAAAATGACAAATAAAAGTATTTGAGTTGCATAACATGCTTAGTGAAATCGCGACATCAACATCATAAAAAATGAAATTTAAACCTTTTATTCAGTTTCAAACTTTGTTTCCTGATGACCTATGATTTTTACTTGATCGATTTGACTAATTCATTCCGTGAACATATCTTAATACGCCAAGCAAGATTTAAATATATAAAATATTATTTCAAAATTCAAATAAGCGGATTCAGTATAAATAAATCTTAAAAATTCCAAATTGCAACATAAAATTTTATCATATCTGATTACCATAAAAAGACGGATTTTGGAGAAGCAGCTTACGAATATATATATATATGTACAAAACTAGTAATTGGCCATCGCGGCTTCGCCCTCCCCTTCGATGGGATTATAATTTGAATATATATTGTATACTTCAAAAACACGATATCATAAAAACAAATCTTTAAAGAAAAAATGTAATATTATATAGAAAATAATATAATAACTTCCATAATTTCACCTGAACAAATCTTTTAGACACTTATCTTTTTACATCTGCTTGTCGCATTATATATTTTTTATTTTTTGGGACAAACTCAAAATAGTAGGTAGCTTTATAAAAACACAGTGTTTTCTTCTACGTCAATCTTGTTATTTTCGGATGAAAAAAACTTACCGTAAATATACTAAAATTATTTCATGCCCTTTATTCAGTATTATTTGGAATTCTTCTTAAGTGGGAGTCTTATTTGAGGTCTAACAAAAGATTCCTTTTTTAATCTTTGTCTCACTTAAACGTGAAAATTTTTCCCTTAAATATAAAAAAGCATTTTCTTCCAAATTTAAGGTTATATTAAATATTTCCATAACGCCTAATTTTATGTGAAGTGGAACTAAGTTAAATTTGGCTTGACAACCAAAACTTCACGTGTTTTTTTTCTACTATAATATCTCCACGAATTGGCCTTTCTCTATTGAGACTTGATTTCACCGTCCCATTCCCATAAAAAGTAACTAAATCATGTATACAATCGTCCTGTAAATAATTCAAATTACTTTAGAGTAAAAATCTTTTATATTTATTTTTTCTAAAATTTCATTACTACTTTAGTAAATGACTAATTCGAATAAGATTACTTAGTTCAGTTTGGAAGTGAGTGAGTTGGGTCCTCATCATTACGGGGGATAAAGCTAGTTCGCTTTTGGTGGAGATTCTTCATACCCCGACTCAGAGGGAAGTTTTATATTGTTTTGCAGACTATGAAATTTGTAAAGTATCGTCATGAGGATCAGGTGTGATGGCTGAAGAATATAAGGATCCACACTTTTCTGTTAATTTTTACTAAAAAATGTAATAAAATATCATCCAAAAATCATTCAGTTTGTTAACACCAGATTATTGACACTTTAAGAGGACTACATTTCTGGGTTCCTTTTTAACTATCCCGTTAATATTCTGTAACAAGAACCTGCAACAAAGTTTGGGTGCTGGAGATTTGTCCTGCCCGCCGTATAATCGAATTATAATTGAAAGGTTTTTCTGATGAGAAATAAGAAGTTTAGCTATGCTTTTTAATTAACTTCACCATAAACGTAACAGAAGTTGTGAGATTTATTCATTTAAAATTGTGTCATGGTGTATTAGTACAAAACGTTAAGGAGTTACTTACAGAGTCTATATACTCTCTAAAATCATTTTTAGATCACACTGTAGTGACAGCATTAGATCGTACACTCCGGCAAACGGTATATTTTGGTAGCGTAAAGCCATGCCGCCCACAATTTCCTGCTTTCTCATATTAGTAGCTATTCTAAAATCCTATAAATAAAAATCAGAATGACATAGACACTCTGGGAGTTTGATCGTTCTCTTGGCTCTTGCAGTTTTAATACTAAACAACTACAAATTATTTAGGGCTTACCAGTGCCAACAAACACAAATTCAAGACTGAGAAAAAGCTACTGTTTAGCTGGTCAGATTACGAATGATCAGAACTATTTCCAACGCCGTACCGCCCTTAACAAATTTGAAATCGTTACTGAAATTTATTATTTCTTAATAGGCCAAACTTGCATTCCCCCGGTTCCCTCTGGTACAACAACAAATAAAAAAAAATTGTTGAATATTTTAATACATTATAATATTTGTCGTAACCATATATTAAGATCACCCTCGGCACTTATCTTTTTGGTTTTAATTACATAACCAGGGTAGAATTTGGTTATTAAAAGAGGGTACAATCTTTTAGTTTATGTCGTCACAAATTGTCTGAGCTTATATATTTTTAAGAAAACATTTAAACCACCCCAAAGTAATATTACTGAATTTTGGCTTAAGTACGATAATTTATTTATTTTTCCTTTAGATTTTCTTGGGTGGTAGTATAAGATATATACTGTCTCAATTCCCATGGTTAAAATATATCCATAGGGTGATTATTTAATTTCTCCTTTTAATGGAATATACTTCACGTTAATCAGCATGAAACAATTAGTGTTTGTTCCATTACACTGTAACTTTTTAACGTCGGGTTTGATTACTCTCGTTTCTGGCTTCTGTTCACTTTGTTCTCACATAAATTGACTTAGTATCGCACTTCGGCCGAATATGTTCTTTTTCTTCTACTTTTAGCCAATTCTGGTTGTAAACAATTTTGAAAAGCCTAGAATTATCATCGATTGCACAGTTGGTCTATGAACGTCACACAAGGAGTCAATGAGAGAATATTATTTTACAATGTAAAGTTTGACCTTGGCTTTGCAATCTTGTTCACATAGAACGACATTGCTTTTAGTTCTTGTATTCCTGACAATAATGCTACTACATTCCATTGACGTTCCAGCAGCAGTAATGCCATATTCTCCAAACATTCCTTGATGTAGATAAAAGTGATAGTGGTACTATTGGCAACATCCTTCAATTCATTTTGTTTATGTCAAACGTAGTTTTGGACTAATTGATGCCCAAATAACACAAAACACTGTTCAATTTCCGAGGGAAAATGCCGATAAAAATAGTTTAATAAGACATAAAAATAGTATTTTCAAAAAAACACTAAACCAAATTACAAGACGAGAAACAACGAATATAAAAATCAAAATTACTCGTATAATAAAATTAAAATATATTTACTATAATGATAATAAAAAGTCATTAAATGACGATGACTTTTGTATTATTATCGAATACGGTAAACATATGAATATATATTTATTTCAATTTTTCTTTTCGTATTATTAAATTTTTAATTTAAGCATGTAAAAATATTAACAAAAAATTTTAAAAAATATGTATTTAGATACAAGTTAAATTTCGATATTTCGACATACAAAACAGGCCGGAATAATATGCATAAAAGCTTAAAAAGCGTGGTACCCAAAGTTTTCAAAATACATACAATAATTTCAAAATCGTTCAGTTTTGGAAATATTATACTGATAAATATAACCTTGACATTAGTTTCGTTCATTTAATCTATAGATTTATAAGGCATAAAGAGAATTACACACTTTAATTTGGTTAGGCCCAATTATTAATTGACCTTAGATTAATTTCTAAATATTGCCGGTTCTTTGAGTTCTGATTAACCTCATTTGGTAAATAGTTAAAAAAATAAAAATTTATAATATGCTTATGTTAAATTTCGATTTAATAATTCGGAACGCGAAAGTCTGTGCACTGTGGCAACGCATCAAAAATGTTTTAATTTAAAGCTATTATATTATTAAAGTGTTATTCAAAGGTGATTATTCAGAGTTTTTTGAGTTATTTATTTGTTTCAGTAGTGCATCGTGTGCCCTAATTATGAAACTCTACAAGTGTCACTGAAAAATTCCTTCTTATCAAATGAATATGAAAAAATCTTTCAAATAATTTTTTTTTAACATTAAATTATTTCTAAAAATAAATACTAAATCAGATATGTTAACTTTTATAGGAGTATTACACAAAATATCAAAATACTTGCTTGAAAACTGATTGGAACAATATTAAAGCGCAATTCTAGGAAGGGAAATATACTCATTGAAATGTTTAATTCAGCTGAGTTATTATATATTTAACAATTATAGAAGAAAGTAAATAGTCCCTTTGAAATCCAAATTCATCATTTTTATATTATGTTACTGGTGTCGCAGTTCAAAGTTGCCTCTTCAAGCAGTAAAGACTAAAAAAAATATAGTAGAATTACAAGTGCATTTGAACAGTTGTAATTATACTTGTAACATAATAATTAAAAAATTATTCAAACCTTGAACCGATGATCCATTTAATTACTCGTGAAGCTACTTTATTAGATCTCAGTGCCCAAATTGCAGCCTTATTTTTCAAGTATATGCTAATAGTCCTATTTTTGTTCATGCCCCTCTCACAGAGTTGGCCATATTGCAGAATACCCTAAATCTCTGCTTGAAAGACCATTGCATGCGGTCCTGAAGAGTAAAACTCTCTCTATACAAATATAATTTTATTTTTCAATTTACTTAATAATTTGATACGCTCTGGCATGTTTTACTGCATCATCCTTTCAGCGCACTTGCTATATACCTTTGTTTTTTTTTCCAGCATGAAGTCGCCAGTTTTCTATACATGATTCCATCGCTGATCTTGTAAGTGGTCATTATAGCCGGCTAATTTTCATTTCATTATATCAATTTATTCAATGACATATAAGTTTTTTTTTCGTCACATATTATAATGGAAATTATCAACATCTATCTCTCTATAGCTCTGTATTCGTCTCATTGTGTTTAAGTTCGATGTTATGAACTCCAAGTTTAAATTTCATACTCGTAAAACATAGAAGTTAAACATTCTACTTTCTGTGTATGTAATAAAATTTTTTGATTGCTCAGTAGATATGACTATCGTAGGCTCTCCAATCTGGTGGTATCTTTTTTGTTATTTCATAGGTTTGGTTCCCTCTGGTCGCTATCATAGCTTGACCCAAGTATATGTATTCAATTACTTATTTGATTGTAACTCTGTTCACTTTTATTATGTATACCTACTTCATCATTATTTGATATTATTTTAATCTTTGTAAGATTAATTTTGAAATCTGTTTTTAAGAAGTTTCGAAGAAGGTCGTCTAGCCAGTGTATGATTATTTTACCTGTGATGTTATTAAACCAGGATCTTTGAGCTCGCCGATGCTACGTTTCCGTTAACATAGTTTCGGCTAAATTATGTATTCTGTCCATCTGGTATTGTCTTTGTGGGCAACATGTACGACCCAATTCCATTTCAACTTAGCTTTATGAGCTCTGATATCCTCCACCTCAGTCCTGCTTCTAATTTCGTTGTTAGCTATGCGATACTTCAGACTTGTTCCTAATATCATTCCCTCAATTGCCCTCTAAACCTATAATAATTTCCTTATGATGAAAATGGCCTGTGTAACTGAAAAGGGTTTTCAACAATTTTTTTTAAAAAATGGTTAAAAGAATGATTAAAAAAAGTTATGTTCATAGAAATCAGCGGGGAGAAACGAGCAATAGCAGCTATGTTTTTAAGTAGTAGCCCTTCTTAAGTACATCCTGAAGGAGCACAAAGTTTTTAAAGCATATTTTTTTTTAAATCCTTTTTAAGACACTCTCATATATTTATTTTTAATTTAAAAAAATTCCTTATGTTAAATTTCAGTCTATATCTATATTTATGATTTATCGTAGTATATTATAAATATCGAAGTTCGGTTCAAGTGAAAAATGTAATTAATCAAGCATGAATAAACTTCATGCAACATAGGTTTCATACCAGTTAAGGTATGTATAACAGCATATTGGCAAGTAAAATTCTATATAGTTAAAATATAATTACGGTTTTCTATTTGAATAAAAATAAATAAATTACTTACATATATATATATATATATATATATATATATATATATATATATATATATATATATATATATATATATATAAATGAATGAATGAATGAAAAAGGGGTGGTGATACTAGGCATGGATGCCTAGGTCTCTATTGGGCCCTTTATATCCCAACATAGCTGCAGGTCATTCGAGACCGATCGCCTTTGCATATCCAAGCAGCCTCGTTAGTTGAACTTGCCTAACTGCTTCCGGTAACAAAATTGTATCTTCGAAATATCTCTGTCTCAGTCCGTTGAGTGCTGGGCACTCTCTGAGAACACGGTTAACAGTTTTATCCTCTTCCAAACATCATCTGCACGTTGAGTCGTCTTCGACACCAATTCTATGAAGATGGCCCCTTAGGTGACTATATCCTTTCAACAATCCCACCACAATTCGTAGCTCTATCCTTCCTAAGGAGAGAAGCTCCTTAGTATGCCGTGCGTTAGGTCCAGTTATATGTTCCTTAGCATACCTCATTCCAGGAGCTCCCCTTCAGAATTCAATATATTTGCTTTTCAGCACCGATTTTAATTCCCTTTTGCCAATAGCAATTGGGACAGGTAGTGTTGGTTGGGATCCATACGGAACAGTTGTCGAACCAAACTTTGCCAGACAGTCTGTTTCCTCATTCCAGCATACGCCTGAGTGACCCGGGACCTACTGTTTAACCGTTCCTTGTCATATCATTCGGTATGTCACCAGTCGCGAAGTTACAACACTGGACTTCAGTGCCAATATCGCAGCCTTACTGTTTGAGCATATATTTATTATTCCTGTCTATATCCTTCTCACAGAGATGGGCACACTGCGCTGTGAAGACTGGCACACGTTATCCCAGAGGGTAGTACTCTCGGACTCCTGTGCTCCTGGCGAACACTCCGGCTTCAGCTATTTCATCTTGTCGAGATCCATCAGTATACTACCATTTTTCAGAAGATTTTGCTCTCCCTCCCAATCCTCTCTCTCTTTCGTTCTCTCTCTCTCTCAATACATATATATATATATATATATATATATATATATATATATATATATATATATATATATAGTGTTTATTTTTAAATACAATGCCCCGGTCCTCCTCCGGCAGCTCAGCGCGCTTCCGTTTTTACCCGGCATGGCTTGCGGATCCTACACAGTTTTGAATGCAGAGTAACTCCCTTGAGGGTATCATACCAGGCTAAACCGTGTGTGTCTCCATACTTGGCCGAGCACGTTTCGCTCCGGATCTTGGAGCCCCTCGGCACGATGGTGAAACACCCACTTCATGTTATATGACCCTACGAGAGTGCCCGTGCCATACACCACTCTGCCTCCTATACGTTCTTGAGTCATGCTGGACCGCGTTTCGCCTCTTGATGACTAGGATCATAAGATCAGTGGAGTGCTGTCTTATAAACTGTTTGCACAACTGTACACAACTGGCTATGTTGTAATGAAACGATCGACGTAGCACCAAAAAGTCTTCTGCTTGATATCAATGAATTGAGCCTCAACTAACACGTTTACAAGGCTGTGGAAAATGCAGTGCTACTTGAGATCAGTAGAACTGTCATGCAGTTTACGGAAAATGCTGAGGATCATAACACAACCTAGGGCCTGACAACATAGAAAGGGCTCTAACAGAGCTCCATCTTTACGATATCTTAATATCTCTGGGATGAGCGAATATTCTCCTAGATGGAGCTCAAGAGCCATTTACCTAAAATAATGGGGATATACATATCTTTATTTTAAAACCGGCGAAGTTCAATAATACATAACGTCTCAACCTGGCCCAATATATAAATTCACAAATCACTACACCAGTATAAATACAATATTTTAACTAATGCAAATTAAATATTTTTAAGAATAATTAGATAAATAACATGACAGTACAATTCAACAACCAGTATACAGTATTCAGGATAAAATATTTATTAATATCACAACGTTTTATACCTGTAGTAAGTACTTTCGATATGTTTCTTTAAAAGAGGACAAGGGGTACGGAATTGTGGACATTAACAACAGTATAACAAGAATATCTTGTGAATGAAGCAGTTCGATATGGTAGAAAAATTCCTCTCCTCTTTAGTTACAATGGAGTGCTTTTATTCAGATAAACTTACAATCGGTTCATAATATTTGGGAGATCTTCCAATATCTGTCTATCTTCTTTTGTTGGCTCATTCCCCTTCTATAAAGTTTGGATAACTTATTGCCTTTTTCTGTCCTTATTGCTAGTTTTCCATTAACCTTCCTCCATTTTTCTTCAAGATGGCATTCATTTCATCACTTTCATTGGTAATCTGTGGTCACTCCTCCGTTGTACATGCCCGTATCAGAGCAGTTAATCTATAACTATATTTTTTGCGTTCATATTCTCTCGATTCTTGCCGATCTTCAAAATCCATTAATCTCCGTGATCAGAATTTTGCGTTTGTCATTTTCAATTAGTGTCCAGATTTCTGACCCATAAGTTAACACACTCTTCACTATATAATTTTGATATTCTTCTTTTTCTGTTTGTAATATTCTTAGCCTAAAATTTTCCATATATTGTCTTCCTACCTTGCACCACTCTTTTTTGTATATCCAGATGGCTTCTCTTTCTTTTGAAACATCACAACTTTCAATGAAATAAATCTTCGTTGTCAGCCCTAATGTTCAAATATATCGTTTTGCTGATGTTTCTTGTTAAACTCTACTTCTTATACTATTGTAACAGTTTACGAGGTATATGTTATTAGTCCTCCCTTATCTGTCCAATTGTCAACTGACCATACAGCAAATTATATACTTAAAAACCCAGGGTTCGGCACTCTTTGTTTAGTCTTTTAGGGCATATTCAATGTAGATTTTAAACCGAGGAGATGTTAAACAGCACTGTTATCGTAATCATTAGTAGATTAAAAACTATTTGTGAGTATATTACTAATTTTGATTATAGAATTGTAGATGTGATATAGATTTTGTATTATTTGTTAATCAAAAATAAATATCAGTTTAATAACTGGTATTGTGTCATAGGCTTTCGGAAGATCCAGAAAGAGCAAATGTATTTCTTTGATATATAAATATTTTTTCCAGATAAATACTTAATCTATAATTTCTGTTAGTTGCAATAAGAAATATGTCGATAATAGTTATAAACAAAGTTTTGGCAGCATAGCGAAGAATTTGAAATGGCTAAGAATAAAAAATATTTTTCATTTTTATTAAAACTTGAAATCCTCTAAAAAAATTTATGAACTGATTAAATTGCTTGGTTTTTCAGAAACTACAGCAAGAAATAAAATATTATTAAATTAATTTATTGTTTCGTTAACTTTGTATATAACCAGTATAATACTATAAATAATTATTAGATGATAAAAGTTATTAAACTATTGACAACAACCGAATAAAAATAACTTTTTACTGTACTAAAGTATCCACGGTTTCCATTTCTGTGCTTTAATTTTTATTTAATCCTTCATATAAATTTATAAATTTATTTTATTACTTGGTTTTTCAAAAAGTATATCACGAAAGAAAATATTTTTAAGCTAATTTATGGTTTCTTTGTATACCGGGTGTCCACGAATCTATTAGACAAGTCATAATTTCTAGAGTATTATGTGTATCAAAATGAGAATTGGTACAGGTAAATGGTATGTGAAGGGGAGAGTTTTCGCATATTTTCCACTTTCCGGCCACTTCCGGTTTCACCGGAAATGGTTCCGGTTTTGAATTCTTAAATGGAATACCCTGTATATTTTAACATTTTTGGATTTTTGAGACAATTCTAGATCAGAAAGTGAAATTTTAAAAACTTTTTACGTCTACTTCATTTTTTTAGAGCTACTTTTAAAATTGCATCTAGGTGGCCATGACCGGTCGCAAATTAATCTAAGGGCCTTAGGTGATGTCAAAAAAATACAATCGCATAGTTTTAGTTACTAGTATGAAAGACAAGTTGACAAAATTACGTTTTCATTTCTAACTATTAATTTTCAAATGGCGACCCCATTTTGACAACTACTTTTCGAAAAAAGCATTCTTTGACGAATCTAACGGTACTAATTTATTTGCGATTGGATTAGACATAAGAACAGAAATTAAATATTATTAAGCAAAATACTGGATAATTTATTTACTTATGACAAGTGCGCCATGGACAGCCATGATGCATAATAATTTGCAACTGTTTTTATCAAGTCTTCTTTGGAAAACAAAGCACTCACTTAAGTAGATAATGACAGTGACATACGCTCTAAGAACAGACGTAAAAGTTTCTTAATTTTCGTTAAGTTTAGTTTAAATTTTCGTTAAAATAATGTATACTTAAAGTGAAAAAGTGGATATGTTATTAATATTTAGAGAGTGTTATAGAAATTCAAGGAATGCTGCCGAGTTGTATGCTCACAGATATCCGAATCGTCAACATCCAGCCCATCAGTATTTTCCGTATGTCGAGACTCGTTTTAGGCAAATAGGAAATCAAGAGGCGGAACAGAGGTTTATCATAAATAAAGAGACTGAGATTAACGTACTTGCTATGGTTGAGGTTGATAAAACAGTTTCGTTAAGAAAAATTAGTCAAGAACTGTAGATAAGTTATGAATCAGCAAGAAAAATACTGAAAAAGCATGGATATCGAGCATTTAAATATTAGTTACATCAACATTTGTATACTGAGGATGGCGATAGACGGGTAGTGTTTTGTGATTGGCTGCTTCAAAATCATAGTTAACCCAAATTTTATCGATTTTATTCTATTTTCCGACGAATTCCGATTTACAAATAATGTTATGTTCAATAAGCAAAATATTCGGTACTGGGCCCAACAAAATCAACATGAAATGAGAGAGGGCAATTTTCAAGAAATATTTGGCGTCATGTCTGGGCTGGTATCGTTGGAAACAGAATAATTGGGCCAATATTGTTTCAAGGTCAGTTAACAGGGGTTAGATACTTAGGTTTTCTTCAAAATGAAATCGAAAATCATCTCAATGATATACCTTTAGCAGTTTTACGGCGAATTTACTTTCAACAAGATGGAGCACCGCTTCACAATACTAGAGAAGTTCTTAACTGTTTAATAGAGCATTTTAATAATCGAATTATTGCAACCAATGGTCCGGTACGGTGGCCAGCCCCCTCACCGGATCTTACTGTGCTCGATTTCTTTGTCTGGGGATATGTTAAAGAAAGGGTTTACTATAGAGCAGCCCCAGCTACTCTTGAAATATTAGAAGAAAGAATTTTACGGGCATTTAGAAGTATAACGCCCCAAATGCTACGAAACGTGTTGAGAGAAACAATTGAACGAGCTGAAATGTGTCGTGAAAAAGAAGGAATGCACTTTGAACATTTACTACACTAAACTTTTTAACAAATTCAGCTACTGTACTTTCAAATATTTTAAGTGCGTCGTCTAAGTTATTAGTTTATTTTGTTAATTTTTGGTTAATTTTGTAAAATTTTTAATCCAATTCCTGTCTTTCATACTAGTCACTAAAACTTTGAGATTGTATTTTTTTGACATCACCTAAGGCCCTTAGATTAGTTTGCGTCCGATCATGGCCACCTAGATGCAATTTTAAAAGTGGCTCTAAAAAAATGAAGTAGACGTAAAAAGTTTTTAAAATGTCATATTCTGATTTAGAATTGTCTCAGAAATCCAAAAATGTTAAAATATACAGGGTGTTCCATTTAAAAATTCAAAACCGGGGCCATTTCCGGTGAAACCGGAAGTGGCCGGAAAGTGGAAAATATGCGAAAACTCTCCTCTTCATATAGCATTTACCTGTACCAATTCTCATTTTGATACACATAATACTCTAGAAATTATGACTTGTCTAATAGATTCGTTGACACCCGGTATAACCAGTATAATACTAAAAACTTGTCAAACTATCGATAAAAACTTAGTGAAAATGACTTTTTAGTAAACTAGATTGTTGTGCACCTATCAAGATTAGAAATTTAGATGCTACAAAATGCATACGCTTTTACGAAGAAATTGCTACATCTTCCTCTGACGAGAAGTATCCCCAGTTTTCGGTATCTGTGCTGTAATTTTTATTTAACATAATATTTGATAAAAAAAAGTCCGGTTAAAACTATTTACAGGCAGTACGAGATATCGTAGGCACCTTTAGAAATTTATAAAAATATAAATTTTAATTCTACTTAAAGCAACTTATCTATAAAATATAAAGCACATATGTGTTCTAAGAACATCTAAGACATTATTAGATACTTTAAGAAATTTAAATTCTCAGAAAAATTTCATGTTTGTAATTCTGATAAAATTTAGAAAGCACATTTTACGTAAGTGTAATCGAAAATAATTATCTCTACCAATTTTGTCACATTTAAATATAATTACTTAAAATATGTGGAGATAACCTAGTTTTTTTTCGTGAAACATGTACGTTTTTTAAGTTACTTTATATTACTTAATTCTAATTAGTTATTTCATTAAATATATCGAGGAAATTAAGTTACATGAGTAATTAAAAATTACATTCATAATAACGGCCTCTTTGTTAGTTATAGGATTGATTTTTTCTCGTCTCCGAGTAAACCGTTTTAAACCGTTTTTTCATAAATCTAGCATTTTTACTTCCTTGCTTACAAAATTATTATGTCCGTTGTCCCTTTTATATTCACGCTTAAACTACGCTAAGGAATTTTTTAAATCTAAAATTGTTTGAAAGATGCAGAGAAGGTCACCAATACTTTTATTTACACATATCAGAAATGGTTTTTCCAACGATAAATTGCCGTTGAACTTTAAGTAAGCCAATCTGTTATGTAAGTAGTGTGGAATAAGTTTTTGGAGACCAGTATGACAAGGAAGTGATATGGACCCCGTGCATGCATTTACAATCTCTCCGCAGGATTGCTTTTTACTAAGAAATGCCATTCAAAATTCATGTTTTACTGCTTGGCATCACACGAAACTACAGCGTCAATAAATTAACATGCCAATTTTATTACGACAAACAGTCCGAAATTGCTGAAGAGAGAAGATACTCAAATCTAGTTAGTATCAGTGAGGGTACCAGAATCCACAATGCAATACCCTACAAATCATCCAACATTTTGTCACAAATATGTACACTGGACTGAAGAGGAATGACAAGGCGCCATGATTCCGATTATGTAGTGACCATGTTCTTTAGCAATTAAATCATTCAATCAATATTTTTTTAGTTCTGATATTTCACTAATTTAAGAGAAACCTTTTGGGGTTGACATGATTTACGAATCATTATTATATGCTTTAAAAACCTTCGGTTTTTAGCATTCCGTAGGAATCCTTATAGTTTCGTCATGTGCGTCCGTCCATAAATCGGTCTGTATGGCACATTTTTAAAACGTCTTTAATGTGTAATATTTTCATTTGGTAAATATGCCAGGTAAGGCAGTGTTCCATTAAAAGGCTTGCAAATCGTATGGGGGTCATAAACATGAAAACGCGGAGTTTCAATGGGTTTGTGTCCTTACTTCTGTGAAAGCGCGGATACAAAGGGGCAATGAATGCCATTGATTCCCTCTCTCCCTAATTCTAGCAAAAATAATACAATTTATTTTATTTAGAACTAATTTTCTGGAAGATAAGAAATATTGAACAAACATTGCTTCCCCGTCAGTGAAATCCTATATCAGAGCCTGCCAATTATATGTTTGATCATACATTACCTGGTCAGATAACTTTCAAGTCACAAAAGGTCTTAGACAGAGATGCTGCTTCTCTCCCACACTATTTAAAATATATCTCAAGTAAGTGTTAATGAAAGAAGAGCATGCAGCAGAATGGGTATTTTTAAAAAATCAATGATTAACAGATGTCGTTCGACTGGCGATATTTTTCAGTCTGACATTGAGGGCGGTAGGTGGCAGGTTGCAATATCTTACCGACATACCTTGAAATTTATATTTCATATATCAGTTATTTCCTGCGAATTTTGCTTTCGGTCCGATACAACCCACCGACAAGACCATAAGCTGGTCGAAACGTGTATGGAGAGAGGACCACAATAGTATTTGCAGGAAAGAAACTGTTTGTGTATATTCTTTCCTTTCCTCTTCCTGAAAGGAGAATGGATATTCATCAAGACCATCATACAACAATGTATACATCAATTTCGCGAATGACCAGTTATTGTTGGTTCAGGATACGGTGAACTTGGAATTTAAGACTCGAAGGCTATTTAGAGGCTATGAGGAATGGACTTATCGGTTAATAGAATAAAAACTATGAATTAGAAAAAAAGAGAGTACAAGATCTCCAAGTAGACTAAGAGGATATCATTAATTCGTCTATGGAATATATCTACTTAGGAATAAAAATCGAAAGTAATGGTCATGCAGAAAAAAAAATAGACTATTATATATGAATTATGCAAGGAAATTAGATAATCGGCTGCTTGGACTCCATTTTTATATCTTAAGAGCAAAAAAAAACTGATATGTAACGCGGTTTTCAAAAGGATAGTTCTCTATAGGTTTGAAATACGAAAAGAATGAACTTCTGACGAATATTTGAGTATAAGTCAAGACTTGAAAAAATAAGAAAAGAAAAATTAGTAGAGATCCAGAAAGTTGATAAAATTACAATCTTGTAAAGATGATGACAAAAACCTACAAATAATTTCATGTTTATACTGGAATCAAATTGCCAAAATAAAAATTGAAAAGCTCATATCCAAAGCGATAAATATTGAAAAAGATGTACATGAAGGATGGTCGTTTACGCGAAGGATCTTCTGCATGTGTGTTAGACGCTTAGCCTTATCCCTTTAGGGAGAAAAAGACTATATCCTTAAATGTTTACATCTCTCTCACCCCAACGTAATTTGATACACTAGGACTGCTTTCATATAGGACAGTTTTGTACAAATCCATTTTCATCTCTATCATGTAAAGTAATAAATCATTTCCCACCAAAACATTTGTTGTATTTTCATCTGTTCATCTTTAATGACATCATGATATTTTTTCCCGAGTAATGATATTCTTGATTTTTTTAAACTATTTATTTCTTAACATCCTAATTTCTCACAATTCCATCATATGAATACGTTTATTTAACTTGTTATAGGAATATCTCTAGGACTATATCAATATAAATATTTTTATGCATATAGAAATACAGTCGAGCCCTAAATTATCGAAAATTTATAAATTTTTAAACTAATTAAAAGGTAATATCCCCTTCTTTTTATTACCTCCTTTTCTTTCAAGTTAGGTTAAAAATTCCTGAACCATACATATTGATAAGTAATATAAAAAAATGTGTTCATTGAAACGAAGATAAGCAAGTCATCTGGCAGGTGGTATTGCTAGATTTAAAATTGTTTCTAGGATATTTAGGTATTAAATAATATTTCAATTTAAAATGTATTCACAATAATCAATGTTCATAATAACAATGTGTGATTAAAACTGAAAATAACACGGACATTAATTTTTATGGTAGAGTAATTTTTATTTGAGTCGAGTGTTCTGCTTTTTAAACAATACATGACAAACTCATTTCCTTTTTTAAAAATAACTATAGGTATTATATGATGAAATTATCATAGAAAAAGTTGCATTGCAATCGTTTTTAACCTGGAAATCACTTAAAATAGGTCTGCAAAGTCCATAAAGCTATTAGAATTTTGCCAAGAATTTTTTTTCCGAAATGATACAAATAGAAACATGGTTGTGTTGCTATATTTTGATTCATTTTTTTATGTCGTTATATCTATTTGAAATTTTGTTATGGCATAAATAATAAGGTGTAAAAACTTATTTCTTTAGGACCTTAAGGGGATATATTTTTGAACGAAACGAATGTGGTGTGAATAATCTCAGAATTTGACAAAAAATATGTAAAACTTTCTCACCTAAAGTAATTAATTTCTGGGATCGTGTCACGTAATTTACAGAACAGTACCAAGACATGAATGTTTTTCTATTATCAACTAATACACAAATTTCTTGTGTTATTGGTAATCACGATTAGTAGTTATGTGTAAAATCAAGCTGCCTCGATTAAGGTTGGTTATTCTGAATTTTCGACAATATACTAATATTATTGTATCGTTACTTGTAAATTAAAAAATAAGAGACCTTCTCATAGACCTAGCCAAACGGCTTCGATGCTTCCTTCAGGGGAACATTCACTCATCCCAGGTATCCTCGGAGATCAAAAGAATGGAGCTCTGTGGAGGCCACTTCCATGTTCTCGAACCCTAGGTGATGTTATGATCCGTAGGCGCAGTTAGATCCCAGTACAGCTTGAACTCGTTCCCAATATAAATTTTGAGATATATTTATGATATAGCACTTTCTGTACGTACACCAGTTTCAATCTCTTCGCTCATTTTTGGTAGATAATCTTTGGGACTAAATCATGTCACTCCTTATAGTCTGATGAGGCAAGTCTCCGTGCTATATCTTTGATGTTCTACATCCTGATCGGTATTGATCGTTTTGCAGGTTTTTAAGGAAGATCTGCTGCACTGTAAAAAAACTTCACATGAATTTTAAGGTAATGTGTTGGAAGCAAATTTCATAAATGATTTCTAAAATACATTTAATGTTAATGCATTAAATTTAATAATTTTTACATTAAATCTAATGTAATCATACATTAACTTTGGTACGTTTTCAGTTACTTTATAGAAATTTAAGGTAACATTTAATTAAATTTAATGTACAAAGCCTTAATTCCAAAGTACATGTAATTAATTTACCAAAACGTTAAAATTACCTGACAAAAAATTTTGGTGCCGTCACCATGCGTCTCTCATAATAAAACAAGTTATAAATTGCAGAATAAAATGTTTGAAAAACCATAAAACCATTTTGTGTTTTACATTTCGAGAAAAACCGAAAAAATAATCACCAAAAAACATGAAAAATTAAACAAAATCGTGAAAATTGAAACAGCGTCTTGAAGAGATGATGATGAAATGTCCCACATTACTGTCAACTAACAACTGATATTCATAATTGTGTTTTTTTTTTCATTTGTATTTTCAATAACAATCTTATAATTGTTCAGTTTATAATCTTTCCTTTCTACATAGAGATTTTCAAAATTATCCTCTAATTGATGATTTTGTTCTATTAAATGATTTGCGTATGAAGAACTGTTTTTATTGTCTAAAAAATTATTTTTGTGTTCCTGAATCCTTTTTTTAAACGGTCTGTCTGTTTGGCCTATATATACTATTGGGCAACTTCCGTATTTAGGTTTATAGACCCCAGACTTGTTATTTTTATTTGTTTTTGTTTCATAATTTTTTAAGCGTTTGTTTTGAAGGCTATCCCGATATCTTTTTTATTTAGAAATTTTTTAACTTTAATTAATGATTTACCAAAATATGTTAAAGCGGTAAAGTTGCGTTTTTTGTTTTCTTGTGTTATAGGATTAACTTCTTGTGTGGCTTTCTTGTTTAATTTTTTTGTTAACCATTGATAGTAAGTAACCATTGTTATCTACAACTTGTTTAACCCAATTTAATTCTTTATTAAAATTCTCTTCAGATAAGGGAATGCTAATAAGACGATGAATAAAACTATGGTATGCCGCTAATTTATGTTGTTCTGGGTGAGATGAAGTTCTATGTATGTTTGTATCCGTATGTGTGTGTTTGTAAAAAATTCCAAAAGAATGTTTATTTAAAACTTTAGTAATGACTAGATCAAGAAAATTTATTGAGTTGTTTTCTTCTTTTTCCATAGTAAATTGAATATTTTGGTGGATTGAGTTAATAAAAACTAAAGATTTATTAAGTTGTCGATATGTGCCTGTGAAACACGCTAATATGTCATCCACATATCTGTACCAGTACAAGAAATGTTGGCTTATGTGGTTATTAAATATTATTTTTTCTATATTGTCCATAAAAATCTTTGCTAACAGTGGGCTTAATGGGCTACCCATAATTAATCCTTCTTTGCTTTTATAGACTTTATCATTAAACGCAAAATAGTTTTGGGTTAAGGCAAGCCTCTAATAAGTTTAAAATATCGTTTTTTATAGTCAAGTTTACTTTATTTTTGTTCAATAGATTTTTTACTAAAGAGAGCGTTTCTTTTGGTGGAATACTTGGGAATAAGTTCTTAACATCAAAAGATATTAATTTAGTATTGTCTGGTAAAGTTAGGGTTTGTATTTTACAAGTTCCATTGAATTTTTTATACTAAATGTTGGTGTAAAGCTGCAAAAGTGTTTTATTTTATCTATTAGGAATGATGAGACATTATATGCTGGTGCAGACACGTAGGATACCACTGGTCTTATTGGATAATCTACTTTATGTAGTTCGATTAGAGAGTATAATTGAGGTATTTGAGGGTTCATTGTAAGTAGTTTAAATTTGTCTGTTTGTGATACAATGCTGAGTGCTTGGTTAACTTCTTCTTTAATTTCTTTTTGAAATTTTTCTGTAGGGTCTTTATTTAGGATTTCATACTCTCCTGACTGGATAAAATTTTCTGTTTTTTCAATATATTGATCATTTAAAATAGAACTTCTGATGAAGCTACAGTGTTAGCGAAACGCGTCAAGTTTTTTAGTAAAATATAGTGTAAATTTGACAAATATTCGTCTTTTATTCATCGTTTTTTATTATTGTTAAATAGACTAAAAAATATATAGTTAGTTCTAAATAGAAAATGCCATAGTCAACGATGTTTCCGCTGCTAACCCCCTCAAATTCCATTTTGCCATTCATTCATATTCTAGTGACACGGCTCTGACAAACGTTTGTCCCTGATTATCAGAGGATCCCGTCTCAAACGTCTCTCAGTTACATGTATTCAAATTTGTTTCATATAATCGATTGTGCGTGATCATATTCCGTCTCCATAAGAGGACGTACGCGTGGATATGTCAATAAGGGATGTTAAGTTCGTTGCACAACTAAAATTATGTTATTTCCTAACCATTTTACTTTCACATATGAATAATTTTGTAATAGCCAAAAAATAGTGCACTTTTAAATTCTTGTAAGCTTTTTCGATCTGAAATCTGTTCGTTATACTTTTATCGACTTTTTGCATTCGTTTTAAGAAAGATTACTTTCTTTACTAACATGTAGTATTTCTCGAAATTTGTTCAGGATTGCTGAATAAAAAGTTAAAATATCAATATAAACTATTCACTATTTCTTTTATTTATCAAAATTTATGCAGACGCAGACAATATAAAATTAATCAATAACTCAAATGGTTAGTTACCTTCTTTTTTATGATCTTTTCAACATTGAACCGAACACTAATAAATTTTATGGTCCATTTGTTGTTCTTAACACTCAACTAACTTATTCTTTCTTTACTTATTTCAGATAGAAAATGGTGAAATTAGTTGTTCTCGTTAGTTTTTGTTTGTTTGAAATTTGCCTCGCCATGCCGTCTAGTAATGAACAATTAGACAAGGTAGGTACCTATATTTTTTAAATTTTTAAGATAGATTAAAATTAAATTTGTAAAGGTCATATAAATACATTAATAATACGTAAAATAACATATTTTTGTCAATATATATCTCAATATATATAAATCATTCACTTGACATTATATAGGTCAGGAGTAGATTAACATTAAGCATATAATAATATGAAGTAAAGTAGAATTAACATTCAGATTTACAATTAGAATTAACATTAAGACAAACATTGGACAATAAAATAGGAATGACACAAATAAAGTACACAGTAGACACAATAATTATAACTAGATGTCCTTCAATGAAACTTATGGCTTAAATTTTAAGAAATGCTTGAATGAGTAGAAAGCATGATTAAACAAAAATGTCTTTAGTTTTTTCTTGAAGATGATTGTCGACTTAGCCTGCTCAGTACTATTTGGTAGTTTATTGTAGAAAGTAACACATGCGTAACAGGGGACTTCTCGCATAATGCTCTTATGTTCTTTGGCATCGCTAAGTCATCCCCGTTCCGGATTTTGAGTAAAGTTACTATTATGTTGGTATGCCTCCATGGCATTTTTTAGTATGTAAATATAGTGCAACGTAAGAATTCTTTCATTTTTAAGGATCCATCTACATTCGCTTATGCAAATAAGAGATTCTCGATACATTAACTACTTGTCGCCATAAAATAATGTTATTAGCAAGATGACTGCATGTAAGTGCATGGTATGAGGTTAGAAAAGCTTTAAGTAGAACAGTTTGTTTAAGTTGTTAAGTAGTTTATCATTTATCTACTCTTTATTATGTCAATTTTAGAATGTGTAAAAATGCATATGAATAGTTTTTGCGTCATTCCGAATGAATTGGTTTATAAAAAACCACCTAATCATACTCATCAACAAATTTAATGATTTTACCAGGAAGTATTCGATCGTTTATAAAAAATATAAATAGTAATTGAGCTAGTACTGACCTCTGTAGTACTCCAATATTAATATTTTTTTGAGTTATAGTTTTACTAGCAGCCACAGTTGCGTCATCAACAAATTTAATGATTATATGAATTATAAATAGTAGTGGAGCTAATATTCTGTAATGCTCTAATGTTAATTTATTATTCTTGTGAGTTAGAGTTTTACTAGCAGCAACAGTTGTGTCATCAACAAATTTAATGGTTATACCAGGAAGTATTAGATCGTTTATAAACAATATGTATAGTAGTGGAGCTAGTACTGACCTCTGTAGTGCTCCAATAATAATATCCTGTTTTTCTGAGTTGTTGTTTTACTAGCAGCCACAGTTGTGTCATCAACAAATTTAATGGTTTTATCAGGAAGTATTAGATTATTTATAAACAATATGAATAGTAGTGAATCTAGTACTGACCTCTGTGTTACTTCAATATTAATATCCTATTCTTCTGAAACACAGTAGTACTAGCAGATTTAGAGTATCAAAGGCTCGACGAACGCTACGACCACACGTTTACGTTCTAGCCAAGCTGGAATGATGATGTTTCGGTGGATCTATTTGCTCGGAATCCATGTTGCTAATCTGATACGAGATTAAAGCGATATAAGAATTCTACTAGTCTGTCATATAATACCTTCTCAAATACCTTCGAGAATATGCTTAATATGGAATAGGATTACGGTGATAACTTTTAGAGCTGAAGGAAACTTTTTAGTGTTTATTGTTCTGTTCACCAGTATTTTAACTGGCTGTTTTAATGTCATTTCCGGATTGTATTCTCTGCAACAGTTAAAAAGAACTGTATATCTGTTCTAGTATAATAAATATACCATTTTATCTGTTTCTGTGTATGTCTGTTTTTTCGGAACTACCGAACCGAATTTTAAAAAATTATTTTTATTGGAATGATAACATTTGCACTTTGGACATAGCCTACATTTTATCTAGGGGATGGGGCAAAAAGGATTGTGAAGGAAAAAAGAAAAATTGGTCATAATTCTGATTGGCTGTCGATGTTTCTCAGAGACTATTGAAAAAATATGTTGAAATTTTCCACAGCCAAAAAAGTAAAGTACCAAATTCTGAAATGAATGAAAGATTGTAAAATACATAATCTAAATACACAATTTAAACTATTTAAATAAACATAGTAAATAGGTTAAGTTTGTTATTTTGTTTGTTCAAGGTAATCACCGAAATCACTGAGCTGAAAACTGTACATAATATTTACTTAAAATATAACAGAAAACGCAAAAAATCGAACCGAAAGGAAACATAATGGAAACAATTTTGAACGTGGCGGAAAAATGCATACATTGTTACCGGATTAAATTATAAAATTGAATTACTCGTAATTCAATAATTTACTCTATTTACTCTTCTTGCCCTAAAATTGAATAATAAATAGAAGACAGACTGATATTTGAAAGATATTAAAACATAAAATATTAGTCACAGGTTGAAATTATTGAGTATTCTAAAGTTTATTCGGAGTGAATTAAATTTCCCAGACACAAAGACAAGTAATATTTACTTTTTGAGTACATATAAACAAAACTGTCCTATTTTAAATAATAATAATTATGAATCAGGTTAGTTCAGGTTACTAAAAGCAACTTGTAGACAGCAAGACCAAAATTTAAAAAACTGGCTAATGGTATCCATTCCTCCATGCATCTTGGTAATGAAATTACAGAAAAAATTCAGAACTTCTCTTTAACACATTGACCCCAAACGTTAATACATACTCGAACGTAGAATTTTCTGGCCTTTCGGGCTCTGGCGCCAAAAATAGCGGCTTCTGTTAAAAAAAAACCTACTTGATCTTGAAATAACCTTTTCAGTATCAAGGCCAGAGTCAAGGTCATCATGAGATGACCCGTTTGATTTACTGAAACTTTTGTGGTACAAGTTTTCCTTCAGCACTCTTAGGTTTTGATTTATCAGCTGATTTACCACACTTTGGAGCCTTAAATGGCTTCTGATTATAATTTTGCCCCTATCTTATTCATTTTGTTGAATAGGAAATTTCCCCGCTTTCCTTTTCTGTATTAAAAAAGAGGTATTCCCATTTAAAAAATCAACTACAAATGACCTTCAAAGTCAAAGCCAAGGTCAGTCTCAAGGTCAAGGATAAATGCACCGTCTGATTTCCTAAATCTTTAGTTAGAAAAGTTTTTCTCAATAACTCTTGGTTTTGGAAATTTTAGGGTTTCCCATACTTACATACTTAGATGCTGTTGCAAATATGCCGGCAATGTTACCACATAAGTATAAGCTAATTTTCGACCACCAAAAATTTTTAAGGCGTGTGACACCGGCGGCGGACTCATGTGTGAGTTCCACCGATACCTTGTTTACGTACTTAATTATTTTTGGATTTTATTTTTGAAGTTATTCCTTGACGGGATCTATAGGTAAGATGTTGCACCTATAGGCGGTCGTTTATACAACAATACATACTGTATAAATTTGAATAAACCTGGCTTATACTTATTATTGTTTTATGAAGACCTAGACTTGTCTCAAGTTCTTAAGAAATACATAGCACATCTCTTTGAGGTTAGAAAATCCCCTTATGAAGTTAGACCAATTGCACCGTTTTGTTATATAATTGATACCATGGCAAAAATAATGTATTACAACCTGACTATATAAGAATAATTTTACAATCTTTTATAACATCCGACAACAATGCACGGATTAGCCGAGATGGCCGATATTTTTTTTACGTACCTTTTCCAGCTCAATATTTATTATTTTCTGCCATATTTACACAAAATATTATGTATAGTATATATATACGCACTAGACAAAAAAATAATTTTGGGAAAATTAAGTGCCGCCAAAAAACCTTTAGATTGGTGTTCTACGACCCTAAAATATGTAAGAAGACAGCGAAAAATGTGGTGTCTGCACTATTCTAAATAATAACATATACAGGGTGTTTCCAAGTAAGTTCGAACAATTTTAAGAGGTTGTTCTAGAATTAATTTTAGTCATAATGATTTTTACAGGTTGTTAATTTTTTTTAGTTTTTTAAATATATTTGTTTTTTAAAAGATAATTTAGTCAAATTCAGAACATGAAATGTTTGCAGTTTTCATAAAATACATTATATGTGAAATAATCTACAAAGTAATACGTTTTCCAAGTCATTTAACATTTTAAACATTTTACTCTTTCAAAATTTTTTTTTCGGTGGCTACTGACTCAATTTGATTACTGTTGGTTTTCCCATATTATGAAAAAAATCATATTTGATATCAGCTACTACCCCTATAGCTTTTAATTAATAACAACTCCAAAACTAATTTGGAGAAGTATATGTATATAATTTTCTTTTTTTTTTTCGTTTTCGGGAAAAACTGTTGACTTTAAGAGGTAAACTTAAGAGAAAAAAGTTTGACAATAAGTGATCAACTTAAGTCAGTGGCGTCCGAAAAAGTTTGGGGGTAAAATGTTTCAGAATCCAGAAAATAGCATGATTCTGTAGAATATTTCATATAGTAATAAATTTATTTTATGTTTGAATTTAACATATTTTAATATGAACTTTTATGTTTGAATTTGACTTAAGAATATCCTTCTAACTTTTTCGAATTTATTTGGAAACACCTTGTTTTTTCGGTTTTGCAAAATTGGGTGGTACAAAATAGATTGAAAATAAAAGAGATGGGAAGAAACGTCCATTTCTCTCTCGACGTGTTCTAGCGACTATAGAGGGGGGAGGGTTGACATTTGACACACAGTTAAAGAGGTAAAATATGAATTTTTCAATCCGCAATCACAGTGGATATTTTTTGGAGAAAGTAAATAACGATTTCTTGTTCGTGTGGGGTATCAAGCGAAAGTTTATATAATGCATAACCTAAATACATATTATATAAGGAAAACCTTTTTGACCCTAGCAAACACAACAGACAGATATGCAGTATCGCAAGCAAGGAAGTTTAAGCCTGCTCTGCTGCTTTGTGGTTCAGTTATATACGGTGCTTGCTCTCGTGCTTAAGCTAGTCGTTGTAGGCTAATTTTATTGATACCTTGATATGTGCGCTTTCACGTATATGGTAACTTTGGTATGTTGATTTATAAAGGGTGTTTTTTATAGAGGTATAGAACTTTTAAATGGAATAAAACAAAGATGAATTTTTTAAATTAACATGAAATTTACTTTATTCGAAAGACAACCTTCTGGCTGGCTCGTACGTAGTCTAATCTGGAGGTCCAATTTTCGATGACTTTTTCCAACATTTGTGGCCGTATATCGGCAATAACGCAGCGAATGTTGTCCTCCAAGTGATCAATCGTTTCGGGCTTATCGGCGTAGACTAGCGACTTCACATATCCCCACAGAAAATAGTCTAGCAGCGTTAAGTCGCACGATCTTGAAGGCCAAGTCACGGGTCCGAAACGTGAAACTATGCGGTTACCAAACGTTTTCTTCAATAAATCAATTGTGGCACGAGCTGTGTGACATGTTGCGCCGTCTTGTTGAAACCACAGCTCCTGCACATCATGGTTGTTCAATTGATGAACGAAAAAGTCAGTAATCATGTCTCTATAGCGGTCACCATTGACTGTAACGTTCTGACCAGCATCTTTTTTAAAGAAGTATGGACCAATGATTCCACCAGCCCATAAAGCACACCAAACAGTTAGTTTTTCTGGATGTAACGGTGTCTCAACATACACTTGAGGATTATCATCACTCCAAATACGGCAGTTTTGTTTATTGACGTATCCATTCAAACAAAAGTGAGCTTCATCGCTAAACAAAATTCGCTTATGAAAATCGGGATCAACGGCAATCTTGTTTTGGGCCCATTCACCGAATCTATGCCCTGCTAGGTGATCGTATGGCTTCAATTCTTGCACGAGTTGGATTTTGTAAGCATGCAAACCAAGATCGTTCCGCAAAATCTTCCATAAAGTGAATGGACACATATCCAATTCCTGTGCACGATGGCGGATAGACTGATTCGGGTCTTCCTCTACGCTACGCTCTACAGCAGCTAGGTGATCGTGTGGCTTCAATTCTTGCACGAGTTGGATTTTGTAAGCACGCAAACCAAGATCTTTCCGCAAAATCTTCGATAAAGTGAATGGACACATATCCAATTCCTGTGCACGATGGCGGATAGACTGATTCTGGTCTTCCTCTACGTTACGCTTGCAATGACTTCTTCTGTATGCACTGTACGACGTCTCTGTGGATGCGTATTATCATTTAGAGTAAACGTGGTGCGAAAACGTTCCATAGTTAATCGAGTTAATTGCTCTGATGGACGATTATGTTGACCGTAGAATGGATGTAGTGCGCGATACGTATTTCGAATAGAACCATGATTTTCAAAATAAATTTGCACAATTTGGAAGCGTTGTTCAGGCGTCAGTCTATTCATGTTAAAATGCCAAACCAAGCTAAACATAAATCACTTGCCAGCTGACAAAATGGCCGCCAGTCAAAAAAGTGTTGCCAACTTAAAGTTCTATACCTCTATAAAAAACTCCCTTTATTTTAGTTCTGCTTAGGCTTTTTTTTTGAAAGACTACTCCTATAGAGGAGAAAATCGGTAAAATTACATCTGTTGGTAGTTAGGTGCTTACTGCAAAAATTTATCCAATCTTCGTCTGATATAAGTTTTTTTCCTGATAATAAAATTATAGAAACATCGAAAAGCATGGGAATATTTAAAGATTGCAGGAGTTCAGGAACGTTCGTATAACGAAAACTTGGATACCCTGACTTACGACCAACAAAATTTGTTAGTAAGTACTTGCTTTTGAAATTGATGCAAAAACTTTGAGTAATAGCACCTTTACATATCAATTTTTTTCACTTAATTAATTAAATGACGTCCACAGAATATAATTGATTTTTTCGATTTGTTAAATTTTGAAATGAGTTTTTACTAGCTATATTGCAACAGTGCAGTGGTCCCATAATCACCTCCGATTAGTATGAAACAGAAAAGCAGATATATAGTTGTATTTTAAATAGATATTTTTGTTGTATTAGTTTTTAAGTATTGTTTAAAATCATATAATTTGTTTAATTTTTATATTTTATGTAAAAGTAAATTAGTAATTTTATTTCAATTTAGTCAGGTGTGACTTTACTAATTTCTTTTGCAATAATTTCTATTACTCCTTGTGGAGTTTATTAAGTTTTTAATAGAAACTTGTCAGTATTTAAATTTAAAATACACGGTGGGTAAATAAAGTTAATGATCCCAATTCAATTCTTCTCAAACAATAGATTTTTGAATTATACAGGGCTGGGCAAATGTTTCAAAACAGCTTATTTAAGGACGAATCGAAATTGATAGAGGATCCGGCTTTTCTTTAACCTTTAGAACTATAATTTTTCGACTTTCTTGTGCATTACATATACCAGTGACATCAAATAATCTTCTTCTTTATTTCTATCGCCTGTTTATTCTTGGTTCACTTGTCCACTCATCTGGATTGAGATTGTCATCCCATCTTTTTCAGGAGCATTCTACACTTCCATTTTCCGATTTGTCACTTGCAATTCTGACTACTCTGTCGTCCATTCTGTTAATATGCGCATTCCAATCCTTTTTACGATTCAGTACCCAGTTGTTAATATTTCCTATCTTACACGTGTTCCTACATTTTCACCTCGCTCTCTATCCAAAAGGGGTTTTCCCGTTACCCTTCCAAGTATCTTTTTTTTCAACTGTCTCCAATAGTTTTAGTTTTTGAGGTTTCTGATCTGGTCTCTACAGTATATATCATTATGGGTCTAATTGTTGTTTTATAAATTCTAGATCTGGCTTCAATACCTATATTTTTTAATGCGCCATATCTTATCTTTCAGAGAGTGAGATTAAATATTCTTTTTCTTCTTCTTCATCTTTATTTCTAGGCGAGGTTCCTGTTTTGTTCACTTGTTCTCCAGTCTGAGACCAGATTTTCATCATATCTTGTTCAGCGGCATTTTTACTCTTCCAATTCCCGATGGTGATTTGTCATGTGTCATTCTGACTATTCTTCTGTTATCCATTCTGTTGATGTGCGCGTTCCACTGAGTCAGCACCAAGTTGTTAATATCTATCTTACATTTTACTTCACTCTCTATCAAAAAAGATTTTTCGCGCTATAATTCGAAGAATTTTCATTTAACGTAATTTTTTGTTTTTGAGGTTTCTGGTCTGGTTTCTGAAGCATATATTATGATCGATCTTATTGTTGTTTTATATATTCTAAATCTGGCTTCAATACCTATACTTTTATTGCGCCATATTGTCTCGTTCAGACCTCCTGCTATTTGTGTTGCCCATGTTGTTTGTTCTCTTACTTCTGCTCAACATAACCAAAGCTTGAGATCTCTATATCTCTCTATACTAAATTTTATTTCTTGTTGAATTATTTCCCCGTCAAACATTTCGTTTTGAAAGCGGAAATGACTATGTTAAAAGGTATTATTGTACGATTGAATAAGTATAAAAATCACATAGTATAATATGTTAATCTTTTGTCTCTCAGTTGGTATCATAACGTTGAAGAGGAGCGGACTCAGCTGGTATTTGCTTTCTGAGCCCCCCATCTCATCTGGCTTAGATGAGATTTACCATGATATTTTGTATTAATAAGATTGTGTGGAATTTGCTTATTATAAAGGAGGAACGAAACATTTTTCAGCCGAACAGAGTCGAACGCCTTGACTAGGTCGATAAAACACAGAGGAGCTGGTTTGTTGAATTCAATTGATTTGTCTGTTAATTGTCTTAATACAAAAATGGTAACCATAGAAGATTTTCCTAACCCTGAATCCTTTCTATTCCTCTACCCGAGAAATTAGATTCTTTTATTCGCTATTACCTTTTTTGCAAGTTTATATTCAGTGCTCAGGAAATTTATTCCTCGGCATTTCGCGGGTACTTTCTTATTTTGCTGCTTAAACTTGAGAATAGTGGCACTGATTCGCTATTCATCGGGGATTTTTTGGTGATAAAGCATTTTTTTAATCAAACTAGTTAACTGCTGTAGTAGGCTTTGTCCACCGTATTTTAATAGTTCATTTGAGATTTTATCTTGCCTTTTTTGTTTTTAAACTTTTGTAGAGAAAACTGTACATTGAACATTTCGATTTGAATATTCTCAATGACTTCTATTTCAGAGTGTTTAATTCGTCGTTTGTGCTTACCACAGCTTGGTTAGATGGTTGGCCCAGTTTTCTTCTTTCATATTTTTTCTTTACGATCTAATTAATCGCCATATTTGTTATTGCAATCTATAGAACCCACTTTCCATGCATTTTGAGAATATTTACCAATACTGATTTTTTATGCTTGTTACCAAAGTCGTAGCTTCATTGCTGATTCTTTTATACTCCTCGTATAAGTCCGATGTTTTTGTTGTTCGACATTTTTGTTATGCTTGTTTCTTCTCCTTGGATTTTTGTTTAAGTTCTGGGCTGAACCAAGGTGTACCTTGCGTTCTTACTTACTGTTTAAGTGCCAAATACTTCATATACAGTGGTTCTAATGTTACCCTTTTTTCCCGTGATTTATATCTTCCTTTTGTGATATTGGGTTTATTTAGATTTTTAATTTTAATGAATTTTTTGTCTTCAGCATTGTAATCTCTTTGTTTTCCTAGAGAAGTTCTAACAAAAGTGTTGAAAATGCCGGCTTCTTGAAAAATTGCACAAAAAAAGTAGTCTTAGAGAAATTTTCTTATTCCGCTTTAAAATAGATTTCCGGAAGCGAATTTAATACAGTTTGCCAGTTTTTGGCTTTTTATCTAAAATTATTTTTAAAATCTTTAATTTTTTTTTACAATACCGAAGGAATAAGGAAAATTTGTGTCCCTGTGAGGAATATTTAAATCTTATCAGAAATAGTTTGAGAGAATCTATTAATTTTCTTATCGATAATAGTGCAATAGTTGAAATATTACAATTTTCGTCCTTTAATAATAATAATTCAAGATACAAAAATTAAATTTTATTAAATTTTTAAACAATCGTTGATTACTTGTATATTTGGGGACTCCCTGTTTGATCTTGAATATCTTGATAATGCTAAACTTTCACTTTCTTTCATATTTCTTTATTGGCGGTTACATAAAAAATGACAATGACCGTTTTTATACCTTTGTTACGTTATACTTTCTTTTAATAATAAATTGTTTCTAACATATCGGAAATATGATGAAATTATATTTTTAATAAATGTAAAATTATTGACCTATTTATTATTAATTTGTCTATGAAATATTCTGTTTTAAAGTTATTAGCTCTGAGTCAGAAATAGCTCGACTATATCTTAATATAATTTATATACAATTTATTAGCAAAATGTCCTCAAGTTGTAGGTTTTCAATTTTTACATAATATTTTTCTTTCCAACGCTTTCATGGAAATTATGTTACTTGTGGTAAGTTACTATTAACAGTCATAGTATTCTCTGAAATGAGTGCTGAAACAATTTAAAGATATGAAATTTTAAAAAGTGTTAACAGAATTCGAGTAGAGATAAAATAACCACTAGGTTCACTTGGCTTCGTACCAGTCTAATTTTCGGAGACCTCGACACAGTGCCGATTTGTGACTGTCTAGACAGGTAGTGTGACAAGATAAAGGATCATTATAAAACATGTAAAACAATATTTTCCTTACCTATAATGAAGGTAAGAAGAATTTAAATTTTTTTTTTTTGTAAATATTACAATTTAGCTAACATAGAAAAGCTAAAAACATACATTATTCATGTATTAATGAGACCATCTATTTTCTTACCACGTTTCGTCACAACACATATACAAAACGAAATAGTTTATATGTTTCCTCGTTTTCTCACACGCGCACAACCAACTATATATTTTTAAAATTTCATTTCCTCTTTGTTTTTCCGTTTTCTAATCCGACAATGGCCATTTCAATTCTTTTACCAACTTTATTTGTAGTCATAGCGGCAAATAAAATGACTTTTGGTAACAAAACAAAAACACGAATTTCGACATAACAAAAGTAATGATACTTCTTCTAGTCTTTCTTTGATTTATTTAATAGCATTCCAGCCATTTAGTCTTTGACACAAAGCTCGTCACAGATGAATGCGAAAAATAATAATACATAGTTCTATCTTTCTCGCTCACATGTAAGCCCCTTCAGTTATGTTAATAAGTAGCACAATTTTATGTTGCCTATTACAAAAAATCTACGTATTTTAAGCTGTTGCTTTGTCGTCAGAAAGCCAAATTAATGATATGGAAAAGGAAAAACAATTCAAGAAAGTTTAAAGTAAAATTATATATATATATATATATATATATATATATATATATATATATATATATATATATATATATATATATATATATATATACATATATATATATATATATATATATATATATATATATATACATATATATATATATATATATATATATATATATATATATATATATATATATATATATATATATATATATATATATATATATATATATATATTTAATTTAATTTGCCATAGTACTGTGGCATTACCCTACGAGTCACCACTTTCTCGAAATGTATCGCCCCAATTATTTTCGGAAAAAATTCGGTGTTACAGCGAGGGCCACTACGTTAAGTTTGCGAGATTTTTATGTTGACAATATGGTGAATTTTGTACTTTTGATTTAAAAAACATAAATATCATTTTTATTTTCTGAATTTATCCAATCAGAAGAAATAAAAACGGAAATAAAGAAAATTTTTGTCACAGTTTACAAGTTATTTTTTTTATAAAAGAAAACAAAAAACCATCTCGTTCAGCTTTAAAGTTATTTAAAAACAACTATTTTATGAAAAAAAAATCTTAAAATAACAAAAAAAAAATTAAAAATAAATAACTAAAGCTGAAGCTCTTTTTTTGAAAATGCTTGTATTTATATGCCTTACAACAGATCAACAGTAGTCTCTTAGCACAGTCTTGTCCCAAAAACCTTCTTATTTTTACTTAAATACTTTTAGATGTAGATGAAATCACTCACCATGTTTATGTTTCCAAAGTTGTACGGGAAAAATCCAGATGAGAATGCAAAAAATTTTAAGGGATACGTTCCCAATTCTGCAATAAACTTGCAACGATCACTTGATAATTGTAATTTTTTATTACCTAAAAATTCCTAAATGACAAGTTTGAAATCTTTTTGATTTGAGAACCCACAATTTTTGCTTCGTTTGATTTAGCATCTGAAAAATTCGTAATCATACTACGTAACTACATAAACGCTGGAACTGTCTTCCCAAGTATAGTTTTGTCACCGTCACAATACATATACAAAACGAAAAAATTTAAATGTTTCCTCGTTTCCGCACACTCGCTCAACCAACTGTATATTTTTAAAATTTGTGACGGCGAGACTACTTGCCATTTCCATTTTTTTTCCTTTTTTAAATCAGGCAATGACCATCTCGATATACTTCAAAGTTATCTGGAAAGAAATTCAGATAGAAATGCAAAAAATCAATTTTGAGGGACATGTTCACACCCATTCGTTCGCAATTCTGCAATATATTTACAGCTATCTCTTGAACATTGTAATTTTTTCGACCAAAAGTTCTTAAATGTCAATTTTGATATTTTCCTGATTTGAGGATCCACAAATTTTCCTTCATTTGATTTAATGTAATAAAAGTGAAAAAGAAGAGGAAATTTTGAAAAAAGATGAAGAAGAATCAAGTGTTAGTACCCGCCACTAAAACAATTCTAAATATTTTAAAAGAACAGTTCATACATCCAAATGACGTCCAAAAGATTTAGGAACTTTTACTTATTGATCCCCGATGCGCCTTACATTATGTGAATTTATTCGAAACATAAGAATTCGTGATCCAAATTTTAGTAGAATAATTTTGTTTACTGGCGAAGCGTGTTTTATAAGATCTGGAGTTACCAACCTGTACAACGAACATGTTTTTGCGGATCAACAACATAACTTTGGAATAAATGTTTGAGCAGGTACTATTGATCGCTACCCTATAGGTCCGATTCCATCCAGACTGGATCAATGGAAATATTTATCTAATTTTTTTTTCAAAGCACATTATCAGCCTATTTTACTTCGGCGAGAACTATGGTATGTGCTTGATGGTCACCCTACGAATTTTTCCATTGCTGCATATAATCAAATTCACAAAAGTTGTATATGAGAAATTTGTCCCGTTATCTTTTATGTTAAAAATAGACAAATTTCAATGAGTAAAAATCAAATTATTTTATTTAGTTATTTTAAATTGAGCTTCTTTATATTGACAAAACTATTTGCAAATTTAATAAAATTGCGACACCTTAATAAAAAAAACTTGATTCTAAAATTTCTCTAAATTACATAAACAAAATGTATAATATTTGATTAGATAAAACTACGTGCAGCCGTTGTTAAAATGCGTATGTTTACTTTGAAGTTCGTATAATAAGAAATTTACATAATAAATGTAGTGAGTAAATTAAGACCAATATTTCTTTTTAATTATTATCCATTAATACACAGTTTTTTTTCATATCTTTGTGTGGAATTGTCGAAATATGTCGGTTTTATGAATCTTTTAATTGTAATTAATCTATTTTAATATTTGGTTTGCTTGATACAATATATAATTGATTCTACGAAACCGAGCTGATAAAATAAAACTACCTAAAATGTAAAAAGTCTTACGTTTTTGGACACACTAGTTTTCGGCCTAAGAGAGGGTATATCAGAGTATAAGTTCCAGTCACCGTTATTACTGATTTAACTTGCCGAGGCATGTAGTTAGTCAACTTCTTATCATAATCCAGTGAAAAATTTTTCAATATTTTAACTATGTCTACACTTACAATTAGTTGTTTTAGAGTACTAAACCTTCCCTAAACCCTAGAAATTTTCAGTAGAATTAGCATTAGGCGAAGAATAACGCCACTCCGTGGCAGTAATGCCTTTCCTCTTTTCCAGTCCTCACAAAGTAAACTTTTAGTATCTATGAGTTAATGTCGGATCCAAACCAGTATTCAACATTCTTTATTAAACAGTTTTTATAAACTCTTTTCATTTCAAATCTATGGAATGAAAAGCGTCCTCAGACATGCACTTTCACAGGGTGTTTATTGACACAAAATAAAAATTCGTCAGTAAAAATAATGTTTGATTGGTCTCTATCGATGTTCTCTTGTTTTTGGATATGGTTTTTAGATAGTAAAGGTTTTTGCCTCATTGTTCTACACTTAATGTTAGTTTCATGAAGTCTTCGTCCATAGTATTTAAGCTAAAACGTTTTTTTTTTCGA
This sequence comes from Diaprepes abbreviatus, assembly GCA_034092305.1. Lineage (NCBI taxonomy): Eukaryota > Metazoa > Arthropoda > Insecta > Coleoptera > Curculionidae > Diaprepes > Diaprepes abbreviatus. The sequence continues at coordinate 3,861,085 of JASJET010000125.1, read as the reverse complement.
GCGAAAATAATTCATCCTTGTCGCAGATTAAGATGTGTTTTTTTTAACATTAGATCAATTACCTTATTTTGATTCTATTTTAGTCGACATTTTTTCGCGACCATATTTTTCCTCTTTTTCTCTGAAAGCTACCGACTTTTTTTTATATATTTTGCAACGGTAGTATAAGTAATTTTAGTGCAATTCTCAGACTTGCACTGCTTCGAATCTTTTATGAGTTTTCACACTGACTATAAATATGTCTGATAAACTTTAGAAATATTAAACAATTCACTTTCGATGTACACTCCGGAGTGTCGAACGTATCAAGTAAACAGCCCCAAACGAGTATGGTATTGAAATATAGAGTAACCGGTTTTTATGGAACAAATTGTAGATCACAAGTTCGAAGCTTGTGAGAGACTAATCTCAGGCGAAGTTCTTGAGATCAATCAACCTATCATCTTTTCTGTTAAAGTTGACATAAAAACTGATTGAAACGCCCATATGGGAAACCTCTCTACATGAGAGGGCAATTATATCCCAACCAACATGTCTACCAGTCAGAAAAAGCTTGGGAGTCAACTCTACCTTACCTGGTATGGAGAATAGATTCTGCCATCGATAAACATCGGTATCGATAGCCAAGGGACGCAGGAAGGAATTCTCTCCCCTCTTTTGTGGAATCTTGTGGTCGACGAAATTCTGGTAAACCTCAACCACCAAGACCATTATACCCAGGGGTATGCTGAGGATATTGTCTTACTCATCGTGGAGAAACATGGGGAAATAATATCGGAAGTTATGCTAGGGGCTCTAACTATAATGAAGGATTGGTGCACTAAGGAGCATTTTAAGGAAAATCCTGGAAACATCACACTCATACCTTTCACTAAAAAAATAAATTTAGGCGAATTAGTACTACCCACTTTCTTCAATACACAACTGCAGATGAGCCCGGATGTTAAGTACCTGGATTTTACCCTGGACGCAAAACTTACTTGGAACTCGTTATTGCAGAAAGTTATCTCTAAAGGTAAAATGCAGAACTACTAAAATTCCTGTCTCAGGTCTTATTCCAGTAAAGATAACTCAATAAACAGCAAACAGGTAAAAAATAAAGTCATAAACAACTAAAATCAAACACTAGAACAATTTTAAAAAATTTTCTCCTGAAAATCCTAAAAGACGGACTAAATAAATTGGAATAAAAAAACTACTGTTCCTTTAGTTGCTTTTAAAAGAAAGAGTAAGGTCAAGGTTACCCACCCTCCTTTAGGCATGTTCAAAATTTAAAAAGACCTATGCATGCTCCTTGGTAACAACAGTCGGATGAAATTTTCAGCTCAAAATTAAATAAGTAACCCAATCGTATTTTTTAAATTAAGGGAGTATAATTTCCGCCTGTAAAATACATGGGCTACAATAAAAGAAAAATATTTCTCTCCAATAAAATTATCGATTTCCTGAAAGTTTGGGGACTTTACATACTAGTTATCGCACCGAATTGACGACGGTAAAGCAACTTATGAAATAAAAGTTATAACATCCCAACAAAATATACAACTTATATAATTCCTCAATAGGTGGTGTATTGATGGAAAGTTTATAACGTCAGTAGACACAAAGGAAAAACATTACCAGGGATGAAAATTAAACTAGAACATGGGGAATATTAATTAATCTATGACGATTAATACATAATAGATTCAAATAATAAAGTCAAAACAGCTCAAAATGAAATAATGCAAGAAGCCAACACCTTCAAAATAAACTTCGGATAATTTCCTCAGTGACAGAAAATCTAACACAAAGAGAAAACAATATCATAAACCAAACCAAATCTGCAGGAATAATCAAAGGAGTTTCAAGTAAACTAGCATACGAAAGGATAACAGGAAGAATTATCCTCACATAGTAGGCAGGAAAACCGAGATTTATCTGAAAAAAATACTAGTAAGTACAACAACAATAGAAATAAATACAACCTCCCACTAGCGAATACCAAGCAGAATAATATAAATATGAATCAAATAGTTAAAACATAAAACCGTTATTTTGTAGTGCAAGAATGTAGCCAAAATTCAGGAAATTGAAACTACGGAAATTTGTAGTAAGATTAAAATATAAGTAACCAACAAAGTATTTATGAGAGATACTTATAGAAAAGGATATCATGTTTGATCATAGTGACAATAACGTAAGTATTTGTAAAAAATGGTAAAATTAATTTAACTAGCCAAGGTAAATTTAAATTGGCATGTGAAACGTGACACTAACTGAATACGATGGGTCATTTTCTATAACCAGACGAGCTCTCACACATCGGCTCAAACAAGTGATCTTTTGAGCACTCAAAACGTGGTACTGATGGTTCATCCACAGTGACAAAACTGCTTTTCGGATTGAATCCAAAAAATATGCCCAAGTAAATTCATCATATTTTTTAAAATAATAAAGCAATTTCAATAATAAACATAAGTTACATGTATATTTGAAAAACTATTTTAATTCTCAATCAACTAAAAAAACCTTATAAAATAAGAACAGACGTACTCTGTTTCAATAAGCGCAGAATGCAAAGAAATACCAGGAAAAGGCAGTGCATCATCCCTTGCAGATCGGTTTCAAACTAATTGGTTCTCGTCATTACAGGGTAGGCAAAAGCACCTAAACATAACAAAACGAATCCTTTAAGAAACTTATATCAGACAAAATATGAAGGCTTATACATGTAGCGCCATCTCTCAACATTCCAAGCAATCTGACTATTTAATCTCATAATATACTAAATGCCAACTGCGAAGTGGTATAATAATATTTATTTTTGTTATTTGAGAAATATAAATGGCAACTCTCGTAGGAGTGATTTATTTTCATTCATGTCTTACGTTGCCAGTGGCATTCATGATGAAATTTAATCTTTTTTTTTATATTTTTACCATAATTAGCCGTGTAAAGTTGGCTGAAGTTGTATTCATTTGGGGAAAATATACACAGGTCTGTGTAATTAACTTATTTGTACTCTAAAGAGCTTTAAAGATGCATGCGTCTATACATATAAAACGTCTGATATATCTTTTACAAAATATATAGTGAAAAGATTCTTGATATTTGAAGGCTGTCTATACAGATTTATTAAAAAAAAAACACCAATTGTTACCTGAAATATATTTACTTCAAATATTGTCATCATTAATACCCAATTAATCTAAGAATTAAAACAAAGTCTTTCATATTATTTGCAACCTTGTCTATTAGAAAGTCAAACAATAAGAAATCATTATAGGTATGGTTAATAGAATATTTACAAGAACTTGATGCAATAGCTCGCTGTATAAGTGCAATATACAAGAAAAAATGTGTTCACTACCAAGAACATATTTATGTTCTTTAGGACAAATTCCTTACAGCAAATGTAACGATGCAATAATTTATGCAAAACTAACACTTATATGCGTCGAGAAAAATATATTTAATTATTCTTATATGAAAGAAAATGCTGTGATGTTGTTTCTTAAACAAATTTTCGAGAAATAGTTTTCATAAGCATTCGACCCTAAAGGGTTCGAGCGAGATATACAAACTTAACAAAGCCGAATTATTGGGGGCACTAGATAAGTTTCCTCCCTAAAAATTAAGTAAAAACTTATGGTTTCTTTAGTAATTTTTCATTATCCTCCTTAACTTCAACTCATTTATGTTACCTGTCTGTCAACGACTTCATTCCATGAGAACAATATGATTCCTGTTGGTCATCAGCATATTGTATACATCAATGTCCTCTTTCAACTGGAGAGTCAGCTTATACAGGTTATACTAACACAGAGCAGATTAAACTTTCATTGTTTTGCGAGAACTAGGACGCTTTTGATCAATACTAGCGCGTAATTTTGTAAATGTATTACGTAAATTATAGATAGACTTAGCCAATGGCTCTCATGCACTCGAATTTCATAGGGATGGAGCTCTGTGTGGGCGTTTTCCATGTTGTTGAGCCCTAGGTATTTATATTTTCCATAAATTTCTACATTGTTTCAGCTTTTGCAAGTAACACTGACTTTTGCATTGCCTTATACAGGTGTTAGTTAAGGCCCAATCCCTTGATATTAACCAGAATACTATTCGGAACTAAGCCTATTGTTTGCCTTCACTAAAATGAGATCTGGCCTGTTATTTGCGGCTGTTCAATCTCAGAACAGCTTGAACTCATTATTTTCTAGTATTGGTTCCGAACGGTATTTATAGCATGACCCTTTCTCTACCTGAAACAGTTTAAATTTCTTTACCGGGGATGATCTTGGCGGCTGAATCGTGTCTCTCTCTGTACTCTGATGCGGCCAATGCTTTACATCCCCCTGTTATGCGCTAGATTGTCTCTGATACTCGATATATATGTCGACATTGGTCATTCTGGGTCGCGGGAAACATTTGTCCTAACTTCAACTATTAGGTGACGTTAATTTTTCGATATTTTCTTGGTTGACTTCATTTGTTTATTGTTCATGAAGGGATTTCTGTAGCCAGACTTGAAGCGTCTCTTGGTCTGGTTGGTGATGAGAAGTTAGTTCACGCCCCTTAATAGCAGCGGTTTTGATCTGTCGGTCATGGGTTACTTTTATTCGAGTATTGCCCTTCGGCATGTACTCAACTCTGCTTGGTACCAAGAGACAGAGTCTATGAAATCTTAGGACGATTGTGTGCGGATCTTTTTTTGAGACAGAGAATCTTTATGGATCTACTATATAGATTCAAATTTTATTTCTTGATTTAAATGATGTATCCAAGTCTCAATGCCTGCCACAATCTTAAAGAACAAGTCAAGGTCGGCATTCAAAGATTCTCTCTGAGTAGTTTTTGTTCGGGTGTCAATAGTCTTGAAATCCAGGTTGTTGCAATTTTACTTGTGCCTAGTTAGCCATGTAAAATTCTTAAAACACTTTGTTCAGATAGATTTAATGTTTTATAGTTAGGGAGCTGGTGGCAATATCCATACGATAGTTTGAGTGTAGTCGTGTCTAAAAATTTGTAATGATTTTTTAAATAACAGCGTTTGAAAATTGCAAAAAGAAAACTGTCGTAAATCATTTGAATATGTCAGCGTTTCATATATCGCATTAAGGAAATGCCACGAAGTACAAAAATAAGCTTGGCTGACACCTAAAATCATTAAATTCAGTTACCATGTTTTCAAAAAATTTGGGAAAAATCAATATTTTCTTAAAACTGACATCTTTTACCGCCTCGACAAAGCAGTATCGGGCTTAAATGGACTTATCTTGACGTTAAGAATCTGTCAGCCAACATTGTAAAATTATTTTTCGGACATCCTGTATATATATATATATATATATATATATATATATATATATATATATATATATATGCCAACTAAACCGAGAGGTTTAAGGCACTTTTGTGGGACTACAGTTAGAAAGCCCATGTCCTCCATTAGATTCATAAACTTTCAATTTTACCACCCTTCAAAAATGATAACCAACCTCATATTAGGAATGAAAAGGAGGGCAATTAAACTTACTCATCCAGACTTTAGAAATGACAGCTTACAACTGCTCGAAACAATTTTCTTACAAAATTCATGCCGGCTCTCTATGATCAATAAATTCTTATATAGCACACAATATGACATACTACATAAATACACAAATAACTCAATTATCACTACCAGTTGAAAACAACAATGCGGTTCAACAATCTACCTACATGTTGCTTCCCTACATTCAAAATTTAACTCCTAGACCTAAAAAAGTTTTCCAAAATGGAACTTCCATCAAAATTGCGATCAAACAAATTAAACCAATCGCGCTACTCTACTCTAGAACAGAAACACCTATCTCACTGAAGGAAAACTGGAATATTATTTATAAGATCCCATGCCTAAATTGTGACCAAGTTTATACAGGCCAAACTTCTAGAAATCTTTCAGGTAGAATAAGTTGCCATAAAAGCGATTTTAACAGAGGAGTGTTTTCTTGTGTTATTGCGAAGAATGTGCTAAATAAGGGTCATATAATGAACTTTGAGAGACCGAATATCCTAGCAAAAGAAAATAATTTTCATAAAAGAGGCTTGGTTCCCATAAACGACGAACCACTTTTCATGAACAAAAGAGCAGACATAGAAAACCCCAGTATAATATACAATTACTTATTACAACTAGAAATCAATGAAAATCGTTCCCACACTGTTCAATTTTCTCAGTCGGACACTGTTTAGCCACTGTTCTGACCATTACTATCACACTTGTCCAACTGAGTGCGGAGACCGCCTTTCTTGATATCTAAATTGCATTATGCTTTGATGGTTATGACTGATTTCAGTCAAAATTTCCATTTTCATCGGTTTTCCGCTTAATAACATAATACTTTTCAAGAATTGTCACCCCCGCTCCCAGAACGATTGCCTGTTCGTGGTCAGTATAAATTTTACGGGCTTTTAGCGTCAACTGTCGAGTATATATATTATATATATATATATATATATATATATATATATATATATATATATGCATTTTTCTTGCAAAAAACTTCATAAAACACGTAATAATGAACAAGTCGGAATTAAATTTGACACACAATGGTAATTACTATCAAAAATTACTAAACAACGTAGTCAGTTCTTTTTATCATTGGTAGGTAGATTTTTTTAGTATCCCGGTTATTTAAAATAAGGAAATTACTAACAGTTTCCATCAAGGGCAGGTTCATAATAAGAAAACATTTAAATTTAGTTTTTCAAAATGCTTGAAGTGTTTTGACTGTAAGTTAATGCAATTATATCTGTAAATCTCGTTAAAATATGTACGGACCCAATAAACTTAATTAGGCCCAAATTTTATGCAAAACGCCAGTTACGCATTAAAAGACTGATATAATTTAATTTTAATTTCTTTCCATTATTATTTTTTGGCTTTATTTATTTCAAATAATACTTGTCGTTGAATTTCAATTAAATTATACAACTTAATCCCTTAACGTTATCCTGTATAAATGCTCGGTATTTAAAATTCTTGTTTTCCAAATGAGCGTTTTAAAATAATTATTTAATTTAATCGAAATATGGAGCGTTTAAAGTGATTGGACGCTATATGGCGAAATTGAAACGAAAATAAAAATAGCCGAATTTTCGTAATATGCCTAAATTATGTAATTTTGATCTATTTAATGGCCCATTTAGGCAATTTGTTAATTACCTTTACCTAAGGCGAATAACATAGGCGATTTAAATATAATTGGTTTAAAATTAAATAGACAAATTGGAGATTTATTTATGCTACTAGTAATACGAGTACATATAACGAAGAGGTAAAATTTGTTTGGTAATCTTCAAAATTACCGAATCAATTCCAAAATTTGTTATTAAAAAGGAAATTTTTGATGTTTGTATATAGGCAGTATTTTTTATAGTTTTATAAAACGCGAGTAGTGAAAATGAGGCTAAAACTAAGGAAAATCAGAAAATAGACACAGAAGTAAACTACAAAATGGTTCATTCACAATTTCTATCTATCAATTCATTCTTTGTTTACAAGCCATTTCAAGTTGACGTGTCAATTTTTATACAAGGGAGAAAACCGAATGTCGTGCAGTGATAAAATTCTTTGTTTTGGAAGGTTTATCAGCAACAGACATTCATATAAAAATGGTAAAAGTGTTAAAGGAATCTCCTCCTTCATTTCAAACTTTGCATCGATGGGTTTTAGAGTTTAAACGTAGTCGTACAAGTGTTGAAGATGAACCACGTAGTGGACGTCTAAAAAGTTCAACAACACCAGAAATCATTGTGCAAGTCTATGATATTGTTTGTAAAGATCCAAGTGCGACTAAGCGTGAAATTGCTGATACCATAGGCATCTCGGACGAATGAGTACTCTATATTTTATACGAAGAATTACGTATGAAAAAGTTGTTCGGATAGATAGTGCCGCACTCGTTAACAATTCAACAAAATCTGAATCAAAAACAAATTTGTAAGCATAATTTGGAGCATTTTGAGCAGAATAAAACCGATTTTGTGCATCGTTTTGTAACTGTCGATGAGACTTAGATTTACCATCTTGATCCTAAACTGAAACAAGAACGTTTACAGGGGACTGAAGCTGGTTGTTCAGCTTCAAAACAGGTCAAGTCAGAACGATCGGTAAGAAAAGTTATGGCATCAGTTTTTTTGGTATTTAAAAGGGATTTTTTGTTGATTGATTATCTTGAAAAAGGAAAAACAATTAACTCTGAGTATTATTGCAATCTTTTGGACCAGTTGGATAAAAAAGTTCATGAAAAAAGACTCGGCTTACAGAAGGAAAAATCATTTTTCATCAAGACAATGCATGTCCTCACACAAGTGGTTTGACGATGGCTAAATTGAAAGAATTAAAGTACGAATTGCTTGAACACCCACCGTATTCACCAGATTTAGCTCCCTCCGACTACTACCTCTTCAGGAATTTGAAACAATTTCTTCATGGAAAGGGTTTTTCGTCGAATGAAGAAACTATTGCAGCCGTGCAACATTATTTTGCAGAGCTTCAGGAAAATCATTACAAAGATGGTATAACGTTATTGGAGGATCGTTGGAATAAGTGTGTTGAAGTTGAGGAAGATTATATTGAATAAAAAAACTAATTTCATTAAAAAAATACACATTCTTTGATTTTCGCTTTCTAAACTTTTCAACCAACCTGTAGTTACCATATGCTCAGCAGCAAATAAAAATTTGTAAAATGGAATATCGATTATGCTATTTACTAGTCTAATATCTGATCATAAAAGGATTCATAATGAAACTTACATTTAGACAGTGCACATTTTCTTTACTTTTCAATATTGTCAGTATGAATGGATTAAAATTTTGACCACAAAAAAGAAAGATACTATAAACTTAACTGGAAAAACTTACTATTCTATAATTGAAGTATTCTCTTTCTGCAAATTACTGATGCTTCTATGTAAGGAACCCAATAGCATCTATATTTTATTGATTATATATTGATAGTGAAGATAAAAGTCTGGTTTAACATCCAGGTTATAACCTAGATTACTATTGTGAAGAGTCTTTCCAAAATCTGTCCGTTCAAATTGTAGTTACAAAAGAGTGGTTACTTTGTACGATAAAAAGTCATTACGTTACATTTTTTCAAGTTTAGATTTATTTGTTCCTAATACAAACTCATATATCGTATTGCAAACCTAGATTACTTTTGTGAAAAATCTTTCCAAAACCTGTCTGTCCAAACTGTAGTTATAAAAGGGTGGTTGCTTTGTATGACAAAAAGTGATTACTTTACATTTTTTTAAGTCTAGATTTATTGTTTTCTAATACAAACTCATATATCCTGTCTGAATCTTCTGGAAAACTTATAAAACAATTCACTGAATAAACTGGTATAAACAACTTTATTTCATCACATAAGAATAAAGTTAACTAGAAAATGATTTGATAAAGATAAAAATGACCTTGTAGGACATCCAAAATGACATATTTCATGCGATACAAAACCACACTTCGCACTCGTGTATATGAAACTCATCTTTTATGAAGTGTGTTACAAAATCAACCACTTCAGTTTCTCAGCTAGACTTCAATAAAAGTATCTAATGCCTTACTAAGGTCGGCGCATGCAGTATTAACTTGAAATCCACTTTCCAAAGCACTCGACACAATTTGTGTGAAAACAGTCATGACTGTAGATCTGTCTCTACAATTTGTTCAAGAAGCTCAGGAATTATATTTATGATAGATACAGATCTCTAATTTTTATTATCTGAATGATCTCCACTTTATATAATTATGTAATTGGTTCCACTGTTCATAAAAAACACCACTTTTCAGGAACCAGCTTAAAATTAAATAGCTAGGTTTGAGAAAATAAGTTCATTTAATCAAAAATCTAGATGGCATATCAGGTCTTTTATGCCGGTTGAAATTTAAATTATTTTCAAAAATTTTCCGAGAATTATTGAGTAATGACTGAAATGTTGAAAGTATTCAATATTTAGAGTAGAAATATTAATACTGACGATATTAGGTTTATAGACATCAATGTCGCTTAAAAACATCTACCTATCTATTCCTACTTGTTCGGTTAAAACTACATAGTTATGAAATCAATTTATTTCCCTGTTAAGTTAATAAAGTTACAAAACTCCTAATATTACTATTTGTACTCTAATATCTTTCGATGTACTATTACTCCAGTCAAATAAGCGAAAAAAAACCTAGTTCGGGACACTCATTCGTTCAGGCAGAGACCCAGATTTTCGGGTAAATATAGGCCTATAGAAATAAAACGTATATGTTCTCTGTGCGATATTTTGTGTCATAAACTTTTTGAAAACAATTAAAGGTCGAAAAATGCATTTTTTGCACTTTTTTGCTTACCAGCAAAAACTAAAGAAATTTTTCGACAAAATGGAATAGCCAACTTCATTAGAAAACCAATATCATTTTTACCTTGTAAACAAATTAAATAATTTTTTTGTTTTTGCCGATAAAAAAATTCTGTTTTCATATTTGGGAAGCTGGCATTTTTAAAATAATTTACTTTCAAAACTTATTACTATGTTTAACTATGAAAATCCTAAAAACATAGTAATTTTTCAATGTATCATATATTGCTATAATATGTATATATCACGGTAGCAAACAATACTTACGTATACAGATTTTTCTTACACGCAATGTAATGAATATTAATGTTTTATAACAATAATTTAATTATTCAATTTTTTCGACTAATAACCATGTTTGCCAATAAAAATAGCACAAAAACTATTGATTTTTAATGAAAAAATTGTCTGGGAAAAAATGTTTAAAGAAATTAAATGTTTAATTTATAAACAGATAAATAAATAGTATGCATATTTGTAATGTACGCAGAAAGGCACCATAAATTAAAAAAGAATCATCAAAATCCGTCAGCAACTTTCGGAGATATAGCCAATGGTAGAAGGGCCCCTATCCTCGTAAGTGTGATGTGAAAGGTAAGGTGAATGGCGATGAGAATGGCGATGTGAACTTTTTGACAGTAAAAGCCGTATTCTTAAAAAGCCAATGTTGCCAAATATGAACGTGCTAAAACCCGAGAATTTCAAAAAATAAAATTGATGACAGATTGAATTGAGCTGTCAGACCGAAAATGTTCGTAGTATATTTTGTTGTCATTTTAGGCAAAAAGTAGTTTTGGTACTTTAAATTAATCGTCAAAAGTAAAAAAAAATACTGCTGTTGTTATTTTTGTGAAGTTATTGATTGTCATTACAATATTAGTACTTTGCCTGGATTAAATTTATCTTAAATTGACACTCTAAAACTGTTAAACAAAAATGCGTACAAAGAGCCAAGTACTTGAAGATTCTAATATATAAAGAAAAGGGGATATCAAAAAAAGCAGCAATCATATATACAAAGTAATATACTGACAGTAACTGCAGAAAGTCAGCACTGATAAACCTTAAAACGGTGGAAATTACAACTCTACGTAGTATGATTAAGAGCCATCATCCCTATGCACTATGGAAACTATCCAATCAGTTATTTATTGTATGAATTCACAAAGTGTCCAGCCTCTTACTGCAAGATGTTCTGTCCTGACAAGTAAATTTGAAAGAAAACCTGAAACTTCAACGAAGATAGTGGAACTGTTTATGACCAGGGATCGAAACCAAAAGCATGACAGAATATGTCCATTAAAGATACTGGCGGATCTCACATTCAACTTTAAATATATATATTTTTTTATTTTATAAAGATTTGTAGAGGCTTGAAGATAAAATGTACCATAAATAAAGTTTTTATGCTGAAGGACATTCGTTGGTCTGTAGGGTTCATATTTATATGTCTCGAAAAATTATAATCATAATACTTATTTAATTGTAGTGTCGTATAGTGTTCAACACAGTCTAATTAAGTTAAGTGCTGTAGTTAACATAATTTAAATATAAAATTTGTTACTTATATAAATAAAAGTTTCAGATAGCTTACAAATTGTGATGTCTCAAATTTATTATAAGTCGCGTCGTGAAAAGAATTATGTTAGATTTAACTGTTTAAAACTAAGATACTCAGCTGTTATAGACACAAGTATTTATGTTAAATCCATAAGCAGAACTGGCCCTAGAAAAAAACTTTTAAATAGCACACTCACACAATTGAGTTATGAACAGAATCTCCTGTAATAATTTTATATGTCTGTAATCTCAAATTTACTTAATATTTGCGACATATTCTAAGGATATTTTTCTAAAAAGTTTGAAAATATTAAAAATATCGGGGTACCACCTAATTAACGTTTCAACTGTTTATTCAAAAAATAAAACGTGTTAAAGAAACGGTTTGTCAACATATTATTTTTTTTTAATGACGAATTATTTTGAAGAACCAAAAATAAAATAAAAATTTTTAATACTATTTTGTTTTTTGAAATTCGTGCGTTAAATATGTCATTTAGCGGCTGACATTTCATTTGCGCATGTTTCACCGTTCGCTTGCCTTTCACCGGGCGAACGAGGATATGAGCGATGAACATTTCAAGAATACGCGTTCGCCATCTTTTCACCGTTCACTTCACGTTTCCCAGTACGAGGATAGGGCCCCAGTTTGAAGTTGCTTTTAAACAATTAACATTTTTTAAACCTCACCGAATCTTTTGTTTTTGTGTTATCATTTTTCGGAAAACTCACACCTAAACCTAAACTCTTAAACTTGAGAATGGCGTTAGTTTCGTTTCTTAATTGTTATTAACAATATAGGAATGAATTAAAAAAAAATTGTTAACTTTGGCGCATATTGACCTAAGCCGTTTTTTTTTTAAATTCGTGTAAAAATGCCAGCTTCCCAAATATGAAGACAGAGTTTTTTTTTATCGACAAAAACAGAAAAGTTATTTAATTTGTTTAGAAGGTAAAAATTATAATTGTTTTCTAATGAAGTTTAAACAAATTTAAAATTAATTTTCCTCAATTCCATGTAATACTTCTCATAGAAGAAGAGTTCCTCTTTCATGAGATGTGCTCAGAATCGGTGTACTCTCATCGATGGAGCTAGAATGTTATTGCAAAATTCGTTCGCCTGTGATAAACAAACTAAATTTTGCACAAACTATTTATTAAATTGATCTGAAATTTTTGCCACATATTAAGCACTAAAAGATCCAACTTTTTACGTAACAACAAAGTCGTAGATTGTATCTAACAATAGTTATTGTTAATTGAATATTATAACAATTATGACCCTATTCTGCATTTTGCTCAGCAACAAATAAAAATATTTAGACCAGTAAAAAACCAATTTGTAGGTTTTTCAACTCTCTACAAGATGGCTATTCCATTTTGTCCAAAAATTTCTTTAATTTTCGCTGGTAAGCAAAAAAGGGCAAACAAGGCATTTTTTGACCTTTAATTGTTTAAAAAAAGTTTATGATTCTAACATATACGGTTTATTTCTATAGGCCTATATTACCCGAAAATCCGGGTCTCTAGCTGGATGATTGAGTGTCTCGGCAAAATGCTTATTTGACCAATGTATATACAAGATCAAAAAATTAAAAAAGTTACAGCATTAAATTACTAACAAAATTATCTTTCCTAAATAGGACCATGCATGTGCCACAAATGCAGTGTCCGGTAAGTACATCCTAATTTCTCGGGAGTATTTAGGGGAGGTCAAAATAACTGCGAAACATTCAAAAATTGCTAATGCCTAACACAAACAGGTAAAAAACAGATTGTTATTGTTAATACCTACATAATGAAGTACTATTGGCGGAACTTGTCAAAACTGCCTTTAAGTAAAAAATATTTTAAAAAATGCTAATATGCATTTAATTTAGGGTGAAGCGCTGTCAAATTCTTCGAAGGCAAGAATTTTTTTCTATGACAAAGTAGGGTTATTTTAACCTCCCCTGTATGCTCTCGGAAATTAGGAGGTAGTTACCGGACACCCTGTATTACGGTTTATAAATGTAGATATAGTTTGAATATGATTAAGCATTTCATATTACTGTTTTTATTTTAGGCTACAGTAAATGATGTAGCAATAAATGCCGTTTCCGAAGACAAGGCTAATTTAGTTCAGCTACACCCTCAACAACAAGTTCCTTCTACAGTTGAGATCTCTGGAATAACCACAGGTGCTAATCCTGCACCCGCAAATCCTGCTGTTCCTGAAAATACCGGAGGATTTAAACCGCAGAGAGCAGGATCTATGTTTGCTAGAATAATTGACGATATTTTCCAGGTTAGTTTATTCTTACACTCATTACAATTATTGTGTTACAAATAGAAAGAAATTTGTTTTTTTTCTTTGCGTACAAAATAAATAACAGAAGAGATAGTCCGGTAGCCAATTGTGTTTTTGTAGCCGACACAAAAAATTGTTAATAATTAAAAAAAATGTTTTTTTAAAAGAGCCTCCCACTCTTTTTAAAAGGTGCACTTCCTGTGACTTCACACAATTAAAATTTTGATTAAATTTAGGGCACAAATAAGAAAAAAATAAAAACCTTATCTTTATCCTGTCATATTATTGATTTTGATTTTTTTAACAAGTAATATTCAATTTGAGAAATCGAATACTTTTCGCGTAGAAGCCGGTTAAAAGATTTTAATATTTGAAATTGAAAAGAAAATGTTTTTAAATGTAGTAAGTAAAAGTGATAATTCATGTTTCAAATCTCATTTCTCCCTTTGGGTATTGAACTTGACATTTCCATTACTGACTGAACAAACCTGGTAGAAATGGACTGGGTTAATTTTTCTTTACTGACGCTGTGAATGGGAAAGCTTATTAATAATTATATGAAAAACACTTAAATCTTTTTTTTTTCAGATTCCAATTACAGTTCTTCAAAATGTTGCCAAACTGATCACAAATCCTTTTAGTCAAGCTAGAAGGGACACTACATCGTTGACAGCTCCAGTTAAATAAATTAATCTAACAACTTCAAAAGAGAACCAGAAGTAAATTTTCTCCATAAGGACAATTAAAGTGAATTAAAATTTGTATATGATCTTTTAAATTGATAATTAAATTATTTTGTCTACATTTACAAAATATTTTTGTCTATATTTCTTTTAAAAATATGATTTAAAAGAACTTAAAGATTCCCTTGTATAGACTATTTTAGAAGAGTTTGATTAAATAGGAGTTCAACAGAAAGAAAATAATAAAAATGTTGAAACCTCTTCGCTTTTTTAAAATTCACTTTGAAATGAATGCTCTAAAATTGTTTACTATATGTTTTCATAGTAAATTTGTATATATGTAGTAATAGTTATTTTTTTACATGTATTCAAGATGTGTTTTGAAAAAAAAATTGCTTATAGACAGGGCCGACAAGCACAGTTATTTTTTTTAATTTAAAAATGTTGACTTTTATATAGTTTGTTATATACGTATTATGTGTAATAATGGACGGGTCCATAGATGATTTAATGGTGGTCTGCATTTAAGTTAGTTTTAGAATCTTTGCCGCGTACAAATTAAATAAATAGTAGGTCCAAGTTATAAACCTAGCTTAAATCAAACCATCTTAAATTTCCTGTGGACCCAATCTACAAATTTATTTGCTTTTTTGTTTTGTCGAATTTATAATTTTAATTTAGCATTTAATTTTACATGGTTAATTGGAAGTTGTGGAAATATCAAAAATGTTATTAATAAGGTTTTTGAAAATTGAGAGAAATTACATGAATGTTAAATATTTGATTTTTAGTCAAATTTTTTATATATTCTGTATCTATATGCATTCTTGTTTTTGTTGATAAATTGTTTTGTATGTAATTTATGTATTTTAAACTAATGTATGTAGTTTTTTTTTGTTTCGGACTGTTTATAGTAGATTCAATTTTCTTGGAAAAGTAAGATTAGGAATTTTTGTTTTTCTAATATATTTTTTTATTTCACATAAAATATTTGATGTGAAAAATAAATATAATGTGTTTTTATATTTTTATAATTTGTGGAGTGACTTCAAAAACCTCCTCTGTGGAAAGCTAAGAAAGATATCGTCTTTAACAATAATATTTAAATAAAATTAAGAGGGTGAAACGGAAATAAGATATTTAAATAAAAAAAAACTAGAGTTTTCGTTTCTGCACCCAGACCTGGTTTGGTGGAAAGTTTTAATATTTTCCATTACTTCACTTGATTTAAGCTTCTCGCCAAAGCATTCTAGTAATCGAGTACACGTCATTACAATCCTAGAATAACATTTAAAAAAATGAATCGACTTCCAAAAATGTGTGCTAAAAAGTGAAAAGTAACGTTATAAATTTTTATATTAAATTGAAATTTTTAAATCAACGCCAAATTAATATCTGACCAAATGTGGTTTATATAAAAATATGGAGAAATACTTGTGTTTATTTTCTTACCATAGCTTGGACCTTGTGTTAGTACTTATTTGTTTCATTTAGTCATAATTTGGCGCCGACTTCAAAAATTTCAATTTCATTTAAAAATATATATTGTTAGTTTTTTCTTTTTAGCTCATTTTTAGAAGCCATAATATCCATAAATTATTTGAACTAAATAATAAATGAGATATGTATTATACTCGCAATATTTTCAAGGTCACAAAAAAGTACCCATTTTGTAAATCACACTCAGCTGAAGAACAGAAAATGCATTGATTCTGAGATTTCTCCAAATACTAGTTTTGGTTGAAATTGTACCAAACAAATATTTGGTCAACTATAGTAAATCTGCTCTCTTGAATCTTAAGACATTGTTTTAGATTTACAATTTAGGCCTCAAAAACCTCCCAATAAAAGGATATTTAAAGAAATTGGGAGATACAATTTGTTTAATTCGTCGTACCTTATCCTGCAGCTTTAGGAAATTAATTTAAGATCTCCCCAAAAATCCCCAATATCAAAAAATGTAAAATGTTTATTTCCACATATTTTATCTGCAATTATGAAATATTAAAAATTAACATTGGATTCGTAACCTATGACCCTGAAAACCCCCTAATACCAATTTTTAATAAATGCGGATAAAAAAAATATTAATATAATATTAATCTACACCCTCAAAACAAGAGGTAAAATATCTGAGCACTGTTCGACATGTGTTCTTCATTGATGGCCGCCATTTTTTCTCGGGTATTTTGCGTCAATTGATCTAGAAAGATAGAGATGTCGCTGTATACTTTTGAATTAAGGTAGCTACATAAGGAAAAAGCCATTGGTGTCAAATCGCGGTTATGTGGAGGCTAGTTTATGTTTCCTCGTCTGAATATCAATTTTCCAGGAAAAAGTTCACGAACAACCCGTATAAATATGTTAGACATTTGAGACATTACTCTATCCTGCTGATATCAAGTGTTTCGATTCAAACCAACAAAATCTTGCAAAGATAGTGTGAAAAAGTTGTTTTGTCACCTCTTTGATCTTCGAAAAAGTACGGTCCGATTATTCCTCGCGCTGACATTGCAGCCAACAGTGACTTTAGATGAATGAATTGGCTCCTGATATTTATGTTTTGGATTTGTTGCACTCTAGTAACGGCAATTTTGCTTGCTAAAGTGGCCATTAAGGTGAAAATATGCCTCAACTGAGAATAAAATGTTACTGAAAGACGAAAATCGATCAACCATTTGATTAGTGATGGTCTCTCGGCACCATCAGTTGGCTTTAATCCTTGAACCAACTAGATCTTGTAGACGTAGAGACAAATCTTTATGTATTTTGCGGTGTAGGGAACTTTTAGGAAGATTTAAAACACTTTTGCGAACGGAAAGCTCAGGAATCGCTCCCACTGACCTGCTTACGCTTTTCACATTTTCCATGCTTCTGTGCCCATGTTTTGATGAGTTGAGTACTTGATGCTTCGATGAGGATTACAAAATTTTCGGCATGCTATAATGGCAGAATTATTATTTCTGTAAAATCACACACGTGACACGCACGTTCCGCTCATGTGAAATGTTCCATAGTGATCGAAATAATTCCCGCGCCCCTTTTGTCAGTTGCTTCGCACAGTGAGTAAGACAAAGACTTACTACACCTTAATTTTAAAGTCGTTATTTGAACCCTCAAATCCCCCTCCCCCCCAGTAACAATTTTGAATAAAATCGAGAGATGCAAAATATTTAGTCCACGATATTGGATTCAACATATTGAATTTTTCAAAAATAATTTTGTAATTTGCAATCCCCTATACCAATTTTGGATAAAATGGAAAAATTTAAAATTTTACGATATTATATTAGGTCCACCATATTGAATTTCTCAGAAATAATTTTAATGTCTTAATTCTTCATCTTCTTCTTCTTCTTTCTAACACAGTTAATCATGCTAGTAGGCTATTGCCTGTTCATTGCCATCACGTCCTCCCCGGAAGATAAGATCTAGCATTCTCGCCATCGTTTTGGTGGTCTTCCCGTGATCTTCTTTCTACTAGGTTGTTCATTTTTACGCTTTTAACGAGTCTACCGTCCTCCATTCTCGCTATATGTTTGTTCCAGAATCTTTGCCTTTGTCTAACCCATCTTCCTATGTCCTGTCTCCCACATTGTTGTTTGATATCTTCATTCCGTCGTGTAGAGTTTTACCTTGTATACTTCTTAATGTTTTCATTTCGACTGTTCTCATCATTTGTAGAGTTCTGCTTGTATCTGGTCTTGTTTCTGCCGTGTATGTTATGATGGGTCTTAGAGCCGTTTTATATATCTTAGTTTTGCTTTCGGTATTAAGGTATTTTTTCTCCCAGTCAATTTTTTAAGGCATCCCGAAATTCTAACCGCTTTCATTGTTTCCTCTCTTACTTCGTTAAAAAGGTTTCCATGGCTCGTTATTTCTGCTCTCAGATATTTGAAGTGATTTACTTGTTCGACAGTTTTGGAGTCGATTTCCAACTTGCACCGTATAGGTTTTTTGGATGTTACTAAGCATTTGGTCTTCTCGGTGTTGATGAGCATATTTAATTCTTTCGCTTTAGTGTTAAAAGAGTGCAGTAGTCTTTGGAGATTATCTTCAGAGTCTGCAATAAGAGCAGCATCGTCCGCATAGCAGACGGTATGGAAGAATGTGTTTCCCATTTTGTATCCAGCGGCTCTGAGGAGATTTTCTATTATTTTATACATTATTAGATGAGCGAATCGCCCTGTCTAATTCCTGTGTTTACATATATGTCTTCCATTGTTATATGTCCTACTCCTTTAAGCGTACTCTGTCAAAAGCCTTGGTCATATCGACGAAGCACATGTACGCAGGTTTATTGAATTCTAGGGATTTTCTGTTATTCATTTGACAATGAATATTGCGTCAATAGTGGATCTGTTCTTTCTGAGACCTTGTTGTTCTTCTCGTATACTTATGATTTGGTCTTAATTCAGATCCCCAAAAAACCTCTCAATTTGGGACAAAATCATGGTATGTAAATTCTTTATTCCGCCATATTGGATTCGCCATATTTAAGTTTTAAAAATAAATTAAGTTTGTTATGTGCTCCCCCATATCTATTTTGGAGAAAATTTGATTAGAATAAAATTTTTCCAAGCCAATTTCGATCATAATAATATTGGACCACTCAAAACATAACGCAAAAATTTTATTTAATGGTTAATAATACTTTATTTTTCAAAGCTAAAATGTCAAATTCAATCTGTGTTTGTTTTTTCAATATGTCATGATTAATCCTAAATTAAGAAATTAAAATAAGAAATATTTTTAGGGAACTTCTATATCTTAGGAATTGCTCACGCTGGAGCTTGAAATTTTTTAGTATTTAGATTATTGGTGACAATTTATTAAATAACAATGTGTTTCAGCATTTTATTTTGAAATTTAAACTCTAAATCAAGATATTTAAATATGTTTTAAAAAATTTCTATATCTCAGAAACTGATTATAATAGAAGGCTGAAATTTACATAAGCTGATTTAAAATACATTTCTTGAACTGATATAAAATAGCTAAATTTTATTTTTCTAATTAAGTCATGGAATATGCTTTAATAATATATTCTTATTATGTATAACTTCCCTCTAGCACGGAGAATTTAGAGATTGATAATAAACAAATCTTCTATATCACGACCCTTTAACATCCGGCACAAATAATCTTTTCCAACCACGCTCCCGGAAATAAATCGTTGCTACGTGAAATGTTCCGTAGAAAGAGGGTATAAATTAAATGAAGAGATTACATCATTGAGATCAAAGCTCACGCCAAAATCAAAATAAGTTAGTTAAGGTGATTACATTCGTTAAAAACTACGGATTTTTTGGTATAATCAGGTTTGTTAGTGATCCCTTTAATTTTTGTCATAGGTAGAAAATACCTTTCAAAGATAAACTGGACTTAACAAGGCTTATTAAACGTAATTTACTCATTAATATTTATTTTGTTCCCTGCAGAGCCTTCCCCACTGGAGGTGATACCCTATGCCTTCATTTTTTCCAGTCTAAAAACTCTAATATGTATGTATATATATATATATATATATATATATATATATATATACATATATATATATATATATATATATATATATATATATATATATATATATATACAGGGTGACGCACCACTGTCGGTTCGTACACAAAGAACGATAAAGTGTTTTAAAAATGTTTTTAATAAACGACATGTAGGTCTATATGGAAAACATTTAGAAGTTATTATAAGTATACAGAGTGGTTCAGAAAAAAGTTTCACACTAAAGTTGTTAAAATTTAAATCAAATGTTCTGTATATTATTGCACATTTTGATAATCCGGGCCAAATTAGGGTCAGTTAATGTTATGTTTCATATACCTAAGACAATCCGTTCTTGAGATATTTAACTATTCTTGAAACTGTATACCAAACTTTAAGAGCCGTATCTGCCTTGCCTATTCAAGCTATGTGTTTTAAACTGTATTGGTTTTTTAGTAAAATTTTGGGACACCTTATACTTAATATCGAATTTATATTCTAATTTTAACTTTCTTTAAAACTGTATTAAGGTTTTCTTTATTTATCTGGCATTCCTTTAGTAATTTAACATAAATTTTTTTCAATTTATTTTTGAAAAGAAGGCATTGATTAAGTTGACGTCATAATTCATCAAATACAAAAAATTTTTGACAGATAATTAGTGATACTTCTTGTTAGTCAATTGAGTGTGATTTTAGATCTAGGATCTAGAGTGTAGAAAAAATTGTTTTCCAGCAGCGGAAAAATATGGTCAAATATACTCTGAACTTGATGAACACAACAGAAGCCATTTTCTAAAGTTGTGTGGAAAATTTAGGAGTAGTAAAGTAGTTTTTTGAAAGACTAGAACAAAGAAACAAATTTTAATAAGTGAACAGGTAGAAGTTAATGTATTGTCATATTTTGAAGCGTATAAAAATAATTCAGTCGGAGATTTGCCAATGACCAATGATTTAAGTTTATTTACAATTTGGAGAATTTAAAAAATATATAAGTTCAATTGTTTTTCTACTATCAAAAATGCTACTACTTTCCTAATTTGTATTGTAAATGTATAAAAGAAGATATGCTAATCTAGACGAACTTCAAGATAGGTTTACACATATATTACACATATTATAGCCATCTATCGACGGCAGAACAGTTTTAAAAGCCACAAAATGTGTTTCAAAGAATGTTCAAAAATCTATTGCACAAAATGGCCATATCTTTGCACATTTAATATAAGTTTCTTATTCTTAAACTCAAATAGAGCAAAACATAGAAAATTAAGTTTTAGTTCTGAAATACAGAGTCAACTTGTCCAAAAGATAAATATACTAATAATTCGGTTATTTTCAATTTTAAGCCAATATTGCGTACTAAATTTTTTGTTCTGTAGATGATTTGTAAATTTAGCGGTAAAAATATACAGAGTGTTCCGTTTAGAAAAAATGCACTTTTATCATTTATTGGCAAACGCTATGTTCAGTTGTCTTTCTGCTTTCAAAAATGCCACTATCTTGCTAATTTGATCGACTTTGTATCCACAATTATAAAAGAGTTAGCAAAAGTACGCACTTAATTTGGTACACTCCATATATATATATATATATATATATATATATATATATATATGTATATATATATATATATATATATATATATATATATATATATATATATATATATATATATATATATATTCCATTAACATGTTATCAGTATTTTATGCTTCAACAAAAGAGGAAGTCTGTGGGTTTATTTGTTTTCGCTATATAAATACTTTTAAAGATTATTTAAATAGCTGTATTTCTTTTCAAATTGTTTATTCATCAATACAATAACTTCCCCCTAGTTTAACTTCATTTAGGTTGAATTTTCCAAAATTCGGAGACACGTTTTGTCAACAATGTTTCGGTCATCGATTGCGCTTAAATTATAAGAGATAAAAAAGCTTTCAGGAAATTATAAAAATATTTATAAGGGGGTGAGGTTGGAACCAGAAGAGCCCAATCAGGGCGCCGCCTTGACAGACGGAAATTTTGCTCTGAAAATATATTAAATTTTAAGAAAACTAATTATAATTATGAAATTTTATACAGGATGTCTCAATCTGCGAACAGATTCCCTGTAAGAGCAAAGATAAGAAAATTTAAAAAATATATATAAATGTGTGTTGTTATAAAAACATATGCTCTATGAAATTGTGACATGTACAGTTTTTGGTATGGGCCAGCAAGAAGTATGCTAACTGAATCGGACGATGATCTTTTACAATTAAATATGTCATCTTCTTCTGAAGATTTTAAATCTACAAAAAGGAAGCAATTTTTGCTTGAAATATTTTTTTCGAAATACCTTTAATGACATCAATCAAATAAACTCCAAACTGAAAATCGTTCTAGTAGGCGAACCCTAAAACAATTGACAAAGAATGACTGGGTAATCTTAAAATGAGAAAGTGAACTTCCTCGCAAAACTAGGGGCAACTTATTACCAAAAAGCCCCATAAATGAGAAGTTCCGAAGCTGAGAACAGGATAAAAAAAGATTCGAGAAACACCGAATCTCTTCACAGAACACAGTCCTTTAAGATACCATCACAAGAAATGAGCAAAACTAAAGGGGAGATTTGTCCATTCTGCGATCGTGCAGCAGAAACAGCGAAATACCTACTATGCGAATGTATGACACTGTTTTGCGTGAGACGTAAATTTCTGGATGGCGTCACTGTATCCCCCCCCCCTAAAATTGATTCCGTACAAAAGATCTTATAGATCGAGGTGGTGTAGAGGGGCAAGAAAAGTCTTGACAATCCGCTCACAGCCTATAATCTAAACTCTCTCTATACCATCCACATATCCTCATTGATATGGAAGTATCAAAAAGGCTGAAAAACTGCCGTATTTTTAAGTTGTTACCGTTTCATGAATATACTCGTTAACTTGTGCCTCTCTACTGCTGCCAGGTCGTAAGAGTTACATTATCAGCTAGAGCAGGTCGTCCAGTTCCCTCAGGAACTTTAGGATGTTGGACGGCTTCAAAGTCGTTAGCTTTCCTTCTTCGATTTGTGTATTTTCAAGAACCTCATCCTAGGGTTTCCTAGAGCACTGCCCTCTGAAAGGATGTGAATAGAGGTTGCGTTCTTCTCCTCACAGAATCAGCACTCTTCTCTTTCTACCAGTCCGAGTTTCTTGAGATATCCCTTCAGGTGGTAATGCCCCGTCAAGACCCCTGTCAGAAATCTGAGTTAGTTTTTACTTAAGCTTATGCTTTCTTTGAATCTTTTCTGGTCGTAGTTCCCAAGAAGTATCTTCTCTTGTCTCAATCCTTACAGGTCCGTCCAATAATTGGATCTCTTGCTTTCTTCTTCTATCTTTAGTTCTTCCAGTAGTAATGACTCTGCTACTGATTCCACAGAAAGGCTCTGGCCCCAGAAATAGTGTCTTAGCCCCTTTACACGCGAGCCTATCTACTGTTTCATTCCTCTCTATCCCGTTTTGTCCCGGTACCCACAAGAGAGTGACTTTATTATTCTTACTCAAATTCATTTAATTTCTCTATACATTCCCAGACCATCTTGAAGCTGATAACTAGAGAGCTCAGCACACTGATGGCTACAGACTATGATGATAATCTCTTGGCCGTGATAGTTTTATTCACTAGATTTTTGCGAAATCAATCAAAAACAGCAGCATCTGTGTAAAGAAATGCAAGCAGAAGCTGGACAAATTATCGTACCACGAAATACACTGTCGCAAGTAAAAAGTTTCGATAAAATTTTAGGCAAATACCGATACTCGTTAGAATGATGATACGTACTGTTTTGTAATAATGATGGTAAAGATGAAAGCTAATGTAAAGATACGTATCTAATTACACTAGTCAATAAGTTAGTTAGTACTATTCTAAAAAGTATATTGTAAGTAATTATTATTGATATTCTCGTCAAAGCTAATTTATTTGTAATTTCAGAAATCAGAGGAACAGTACACAATTTAGAAGTAGAATTTTTAGTATTTTGCTCTACTAATACATCATAAGATGTTATTGTTAACGAGAAATTTTAGGTGAAACCCTTTATTTAAAAACATTTTTTGATTACAAGAAGTACGGCCCTGATAGCAGGGGCATACCGGCAAATTATTTTTCAATAAACAAGGTGACTCAAGAATGTGCGGCGAGCTAAAAGTATAGAGTTCTAGAGTTACGAGAAGCCCTCGTAATATAGCGAGTCGCGACATATTCTATCGGATTTTGGTGCGAATTCAAAGCAATTTTTTTATCTAGTTGGACGGCTTTCTGACAGCGAATCTGATGAAAAATATGATGAAGTTGACTTGTTATATCCCAAATAATTTTATTATCTCCTTTGATGTCGGCCGTGGAAGGCATAAGGGTTTTGTGAGAAATTCACGTTGTGGACACGATATCAATCAAAGTCGGCAAAATTCAAAGAAGTCTTGGCACGGACGCGACCCACCATATTTATATGCACTTATTTAAAGTTTCGTTATGTCCATCCGCACATTCGCTTTCACGTCATAGCCGTAGTCAATCCGTTTCTCATCTTGTGCACGAGATTTTGCAGGCACATCCTTTTATTTAAAACAGATGCGGGGCTAATTTGTAAAAAGAATTATCCTATGTGAAAAGTGTGAATAATTTATAATATATAATTTACTTCATTAAATGGGATATCGTCCGATAGGTCTTTAAAAATGCAGTTGAATATGTCATATAACATTTTTTATATCGTAAGGGAAATATAAAACATGAAAGTCGCTTTTAAAATATCCCTCCCTGTAATTTTTCAACAATAAAATAATCGAAAAAACTTGGTATAATATATGCAACGAACGTTCACTAATTGATAAGATATAAGACAACTTTTTAATTTTAAAAGTGTGACTATTTAGAGAAGGCACCGGGTAAACAACAATGTTGCATTAACAATATGTAAGTCTATTCTTTTTGTTTTACCTAAACATATATTTTCCCAAAATACGTAAGAATTTAATAATTTTTGTCAGAAATTTACAATTTTTATACATTTTTAGTTATCTACAAAAAAGTTTACAAAATATTAAGTCGGGCAATCAATAAACGTAACGTATATATATATATATATATATATATATATATATATATATATATATATATATATATATATATATATATATATATATGAAGTAAAATGCGAACAATAAATGCAAACTTCGTTCCAACCAAATCCTTTCCGTGTTAGAGGTTGCACAGTTCGAACAAATTGTTAAGGAACACAATTTATCCTATTCCACCACCAGCTAGATGATGACCTACCTGTACCACCATACCGAGAAGAAAGTGAAAACTTACCCTCCCCGCCACAGCGATACGGCAGAGGTACATGTTTCGTCTCTACTAGACTCATCAGGGTACCAACATGTACCTGGCTGTGCAAAAGGACAGATCGGAAAGAAGCATGCAAATACTGAACGCGGCTTCGCCGACCTCCCGCCGGATGGCGTATATATGTTTATGCGGCTTTCACGGATCCCTCCGTGTGAGATGCAATAGCACCATATGCCGTTGTAGTGCTGAAATCACATTCAGCAAACGTACAACTATATGCAGCTCCTTGTACGAATAAAGTAAAATGCGAACAATAAGTGCAAACTTCGTTCCTACAGCACTACAACTGCATAACGTAGATATATCCACTGCTATTGCATCTCACATGGAGGAATCCGTGAAAGCCGCATAAACATATATACGCCATTCGGCGGGAGGTCGGCGAAGCCGCGTTCAATATTTGCATGCTTCCTTTCGATCTGTCCTTTTGCACAGCCAGGTGCATGTCGGTACCGTGATGAGTCTAGTACACACGAAACATGTATCTCTACCGTATCACCACAATGGCATAATGTGGATATATCCACTGCTATTGCATCTCACATGGAGGAATCCGTAAAAGCTGCATAAACATATTATATATATATATATATATATATATATATATATATATATATATATATATATATATATATATATATATATATATATATATATATATATATATATATATATATACATTTCTGTATTAACTCTAGAGTACATATGTTCGTTCGTTTGGTTTCTTATTAAAACCTGCAGACCTTTTGCCAAAATTTTATTTGACATCTTTGGTACTTGCTAGTTGCAGATGAAGTTGATTTAGCAAACACTGAAGATGCCAGATGGGATTTTGACGAAACGACCGACTTCAAAACAAGGAGGGTGATTTCGACAGGTTTAGCTATAACTTTCATTTAAATTAACCCTTTTTTTGATGTACTTAGTATACTCGAATTTACTGACGCATTTTCGTTGCTAATATTAGTTTTATGCCATTGCGGCAACACCGTTAAAGCTCGCTAAATTTCATTCAGAAAGTTTCAGGATTGAGCTTTCAGTTGCGCCTGAAAGACCGAACTTTCAGGACATTCAAGCTCGTTAACTAGCAAATACGTAATTTATCGTAAAATTTGCAACTTTACGAATAATGTTCGTTTTAATTTATTGAAAGTAATAAAAATAAGGGGCAAATATATTGTTAGAAACAAGATTACATAGAAGAAATACAAGAAGTATAAATTGTTGATAAACATTATAATATAAATTTAAAAATTATACATATAGGAATATAAACTTTAAAAGTGTTAAGTACTGATTTTTTGCAGTGTTTTTATAGTGTTTTTAAAGATGAGACACTCGCTTGTAGAGGATGTTTTACCTTTATCAAACAATTTTGAATATTAAAAAATTTAATTTGGCTTGCCGTTTAGAAAAGGTAAACAATATTATTATTATATGTATATTAAAAATGGTTTGAAAATCTTTTAAAGATACTGTTATTGTAGAGAAATAACCATTCTATTTTTAAGTTTAGGTTTTTTTTTATTATTGAAATGACACTAGTGAAGTTTTTATCCAATTTTGATAATTTTTGTTTGGTAAAAATATGTTTGCTATATATATTTTCCTGTTAAGCAGACAAAGGAAAGAATATATACAAACATTTTACATCCTGCCAATACAACTCTGGTTCTCTCACTATATGCATTTCGACATCGAAATCGGCAGGTTTTTAATATCCTACCGTCATGCTTCGGTATTTATATTTTATATAGCAGTTGTTTCCTGCGAATGTTGCACTCAGTCCGATATAGCTCCACTGATGAGGCCATGAATTGATCGGAACGCGTATGGACAGGGGACCAGAGTTGTATTTGCAGAAAATAAACTGTTTGTATATATTCTTTCTTTAATCTGCCTGAAAGGAAAATACATATAGGCAATTATTTGAACACAGCAGATTTTCTTTATTTCTTACTGAAATTTTGATTTTTAAAAAAATATTTGTTTTATATTCTTTACGGTTAAAAATAAAATTGATTAAGCAAGGAGAGCGATTTCTCATATTACAAAATTATCTAAATATTTGTAGTTAAAATAGTTTTACACTTTGAAGAATAATTTTATTCGGTGTGCAATACCTTGATTAATTTTGACTACGACACTTGATTTCCTTAAATTAAGTAAGATTTAATAAGACAGATTATAAAGTATCAAACCTATTAAACATAAAATTGAATTCATTATAATTGGTCATATTAGAGAATAGTAAAGATTACCGAAAAATTTTTTAGCTGAAAGCACAGATAATTTAATATTACAGACACGACATTTGGTGCTCCCGCCTGAACCTAGTTTCGTGACCTTGGTCGAATAAAGTATTAAAATGATAGAGAATACTGTCACTGATTATTTTGTTTTAATTAGATACGACGAAACTAAATTTATATGTATATTTCTATTGGTTTGTTGTTTTCTAATCGTATTTTATGTTTTTTATGTCAAATTATCATATATAAAATATTTTGCCTTAAAAATGATACGAAGAACTTTCTGTGCCTGTTAACTGCACATCAAAAACTGAAGGAAAAATGGCTCCTTTTAAAATTCCTTTACGATATGGCAGAAATGACAAGAACAAAAAAAGTGCTGTATTGGTACAAATTAAAGAAATTTAACAAATGATTAACTTTAATATTTAATTGTAACTCAGTATAAAATTGTTTGTAAAGAATGCCTGATATATTCTAAAAATATATTCAATATACAGTTCCCTAAAAAGCTAATTCCTTTCACTAAAATAGGACCATATTTTAGACTTTTAACTTAAAGATTTTTGACACTTTTTACACATATATATTTTTAGCCTTTCATTTTTCTCTTTATTAGTAGAAAATTTCTTTTTGTAGTATTTTAATAATTTTAATTATTAATAAGCGTAATAGCGGTATTCTTTCACGAAAATTCGGCTCTTCAACTTCAAAGGCACTGATAAAGCTATCGTATCTGTAAGATGATAAAATCGGTGCTAATATTTGTTAGAAAAGCTGAAAAAAACTCTTTTTTGTTTTAGCGGATATTCTGTTTATTATGTCTTAAAACATACTTAGATTTTCGACCGCCACGTACTTCTGCCCACCCCAAGCGAAAATCTGTAGAGTTTCAAAAATTTTGTTTTTCATAATCATACGACAATTTACTAAAAAGCATTTTAAAGCTCTTTCGAATTACTTTAAGGCAATGTAAATTGCGAGTCGAATTTTTCATTTTTTTACAGGTTCTATCCGAGAATAAAAGATGAGAAAAAATGTTTTTTCTTGGTTTTGCTAATATTAATGCAGTTTTATGGGAAACACTTGTAGGAAAATTTTGAATAGACATTTTTATGGGTAATGTAATTACAAGACATAGAAAAAAATGTTTGTTCTTAGACGTAGAATCATCTTGGATTATTCCGGAATTTTTTCCGCACTTTTAATTTTTTTCGATTTTTTAATTTTTCAAAAACATAATAATATGGTTATGCATGCAAATAAAAACAGAATTCGGACAACTCAAGGTTATATGCAGCTTTTCTTTTACAGAGTTTTGGTCTTTTTTATGAAAAAAGGCATTTTTTAATAGCTCATATACAGTGTGGCCAGTAAAGTCCGCATAATATGAGATTTTTTTATTAACAGTTTTATTCAAAATTTGATTTTGGCATCAATTTCTGCTTTGATCGAGATGAAAATTAACCTAGAAGGTAGTAGTTACGTGATTAGCATTATCTGTCAAATTTTAATTCCAAAAAAAGTCAAAAGTGGGGTTATATCTCAAAATATTGAAAAAGTTATTAGAAAAAGTTTTTCTAAATGCAATTTTTAGCCAATAAGCAAAATTTTAGCTGTATAAGATAATTTAAATTTTTTGCTCATTTTTTGTAAATTCCGTTACTGTTGCAAAATAAGACTCAACATAACCCTCATAAAACTTTTTAATTTTGACAATGCTTCATCCCAGACATATTTTGTTTAAAATAGCGCTATATTAAATTTGGTCACATGTGATGCAAAGTTTATTTATTTTTTGTCCTGAATAAGGTAACTTCATGAAATAACTATTTTTGAAAACGTAGTTTGTACCTAAATAATTTTACCAATAATACCAGAATAAATCTAATACTCACCATAAATTAATCCCTCATTTTCATCAAGTAGCCTCTTTCATAAATAGTAAATAAAAAGCTAAAGGTTTATTCACCTCACATCAAAAACCGGTATTTTAAAAAAATTCAAGTGTGTCTAGAAATGCATTAAATTCTCCACTTTTACTAGTTCTATCAAGGGTAGTTAATCTTTTGTTTTTTTTTTCTTTTGTTTTTGGCGCTCTGGAGATTTCTAGAAGCGTTAGTACAGAGAGTTCAGATTTAAGCCTTGGTTGTGAAAACTGGCAGGAAACTCAGGAAGCAGATTTTTTTGCTGATTTGCTAAGAGTACAATACTACTTTTATTCCAATTTGTAGCTAGAACCATAGTTTAGTGTGTTAAGGCATCATTTGCCAGATAGTAAGGATAAACAAAGTTTTTATTGTATTCGTTTTTCGTTAAGTACACCGTAGTGAAAGTGATCACACCTAAGAAGTCAACTAACCATCTTAGTGACTTTTAATACTTGGTGCTCCCTTAAAGACAATCAGGTACATGCCACAAACAGTTCTTAATATACCGGGATTTTGCCTTCATGTCTAAAACTGGATTTGAATGTCAGTGCCGGCATTTAGCACACCACCATTGCTCCCGTAGCGGCCATCGGCTATCCAGCTTGGCGAAAGTGTTTGGATTTAGTAACAAAACTGCCTTTCAGTGATGTTACCGGTTTTAAAGTATACTTTCATTTTTCTCCTGTGATTGGGAACTAATAAGACATTCTGCGAGCAATTACAGGACACTTTATATTTAATTTCATTTAAAATATCTTGTAAAACGACGGTATACGTATACACTAGGTAATTTAAAACATCATTTTAATACACACACACACATATTAATAGCCCAACACTTTTAATTAGGTTTAAATAAACACAATTCTATTTTTAATCGGCCTGCTATATAGCTTATTCTTTCAAAATACATATAAACATTTGAACGAAAACAAAAGTAAGGTTATTCAACACAGCTTTTCCAGTCTAAAGCTGAAACTAAAGCTAACCGACCTGGCACTTGGCGCAGAAGACGTCATACTAGTAACATTGTTATTGTTCATTGTTCATTGTTTCTTGTTTTGTTTGTAATGTACGTAGCAAATAGTCACATATTTCTTTTAGATTAAGTTAAAATTCACACAAATTTTAAATCAGAATCCGTTTTCTTATTGTTAAATATAAATTTCCTGTTTTCGCTAACACCATCGCTTCTTCTTATCGACTGGCTTGAAACAGGTGGCGCTATATATATATATATATATATATATATATATATATATATATATATATATATATATATATATATATATATAAGCCCTCTAATCTCCGGCATGCTAGCCTAGACCAAGGAAGTTGGAAGGGGTAAAAGGAAGGAGAATACCCTAAACTAAATTTGGTTCCGCATGTAACTCTGTACTCTCCTTACTGTGGCTATGCTGCACTTGCGCAGTAGGCCAACGTACAGAACTGGACTTGAGAAACCTCTTATTATGTTGTTATATTGAAAAATTACATGAATTTAAAGTTTAAGTTATAAAACGACTAATGAAATAAACACTGCATTAAAAAAGATTTAAACATAATTCGAAATAAAATCTTATCTTATCTATAATGTTTCGGCCATAGGGATTAACTATATGTTACTCTTCCTTTATGTTATTATTAAGTAAAGTGTTTTCCATGTACCTTCTAAACTTTAAAATAATTAATTACAGATCAAAAAAATTAAATGAAAAAAATTATGAAAACTACACACTTGCGTAAACAAAGCTATCTATTAAAAGATCTTCAGTATACGTACTGATGTAATAAAAAAATAACGTAGGTACTTACCGAAAATAACGAATTTCCGGAATCGAACCACGTGATTTACAAAACAATATCATACACTGATGCATTGTTATAAATAAAGTCTGTACAAATATTTTGACAACATACACAAATATAAATTCCGAAATTTAACTAATAACACTGCACCGCACAACAAAGAAAATAAGCGTCGAGGACGATGACAAACAACCGCATTAAACACAAAGAATACGCCGGGACGCCGATCGTGTCGCAAACCCTGCTCTGGTTTCCGGTCCTCACATTGCCAACAAATTTACTATGAAGTTTCTTTTTGGCGCTTGCTCCGTATAGCCAATCGATGTCAATTTATGACATTTATTTTCTGCACGGTGGAACACTTTTTTGGGCATTTAGCCTATTTTTGTAGTTTTTCATATTCCTTCCAACTTCCTTGGCCTAGACAGTGCCTTAAAAGAAGGAGCGATCAACACATACTAAAAAAATAACCACCTGTACGGGAAGCAATTAATTTAATTTTCAATATTCAATTCATTTAAGTATTTATCAATCTTTAATTCTCTCTCGCCCTGAATTGTTTTTAGATACATGCATAACCATATTATTCTGTTTTTGAAAAATTTTTAAAAATTTAAAAATAAAAAATCGAAAATCTAAAGTGCGCAAAAAATTCCGAAAAAAATTTATGATGATTCTATGTACAGGGTGAGTCAACGATTGGATGAAGTAAGTTTGTGCTTTTTCGGTGAAATTAACAAAGAAACTATATTTATTGTCTAATACAGTTTATTTTTACGCAGATTTTAAAAATATTTAGGACTCTACAGGGTGAGCCAAAAAACTAGGACAGCATAAAGTTGTATTTTTTTAAATGGAACACCCTATATACGAATCGTATTTTCGATTTAGCTTATAATTTTAAATCTTTTTTATTAAGGGTTTACTATAACAAAACTTTATAGTTTCTAAGTTTAAAGAAAAAAAGTCACATTTTCAAGCATCAATTCAATCCTAAATAACGTTTTCAATTTTGTGACAAATATATTCAAATTTGGAATTTAGCAAGGCCAGGGACAAGTTAACATAATTTTTACCTAATATTTGCAATAAAAGCTAGAGGGTGTTGAACACATCGGCTCAAATTTGAACAAGTTTAAATGAATAAATATCTTTTTTTTAAATGGTACACCCTGTATATTTTCATGTTATTTAATAGAGTAATAAAAACCCTAAAAGTTTTGTTCAATATATCCTATACCTATTTATAATAGTTTTTGAGATATTTCAGTTTTTCTTATTTTCCATACTTTTTTACAGAAATAGTCTTCATTATCATAGTAGCCATGGCAAAAACAATGTAAAAGAACATTTTTCTGTGTGTCAAATTTATAACCGCAATCGCTTCTTTTGGTTTTTATGTAGTGTAGTTTGGTTTTTTTTGCATTCATCTTATATTGTAAAATGAATTTTCCAAACAATGAGTTAATAGATATGATTTATACAATAGGAGAGGCTCAAAAAAATTGCCTTCTTGCTCAAAGAATTTACAAAATGAAGTATCCTGATCGACGCCAGCCTAATACCCATATTTTTCAAAAGTTAATGCAAAGATTTGATTCTTCTGGTACTGTTGATTATCCAAAACGTAAAGTAGTCAACAAACCAGTAACTAATGAAGAAAAAGAACTACAAGTATTGTTAAATGTTCAGGAAAATCCTTATATTGGTAGCCGTCAGTTAGCAGCATTATGTGAAACATCACAATCTACCGCTAATCGTATTACCAAGAAATATAGGTATCATCCATATCACATGGAATTACACCAAGAATTGCATGGACAGGATTTTGAAAGTCGTGTAACTTTTGTCGTACAATAAATGCGGAGATTCAATTAAATCCAAATTTATTATGCAAGGTAATGTTTAGTGATGAAGCTACTTTTAGAAGTAACGGTGCCGTAAATAGACGCAACATGCATTATTATGCCACAGAAAACCCATTTTGGATTAGAGAGGTGCAACATCAAAACCACTGGTCATTAAAGGTTTGGTGTGGTATTCATCATAATCGAATTATTGGACCCCACTTTTTTAACGAACCACTAAATGGCCAGAGTTACCTGAACTTTCTACAAGAAGAACTACCCCAACTGCTTCAAGGTCTCGATAGGGATGAGCTCGACAGTATGTGGTTCCAGCACGATGGTGCGCCTCCGCATTACCATCGTGAAGTTCGTGCGTTTTTGGAACAACGATATCCGCAAAAATGGATTGGACGTGGGGGTTTCATTGAGTGGCCACCAAGGTCTTGCGACATCACCCCATTAGATTTCTTCCTATGGGGTTATATTAAAAATAAGGTGTATGTTAATCCACCAACAACAGTGGAAGATATGCGAAACAAGATTAGGGATACCTGTAGAACAATAACGCCACTAATTTTGTCCAGGGTCCGAGAAAATCTGCAAAAAAGACTAAATTTGTGCATTGCACAAGAGGGTCGTTTATTCGAACACTTATTAAAAAGAAATAATTAATCTCAGTATTTAATAGGTAATTTTTTTGTTTCAATTTAGTATAAAAGTAAATATGTATTTGCCTTGTCGTTATTGTTGTGTTAATTTTTTCACATTATGTTTAATTAAACTATTGCCGTTGTAATATAACGAATAATGTATTTCATCATATTTAACCGCATTCTGTTTGTTTCTGTAGTTTCTTTTTATTATTTTATATGGCTACTATGATAATGAAGACTATTTCTGTAAAAAAGTATGGAAAATAAGATAAACTGAAATATCTCAAAAACTATTATAAATAGGTATAGGATATATCGAACAAAACTTTTAGGGTTTTTATTACTCTATTAAATAACATGAAAATATACAGGGTGTACCATTTAAAAAAAGATATTTATTCATTTAAACTTGTTCAAATTTGAGCCGATGTGTTCAACACCCTGTAGCTTTTATTGCAAATATTAGGTACAAAGTATGTTAACTTGTCCTTGGCCTTGCTAAATTCCAAATTTGAATATATTTGTCACAAAATTGAAAACGTTATTTAGGATTGAATTGATGCTTGAAAATGTGACTTTTTTTCTTTAAACTTAGAAACTATAAAGTTTTGTTATAGTAAGCTCTTAATAAAAAAGATTTAAAATTATAAGCTAAATCGAAAATACGATTCGTATATAGGGTGTTCTATTTAAAAAAATACAACTTTATGCTGTCCTAGTTTTTTGGCTCACCCTGTAGAGTCCTAAATATTTTTAAAATCTGCGTAAAAATAAACTGTATCAAACAATAAATATAGTTTCTTTGTAAATTTCACCGAAAAGGCACAAACCTACTTCATCCAATCGTTGACTCACCCTGTATAAAAACAAATATTTTTTCTCTTTGAAGTTTTTTTCTACCTCTCGTAGTTATAGATATATTGAGCATTGAAATTAAAGTTGTTTTTTTTTGTTAAAAAGCCCGTATTTTGATTAAAAATGCAATCAGAACAAAATAAAAAGAAAAAAAAGCTCTAGGAAAAACTCAATCAGAATTTTCCTATGAGTATTTTCCGCGAAACCGCATTAATATTAGCAAAACCAATAAAACGTGTTTTTTTTATAATTTTTATTCTCAAATAAAACCTCTAAAAAAATTAAAAATTTAGCTCGCACTTTACATTACCTGAAAGTACTTGAAAAGAGTTTTAAAATATTTTTTTTGACAAACTTTAAACCTCTGCTGTATTGCACATTTCACAAAAAATTTATGGGCGTAATATTATTCAAAAATATTTTAGGATGACTGACAAGCTTGAAAAAAGAATTATGAACTAATGTGCATACTATAAACACAAACTGTAACGAAAAATATCATGTAGTGAAAACCGAAATGGCTAAGAAAACAAGTGAAATAATAATGACTGAAGTAATATTAGAGAAAAATATAACTAATGTGACCATAGTGGTTAAAAATGAATTGTTGATGAGCCCATCTGCATACATTGCGGCTGCATTGGTCCTGTTCCTGATTGGTTTTTTTGGATTTATTCTCAACTTATTTGTTATCTTGCTAATGTTAAAGGATAAACAAGTAACTAGTTGAATTTATATAGTATATTTATACCTTTATAGTGCTAGTTATTAACCATTTTTCTAATACTGGCCTGCTATCGAATTTTAAAGTTTCACAAAATTAAAATATAGAGGAACTAAGGTGTAAAAATTCATGAAAGGGTAAAATATTATTAAAACATTATCCAGAAGTTACCTACAACAATTGTGTTAGTGTACAATAAGATTTGCTGAAGTTAATTATACCAAAATTGAGAAAAATACCATTTTGGTTGTTGTATTTTTATTAATTTGTGGAACTTAAATCAAATAATATGTATTTAATAAGGTCCGTAATTTCCGCTAAAAAAGATGATTTTAACTTATCTTTCTTATGTTTCTTTTTAACCATTTCAATTCTCGTTAATTTAAAACAAGAAAACTTTTCTTTTTTACTTATTTATTTTTCCCCCAAGACGTAATTTTACTGAAAAACTTCCTGAATTTTTGTTAAAAAGTTAATAATATTAAAAACATTTCTTTAAAAAATGGCGAATTGAATCGCCAGGCACGGCATACTGGTGAATATTATTTAAAAACCGAGTTAAAACTGAAAATATTCGATTTTAGTAAATCACAAAATGAATAAATGGTATACGAAGACAGTGAATACGAAAACATAAATTACAAACTTTGAATTATTAAACACATTTTTTAATAAAAATCATTTTGTCAATGTTAAATTTAAATAAAGGTGCTCGTCAAGGGCTTCAACTTGAACCGTGAAGTGAAGATTAAGTTTTTTTATTCATTTATCCGATAATAATTTGTATTCAAATCTAAGTTTTTTAAAATTTTTGTTTCCTTAAAATAACCTCCTAATTTATGCACACTGATGCATAATTTTTAAATCCGGTCCTACATTTAGTATTGATATTGTTCTGAAGGTGATTTATTTAAATCTTGAATATTTAAGGTAAAATGTCAACTAAGAGATATCTTAAAATACATTTTTTATAAATCAATTGAACCGACTTCTAAAAAAGCGCGTAAAAGAGAAAAATAACAATATAAATTTTTATAAAAAAATTGAAATTTTTGAAGTGATTCGCATAAAAAAATTTTGTAATTACTTTTTTATCGTAGCTTAATCGTTATGTTTAAATATAATACAAAATTGTGATGTTTTCTTAAAGAAGTCTCAAATAATAAATAATAAAATGATACAAATAGCAAGGGTTTTTTTCAATTTTCACTTTATCGGCTTTACTGCTAAGGCAAATCATTAGCTCGTCCAACGTCTGCTGCTTATTTAGAGCCAGAGCGACGCTTCTGGATAAATTACACAAACACCGGTTTGTAAACCTATCCCTGAAGACTCTCGGATAGTCGGATCGGTACCCTCAAAATCTCCCTACTTTGCCTCTGCACAATATTTTAAATTATTGGTTACAATAGCTATAAGTTTTTGGTATTACGAAGGTTTAACAATTACAATACATATCCTGCCGCATGTTGAGTTGACCACAAGTATATTCTTCTCTTTCATTACACAAAAGTTCTATTTGTTGATTGAAATTCATTCCTTTTTTTTTATAGAGAAAGCAACATCTCAAACACTTCTGCCAATGTACATTAGAAATCTCTCTATAACGAACTTTTCATCTCCCCAAGATCCAAATCACGTTTTTTTTTTTATTTTTCGCGATCATGCATCCACGTACATCTTGTCATCTTGATAATAGATGAAATAGAACTCTAAGCTGGGGTTAAGGATAAAAAAAATTGAAATTAGAGTTATTTTTATAATAATAATAATAATAATAATAATAGTATATTAACGGATCAAATAAATACAATCCATTTCAAAAATAAAAAATACAAACACTATTTAAAACAGTCAGAATTAAAAAAAAAAAACTTACAAATCTAAACATGCATTAAAGTGCTCCAAAAGACAAATATTGACAATTGACAATATTAACTAGTGTTCCAAGAATTGTAAAATTTTTAATTTAAAGACATTAACTGGCAAATGAAAAATATCAATCTCCGTAGGAACTGAATTCATTTCCCTAAACATTCGAGAAATAGGACTCTTAAAGCCATAATTCGTTTGGTGATATATCACATTAAACAAATTGTGCGTTCTAAAAGTCTTTGAGGAACCGATAATCCAATATTATTGAGTAGTTCAGGAGAATCAATACAAGAGTTAACAATCTTATAAAGTAGAACGAGTTCAAGATATATGCGTCTCACACACAATGGTAGCAACCTCACAGCATCGCCAGTATCATCATAAACAGATCACTTCGGTTGCATTCCCTGTTTAATGAAAATTAAACTTAAAAACTCTCTTTATACTCTTTCTACTTTTTCTTTGTATGTAAAATAATGAGGTGACCAAACTTGGAACGCATATTCTAAGATTCATCGAACTACAGAGCAGTATATCACTTTAAAACAGTCTACACTATTAAAATCTGTAAGCATTCTCTTCACAAACCCGAGCAACTTCAAATCCCTGTTATTATATTATTAATATGTGAATCGAAGCAAAGGGCTCAATCAAATGTCACACCCAGATCCTTCACACATTCAACGCGATTAATCATGTTATTATCAAGAAAGTAGTCAAAAGTTATCCAATCCCTTTTACGATAAAAACTTATAATGGAGCATTTATTAACATTGAGGTGCATAAAATTTAACTTACCCATTCAGAGAACCGAGCCAGATCCTGCTGAATGCCCTCGCAATCACTGCTACTCCCGACAACCCGAAATATCTTTAAATCATCTACATAAAGAAGACATCTACTGAAAGTTATGATGTCCTCAATATCGTTAATAAAGCAGTTAAAAAGGAGCGGAGCGAGGTGAGCACCCTGAGGAGCACCAGAGGTAACACATATATCAGATGATTTATAGTTATTAATTTTTACTCGCTGAACTCTACCAGAGAGGTAACTATTTATCCATTGCAGAAATGATCCATGGATGTCCAAGGCTTCCAGCTTGTAAATAAGAAGTTGATGGTTAACCTTGTCGAAAGCCTTGGAGAAGTCAGTGTAAATAGCATCCACTTGACACCTCCTCTCCAAAGCCTTCACCAAGTACTGCTCATAAACAAGCAGATTAGTAGTAGTCAATCAACCTGCCATAAAGCCATCTGTGAAGTTGCTAACACATGCCTAAAAAGACGACACATCTTT
Source organism: Diaprepes abbreviatus (assembly GCA_034092305.1). Lineage (NCBI taxonomy): Eukaryota > Metazoa > Arthropoda > Insecta > Coleoptera > Curculionidae > Diaprepes > Diaprepes abbreviatus. The sequence continues at coordinate 3,822,048 of JASJET010000125.1, read as the reverse complement.
TGGTAAACAATACCCTCAAAAATCTTACTAAGTAGTGAAAATTTAGAAATTCCACGATAATTTTCGACGTTGGTTCTGTCTCCATTCTTATGGATTGGCGTAATATAAGTAGTTTTCCATACTTTTGGGAAATCACCCGTTGATAAAGAGATATTAAAAATCTGAGCCAACACTGCAGACAAAACACCCTGACAATTCTTAACAAACATGACTGGTATCCCGTCGGGTCCGGTACCCAATTTACTGTTCAAGTGATCTATTGCATTAAACACGTCCACTGGTTCAACTTGAAGGAAACTAAGGTTTACAGTTTTCATGCAATTAAAAGTACGGATCTCACAATGCTCATGCGTGTAGACTGTGGGTAAAAAAGCTCTAAAGAGCTCTGCTATAGCGGTTGAGTCTTCCGCTCTAACATTATTATATGATATACTACTAGGAAGAGAAAATTTCGTATTCTTGGCATTAACATACCTCCAGAAAAACCTACTATCAGACTTAATAGAGTCTTCAATGCCAGATATATGGTTTTGATAATTGTATTTATATGTGCACTTACATAGCCTACGTAACTCAGAAAATAAAATGTAATCAGAATTGGATGGTTATCGAACCAGACCTATAAATTTTTTCTTAGGGGAGAAGGCTCGGAAATAATTTAAAATTAAACATAGCGCATCGACGATCGTGATAAAAAAAAAGGAACTCGATATTGTAAGAAATACGACAAAGAGATTCTAGAGAACTGAAATAAATGTCAAAGAATTCAAAAAATATTGTTTTAGTACTGCCGCATTTGTGTGAAACTCTGTCCCTGATATCGCATACCCATTATTATTCATAAAATATTATTGCATGGCTCACGGTTCATTCAATATGCAACATTTGCAATAAAGGCGATAGAGTCTATCGGGAGCATTATTCTTGAAAATTTTCAAGTAAAGTGATATTAAATTACATATTTCGAAAATTATTAATTTAAGAAACTGCAATCAAAAATATTTCTGAAGCTTTACCACAAGAAGCTAAAGTTATTCAACGAACTGATATTGATTTTGGTTGATTTAGCAATTACACTAGTCAACAAATACAAAAGAAATTTTGCCTGATGTTATAATGGCTGTCCGTAGGAGTGTAAGGCATTCTGATTGCGAATTTAACAACGAAAATCTTTCACCACGTATAGATTTCGGATTCTAGAATGTATCAGTTATCTTTATTTAAGACAAACATTTTTATATAACATTCATACATAAGTTGGAAACAATAAAAAAAACAAGATATTTTACGGGAAAAAGGGTATATTTATAAAAAACACACATGAAAATACATTTATAACAACTCTTTTGTATATAACTTTTTTTAAAAATGTTTACTTTCGTCTATATTTCTAATCGCTTGTCCTCCTAAGAAACCAACAATAATCCCCATCATTGCTGGTTCCCATCTGCCTTGGTAGCGTTGCTCCATTGTTAATATGTCTCCTTGCTCGTCACTTACCGCATCCAAATTTTCTGGGATAAAATTTAAATGGGAGTGCAAGAAATGGTTTTTTACTTTTTTGTTTCCTTTAAACTCCGAAACAATTGTTTTAAATGAACTCCGCGCAGCTAATTGAACATCACTTAATTTTTGATAATTAATATTGATCATTTAGTATATTTCTTACTTGTGGTTCAACAAATATTCCTTCCTTAAGCTTAGCATCATTTAGTTTAAGAGAAATTTGTGTAAGGTATTTAAACTCATCTCCTTCTTTATCTAATGCTTTAAAGAAATTTTTAATCAATCCCAGAGGTAACAGTACTTTTTTAGGATCAACAAGAGGTATGTTCTTTACTTTTGCTTGATCTGGAATATATTGGTCTCTCGAAAGCCATTATTTTACTTGGTAATGTCCCTGTGTTATTCTGCTGCCCCAACATTACTCTGTAAATCTGCCCTGAAGCCCTAGTAATAGTCTTGACTTTTAGGTCACCACATATTTGGCACTTATACGTACCATAGCATGCATTTAGAATAATTGACATACTTTCTTATGTTTCTTTTATGTCAACTGTATGTGCAAGAGGAATAGAGGGTCTTTTGTGGCCATTATGGAGCAAAACTGCTTTTGTGCAAATCCTAATTTTTCCATAACACTATTTGGATTAACACAAACACACATTTCATCCTGCAGAGTAAAAAACGAGGATAGCTCCTGGTTACGGTCCCTATATATGTATATATAATAATATGTAACCTTGGTTCTAGTGGCTAATAAATTCTAATCTAGACCCTGATACTTCAGCTTGCTCTTTGGACAAGTGGAGGTTCCGAATTAGTTCACTTAATTCAGGTTGTTTGATTAAATGGGGTACTTTTCTTCACTTTCGGCAAAATACAAATCATTTTTTCCTGATACATTATCGGGTTCTGTCATATCATCATACATTTCTAAATCTTCCTCCCATTTTTGCTGGGCGCGTTTTATTGTTAAAGGAATATCCGGATATTCAATATTCTGTTTACTCCTTCTCGAAAAACCAGACACTTTTGTTATAAAACAGTTACAGTAGGTAAAATAATTTGTTGATTCTCGTCAAATTATTGGAACTGCAAAAGACATAAAACAGCGATTACCATTTAACTAGTTACTTAGATTTGCTGTACAGATTTGGCAACATATGTGAGGAGCCCAGTCCCGATCTCGATCGCCAACAAGACATCCAAAACATTTATTTGGTCATTTGTTAATTGTCCTTTTCTGCGATTTAGGGATAAACTGACTACAAATGTAGCAAAAACTATCCGCGAGGTTAACACAGCCACGTTTCTGTAATCTAAACATTTTTGCCCTGTAGCGTACGTCGGTTCAGAGATGTGATACTACGTTTACAGGTGTCAACTAACTTTATTAAATACAAAGATAACACTAATACAAGGCTCTTACTATTGGCTTGTTCGCGCACTTCGCTTCTCTGTCTAATACTGACCTCTACTCGTGCTAAACCAATACTGATGATACGACTATCGACTTGCTGCTTTTATGGCCGTTCCGTATTCCTGGTATTTTCCAGAAACATCGGGTATCGGAACTTCGAGAAGCGACGGCACACTTCTCGTATACAAGGGTCATCTATAAGTAGATTCGGCTATGGGGCTGAGTGAAATTTGGAATTATATTGTGGTGTTGTCAGATTGTGCACAATTTCCCTTACTTATGGAAATGTAAATTAATTTTTGCTGAAAAAATCATAACTCAAAAATTTTACGTGTTAGGAAGTTTTTACCATCATTTTCGCATTTAGAGACAATAAATTAACTAAAGACTGCCTTTTACATTACAGTTGGAAATTTGCTGTAAAATAGTGTTATTTGACGATATTAATCAAAAACCAATATCGGTTATATGTAATGAAAATAGATTATTTATATGAAATTCAAATCGTAAATTTTGAAATAAATAATAATGAGTGCAAAGCATGTGATTTGTCGATTCCCGAAATACCATTGGATGGCCGGCCGTAAACTTCGACAAGCGCCTAGCCGGAAACTGTAACAAGTGTGTATCCATTTGAGATTAGCAATAGATTAAACGCACATACATTTTCGTGTGTTGATCACAAACAAAAACATTTAAAACATTAATTTTATACTATAAATATTATACATACAAAATCTTATGCAGTCCTTAACACGTCGTCCACCTCTAGTTAAGTGTTCAAGTGTTTTTTTATTCACGTTGCCGTATTTTCAACTTGAATATATATATATATATATATATATATATATATATATATATATATATTTAATTTTTTTCATCTTAAAAAGGTAATAATGTTATCATATCTAATTTCTGCCAGGAATTTGCTTATTTTCACCAGTGTGCCTCGCTTCACGTCGTTCAATAATCTCATATTTATTTATTGTTATACACTGACGTTGTTATAACAATAAAATTATTGTTTTGGTTAAATAAAAAGGATTTATCATTTAAGTGCTATCAAAAAGAGAACTTCATATCACATGGAATTATAGAAAACACTTTTAATATAAAACCCATAACCATATTTTAAAAAATTGAAAAAAAGCATTGAAATTGTTGCGTTTCCATTATAATCCATAAATTAAAATAGAACGGGGTATCTGGAAACACAAAATTTTATGCCACTACTAAGAAAACAGTAACATTGTCGATATAAGTAAAAATCCTAGATTTACAACTTACAATTTTTATTCTGCAACTTTTCAAAGTGTGTAGTTAAAAGTTTAGAAATCGATAGTAATATAGTATAAGCTTAAATTTAAGAACGTAATATGTAAAAATATTTGATCTAGATAGATTAAAAAATCAGCTTTTGTATTGACCAGATCGATTTTTCAGATTGTTACTTAGCAGGACTTAACTAACTTCTTATTTATGTTTGAAATAACCGCTTGTTTGCTTAACAATGTGATTTTCCGTTTCGAAAATAGAAATTGTTATCAAAAAGCTGGTTTTACTGCATGCACTCATATAGTTAGTTAATGTTGGTAGAATTATTTTTAGGCCAGGAAGAACGAAATGACAATAAGCAAAAATAAATATAAAATGCAAATGGAATTCTTTTTTTTTTTAAATTATCCTTTTAAGGGACACAAAACATCTTTAGCGCCTCGAATTTTATTTGTGCAGTGATTACCGAAATTTTTGCAAAAAACTTGAGGAAAAATGTTTTTTTTTATTATGGCAAATACATAATACGAGAATGGTTCGATAAGTTCTCTATCTGAAACAGGGAGGGCGCTAGTAAGATCAAATAACTATAATATTTTGTAAGCATTACTCTTGAGATGAGGCCCTGCAAAGTTTCAGATGTTTGCGTTTAGTTGGTTGTTTGTGGCAATCGAGTGAACACATAAGGCTCAATATTTTGTGAAACAAGGATAAAATTGAAGTTTAAGTGGATAAAAGGTACTTTGTTTTTAAGGGCTTAACTCCTACGGACATTAAAAATGAGTTAGATTCTACTTTAAAGGATTCTTTTCCTTTGTCTTCGACAGTAAAAAAATGGGCTGCTGAATTTAATCGTGATCGTACATCAAGTCAAGATAATGAGCGCTCGGGACGACCAAAAACCGCTACAACTGACGAAATTGTCACAAAAATTCCCAATATCATATTTCCTGACCGCCCACTGAAAGTACAAGAGCTTGCTGGTATAGCAAACATCTCGATAGATCGTGTCCACTACAATTTACATGATGTTCTTGGCATTAAAAAGCTTCCTGCGCGATGGGTGCCGCGTTTGTTAACAGGCGACCAAAAACGCCTTCGAATGAATACTTCGCAAGAGTGTTTAGACTTATTCAGATGCAATCCTGCCGAGTTTCTTCAACGTTTTATAACTGTAGATAAAACATGGATTCACCATTACATCCAGAGACAAAGCAGCAGTCTAAACAGTGGGTAGAGGCAGATGAAAGTGCGCAAAAAAGAGCAAAAACGGTTCGGTCTGCAGGAAAAGTCATGGCAACAGTCTTGTGGGATTCACATGGCGTGATGCTTATAGACAATTTAGAACAAGGTAAGACCATCACCGGGGAGTATTACGCTTCACTACTGGACCGTTTGCAGCATGTGGTTAAGGCTAAACGTCCACATCTTGTCAAAAAAAAAGTGCTTTTTTATCAGGATAACCCGCCTGCACACAAATCTATGGTTGTTGCTGCAAAACTCTATGACTACGTTTCGAAGTGCTTCCAAATGCGCCATATTCGTCGGATCTGGGTCCCAGCGATTACTTTCTCTTCCCAGACTTGAAAAAATGGCTCGCTGGACAAAAATTCCCTTCAAATAACGAGGTCCGAGTAGCGACAACCGCTTATTTTGGGCAAATCGCATTATACTACGGGTATTAAAATGTTAGATCATCGTTCGTCTAAATGTATTCAAGTACAAGGAGACTATGTTGAAAAATAAATAAAAACATTTTCAAAAATCTTTTGTTTTCTTTATCACGCCGATAACTTATCGAATCATCCTCGTAAATCACGGAAAAAACATGACAAAAGAAAAATTCTGAGAATTCATAGTTCTGCAATTGTACAGAAATGTATAACTCATCATTTTATCCCAAAAACTTGCACTAATAGTCACTAAAAAAAATCAGCGAGTTTTGCAAGATAAATTGTGCAACTAATGCGATAAAAAGGTACCTCTTTTCCGCGTATATCCAAATTAAAAATTCTCCTTATTTTAATTGGATAGCTTTCGAAATCTGGGGAAAAACACACATTTTAAAATAAGATTTTTATAAAAAACTGAACCAGCTTTTTAAAAAACTGCTAAAAAACAAAAAATAACAATGTAAATGTTTATATGATATAGAAATTTTTTAAGTCAGCGCTAAATTAATACTTGACAGAATATGATTCACATAAAAATATTGAGAAATATTTTACTTGTAATTGCTTTCTTACTGTAGTTTGTTTGTATCTTGTTGTTGCTGATTTGGCGCTGACTTAAAAAATTTCAGTATGTTATAAAAATTTATATTATTTTTTTATAGCGTTTTTTAGAACACGATTCAATTTCTTTATAAAAATTTTATTCCCATCCATAAATTACTTGAAATAAGTACTAAGCGAGATGTTTATGTAGTGCATCTAGCTATGATTTCAAAATTACTAAAAAGTACTCATTTTATCCAAATTTATAAACCACCCTAAATTGAACAGCTAAAAATTCTTTGATTCTGAGAATTCTCCAAATACCAGTTTTAAATACAATTGTACTAAACAAATATTTAATCTGCTATTGTAAATCCGCTATGCTGAATTTTAAGAAATTAATTTTAAATTCGTTATCTACGCTCCCAAAATCCTCTAATACTGATATTGAAAGAATATGAGACATGTAAAATTTCTAGTCCCCCATATTGTATCTGCCACATTTAACTTTAAAAAATAACTCGCAACTTACGACCCTAAAAACTGTATAATACCAATTTTGAAAAAAACAATTTTTAACCCGCCATATCGAATTTCAAAAATTTTTTTAACTCTTAATCGACTCTTAATGTATGATCTCGAAAACCCCGAAAATTTGTTACTTACACCTACAAAAATTTTTAGTCTGCTATATTAGAACCGCTATGACAAATTTTTTAAAAATAATTTTAAATTCGTAATTTACATCCTGAAGAATCTCTCTATACCAATTTTGGACAAAATCGAGAGATGTAAAATTTTGTAGGACGCCATATTGGATTCGCCATATTGAATTTATCAAAAATAATTTAAAATACATAATTTATACCTTAAAAACCTTCTATTACCAAGATTAGATAAAATCGAGATATGTAAAATTTTTAATCGGCCATATATTTTGAACTTAATAGGGAAATATCAAAATTTTTAGACGTCCATATTGCATTTGATAAATTGAGCTTTATAAAACTAATTTTAAATTTGCTGTCTTTATAATCTCCCAAAACCAATTTTGATCAAAATGGTGAGGTGTAAAATTTTTAGTCTGCCATATTGAATCCGTCAATTGAATTTTTAAATATAATTTTAATTCGTAATTTACACCCATAAAAATTCCCTGAAGCAATTTTCAACAAAATTCAGATATGTAAAATTATTAATCCATCATATTGAATTTGTTAAAAACAACTCCGGGAACTATCACATATCAATTTTGGGGAAAATCGGACAAAATTTTTTTTTCTACTCCATTATAAGTGCCATCTTAGATTTTACTGAACCAATTTTAGCCAAAATGTTATAAGGCTACCGCAGCAACTTCTGAATAATCGGCGTAAATACTTAAAAAAGTCGGTTTAAAATATAACCCTCTACGATCAATAGAAGCTCTGGTAGTTCTTTTTTTTTTAAACTATTGAAATCTCGGAATCAATCTTTTGGAGGCTTTTTGAATAACTAATTATGCATTATTATTCTTTAAGGATTTTAACAATTTTCTGCAAGGTTATTAACAATACCAAAAAACGCCTTTTTTATATTTTCCGCAAATATCTCGGTGACCATTGAACTGATTTTAATAAAAAAAAGCATTAGAAAAGTTTTTTAGTGCCTACAACTTTGTAATAACACATTTATGAGTAAGAATAATATTTTTCGAATAAAACGAAGAAATCCGAAATTTAGCTCTTAGTTATTATTAAAAAAAATTGAAACGCTAAAGATGAACGTCATGTTGTAACGCCTGGGAGAATACTTTCCAAAAAGACAAAACCTATTTGTATTTTTTTTAACGTCTAGTATTCCTGAGCATTTTTGCTTATTGAAAATATATTATTAGTTTTAATTGTATTCAAATTTTAATTTCTAGTTATGGACGCCTTTAAACATAATATTATTCAATCTGGTATGTAGTGACTTTTCTGTATCCATTTTGGGAAATCCTTGGACATTAATTTCAGCAATTTCATATGGATGGATCTGGGGAAGAACTGTATGTGTCATATATGGATTTTTTATGTCATTATTGGGTAAGAAAAGTAGTTAAATGATATTATGGTACTATTGTGACCAAGAACGCTGTGTTAATTTTAATGGGATAATTTTATCTCTGAAGTTGGTTGGGTGGTTAAATTTACAACTCTAATTAAAACATTACATGAATGCAGAATGTAAGACAAGAATTATGTGATTAAAAATTTTAACATTTGTTTGAAGGTTGTAGAAAATGTTGAAGATGGACTTAAATGTGGTTGTCAGATTTACATTGTCTTTATTTTTGTTTATTTTTACGACGTTTCGATTAGGTTGTATCTCTAATCGATATCAGGCACAAATTGAAAACTACGAGCTTATATGGGAACTGTGTCAATTAAAGCCACAAAGTTTCACTTCACTGTACACCCCTCAATGATTTAATGTTATTTAATGTTACAAAGTAGCGATTGCCAAAGTTTAGGTATCTCATCACTGGGTTTACTGAAGATTCCGTTATTATTTTTAATGTATTATGCTTCTATAACTTTAGACCATTTTATATAATGTGGCGTGTTCTGCAATATCTGATCTCGACGTTTTCTCTTTTTGTGTATAAGTTTTATGTTCCTTAATTCTAACTTCTATTAGTGGCTTGGTTTCTTCAATATACATTTCATCACACTCACATGGAACCTTGTAAATACATTCTTTCTTATTGGTAGTTTTTGATTTTGTTTTTGTTAAGTGAGCTCTAAGTGTATGTCCTGATTTAAAGGCTGTTTTTATATTATAACTGCTGTCGATTCGTCTTATTCTCTCCGAGGTTTGCTTAATGTACGGAATTGTGAAGAAAGAATTTGTTTCTTGTTGTCCAGTGGTCGTTGTTCTAAAGTTATTTCAGTTATTCAATTTATACTTGATAAGAATTAGAGATATAACCTAGTCGAAACGTCGTAAAAATAAACAAATACAAAGACAATGAAAGCCCGACAACCACATTTTAGTTAAATGCCGAAGCTATTTTTCTAACAGATTTCAATAGCCCACACTCTATTAATTCAGTTGGAAAAAATCTATAGATTACTAAGTCTAAAAATATGTAGACTGGAAAAGAAGCCATTTGACGTAAATATGTTCAAATAAGTAATTCAATTCCAGGATCGCAATAAAACAGTTTTTATATCATTTTAAAACAAGAACAACTTTTTTGTCTTTAATACCTGTGTGAATAAAAGATATTTTCAGTTTTTATTTTTTCAGGTATAACATCAATAACAACTTTGACGGTTTTGGCATTCGAAAGGTTTTTAATTGTATCGGCACCTTTTCAAAGAAAATGTTTAAACAGAATAAATGCAGTTTATATGGTGGTGGGCATATGGACCTACTCTTTTTTGTTAACCAGTCCGCCACTGTTTGGTTGGGGTAAATATGTAAATGAAGCAGCAAATATAAGGTAACACAACAGTAAAATTATTTATTGCTTAAAAAACAACATTTGGAAACAATAAGAAATAAATTGCGATATCTCGATGGATTATTTAATAACACAAGAACAGCACTGACTAACAATGTCATATAAAACCGCCATGTGATGGCACGGCAGTAAAGCAAAAATAGAAATATATGAAACTCGATACACAAAGAATGCTACTCAAAGGATAGAGGTCGCATCATTCGGCATCGGCAACCAAACTAGCCGCATCCAAAGTTCATGCAGGTGTCACATCAATGATCTCTCTCTCAGAGTGTAGTGTGTTTTTTAGGCCAACAAATATAAAAAGAAGAAATTAGTTATCGTCGGTATAATTTTAAATAAAATAAAGAATTCCCGGCTGTGCGGACATAGATTGTTAATGAACATTACTCTCGTATTAAAAAGTTTTGAGAATTACACAACAATGGAGAAGCTCCGGGTCTAAAAAATGACGACAGAGCTGTTTCGTCCTCACTCATCAATCCATTATATCTGGTACAATCCAGTTCAGAATTCTCTATTTTATTTTAAAATTATATGGTCCATATCTTACCTCTTTTTTATATTTGTTGATTTAAAAAATACACAGCGCTCTTAGAAGGAGATCGTTAGTGTGAGAACTGCTTGAACTGCGAAAATTCGCGGTTAGTTTGGTTGCAGTAGATAGGATATAACTGCAAAATGATGGACTGTATCAGACGCAATGGCCTAGTGAGTTCCAAATGAGCGCAAAATAGAGCTGTCCTCATTTTCCGGACCTCTAGCTTCTCCATTGCCGCATTTCATTACGAGAGTAATCTTTACTAACAACCTATGTCCGCACAGTCGATATATATATATATATATATATATATATATATATATATATATATATATATATATATATACAGGATGCGGCATTTATTTTAAGACAACGGAATATCTCGGTCGGACCAAATTTTTCGAAAAATAGAAGGCTGTCTAAAAATTACCTTGAGCTCACCCTTCAAGGTCATTTGAAGGTCAACTTTGAAATTTTGAATGGAACTTTCCAATTTCGACCCGGAATGGAAAGGGAGGAAAATTTTATCACCATATATGACCTTGATCTCAAGGCGAAGGTCGAATATCAAAGTCATTTCAAGGTCACAACAAAAAATTGCAGTATTTCGTGAAATGTTTCGTACAAAAGTTGTCAACTGACACGGGGGCTATATGATAGTGACTTCGAAAATATCATTGACCTTGACCTTCAAGGGTCATTCATACAGCTTTCACGGATTCCTCCGTGTGAGATGCATTAACAGTGGTTATATCCACATTATGCTGTTGTAGTGCTGAAATCACATTCAGCAAAACGTACAACTAGATGCAACTCCGTATGTAAATGAAAGTAAAATGCGAAACAGTAAATGCAAACTTCTCTCCATCATATTCTCTCTGTATTAGAGGTTGCACAGTTAGAATAAATTATTATAAAATATAATTTATCCTATTCTACCACCATCGAGATGGTAGCCTACCTGTACCACCATACCGAGAAGAAAGTCAAACCATAATCAAGTGCATATCGGTACCCTGGTGAGTCTAGTAAGAGACAAAACATGTACCTCTGCCTTATCACTGTGGCGGGGAGGGTAAGCTTTGACTTTCTTCTCGATATGGTGGTACAGGTAGGCCACCATCTCGATTGTGGTGGAATAGGATAAATTGTGTTTTATAATAATTTATTCTAACTGTGCAACCCCTAACACAGACATGATATGATGGAGAGAAGTTTGCATTTACTGTTTCGCATTTTACTTTCATATATATATATATATATATATATATATATATATATATATATATATATATATGTATATATATATATATATATATATATATATGTGTATATATATATATATTATATATATATGTATATATATATATATATATATATATATATATATATATATATATATATATATGTATCTTGCATCTGTATCTTGAAAATAAAGAGCCATGAGGCTATTGTTTGTAAGCATTTTTCAATAAGAAATTATATATTTTTCAGTTGTTCTGTGAACTGGGAAGACCGAAGTCCCAACGCTAAAAGTTACATCCTCTATTTATTTTTCTTTGGATTGATAGTGCCGTTGTTTATTATAACATATAGTTATGTTCATATCATTGCAACAATGAGAAAGGTAAGGCTTTGTTTTAATTAGGTGGTTTTATCTTTTAAAACTATAAACGATGTTGGTACAATTTTGAGTTCCATTATAGATAAATTCTAATACTAAACAAATTTCATTATAGACCTTGTTTCTAACGCAGCTTGTTGCTTCGATCGGACTGATTCGATGTAAATTTATCTATTTCAAATTCACGTAATGGACGGATTTGACTGAGATTTCTAGCAGATGCAAAATTTCCTACTAATAATTAAAATATTGCATCCAATAAAAACTTATGTTAGAACAATTTATTTGGTGAATTTAAATGAATGAGATAGTTCGATCAGATCCAAACGCTGCGTTAGAAACGAGGTCATAGGTAGCCGAGAAAATTGACCTTTATTGTTGTATAATTTTTTAATAATTAAAACCTCCAAAATATTACATATACACAACTTTTACTGAAATTTTTAATGGATCCAACAACCTCAGTTAAAAGCGTTTTTTTTTTGGGTTCGCTGATAGAGTCGAATATCAAATACCAAAATCAGTCTTTTTTTGCATCTTGCAAAGTGAATATAAAAAGATTAAATTTAGTAAGTTGGGGAGTTGAACGAACAATGGAATTAGGAAAACTACTTCCCTTAAATTAAAAAGTCTTTTCTTTGTCGTACACTATGGCTTTTTGGCACAAACTTCGCATACAAAATCATAAGAACTTAAAATATAGTCGAGTAATCTCCATATTGTTATTTTAAAGTCTCATAATTTTAATTTAAAATTTTCATGGCTTCTATGCTTACTTTGAGATGTTGTTTCCTTTAAAAGTAAAATATTTGTAGCAGCAATAAAATTTCAAAAAATCAAAGTTTTTTTCTTTAAATTGCATGAACTTATTATCGCTACATGAAGTCCCCATATTGTCGTTCGTGCTAGGACAAGTGTACATAATGCAAGGTATAAAATTAATTAATGAGACTGGTAGCGTTCGATCTGGCAACACTTGTGATGCGGGACTTAGAGGGGCGGCAGGTGGATATGTGATACGCTTTTAGTATGACTTTCAATTCGTTATAGTACTTTGGTTGTTCGTAGTGGAACAGTTTGTTCTAGTGAGTTCTATAAATTAGTGATATCGATTTCGAACAAGGTGTGCAGCTTTTATTTCAAATTTGGGCATAGTGCAACGAAAATGTTTGCAAAACTTCAGCAGACAATGTTTTGTCAAGGGCCCAAGCATTTTCAGAAGGGAGAACCAACTGAAGATGAACTACGCAGCGGACTTCATCTTCAAGAACCGCTGAAAATGTTGACAGGATCGGTAATCTTGTGCGTTCAGATCATCAATTGATCTTCAAAATGATTGATGAATAGTTTAATTTTACTTACATTAACGCTCATCAGATTTGATCAATAAGCTGGAGAAGAGAAGAATCTGCGCAAAAATGGCTTCAAAAACTTTTCGCAGAACCAAAGGAACATCAGGAGAGGAAGCTGTCTTGACTTTTTGGAATCGATTGAAAGTAATCCCTATTTTCTTGAAAGTGTCATTATTGGCAATCGTCCACAAAGAGTTTGTACCAGAGGGTCAGACAATCCGTAAAGTCTTTTACCGAGAGTCTCTAGAAAAACTTCGAAAAAGGTTATGCATATTAGATTAAATATCAAGAACAATTTCACCCTGAACCAGGATCTTGGAGTTACAGAAACTACAACAAAGGAAATCGCCAAAGCCCACAGAGCCCTGGAAAGAATTATGTTAAACATAAGGCTAAAAGATCGTGTGAGAAAAATCGATATACGAAACCAAAGAAAAGTTAAAGTAGATTGCCAAAAGCCTAGCACAAATAAAACTGAAGCGATTTGAGGTGGACTAAGCGGGTACTGGAATGGCTTTCAAGAAAAAGGCTCCTTAGCCTCTTTATTCTCCTGAATTGAGTCCTTGTGACTTTTTTCTCTTCCCCAAATTGAAAATCATCTCAAGTGATATCATTTTGAGACACTCGAAAACATTCACGCAGCTGAAACCGACGAGCCAAAGAACATTCCAGTATTCGAGTTCCAGCACTGCCATGAGAATTGGAATGACGATTTCCAGTACTACGTGGCTTTCCAAGGAAGTTATTTTGAAGTAGAATATATTCAATTGTAATTCTATTCGAATACCAAAGTTGAAAAAAAATCATATCCTAATTACACACCTAGTATCTAGCTAGAAGAAAAACTGCTTAATCCATTTATCTTGTTTGTATAAATAAGTTAAGCTAACAGCATTATGCTTCCTGCGACAAGATCAAAGAGTCATAACCCATTTTAATATAATATTCAAATATATTTAAGTACAATGATATAGAGATTCTGTTAATAGATGTGAACTATTAAGCACAATAAAGCTTCTCTTTTCTAGTTTCCGTTTTTTTTTTCCTTCCATATTTCCTTGTTGTTGGCAAGAGAAGATATTTTTGAACTCGGCACAAATTTTATAAGATAAAACAATGCAAAAATAACTTTTTGCCAACCTACTTTTTAAATAAGTAAGTGATGGGCGATTAAATAAAATTAAGCTTTCGCAAGTGTAATCGACCAAATACATCTAGATTAATGTTTGAGGTTAAGAACACAAAATCTTGTTTATTAATATAAGAAAGAAATTTTTTCTCTACCCTCAGAAAAAAGCATGTCGCTTTTACGCAGTATAATTTTCTGTCTTCCATATGAAAAATATCTATTCAATAAACTGTAACATCTTAAAGAAATGCAAATATTTTATTTTAACAAAATAGCATATCATCAGAATAAATGTAGATAAGGATTTAAAAAATCAGTTTGTTTCTGACAAGTTGATAACAGAAGAATATTATGATCACATCTGTTGAAGGTGATATCAATATTTTAAAACTAAAAAGTAGGTTTAATTCAGTTTTTGTTATTAGAACATATTTCATTTATTTTATTTTCAACACAAAATGGTGTTGAGGTCGAAATTATAATTTTTTTTTAATTAAATGCGTTCTTATAGAATACTGTTCCAACTGATTTACTAATACCTATTTTAATTCCTTAAAATAAAACGTATGAAATTAAATTAAACAGGAAGGGATGCAGGTTTTTTTAGGACAGAGAATAACCTCACTTTTTTGGCTAGTAAACGAGTTGTAACTAATTATATTTCTCTATGTTTTACGATGACGATGAGTCTTTCTCTTATTCCAACGATGCATGAGCTGTACCACTTGTTTCCAATTTCCTCCAGCTATCTTCAAACCTCTCCATCTTGTGTTTGAACCACACAGGATTGCCTTACTTTCACTTGGATTTCATTCCAGTACACCG
Source organism: Diaprepes abbreviatus (assembly GCA_034092305.1). NCBI lineage: Eukaryota > Metazoa > Arthropoda > Insecta > Coleoptera > Curculionidae > Diaprepes > Diaprepes abbreviatus. The sequence continues at coordinate 3,806,673 of JASJET010000125.1, read as the reverse complement.
CTAGTCCACCCATCCTCCTCGACTAGTCCAATATGTCGAGCCCATGAACATTTCATTGATGCTAGTCTTTGAGCAATGTCTTTAAATTTTATTTGATGTATATTGGTGTTTCTTATGCGATATTTTAGTCTCATTTTTAACATAATTCTTTCTAGGGCTCTGTGGGCTTTGACGATTTTTTATGTTGTAGTTTCTATAACTTCAAGTTTCTGATCCAAGGAGGATTTGAAGGTGTTATTAAATCTTCAAAATGCTGACCGGGAATGTTTGATTCTTTTACTTACTTCCTCGTTATTGATTTTATCTTCTGGCCCAAATATATATATATATATATATATATATATATATATATATATATATATATATGGAACAATCCACGTCATCTTACCCCCCTCCCCATCTGTTCAAAAATTGTGGCAACTTAAAAATGTTACTAACAGCTTAAAATCTTCATTCAAACATACACTTTTGAAGGCAACGTGGTATATGGACCAAACATCGTGGCAGTGTAGGGCACCATATAGGCAAAAAACATGAGAAATTATTATAAGTTTTTGAAACATCTTTTTTTAGCTCTATAAGATTTCAGTTCATCATTAGGAGGATGAAAATTATGTAACCCAGATCATGTAAATACTTAACTTCATAAATCTCCATACTCCATAACTCCATTATAATGGGGAGAGGAAGAACACCACCAATGTCTTTAACTCTTTCCAGTACATATTTTTCATAACAATATTTTTTAAAGTACACTCATGATTCGAGGGGTTTTCGGAGTCGCTGATAACGAATCTGGAGTCAGAAAATGAAAATTTTCATATCCAAAATGGCGGATTTCGTAGCAAAAGTTTAAGCAAAAATGTGTCCGCCGTATTTGATCCATCACCTTGGATTTAAAATTTTTTAATTTCTGACTTCAAATTTGTAATCAGGGACCCCAAAAACCCTCAAGAAATAAGGTTGACACAAAAAATATGGTAATAAAAGATGTAAGCAAAAAAGATCCGGTATATTTCATCCGCCATCTTGGATTTGAAATTTTTCAATTTTGACTTTGGATTTGTGATTAGGCACACCTAAAAATCACGAATAACGAACGATATGGTAATAAAAAAATGTAAATTAAAATGGGTCTTCCATATTTGATCCGCTATTTTGGATTTGAAATTTTTCGATGTCTGACTTCAGATTCCTCCCCGAAAATCCTCAAGAAACAAGGTTGGCACAAAAACTATAGTAATAAAAAAATTGAAGGAAAAAAGAATTCGCCATATTTGATCCGCAATTTTGAGTATTGGAAACTAATCTCGAATTCTTGTTCAGCAACCTAAGAAACCCTTTTTATTCGTGTTGGCTCCACATGAGTATTCTGTCCCCCCCCCTTTATAATCGTATTATGGGTCTTAAACATGTGAAGTTGAGTATTTAAATGATCCGGGTGATACTCCGATACATAATTTTTAATTTTCAATGTAAAAGAGTGCTGAATTGAAATCTTAATTAGCTGAAAAAAGAGTTTCTTCAAAAATGTATGATGATTTCTTACGTTATTTTGCTAATACAGCGTTTACATGACCGCAATGTACAGATTGATATCATACTCGTTGCCCTTCTCGATTATTGTTCTTAATGTTTAGAGATGGTCGCAGGTGTAAAACACGACCTACAGCTAGCCAGTACATGAGGCTGGTACAAATCTATCCTTTTTTATTTCTACTTGATATTATTTTTGTGAAAAGCTTTTACATTTAGGATGGTAAACTTATAAGACCCTAATCGTCTAGTTTAGTGATATCTTCCTTTATGTGTATTAGTATAATCTCTGTTGCATTTCAAATATTCGGTATTTCCTAACATGAAAATTTATTTTTATTAGATATAGCTCATGCTTCAGTTCAGGGCCACCTTTCTGTTGCATTTTATCCAATACTTTGGATTTACAGGGCTTTACCAATTCATCCCACATTTATTTCGGAGATTTCCTCTGATTCTACGTTTCGTATAATTTCCCTGTTTTTGTCTCTCTGGTAACAGTTAGGCTCCACTTTTGATTCAAATAGGTTTGAATAGTATGACGTGATTTCTTCTAATATTCTTTCCTGTCGTTTAGTATTTCACCCTTTCTATTTTGTATTTTATTAATTTCTTTTGTGCAAATATTCATTTTTTTGTTTATAGTTTTTATCTTTTAATGTTCTCAATTGTATTTAGTATAGTTTTTATGTTATGTTTACGAATTTTTTTCTTTGTTGCTTTGTTTAATTCATCGGGTTCTCTATCGATGTCGTTTCTAATCTCTAGTTTTCTTCGTTTAAAAATTAGGTCTTTGGTTGTTTTCCTGATCATATGATCTTTGGACCAGTAGTATCTTATTGTTATTTTTCTTGCAGCATTCGGTACTACCGAAATCATAGAAAACATACTCCCCGCTGTCGATTCTTTACGTTTACAACTCATGAAAAGCAGATCTTTTTGTTTTATTATCTAAAAAAAATCTAAATTAAAAAGTATTTCTGTCTACGTTTTTCTCACTCCGGTTGTGCTGAATAAGTTAAATAAGTTGCTTTCATCCTTGTTGTCATTTCAATTACGTGTTTAACTTGGTAAATACGTTTTGTCTCCGATGTATCCAATTTGAATTATAAAATTCGATGTACTGAGTTTAGATGTTGCAACCGATAGAAGCATTTAACAGAATCATTTATTATGTAAATTTTAAATTGATGTATCAGATTCATTCGGTCTGATCAGCACACTGCTAAGTTGCTAAATTTTATAACAAAGTAATAAATAACTTTTAATACCAATGCCTAGTGACCGTATTCTTTAAAATTCCCCCAAATTGAATTTATAAAGACTCTTTCATTTTATTTAAGTTTCAAAGCGTTCGGTCGATTACTTGCTTCGATGCACTAACCGCGGAGTGATACAAAGAAAACGGCTAAATTTAAGAATTATTATCCATTTATCCTAATTGATAGGATCGCGGGATAAATTTGAGAGGATTGAAATGATAAATTTCCAGTTAAAAGTAGAAACTAATTTGAAGAATACAAAGTACGAGGGGAGGACTACATTTTTGTTAAATAAAAATAAAGACAGCATGATAAAACTATTTTATAGAGGACTTTTTTTGAAAGATTTGTTAAAAAAGAATACTGATAGCATAGTCTAATCAAATAATAGTTTGTACTAACGGTATTTGTATACAGAGATCTAAAAAGAGGAATATATTCGATACGACGGTGGTAATAAGCGGTTAACTATGTGTCACAAAAAAGTGGATAATTTTATCATCAACAACATAAATTCTACAGAATGTTTTTGCCGAGTTGTAGAAAAAACTATAAAGTTTTTCGGAAAATGTTTGAGAAACCTATAAAATGAGTTAAAGAACATTAAATTGGGTCAATTTTTTAAAAAGTTATTAGAAAAAATATATTTCAAAAATATGAACAAATAAACCTTTTTGTGTCAGGTAAAAATTTTTTTAACATGTGTTTTATGGTATAAAATGATTTCCCAAAATTTCAAATTGTTCAATAGGCTCATTTCCGAAATATGATTAATTTTTCTTACAAAAAATTTAGAGAAAATTTGGTTTTAGGACCATTGAAAATTTTTTCGGTAGTTCTACCGAAAATTACACACGTACTTGTAAAGTTTAGCAAATATACAGGGTGTTCAGATAATGCCTCAATATTTTTAGAGAGGCAATTCTACATTGTAAAATAAAGGCAGATTATAATAAAAATTCGAGAATTCCATGCTTCTCGAGTCTGTCAGTTCTTTTTTTTCCTAATTTTAACATCTTGCAGTAAGTTTTCAACTTTTCAAGTTGATATTTGACAAAAGGATTTATATATATCTTTTTCGTTTTGATAGTTTTTGGAAAAGAAGACATGGCGTTTTAAATATTAAAAAAAGTACTTATTCGAGTGGATTAACCACATCCTTTAGGTGCAAATTGAAATTAATTTTTTTATTATCAGTAAAATCGGTTTTTCAAGTGGAAGCAAAAAATTAAATTACCATGCTTCAAATTTAGTTAAATATGACAAATAATTAAGGAAAGTTTTATTTGATAAAACATAGTTAATAAGTAAAATATTCTTTTTATTTTGACAGATTTAAAGTTAGTAAAAACCTTAAAATTAACACGATGTTTAATTATTTACAAAATGGCTCAGGAATATTCAAACATTGAATATCGTGACATATATTTTTTGCTATGGGGGAGCAATCACTTTTTGTGCGGGATTACTTTGGCGCGAAATTTCAATTTCATATAAAAATTTATATTGTTTTTTCCCTTTTTAACCGACTTCTAAAAGAAGGAGGTACTCAATTCGTCGACTATGTATTTTTTTTTATGTATGTACACCGATTACTCCGGAACGGCTGGACCGATTTGAATGAAACTTTTTGCATTATGTTCAGGAGGTTGCTGCGGTAGTCCCATATTTTTTTAGATGAAATTGGTACAGTAAAATCCAAGATGTCGCTTACAATATGGCGGCCAAAAAAAATTAATTTTGTCCGATTTTTTCCAAAATTGGTATGGAGGAATTTTCAGGGTTGTACCCAACGAATTTGAAATTATTTTTAAAAAATTCAAAATGGCGGATCCAATATGGCGGACAAAAACTTAATTTTGTCCGATTTTCTCCAAAATTGGTATGGGTAAGTTTTCAAGGTCGCGCATAACGAATTCTAAATATTTTTAAAAAATTCAATATGGCGGATCCAATATGGCGGACAAAAAATCAATATTGTCCGATTTTCTCCAAAATTAGTACGGGGGAGTTTTCGGGGTCGCACATGACGAATCTAAAATTATTTTTGAAAAATTCAATATGGCGGATCTAACATGGCGGACGAAAACATCAATTTTGTCCGATTTTCTCCAAAATTGGTATGGGGGAGTTTTCGGGATCTCACATAACGAATCTGAAATTATTTTTAAAAAATTCAAAATGGCGGATCCAATATGGTGGATAAAAATTAATTATGTCCGATTTTTCTTAAAATTGATATGAGGGAGTTTTTGGGGTAGCACATTACGAATCTGATATTATTTAAAAAAAATAAATATGGCGGATCTAAGATAGCGGATTAATGATTTTACATCTGTCGATTTTGTTTTAAAGTCATTATTGGGGGATTTTTGTTAGTGTTAATTACGAAATTAAAATATTTTTTAAAAAACTCCATCTCAATATGGTGTCCTAAAAATTTTTCATTTTTCGACTTTCTCCAAAACTGATATAGAATGTTCTTGAGGGTGTAAATTATGAATTTAATAATACTTTTTTTCCGAATTCAATATGGCGAATGCAATATAGCTGACTAAAAATTTTATATTTTTCGATTTTGTTCAAATGTGAAACTGAATCGCTTTTGAAGATGTAAATAGCGAATACAAAAATATTGTAAGAAAATCTAATATGTCTGAGACAATATGACTGTTTAGAAATTTTAAATTTCTGGATTTCATCTTAAACTGGTACTACAGGGCCTTGAAGAGCTTAGATATAGATTAAATTAAGACGTTCAAATAATTTTTTTGAAATTCAATATGACGGAGCCAATATGGTGGATTGAAAATTTTACCTAATTACGATTTTTTCAGATTTGGTATTAGGGGGTTGGGGGTGGTGTATTACGAATATGACGTTAATTTTTTACAACTATTAGGTTGATAAGATACAATATGAGAGACTAAAAATTTTACATTTTCCGGTTGTATGTAAAATTGATATTGCGGGGTTCTTGGAGCGTATACAAACTCAATATGCAATATAAAATATATCGGGCTAAGAAATTTACGTCTCAAATTCTTTAAGTGTCGATATTGGTTTTGGGGCCTATATTACTAACCTAAAATGAATTTGAAATTTAAGATAGGGATTTACTATGACAGGCTAAATATTTGTTTGACACAATTTCATTGGTATTTGGAGTACTCTAAGAATCAAGGAATTTTAGTGGTTCAGTTTAGGGTGATTTACAATTCTGGATAAAATGGGTAGTTTTTTGCCACCTCGGAGTCATTGCGAGGAACACTAATCTCGATTAGTACTTAGTTCAAATAATTTATGAATATCATAATGAATTCTAAACTAAAAATCGAAAAATAAAATTTTTGTAAAAAAATTGAACCGACTTTTAAAAATGCGATAAAAAGTGAAAAATGACAAGAAATTTTTATATGAAATTGAAACTTTTGAAGTCGGCGCCAACATATTTCTAAAAGAAATAAATAACTACTAATATATACAAATTATGATAAGAAAGCAATTACAAATAAAGTATTTTTAATCTGTTTGTGCGAATCACATTTTGTCAGGTATTAGTTTGGTGCCGACTTTAAAAATTTCAATTTCATATAAAAATTTCTAGTTATTTTTCACTTTTTAACGCACATTCAGAAGTCGATTCAATTTTAGAAGCCCGTTCAATTTTTTTATAAAATTTTTTTTCGAATAACTGTCAAAGCAATAAAGATATATGAAAAATTAAATTTGCATTTCACGTAAAGTGACCTCTGGTGGTACAGTAGAGAAATATATTTATAATAGAATGATAGAAATCATTAAGCGTAATATCTGTGTAAAAAATAAAAAAAATAGAGCTTCGAGAGGCTGTAACATGAAAAGTATCGAGTTTCTGACTTTTTGTTATATGATTTATTAACGTTGTTTTATTATGTAGAATCACCATTCCAAGTGTATTTCTTAACGCATTATCCAAACATTCTGTAATTAATTGGTTTAAATTCACGTTTTGCAAAGTGATTAAACATGCTTGTTTTTAGAAGGTGTTAACGTATCATTATCGTCTCGAATATATTCCATATTTCAGATCCCAGAACATAATTAGATTCAAGAACAGCAGCGTAAATAACGACCATACAGACTCCACTGTGCCGGGGGGGGGGGGAGGTCTCAAAAAAAATACTGGTGCGCCCTCTTGTATCAAAGTGTAAATATGAAGGATCAAGACGGGTGCAAAATAGTAGAGAACATTTAAAAATCTGCAGGGAGGCTCACATACTCTTAGTTACGTCACTGGTCAAGAATCGTGTATTTTCAGCATAATTTGATTATAGTAGAATAACTTTTTCTGGAATTGAAATAATTAAGTTTCTTATAAGAAAAACATTCTATGTCTTTTAATTTTATCATCTTAAAATGCTTTAAAAAATAATTCGAATTATATACGGGCTAGATATGCAGTTATGATTTTTTATTTGTCCTGTTTTGTAGAAAAAAATGAGCATGGGTCAATTATGCCGTGTTGAATCGAGAATAGCCTATATGGTTCTGGTAATGATATTGGCTTTTTTGATAGCATGGACGCCTTATTCAATTTTTGCACTACTAGTTCAATTTGGAGATCCTGCATTTGTTACTCCAGCATCAGGAGTCTTACCCGCTCTTATTGCTAAAAGTAGTATTTGCTATAATCCGATTATTTATGTTGGATTAAATAGTCAGGTAAGTCAAAATATATTAAAAATAATGCGACTTTCTCCAGTTTGTATTTTATGTGTAAAATTGTTCTACAATATTGTGAATGAAAAATAAATATCCGAAATATATTGAGAGATCAAGAAATTCAGATTACCGCTGCTGGGATAAAGTTGGCATTTCATGATATACTTTTAAATGCTATCAAAAATCATTTCGTTCCAATCTGATATGAATCTATTCAAAGAAGATAATGAAAGTGCTAGGGGAAAGTTTAAATCAAATTTTTATGACCGAAATTTTAAATCTGCTAGTTTATTTGTATACAGGATGACCCACTGAAAACAGTCCACTACGGTTTACTTTTTTTGTGTACAAAATTTCCAAAATTTTTTACGTACTGATCAATTTTTGTTTTTAAGGAGTTATTTTTTTTTAAATACTTTAATAGGTGTAATTTACCTTTTATTTTAAAATGATAAGGTTAGTGTTGTGACACAATATTTTCAAAACTTGTTAAAGTTGCTTTAAAATTGTGTCTTGTATTTTAAAATAAAATTCAGAAAATTATTAGTACCTACTTAATTTCTACCAATCCCTAGAAGAGATCGGATTCCAAAAGGGATACAATACCATCAACCATAATTGACAATACAAACGAATATAACATTATGGATTTGTTGATTTTCAAAAGGCTTTTGACAGTATTTAAATCTGTACAATACCTAAGTTACTCCAAAATGTCCGGAACAAAATGCTACATTCCATGTAAACATCAACGAACCACTAAAAACCGATAAGAACAAATTACAAGTGCAAATTGGACCTTAGCTATGAAAGATTTTTGAGTGATAAGTCACTGAGGGGACATAAACTGGCCGCCGCGGAGTCCAGATTTAAAACTATTGAGCTACTGAAAAAGTAAGGTTTTCAACTCATTACCATTCAACTTAAGTGTTATAAAAGAAAGAATCACAGACGAAATCCAAGCGTTTCCAAAAGCGATATTTCAGCGAGTAATTAAAAATTTCAGTTCAAAGCTAAATGATTGTGAAGAAGCGGATGGTGAGCTTTTAAAGGTGGTTGTTTTTCACAAATACAAATCAAAAACTACTCAATAATTTGTCAACCATGTCTCAATTAATTTTGATCTTTTACTTTTTAAAAATAAGAAACGAAAAACATTTTGAGATAGCCTTTATATAAAAATGATGCATTCATAAATTTACATTGAATAACGGATTGCAGTAAATAACCAAACATATCATCAGTCATCCTTATGTTTTATCCTTCTTCAATGGGCTTTAATATCCTATCTAAGAAATTAAATTTGCCCTGATAGTTCCCAGAGGCGTAAAGTGTATGTTCCTGTTCATTCTTGTGTTAAAACCTGCCTGATAATAGGATACCAATTATGACCTTATAAATTATCAAGTTTAAAAGCTGTACTTATCATTAATATGTCTAGTTGTGGCTAAATGAGCTACACTCAAGGTCAAATAAAAATACATCAATATAAATCCAAGTAGATTTTGAAGGGGAAGATTAATACTACCATATACAGGGTGATTCTCCAAGAAATTTATGAATATATTGTGGTAAAACTATAATTAGGAAAGGTTTGATAATTTGACAGTGTACTAACGTGTATAGGCGGCAGTCCGCTAAAATATTTTCAAGATGACGGTACTACCGGTTCTACTGGAAGTAGATGTCAACCTGCTTATATATATATATATATATATATATATATATATATATATATATATATATATATATATATAAATAGAATACATTTTTGATTTCTACATAAAATTCTAGACATATTTTAAATATAATGTTTTATACTTAAGTCTCACCGTTTTAGACACATTTAAATTTTTATGTCAAAATTGACGTTTGCGGACCAAAACTTACCTATAAATTTTTCCTTTAAAGAAGTCTTTTTTATTTAATTCGGGTTAGTTTTCTTGTAGACTAATATCGACTTTAGTAGTCTTTTTACAATATTTCGAAAATTATTAGTACAGAGTGGTCAAAAAAAGAAGAATAAAAATTATATTAAAAAAATCGTCAAAAGTCAATTTTCTTAAATAGAAAGTACCTATTTTTATAATTTTATCATATTAAGCAATAAAAATAGTGGTAACTTTGTATAAGGTTGTCTATTCCAAAAATTTGTATTTTTTGAAATATTGGCAATTCAACATTTTTCTATTGTAAAAATGCTAAACGGCTTTAAAGTTTTGTTATTAGTTGGCCATGACGGCGAGGCGTGGCGAAAATAAAACAATCGATCCCTACAGAATTGTCACTATATCTTGCTATTTGACATTCATTAATAAGAATCATACCGGGGTGATTAAATTACACGATTATTTAAACTTATTTATTGTTTATGGAGAATATTATAGAGTTATTTCAAGAACATGCGATATATTCGCGATCCGATATATATTCGCGGAAAGAGAAACCAACACCACCAACCCAAATTAATTAATAAAGACTTTCTTATAGGAGAAATTTATAGTCAAGTTTTGGTACGCAAACGCCATTTTTAACATAAAAATTTAAATGTCTAAAACGGTGCGACTTAAATATAAAACATTATACATAAAATATATCTAGAATTTTATGCAGAAATCAAAAATGCAATAATATATAGGATGTTCCATTTAAAATACGCAAGTTGACATCTAGTTCCGGTATAATCGGAAGTGCCGCCATCTTGAAAATATTTTAGCCGGCTGTCCCCCATGCACGTTAGTACACTGTCAAAGTTTCAGATTCTTCCTAATTATAGTTTTTCCACAATCCATCGATAATGTTCCCGGAGAATCACTTGTAAGTTTAAGCAATAAAATAGCGCAAAAACGTGATGTTTGCATTTTTAGGTTAGAATTTCGCAAAAACGTGAGACAAATCCATTCTAACATCAGATTCCTATTTAGCGTAATAAAAATCTTCGAAATATTTTCTGGTTCTGAAGTTTTTCGGCCTGCACAATCAAAAATTTTCCAAAATTACTTAATTATGGGAAGACTTTTTTTGTTGCTCAATATTTATTGGCAAGTTTATTAATTACAAGATCTTTGAAATTAATTTACTTGGTAACCTGTAGTTTAAAGCAAAATATACGAAATTTAAAACGAAGTGTCACAAAACCCTCCTAACTGTTACAAGCTAGCTCGGCTTAGCAGTTCAAATTACACAGATGGAAGAAGAACAGAATAAATTAATGTTTACTATCAGAAATAAAAATTGACATACCCAAGCAGTTTTCAAAATTTTCACATGAAAAAACGTAAAGCGGAATGGACTGTTTTCGATGGGTCACTCTGTATTTTAAACTTTTTTCTAACATTTCATTCCAGTTCCGGCAGTCCATCAAAGAACTCCTCAATAGAGGGCCACATACTGTCAACAGCCCTTGTGAAACCTACGCTTTGGCAGTATCCAAATGCATATCACAAAATAATTCTCACAATATCACTCCAGAAAAAAGAAGAATGGAGTCAACGAATAAAAAGGTATTGAAAATAATGGATGAACGGAGCCATGAAAAATCGACCAACGAATTTGTTTGATACAAAAATTAATAAAAGTGTCTAATAAGTAAAGTTTTAAAAGTACAAAGTTAGACTTAAAGTCGAAAAACTGTAAACCGATATAAATGGGTAAATGGGTAACGAGGCAGGGGCTGATCTAGCCTCCCTCTTCGGGGGGAGGGCGGTAACAAAAAAGCAATGAAATTAAAATTACCCATTCATATACAAGAGACTACAGTATGTGTTCTACGCTCAAGTTACCAAGATTATTCTAATCTTCTTTTTCTGAGTTTGAAGCTTTTTGGGACCGTAATCGCATCCATCGCCCCCCTCTTGGATCTGCCCCTGTAACAAGTTTAGTATTAAATTTTGAACACACATTCGACTAATAAGCTTTCTCATAAAGATAAGTTGCCTTCCTACAATTTAGACATCTACTTAACCGAGATAGTAGCTTCTAATAGTGTAATGTGTGCAGTGACAGATTCAAGGGGGGAGGCGGAGGGGTCGGTGGGGCGATCAACTCCCCAAAAAGCTTCGAATTCAGGAAAATAAACTCTACCGTACGTTTTACCTAGGAGAGTGAATGCTGTTGGCATTTCCTTCCCGACGACAGCTCGCTTTCGCTTGCGATCGCCTCCACAAGACCTTCAAATTCACTTCTGTATTAAATTTAGTGATTTTGTGATTTATGAAATGCGTTGCATTAAAAAATGAGTTTTATTAAATTGGAACCTCAGAATAATATCAAACTTTTAATGAAGAAACATAATTGCTTCGAAAATAGTCGTGAATGAATGAAAATTTTTGAGATGCCTCTAATCCTGATGTTTGCAGGAAAGCATTAAATATATTTGACTTAACGTTTTGACATTACTATATGATAAGCTAGGAATAAGTAAAATTTTAGGGTTGGCTTCAAGATTGTTGATTCTTGAACAAAAATTACAGTTTCTCAAAATCATTTGGAATCTATTGTGTTGATCCTGACTTTTTCCCAAGGAGAGTAATAGGTTATGAGACTTGGGTACATTCCTGCAATGTAGGAACAAAATTCAGATCCATGTAATGGATACATAAGGAACTTTCCCCTCTAAAAAGTCCCGTACACAATCTTCAGTTAGGAAGTCCATGGCCACCGTCTGTTGGGATCAAGCAGAAGTTATTTTTTTTAGACATATACAGAAGGGTCTCACTACATTAACATCAATTATCTACTCTAATATATTAGCAAAATGACTTTTGGCTATTAACCAGAAAGTTTGGGTCACAAGACATTCTTCCTTTTCCCCGACAAGTGTAACTTCTTGAAGCTGAATCGTCCACCACATTTAGCTCCGTCTGACTTTGATAATATTTTGCACGCTAAAAGTAATACATTTTTTCTAATGGAAAGAAGTAATTGTAGGACAACAGATAGCACAAGATAGATTTTTTGTTTCATTGTTTCTTAGGGAAAGAAATTTTCTGGTTTCCCTTCTAGCAGTAGTCAATATTGCTGTATATCGTCCATAAACTGAATTTGGGATTGTTTGTCTCTTTAAAAGGGGTAAAAGTTTAAAATTTTATAACTTATTGAAGTATTATATAACAGTATAGAAAACATGTTTTCATCTTAATATATAGTAAAAATATTTTATAAAGATTTATGACAAAATGTTTTTATAAAAAATTTAGTAATAGTCTTTCTAAAACTCTTTATGTAGAACGCTTGGACAGAAAAATGAATGGTTGAAATTTTAATGTACAGTGTGAATAAATATAATATTTCTTCTCTTTAAGGAATAGTAAAAAATAATTACGTTAGAAAAGGTTGGTAAAAATCAGAAAAAATATTTTGAAATCATCAACGACACAAACAAATTGAAGTTAGATTTTCTTTAAAATTAACATATTCTGTTCTAAACTGAATAGTTTTTAAGATGCTCAAGAATTTATACTTTTTGTTGCAAATAAACATTGTAACTGGGAGTAAAACAACTTTTACGCTATTATAATATTAGTATTTTCATTTTCTATTTTTTGTTAGTTGTTAAACTGAGAATTTATATTTTGATGGAATATAAAAAATAACGTTCTGCAAAAAAGGTGTCTGCAAATGCTATTATTAGAGAACAATGTGAATAAAGAGTAAGCTTTCACAACATATAGAGGGTCTCGGTTTTCTGTAACCTTGACCGAAGTTTTGAATGCATTTTAACGAGAATTTAGATTATATATGGGGGTAAATTCTTTCTTAGTCCTTGTTGGATAATATTAACATAATAGATATAATTATGTGATTATTTTTATTTATTTTAAAAGCAATTTATATTTAATAGTATTTGTGATTATTTAGTTATATTAAGCCAAAGTTAAATATTTTTTTCCATAATAGATATTTTTTAAAACTTAGATTTCGTATGTTTTTGAGATATTCCACTTTAAAATACTACTACTTTCAGAGCTGTTATATCTATCCATATTTTTTGCTTTAATCGTAAAAATCGCCTTTTCTCCAATTTAAAAGTATAATTTTTAGACAATTACTTTAATATTGTTCTTAAATCTAAGGTCAATAATTCGAGTAGATAATCGATTACTATTTGTAAAAATTTAGGGGATTTTGATTGTTGGTAGGAATGGTTTTAGCGATATCTTGTTGAAATTTGAATTTAGTTGTTTTTCTATTACTTGAAATCATGATTTAAACACAATTAATATAAAATTTATATAAAATAGCGCCAAAGAAAGTCGTCCACCAAGCGAAAGAAAAGAGAGTTTTTGTACTTTGGCGGTTGCTTAACACCTCAAAATTCTTTCCAATAATTTCATTATTATTAACGTTATTCATTAAAATGCTTAGTGTTTCTAAAAAGAAGTTATTTTAAAAAAACGGATACATATAATAGTCAAGAAGGTACGAAAAATAACAGACACATTTTAGTATATTATCACTTCGTAAAACTCAAACCTAGTTATGGGTCACCGAAATTTTCAACTGGAGCTTAACGAAATATTGCTAGGATATAACCGTGTATCCTATCATGAGGTAAGAGATAGATTCTCCAAAATATGTCTGAAATTTTAGAAACGTTTCGTTATAAACAGCGTGGACTTGATTGTACTTACATTTTAGTTCATTTTGTGTAAAAAAAAAAACAACTTAAATTTGTGTGATGAGATGCTGATTTGTTTATAATAGATTATAAGTTTTTATAGTTATTGATTGAAAATAAATAATTTGAATAATTTTATATATTTTTTTTTCAAAAATTAAAATTTTAATTTCATTTCAGTTTGAAATTTTCAAAACTAATTTTTATTTGAAATGGATAAAGTAAAGATATATTTTTGAAATGAATGAGATTTTTAAAAATATTTTACTAGATAATAAATTGTAAAATGGAAAATAGAGCTCAAAAATGCAATTAAATATGGCTAACAACAAATTGTTATCTCAGTTGTACGATCGGTTTATGTTGAGAGCTATATCTTAGGTTAATAAATGATTTCAAAAAATTGTGTTTTATTTATTGTAGTAAGTTTGAGTTTGTCAGAAAAAGTAATTTATGTAAGTGTTGGTATTCTTCATTCATAATTTTTGAAGAATGTCTTTTAACTTTGATCACATGCTGCAAAATTGTATGAAATTTCGTGCGGAGAATGCAACTCATCTTACGTAGGTCAAACCAACATTAAAATAAGTGCCAGAAGAGACGAACATATAAAGGCTATCAAGCAAAAACAATTTCTTCTGCACTGGTCCAATACTTGTTAAACATAGGACATAAGATAAACTTCTCAATTACAAAAATACTATCGAGATGTGAAAACCTGTCCACAAGAGTTAAAAGGGAAGCGATGGAAATTTCAAACAGACCCAACAGCTTAAATAACAGAGATAACAGTCAGTGGTTGCTTAATACTTGGAAAAACCTGCTTACAACGCATCAACTAGTAGTAAGTAGTAAAGGAACAGATCATAACTCGGCGACATGACCTCAAACACGGGCAACAGACAGCCTAATTCGCGAACTGTGTGGCCATAACCATCCAGCCAACGAACATGTCGCACATACACACGAATCCAACAGCACCCGTATATATATATATATATATATATATATATATATATATATATATATATATATATATATATATATATATATATATTGATTTTAGTGGTCTATAATTCATTTAAAATATCTTTGTTGTAAAAGACATTATATTTCAAGCACTAATTCTAATTATGCCTTATTCTCACCGATTTCATCATCAAAAATGGCCGTCCTCCAATCTCCGAGACTTGTTTGGTTTTCTAGGCACTTATATGTTTTTTTATCCTACGCAGATCGCTAGTCTGATAAAGGAATCTTCCTCCTTTTCTCGGGCTTAAGACCGGCAACATAATTGTTGAGCGACTCAACAATGCAGGCTAAGTTTTTTTTTTTAATTTTGATTTCAAAGGTTATTTTTCTCATTGTAAAATCACTAACATATTATAAGTTTACAAAATGGGTTTTACACATTTAATTTTCTCAATAAACGTTTTTAGTGATTAATTTAGAGGATAGCTTTTATCTCCTAAAGTTGTATTTGAAAATGTACAAAAGTACGTGTTAGATATTTCTTTGTATACTCTAACATATCACAGAATGAGCAAAAACAGAGGCGTACCCCTTAAAACGTCCTCATTCAAGAATAGCAATCATGAAAATAATATTTATTTTGAAAAAAGCAGTAGCGTGTCATTTTCTTTTTTAAAAATGCTCAAGGACCATTGGCGAAAGAAAAAAAATCATTGTACTTGAGAAAATGCAATTTTAAGCAAAAACATATTGAGTAGAATAACACAGGTCTACAATTTTCGGTTGTTAAGCAACTGAGGGTCATTTCTAAAGTAATTCGCTGTTTCTAAATCAGAAATTTATTTGAGGTTATGTAATTGGAAATTTTTTTTTGACTACTTTTGAAGTTATGTCAGAACGCAACAATATTTGGTTGGTCTTTTTTTCTAGTTAATACTACTCTTACTTTTTAAGATAAACTATTGAGTAGTCATCTGCGATTTTTTCTAGAAAATTTACGACCATTTTACTTCATGAAATATATCCCAATAACGTCATGAACATTCACATTAATCCTTGGAAGCATACATTTTTATACTGTATACATGTCTCTCGAAAATTTGCACTTTGGGTTTTTGAGGTCGTTGATTACGACTGTAAAGCCAGAAAACTGAAATTTTCATTTCGAAAATGGCTGATTTAAAATGGAGCATTAAAATTTACAAAAAACGATGTAGTTTCTAAAAAATCTCACTTGGAGTTTTCAGGAGCCGCTGATAACGAATATTATGTTAGAAAATACAAATTTTTATTTTTCAGATAGTGGATTCAAAATGGCGGATCGAAATTTGCAAAAAACCTTCTAATCTGTAATTAAAATAGCCGCAGCTTTGCAAAAAAAAATCGTAGATAACCGCCGATGAACTTATCCTGAAGGGTAAGAGTAATATTAAATGATGCGATTAGAAGAAAATACCAAAGAAATGTTGTACATTTTGCACATAATCTCAAAGTAGCCAAAAACCCATTTTTCGAGTATATAACCTCAAATATCTCAGAATCCTGAAATGATGATCAAATTGCGACCTCGAATTCGGATCGTACGCACCAAATTACGTCGGAAATGACCCCCAGTATCTTAACAACAATCATGACCTCATTTTTTGTAGACCTGTGTAGTCTAAAGATTCGTACTCTTAAGTATAAGCATGTGATTATGAAAAATCCTCTATAAATAAATTTCGAATTCAAAATTTGCATGAAGAAAACGTCGTTAAAACTGTATTTTTAGTTAGTTCTTCATTTCACTTCGAAGAACTTATTAATAAACACTTTTTTAAATAAATCTGTACAATGCACTCTCTTGAACTCAACATTAATAAAATAATATTTCTAGAACACCTTGACTTTTTTCATGCGTAGACACGTTACAAAACTTCAGTAAATAGATTCGTTTACTGATTTGCAAAAGACAAAAAGATTTAAATTTCACAATTACTATAGAAAATAATTAAAAGAGTATTTTCTTTGAAGGAACTTTTGTAAGAGCAGGTGTTCAGCGACAATTTCAAGTTTTTGGTAAAAGAAGCAAATGTAATTTTTTTTTGTCATGATTCGGGTAGTTATGATTGCTAAACTTGAGTAAAATATACATACATGTATATATTAGTAATTATAGTTATTTTTGTATGATTTTATAGCAAATATTTCTATGTATTTATGTGGGCTATGAATGCAAGTAGAATATGAACTGATACATTTAAAATTTTTCGAGCTGACCTGTTAGTTTGAATTCGTTGCTCTTTATTTTTTGTTTCTCATTAAAATTATTTTAAAATTCGAATATTCCTGGATTAAAAAATAAATAATAGTTTGTTTTGCGCTCAACGAGGAATGCGTTTAAAATAAATAATTACATAAATAGGTTTTGAGCGTTACTGTCATGTATCATGGCAATTTATAATTTTAGACGTTATTTCTGATTTTCAACCATTCAGAATGCTCTAAAACGCGGTCCTCAACAGGCCAATAAAGTTACCATAAACTTTGAGTTCACTTCAAATTTAAATGTTTGTCAAATCTCGAGATTATAGAGAGCTTTTTAGACGTATTTGCGTATTTTTAAAACACGTAATTCCTTTGTTTAAACGTCTAAAAAATTCTATGTCTCGGGATTTGACAATCATTTCAAACTGAAATAAACGCAATTATAAATGGTAATTGCGTTTATTTCAATTTTTTATACTTTATAGGATCGCGAGTACTAGAGCTTTTCGGACGTTTAAAATATATAAAGAAGCATCTTCAAGAGACGCGCAATTTTTTCTCAACCTCTAAAAGTCGCGATTCTCAAGACGATTAAAATTACAGTTGTTGCTCGCCCTTGCATTACAATGCTTTTTAAAAGTACGAATTAGAAGCTTTAGTTACATTGTCTATGGAATGCGGAAGAATTAAAAAACTTACTAAGGTCTATTCATAGAAGAGCTTGCAAATAAAGAGGCATTGAGAACGATTCCGTAATAACACATAAAACTTATTTTAAGATGTATTTGATACTTGTTTTGATGTGTATTAATAAAATTACTTTCATTCAAATTAATGTAGAACTGCATTTTTTTATCAAATAACATTATTTTTATATGTGCTCTTAGCAGGGGCGGATTCAACCTCTCTCTTTGGGGGAGGGGGGTGGGGTGGTATTATAAAACTACCGTATAGCAAGCGAAAGCAAGTTGTCGACGGGGGGTGGGGGGACACCAGCAATATTCCCATTTCTAGTGTAAAAGGCAAGGTCGGGTCAATTTTTCTGAATTTGAAGCTCTTGAAGAGGGGGGAGCGATCACAAGAGAAAACAAGTTGCCGACAGGGGGCGGATGCCAGCAACATACACATTCCTAGTATAAGAGGCAGAATCGGGTCTATTTTCCTGAACACAAAGCTCTGGGGGGGGGGCTATCGCAGGAAAAACAAGTTGTCAACGGGGAGGGGGAGTGCCAGCAGCATACAGATTCCTAATATAAAAGGCAAAATCGGCTCTATTTTCCTAAACTCAAAGCTCTTAGGAAGGGGAGGGGCAATAGCAAGCATACACATTCCTACACTCTATTCAGGAACTAGAAAGAGTAATAAAACTGTTACCGAAACTTCCAACGTACTTACTCCTGTGCCGCAGGTTACTGAGGACTGCCGTAAATTTAATTATATTTAAATATTATAAGCTTTTATAAATTTATTCTAACAATGAAATTTCTGATGGTTCAATTTAATTTCCTTAGTAATTTATCTTGTTTGTGCTTGTTTTCATATATTATTTGAGATTAGGGAGATACCCAAAAGATATGGCTCCCACCTCTATATTTATTCCAAAATCTTTAAACCAGGGCATTTTTTCCTCGAATGAAAAACTTATTACGATGAATGTTTATGATGCCTTAAGATATCAATATCTAGATAATAATTTTAAAAGCTCTGTTGAGATGGGATCCAACATGACATGAGTTGAAATATCGACTATGTACCGAATATTAAAGGAGAAAAAAACGACAGGAATTGTTAGTACTCTCAAGCCATTCGATCACAGGCAGATGAAAAACCTCGTTGGAAGAAGAGATATAAACTGCAATTAAAGGAATTGTACATACATTGTATTATGAGAAGCAGATCTCAACCGTCGACAAAATTCTAACTAAAACCAATAAATCTGAAATTAAAAGAACTGAGCTCTGGAAATTGCTTGGAGAACTTAATTTTTGCTGGGAAAAACCAAATAGGAAATCTGTTCATATAGATCGTCCGGAAACTGTCCGTGGGAGACGGAAATATCTCCCTCAAGTATAAGGTAGAGTTGCTAGAAATAAAACAACTTATAAAATTAGTAATTTAACTGAATTTTTGAAAGATTTTTTGAATAAAGTTACTGCGGAAAATTGGGAAAAATCTATATAATAAAAGAATGAAAGGAACTGTGGAAACTCGATCTCATGATCGGTGTGATAGAGGAACCATTTATAATTAATTTGAACAAAGATAGGTTCACTGACATTGATTAAGAATTAGATACGTAATGTTTACCAGTGTAAACACAATTTATTATTTAAATTTTTGTTTTTGTTGTATTTTATTGTTTAATGTTGTTTATATATTTTTAAAATTTTTTATATATTTTTATTTTAGTGTGTCCTACTCCTTAATTTTATATATATTTAATTCCAATTAGCCGTAAATTTTTTATTATTTTATTATTGTATTTGTGTTTTTTTCTTAAGCGTGTAGAATTAACATGTTTATTTTATTTTTTTGGTGCTATCAGATTTCCATATAATAAAGTAAATTAAATTAAGATGTCAATGCAATAGAAATAAAAATAAGTAGGTCTGATTTTAACTGTAACATATAAAAATAAATTACATTTGAATCTCTTTTTAGTGTTTAATTGTAATTCTACCGATGGTTTGAGAAATAAATAAACTGAAACGTCAAATGTTCTAAGAATGTTTTTAATTAATAATAAAATTACCGATAGTCAAAAAAAAAAAATTAATATTATACGGACGAATTTATTTTTTATATATGTTTAATTTCTTGTATTTTAGACAATGGGTATTTTATAAGTATTTAAATCATAACTTAGAATTTTTTGAGAAACTAAGGCTACGTTTTAGTCTCAATGTGCCTAAAACGGTTTCTATGCCAAAATTAAAAATAATAAAAATACAGTTGTGATTTGTGTTAAATATGTTTAAATTATCTATATTTTCTAATATATGTGAATTATTAAGAAATCATAAGAAATAAAACAATATTATAAAAACTTTTTATTTTAAGTTTATTACCGAAATAATATTCTATGCCATAAATACTTAGTGATAAAATAAACCTCCTTCCCACGCCTATGACAAGGACAAAAATACTTTTTAACACTTCACGCTTCCAAATATCTCTTATTATCTAACCCAAAGAGTTCACTATTACAGACCGGCATTTTTGATTATAAAATTTCTAACCCATTTCTATGAAAAATATATGTGTCTAACAGATTTTGCTTAAGACACCGGACTAAAGAACACAGGTAATTAAAATGATTTATTACTCTTTCTAGTTCTTGAATAAACTACAGTATAAGAGGCAAAATCGGGTCTATTTTCCTGGACTCAAAGCTCTTGGGGGGGGGGAGAGGCGATCGCCCCTATCGTCCCTCCTTGGATCCGCGCCTGGCTCTTAGAAAGTTGACGTATTACCTTTATTAAAACATAAGTTGTCAAGAACACTCTTCAGGCACAGCGCGTTGGGTATATGGGTTTGGAAGCCTGGGTTTTGGTTTAAAATCTTGCTTTGCTCGCCGGTCTACTGTGTAATAGATATCGATCTACTTGCTTATAGGGTATGTGGTTTTGAGAGCTTGAGTTTTGGCTTCAAACCTTGCTTCGCTCGCTTGTCTGATATGTAACGACTATCGATTACGCAGCGTGTGGAGTATGTGGGTTAAGGAGCTCTGATTTTATCTTAAAATCTTGCTTCGTTCGTCTGTCTGCTATGTAACGATTACCGATCTCGCTGCTTGAGGAGTATGTGGATTTAAGAGCTTGGGCTTTTTTGACTATACACTTTTAAAAACACACTCCGCTTGCCTATCTGCTGTGTAACAAACGTCGATCTCGCCACACGTGGGATATGAATAATTGGAAGCTTGACATCTAAACGTCGATATTATGATTAATGAATGTCAAAATCAACCTGTGTTTATTTCACATTTGAAATAAATTATATTGCTAAATTAAAAAAGAGGCCTCATTGGGGTGATTTTGCGGGGGGAGGGACTCTCCGTGCTTTGAGCTACGCTACTGAGCAGCACCCCACAAAATACCCTTATTCCTGTAAAATTTATTGAAAATACCTCAAAGCTTCATCAAAACACTCTTAAAAGAGGCAAAAAGAAATGAAACATAAATCAAAAGCTATATAAACATATGATAATGATAAAGAAAATATACCTAGAATTAATTCACAAGTAACACCTGCAACTAATGCAGTCCAGACTTCAGAAGTGCTAAGTAAATACGTAAAGATAATTTAATAAATGTGTTGCAATATAAGAGAGTCGTTATTCTATTATCTATTTTTTGGAAAAAATTTATTAAATAGGTCTAATTCTTTCGAAAAAATAATTTAGTTAAAACATACGGTGTATTTTTTATAAATTCTCATTTTAAGCCTGTTCAGGGACATAAATTCTTATTTACTGTAGGCCCAATATGAGCGGTATTAGGTCCCGTCACCTGCTAAGTAATCCTTATTGTTTTGTTAGATAAAACATGACAAAATAATGTTAATCAATATTTATTTTTCTAGATACGTTAGATATTTGGAACTGAAAGATTTGAATTCTTTCTTAGAAACCATTGCTGTATAATATGAGCTTCGCATTTTTATATTATCTATTTTTAAAGGAATAAAAACAATTATTTGCCTAAGTTAATTATTTAATTTTGTATTTTATGAAAAAGATTCATACTTACGCTTGCAGTCATCGTTATTGGGTCGAGGTTTGAATCAAAACAACAACACATCAGGTAAGTGATGCATTTTTTTAACAGTAAAATACCAAAAAATATATAACGTGCCCGGATAAAGATTGAAACTGATTGTATTTTAGATATAGTCGATTAAAATTGAAAACGAAGATTCTTTAGAATACATTTATCTGAAATGCAATTGTAAAATTTGACGCTGACTCCACAAAAGTGCAAGTTAAATTACGATTGTGAAATTAATTACAATACAAAACAGCAACTTCTAAAAATTCATGCAAATCTGGGGTTTATATTTGAACGGATATATATTTAAAGGGGATAAATTTACAAGCTTCAGTATTTTCAAATTACTGATATTAAAAATTCCTCCTCTAATTTTTATTTTATTTCTTCAGATAGGCATAAAAAAAGGCGAATATATTAATTTCTGCCTCTCCACTCTAAACTAATTCATTCTAACGAACTTATGGTACAAAAACAAGCAAGTATCTTCGATCTGGAGGTCAATAATTGTCAAGATACTGCTCTTTGATATTGTAGTATTCTAAGGAATTTTTTTACTTATTGTGTAAATATTCCAGTGAGTAAAAGGCACCCAATTATAACCAAATTTTAAATATCTTGTACTTGGATTTGCTGTACATAATAATTCTTGTTTAAAATTTACTTATGCTGTTTAGCAAATAAATAAGGTAGAAATAGTAAATATGAATAGTGTAGACTCAATTTGCCATATAAATGCCTATAAATATTACAGCGTAGTGTTTAACAAATGGGGACATGTGACTTTAGTATTTATCCGGAAGTACATTCATTCGTTGGTTTTGTTTCTTGTGGAAACTTGACGATGTTTAGCCAAAGTCTTATTTGACATCTTCTGCGCTGTGTAAGATCAGTTGGAGAAATCCTGGGTCATAACTGCGTGAAAGTAGTGGCGCTAGCTCCAGATGGAAAGAATTTTGGAGCATTATATCTCTTGGTTAGAGTGTTATTCTGTTCAATTTCAATGGATTCTTAAATCAATTTGGTTTTGTAGTGCTCAATGGAGACGATTCGCTGATAATTAATTTTATTTATGGCCCCGAGTAGTTGCCTGTTTATTTCTTGTGCTTAGTTTATATTTTTCTAGTAGTGTTAATATTATTCTATGTGTGTTTTCTGTGGGTGCAGTGAGCGATCTTGTGCATTCGTTGATTTTGTTCTAGAGGCTAGAGATGAATGTATTGTTTTATTTGGTTAATAAGGTGTTAATATGTTGTTGGTAATCAAGAAAGTAATTGTGCTGCTATTTGCAATGGAATCATTTCATAAATATGTCGTATACGTAGCAAAACCAGAGTTTATATTTAAGATGGAATATTTGAAGGAATTTGGTTTCGAGACAGACCATTAATAAATTGCAACAGCTAGAGGTAGTGAGGAGCCTATGATAATGCTATTCATTTATCTGTACTAATATGTCTGGTCATACACTAAGAAATTGACATTTTTAAGACAATGCATTGTTAGGTCCATAAAATGAATAGAAAAGAATTCTCTTTGGTCTATCTGATTTAATGTTTCATTCATATGTGTTTGAATAGACGGATTTTACGCCGAAACTGGCTATAATATAGTCTTTTTTAAATCTTAGGGGGTGTAGAATTGTTATGATCTATTTCGAATTTTTTACGTAAGATGCGGTCTTCTCCACGGGCGGTTTTATGAAGCTTATTTTTCGAGTTTTCACATAGGAGAGTTATAAGAGCAGATGGAGAGTCTGTTGGTAATAAAATAATGCTTTCATTTTTGTTTAGGGTTTTTAGTGCGTTTCTTTTTTGATCGCGAAATTCTTTTTCAGGGGATTGGATATTCTAAGGACACATCTATGTGTATGTATATATATATATATATATATATATATATATATATATATATATATATATATATATATACATACACAGAATATGTGAATGTATGTAATATTTGCCAAAAGGAACGTTATAAAGTGACAGCCTCCGATTTCGTTCATTTTATGATATGTTAAAGTACAGTAAAATATACTCTACACGTATTTTTTTACGACGTGATCTGCCTCTCTAGGGGTGAATAAAATAGAACGTGTGGTAGTTACTCCTGTTATATATTTTATCGTGAAGAAACCCTGTACACGTAAAATTTATTTTTTAATTTTATGAAAAACTATTCTGTTTTAATCCTCGGAAAATTGAAAAAAAAATATCGTTTATACATCTTTTTTTCTAATAATATAGAAGTAGTTTTATAAAAAAAAAATTAGCATTTTAAATTATAAAGAAAAAAAAAACGTTTCTGGGATCAACTTTTAGGGTAAAACCCTTTAGAAATACAATTCAGGACATAAAAGAATGTGTTTCAAATATTTTTTAGTGTATTTTAATATACCATAGAATGAACAAAATCAGAGGTGGGCACTTGGGAACGTTGCGTTGTTTTTGTCCACTTGATAAGATACAAATTTTTAATTTGGCATTGATTAACTGATTGTTCAATTGAGTGATTAGGGGGGAGGGGATCAAAATACCCTTACACTGCAGCCTGATGTGTTATTATACTGTTTTGTCTATTGAATCTATTCTATGTGAAGGGTTTAGTTTAGGTTAGTGATATAACAGGCGAGAGTTGAAATACCCTCATAATGCAGCCTGAAGGCTTATCGTGTTGCCTGTTAAATCTGTTCTATGTGAGCATATTAGTTTAGGTTAGAGATATAAAAGGCCCTTACACTGCAGACCCGAGAATTATTATATTGTCGGTTATATCTATTCTATGAGAACACGTTAGTTTAGGTTTAGGAGCCTATATACTAGTTTGTTCTCTGAGTTCTTCAGGTTAGAAGATATCTCCAATATGGGGATGTTTCATCTTTTTGATCGCAAAGTCTATATGTTAGTTCTTCATTATAGTTTTCTTAAGTGCAAGACATCGCAACTTAGTTTGCTGGATAATTTGTTTAGCAATATTTTATATCCTATAGTGGATTTAATAATTCAAAATACTATTTCTAGATCAATACATATTGTAGCAGATACTTGTCTTGCCAGTTGTCAATCTTTGAGATCCTTATAGAGGAAAAAGTTAAATATTGTTAATAAGTTAAATTCCAGAACCTTGCAAGAGGAGTAATTGTTGTATATTGTTTACTTTGAAATAAAGAGCAAGCTTAAAATTGATCTAATTAAAAATGTCCCCTCTAACATTCGAAAGTGAAGAAACCATAATTTTTACTATTTTTCTTTAACCAACTTTTCGAAAAACGTTTCGAATCAGACCAAAAAAAAAGTGCTGACGAAAATGAGACAGTCATTTATTTACCTAACTTTAAATTATGTAAAATATAATATTGAGAGATTTAAATGATGACAAATATGAACAAATAAACTTACACCTGTCTATATTTGCTGTCAGCTTACTGTTAAATATAATTAGAATTTTTTTGCTTGCAGATAGCTGAATCATCAGAATTGAAAATTAATTGTCATTCAGTTTTCTTTTCATAATGAGAGATGTTTTATGGAATATAAAATTTCACAGAATTTTAACTTATTAATAGTTCTTCAGTTTTCTGATATAGAAAATTATATTGATGTTAGTAAAACAAGATAAATTCAATGAAATTCATATGTATGTCTATATTTGAAAAACGGAATTTTATTTTTGATAGTCTAAGCCGAAAGTTGAGGATTTTTACATCGATGTAGATACTTTTCAGAATGGATTTTTTTGATATTTTTGAGAAACGATGAGACAAACCTTGTTTTGCAGATATATTGAATGTCTGCGTTCTTGAGCGTAACGCCTAGTTTTCCTACAGCTGCCCAAATTAGTGGAATACGTGTTAATATTTTGACAGCTTCATTTTCTTTACTTAGTGTTATTAATATTAATAATAGTATCCTTTCATAGAGGATTTTATTTGGATGCTGAGATTCATTTTTACTACTGAAAAATGTTACCGTGCCGCGGATCGAACTGTGGACCCTTCGACTGGTTGGCAAATGTTGTATGGCTGCGCTCGAGAGCCTCTATACATGTTAATGTGGTTCCTAAATATTTATATTCGTTGACTGTCGCCAATTCCTGACCCTTTAATTGTACAATATCTGAATCATGATTTCTGTTGTCGTAGTGGTCATTTTTAAACTCATTCTTTCGGACTAAGCTTTTTATTCGATGATTGTTTCAATTAATATTTCATTGGTATTACTAATTCAAACTATATCGTCAGAAAAGCGCATTTATTCAACTATCGCTAGTTTATGAGCAAGCCTTTGTATTCCCAATCCAGTCTCCTGAAGACATCATAGAAAGCAAGAGCTTTTAATGGTGTCCCCTTTTTTGATTGTTATTTTGATGGTTTTGATGGCTCATATTATTTTATTGTGATAGTGACGTCCCAAAATATTTTTTTTGTCAAATCAAATATGTGTAGTACTGCTTAGTTCTTGAAAGATTGCCCAGAGCTATATACTGTCGAAAGCTTTTTTAAAATCCACAAATGCCAGGTGGAGTGACACATTATACCCGTTGCACTTTTCTATAAGTATAGACAGTGCTTGGAGATGTTCTATGGTACTTAAATTTTTGCGAAAGCCAGCCTAATTACTCGATTTGAGTTTATTAGTAAAGATCTTGTTGATAAGCTTATAAGAAAGTTACAATAAAGATAAAGAGTAGTAATTATCGAGGTTTAATTCATCTCTTTCTTTATGTAAATCAAGATATGCTTCATTCTGCCATGTCTTAGGTATTGTATTACTTGGGAGGTTTTTATTTAGAAAGATTTGCATCGAATCTGCGGTAACTTTCATTTTGAAAATTGCGTTGCCTTCTTGATTTTAAGTTTGTATAAAAGTTTATTAATTTATGTTATGTTTATATCAGGAATTTCTTCTGAAATCGAGATACAGTCCCCCTGGTTCGTGGGCATATGAGTCTTCGTAATGTTTTTTAATTTTCTTGACTACTTCATTTTTCTTAAATTTTTTTAAAATCTTTTTTCTTTGTTTGGTAAATACTCGTATATGTTTGTTCCTTACTGTTAAATGATTTTCATTCTTTCATATTTTTATAACTTTTTATTACAAATTCTATAACTTTGTTGTTGGAGTCTCATATATTTTTCCATATATTAGTTTTTATTTGTTTGTTTATTTGCTCATAGTGAGTGTTTCTTCTAAGATCATCATATCTTCTGTTTCTCTCTTGATTGTTTGAATTTGTCATGTGGAATTTTTAAAACCCTTAATTCAGTTATATGTAATGCCTAAGTAATAGTATACCCTTTCAAACAACGATTTTAAACATCAGGGTCAGCTGCGTGTCAAGGCCTACTTTTGAGTTATCATCAATGGATTCATTACCCCTTTAAAATTATTTTTATCAATATATTACTTTAGGTTATTATAGAACTGCGTCTTCATATAAGGCAATAATTTGCTTGGGAGTATTTTTAGAATATTTATATTTTTTTGTTGAAAACTTTATGATTCTTAAACGTTCTAATTTCACCAAACTCATTTTTTGTTGCAAATAACTTCTAAAAACAAAAAAATGAACGAATTTAAATTAAACTTGACACACAAGGGTTGGTATTCGCATTGACGAGGTATACTTCTTCTACAGTATTAGTGAATATGTGTATCATTGTAGGTAGATGATTGTTTTAGTAGGAGAAGTAGGTACAAAATATCATACTTTTTTGTTCTAGCCTCATATTTATTTATTTATTAGTAGTAAGAGCAATTCAATCAAATAACAAACAACGTTATTTATTTTTCTGTAAAATTAGCAAAAAAAAATCAACAAAACATTCCACTAATTAAAATCTATTAAGTCGTTAATAGAGATCAACGAAAATCCATTTTGTCCACACCGTATGAACAAAATGACACAAAGGTAATGGATATAATGACATACTATAATTTTTCATAAATTCATACGCAAAGAGAATAAATAAAACGCTTAGTTCCCTGAACATGAGCCCAACGGGGCCAATGCATGTAACTCAACCAACCTTCACCAAGCTTGGAATGTGAATAAAGATCATTACAGTAAATACCAGCACAGTCATCTTCATCTTCCGGTGCGTTATCATTAACTAGGCTAGATTCATTGTCGCTGCTGTCCGTCTTAAAGACTGTCTTTGTAACAACCATTCTTCTTCTTTCTGGTGATTTCTTTGGAGCTATTGTTTGTTTGATCTCCTCAATATTTGAGGTAGAAGTGAGTATAAGGTGTAACTTTCTATTCTTTGGCTTCCACTGACAAATTTTCCTTTCGGTACAGAGGATAGCACATCTAATGGAAAAGACAACGATTGTGAGGATGAATAGACGGTAGCTGAGTGATGTCAGCAGGAACGTTTAGAACATTAATCATTGAATTTTCATTATTGGCAGCATTATGAATTGATGGTGTGATTAGATTATTTGCTGTAGAGGTAGACAAATCTTCATCTTCAACTGGAAACGTCTGAGGATTGTTGGGTGCTAGTTCTATATCTGTAGTGTCTGCTGGAGTAAACATATAATTTGGAAAGATATTCGGGCCAAAGACCAGTATTTTTGAAGCCATGACATGCATTTTGAACGTTAGCCGCCTTTTCATATGCTTTGTTAAATAAATCACCGTTTTGCAGATGTGCCACTATTCTACCTGGGTATGATCGTAACCATGTTGTTATTTTCTGGTGGAAATGTGTAAAAACCGTAAAAACAATCATGCAATAGCTGTATTCGATGTGTGCAGTGCGGTGGTAGGCAAACAATTTCTATACCGTTCTCTTTCGCGTAATTTAAGGCATCTATTCCCTTGTGACTAACAGGCCCATCAACAACAAAAATAACCTTATCTTAAGTGCTTACATAGCTATGGAAATGCTGAAGCCATTTTAAGAAAACTTCAGACTTCATTCAAGCAGACTCTTGAGCTATTCTCAGCCTGCCGGGAGGAGCTTCGTCGAGAAGCTCATTTTTCATATTTTTTCGTGAAAAAATCAATGTTGGGGGAATATATGACCCACAAGCATTTATACAACATACAATAATAACATTCGATCCCCGTTCAGTGCCCGTGATGCACCCTAGTTGTTTTCTCCCAGTGGTTGCAAGAATTTTCCGAGGTTTCTGGACCGTTGAGAGTCCAGATTCATCAATATTGTAGATTTTATCAGATACCTGTGGTCTATTAAAAGCTGCCTTTCAATTTCAGGAGAAAATGTTGATTTATGTCTTCAAAGATCTTTAAAGTTAGGTTTTAATATTTTATTTGTTTATAGGGCATGTGGGACACCAAAAGTTTTGGCTGCCAAAAACCAACCCACTTTTTTGTTACTTTTGACAACTTCTATAGCTTTGTTTTATCAAGTCTTCATTCCAATCGTCATATTGGTTTTTCGGACGTAATTACACGACATGATGTCGTTGCTGAAAAAAAAATTGGGGTTTCAGTAGATAAGTACTAAAGCCAGATAAATTTTAATTTTTATTGTTAAAAGGGTATGAACAAAATGACATACTATGTCATTTTGTCTAAAGCATATGTATGCCGTTTTGTGCATATTCAGTGTTAAAACTTTAAAATCATAGAATGACTTGAAATTTAAATTTTTATATTAAAACAATACACCATCACTAAGATAACACGCTTGTGAATAATACTAGCAATAAACTGTCATAAATTAATGATAAATACTCACCAGAAAGAAAATCTAATTCCACGTGAAAAAAAACTTGAACCAACAAGAAACATGTTTGAAGTGTAATTGACAAAATGAATGACGAAGTGGAGCTACTGTTATAACAGGTTGGTCACAGATACAAA
Source organism: Diaprepes abbreviatus (assembly GCA_034092305.1). Lineage (NCBI taxonomy): Eukaryota > Metazoa > Arthropoda > Insecta > Coleoptera > Curculionidae > Diaprepes > Diaprepes abbreviatus. The sequence goes on along the minus strand of JASJET010000125.1, from coordinate 3,776,725 downwards.
GACTATCGGACGTGATTATGTAGGACACGTTTGGGCAAAAAAATTCGAATAAAAGCCGACGTGTCATTTTGTCCGTATATGTCGTTTTGTACATATTTCCCCTATCCGTCATATCTAAACATCTGTTTCGAATTTTCAAAAATTTCTAACCTAATCACAGAAAACTAAAACAATTTTCTTTACGGATTTCTAAATAATGTACGTATCTACTCTAGCAAGGTATAATTTTATCTTGCATTAATTTTCTATACATTACAAAATTTACTTAAGTCTTATGAGGGATTGACCTAAATTTAAGCATCTAGTCAGACCACTAATAACAGTTGAAAGCTTTGAAACTACATCAACTCGACTGAATAAGTTCAAACGGATCCAGTTTTCAAATCACACATACATTATAAGATTGCTTCAGTCAAAATTCAAGTGAACTATTAACTTGCCAAAAATATTTTTAATTCTTTTCCTCGGAAAACCCATAAATATAAATTATGCGACATACAAGTTTACAAAATGTTTTATTACATGCACGCAAATGCTGGTATTTGCTAATGATTTTAGATTTAATATTGTAATCTTTGATTTGATTAAGATAATAAAACAAAGAAGTGTTGTTAGTTTCTATTAACAGATATACAATATGGGTTATAAATTATTAGGTTACAAGTGTTGAGTTTTTACAGGTGTGAAGATATAATGTGAAATATTTATTTAAACAGGTAAGAAACAATTAAATTTAAAATTCAGATATCCCAACAGTGAACTTAAATATAATACAGGATGTAAAAAATACCGTGATATTTGTGAGGTAACATAAGAAACATACACAGTCTTTTTAATAATAAATCTTAAAATAGTTGTTTTCTGGCTTAACACTGAAAAATGTAAATATTTACAAAAAACAAAGTCACATCTAAATATTAAACTAACTTGCAGGCATAGTTCTTGTGATTAATGGAATTTTAGCAGTGTTAAGGAATAAATAACGTACAAATTTTTGTTTTCGGGTATCCCGTGTGTGTGCCCAGTACTTCTAAGGACTGTAAGGCAGCTGACGTTTCGGTAATATCCCATTCACCATTTTCAAAGCTGACGTTTGCAGCTCTATCCTGTTGCCAATGCTTGGGGACGTGTTGCCCAGTTGTGATCACAATTTCTTTCCTTTGGTACTGTGCATGTAACAATATTTTAAAATGTCAATTTTGGTCAAATTAATGTACGTGTTTAGACACATATATACATGTATATAACTTTGGTAATAAGCGGCACTATCCAAGGAGGGGCGTTGGGGGCAATCCCCTCCCAAGAGCTTTGAGTTCAGAAAAATAGATCCGATTTTGCCTCTTATACTATAGTTTATTCAAGAAAAAGACAGAGTAAAAAATAATTTTTTACCCTTTTTTTTCCTTCGCAAACTACCTGTGTTCTTTAGTCCGGTGTCTTTGGCAAAATCTATTAGATACATATATTTTTCATAGGAATGGGTTAGAAATTTTATAATCAAAAGTACCGGTCTATGATAATGGACTATTAGGGTTGGAAAACAATAGATATTTAGATGTGTGAAGTGTTAAAAATGATTTTTATCCTTGTCGTAGGCGTCGGAAGGAGATTTATTATCACCAAGTATTTATGGCCTAGAATATTATTTCGGTAATAAACTTAAAATAAAAAGATCTTATAAGATTATTTTATTTTTTATGATTTTTTAATAATTCACATACATTAAGAAATATAGATAATTTTGACATATTTAACACAAATCACAACTGTATTTTTATTATTTTTAATTTTGGCATATTCAGAATAAAACGTGGCCTTTTTCTGTCAAAAAATTCTAAGTTATAATTTAAATATTTACAAAATACCCACTGGCAAAAATACAAGAAGTTAAACATATATAAAAAATAAATTCGTTCATATTATATTAAAAATTTTTTGGGGCTATCGGTCATTTTATTATTAATTAAAAACATTTTTAGGACATTTGACGTTTCAGTTTATTTATTTCTTAAACCATCTGCAGAATTGCAATTAAACACTAAAAGGGATTAAAATGTAATTAATTTTTATATTTTACAGAAAATTTAAATAATAAATTGTGTTTACGCTGGTAAACATGACGTATCTAATTCGTAATCAAAGTCAGTGAAGCTATCTTTGCTCAAATTAATTATAATTGGTTCCTTTATCTCACCGATCATGAGATAGAGTTTCCATATTTTCTTTTATCCTTTTATTATACGGATTTTTCTCAATTTTCTGCAATAACTTTATTCAAAAAAATTTTTCAAAAGTTCAGTTATATTACTAATTTTGTAAGTTGTGTTATTTCTAGCAACTCTACCTTTAACTTGAGAGAAATATTTCCTTCTCCAAAGGCATTTTCCGGACGATCTATAAGAACAGATTTCCGATCTGGTTTTTCCCAGCAAAAATTAAGTTCTTTGAGCAATTTCCAGAGCTCAGTTCTTTTAATTTCAGGTAAATCCCGATCTTTATTGATTTGAGATCGAGTTTTGTCGACGATTGGGATCTGCTTCTCATAATAAGATGTATGTACAACTCCTTTTATTGAAGTTTTCATCTCTTCTTCCCACGAGGTTTTTCGTCTGCTTGTGATTGAATGTGACTTGGGAGTACTAACAATTCCAGTAGTTTTTTTCCCTTCAGTATTCGGTACATAGTCGATTTTCCAACTCTTGTCATGTCGGAACACATCTCAACAGAGCTTTTAACATTATTATCTAGATATTGATATCTTAAGGCATCATAAACATTCATCGTAACAAGTTTTTCGTTGAGGAAAAAATATCCTGGTTTATTTTTTGGGTATCTCAGTAATCTCAAATAATATATAAAAACAAGCACAAACAAGATAAATCGCTAAAGACACACTGTAAGGTGTACTTTGCTTACTGACAGAAATTAAATTGTTGCAGTAAATTTATAAAAGCTTATAATATTTAAATATAAATAAATATAATTAGATTTATGGCAGTCCTCAGTTACCTGCGGCACTGGAGCAGGTACGTTGGTGGTTTCGGTAACAGTTTTATTACTCTCTCTAGTTCTTGAATAGAGTATAGGAATGTGTATGCTTGCGATCTCCCCTCCTTTCCAAAAGCTTTGAGTTCAGAAAATTAGAACCGATTCTGCCTTTTATATTAGGAATGTGTATGCTGCTGGGACCCCCCTCCCCTCCCCCCAATGATACCTTGTTTCTCTTGCGATAGCCCCTCCCAAGAGCTTTGAGTTCAGGAAAATAGACCCGATTCTGCCTCTCATACTAGGAAAGCGTATTCAACTCGCTTCCCCTCCCCCTCTCGCCAACTTGTTTTTTCTTGTGATCGCCCGCCACCTCTCCAAAAGCTTCAAATTCAGACAATTAACCCGACACTTGAAATGGGAATGTTGCTGGTGTCTCCCTCCCCTCATCGACAACTTGCTTACGCTTGCCATACTGTACTTTTGTGATATCACCGCCCCCCCCCCCCCAAAGAGAGAGTCTGGATCCGCCTCTGACTATTACGGTATATATTTATTTTTAATTGGACAATTTTCTAAGTTTACGTTTTGTCAATGTTTATATTCAATTATATTTTGTGACGCATTCTTTTACCCTGTGTATTTATGAATAAATGATTTTAAAGTAAAAAGTAAGTAAGTAAAGTAAAAAAGGTCAACCTAAAGCTCTAATTTCATTGATAACAATATATTTTACAACTTAAACCTTTTTAACCATGATATCAGTTTGTATTCCATACTTCACAGGGTACCAATGATTCCATTTTATCAATTATGAACTTTACTAATTGAGTGATGAAGACGCTGATGCTGCAGTATCTTGTGATCTCGTTAGAGCTTTTAATTGCATGGAACGTGGAGTACTATTCGATTAGCATGAAGTCTATGGACTACTCTTTTATTTTTATAATGTATATGCAAGTTACCCGTGTCCTTTATAATGTTGCAGAAGTCTGTAATTATATTTTTTTCTATTAGTTAAAGAAGAACGGGGGTTTCTGTTTGTTATGGATAACCGAAAAGCCTGCTTGATTAATTGGAATCAAAATTTAAACCATGTTTCGTAACACAACTGAGATTTAGAGCTATATTTTAACTTAAAAAAATATTCACTTTCATTAAAGGAACATAACTATGCCTATAGCATGTTTGCTCTCGGCTAGGTGATGGATGTCGCGCCTTACTTAAGAGATCTCAAGTAGGAATGACTTTTTTAACTTATACCTCAAACAATATTTTTGCTGAAAATTATAGTAAGGGGAAATTATTGAGAAAAAATATAATTATATTATAATATTATATCTTGAGAAGAAAACCAACAGTTCCATCTATTGAGTAAATGGGCAGCCATTTTGCTTCGTTATATATATATATATATATATATATATATATATATAATGATCTATTCAGCATTTAATATGTGTAACAATGAATAGAATAAATGAGGTTGTAGAATGTTATCTAATTATGATGCAATGTTTATTTGGAGCTTTAATCTCTTAAAGCTCCGAATAAATACAACCATCAGCCGCATTTCTCATGACCGATAGTTGTTTCAAGCTTATTTTCTTGAATAATATTTATTTTTAATTTATTGAGAAAAGTTTAGAGAGATATAATTTTTGGGTAAAATTTAGTTTGGGAAAGTTAAGAACTTCAGAATTCTCTATCTGACAACCAAGTGGTAAGCGCTTCTGTGAATAAGTTGACTTCGGAAGATTAAAAATATTACTGTTGAGAAACATAATGCAGGTAAAAAAATAGTGCGGGTGAAACCGAGGCTGGAAATGCTTGTTACATATAACTGATTTAACAAATACAAACATCTGAGATTCATTTATCAAATTCGCTGATGACACGACCATTTTTAAAAAACCATATCTACAACAATTTGACTAAATTTAAACAATGGTGCCATGCAAAATTTATTACTCTTATTATACCAAATATTAGGGTAATATATTTTAAATGTCAACCGAATAATAAAATTTTGGATGTTGAATTGGTGGGCAATGTAGCATATAAAAAGTTTTCCGAGCTTTTGATTGCTGATAATTTTAAACTCGAGACCAGCACCTCTGAAAACAAGGAACGTATATTTCGCTTTAACAGAATTACAGTGGCGGTACGTAGTATATTTTTGAGATTTATGCTTAACGTAATTTTTTATTATACCAGTAATAATTCAAAAACGTTTATAATTAAAGTTAAAAAAATTTTCGTAAAGACCACAACTTCTTCGTAACAAGATATTAATTAATTAATATTGCTTTGTAAACTTCTCCCAGAACAATTTAATTCATAAAATTTTTTATATGAAATGCGGAAATGTTCAAAATAAATGTTCTTAAAAGCTACACGGCAGTACTTTTCGTTCTCTAGACTATGTTTTGTTTTTAATGCCACTTTCTCCAAAGGGAACATTTAGTTATCCCATATATTAACAGAATTGAGTTCTGTGGAGCCCTTCTCCACATTATCGGGTTTTAGGTGATGTTAAGATCTGTTACATATCCCAGAATCCTCAAAGCAGTTTAAGCAGTTACCTTTTGCATAGCCTTATCCCAATCCTTTGAAATTATGTCGAAGACCCGCCAACATTACGTCAGTTGTTGATAGAACTATAGAAATCGAATATATGCTGTCTCGTCCCCACCGCTTTTGTAATTGGCGGTCTTCTCATTATGCATTTCTATTAGATTGTTGTTAAGGATGACGACATCGATTTATGTTGCTCGCTTTGTTGTTTTATCTGCTAATATGAGGTCTGCTCTATTATGTCGGATCCGTAAGCATAGCTAGTTCCTAAAAGAGTTTGCACTCGTCATTTTAAAGCATAGATTTTTAGTACGATTTTTTTCTGTTAGTGGAAGTTTAAATTTATTTGTTACCTTTTGTTGGAGGATCTTGGCACTTGAATCGTGTTTCTTTTGTACTCTTGTGTCAACTTTAATTTGCCTACATTTTTGTAGGTAACCTCCTATGGAAATCGTGCATGAAGGGGCTTGTGCAGCCATACCTCCAGCTTCTCTTGATATTTTTGATGATGAGAAGCTAATTTATGTTCCCTTAAACGTAGTAGTAACGAATCAATTGTCTCGCATAATGAAATATACAGTGTGACCCAAGAGAAAATGTCGTGATCGATTTCTTGGAAAATATATATTAAAATTTTTAAAATTTCGCTGTTTACCAAAGGCGATGGAGGCAATTCGGCTGAAATAGTTTCAAGGTAGTGGCACAGCCGGTTATAGACATATTTTAAATTTTATGTCAAAAATGGCGTTTGCAAGCCTAAACTTAACTATCAATTTCTCCTGTGTGAAAGCGTTAATTATTATTAATTGCGGTTGGTTTCCTTCTACAAAAGAATCTACTTTTGTGGACTTTGTTGATATTTTAATATATATATATATATATATATATATATATATATATATATATATATATATATACATATATACAGGCTGATCAAAAACTATCATTAAATATTAACTTGAAAAAATCGTTAAAAGTCAATTGTTTATATAAGCTCCCTATTTTATAATGTTATCTTATTAACATTGAAAATAAGGGTGACTTTGAGTAAGGTTGTCGATTCGAAACATTTGTAGTTTTTGAAATAATAGCAATTTAACATTTTTGTATCGTAAAAATGGTATAAGGTTTTTAAGTTTGGTTATTGGCAATGAAGGCGAAGCCGTTTAGCATTTCTGCTAAACAAAAATTTTAAATTGTCAATATTTTAAAAACTGCAAATTTTTGGAATAGAAGACCTTATAAAAAGTCATCCTTATCCTAGTAATCGATCACGGCAGTTCTTCGTGGGACACCCTGTATAATACAGAACAGTCTGATAACTTGTGGAAATTTGAACGTACTTTTATTATATGTTGGTCTAATTATTTACTAGAATTATCCACCAATTCTCTTCTTCTGGAGCATCTTGGTAACATCGTCTGTTTCAAATTTGAGCTGTAGGGTAATTAAGAAATACTTTACTTCTAATATATCTGCAATATATAAAGTTCTAAAATATTACAAAGTATTTTTTTAATTTCGAATAAAATATATTGAAAACGCAAATTTTTATCAGTGGATTTTATAAGCATTAAATAATTGACCAAAAATTACGAGTAGTTACTTTAAACCCATAAATAATATAATGTTATCTAATAATATTTAATAGATGGATTTAAAGACAGAATATAGAACATTAATAGTTTATCTAGAAATTAAACATTGTCTAGTTCTTAAGGAAGTTATTTTTCAATATATTTTTTAATTAAAAAAATAGTCAAATATAAACATCTAGGTTACAAGGAATGAGAAAGGAAAGAGGCTAAAGAAACCCACTTGCATATCAGCGTTATTTCGTATTTATCAGATTTAAAATATACATGTGTAAGTCTATAATGAAACGATAAAGAAAATAAACCAAAACACTGTAGTACCAAAAATATCATATTTTAAAATTAGTTTTATCATAGGTTGTTAATGATTTATCAATATAAAAAATATAATATAAGCTTGCCTAATTAATAGCAGCAAGGGTTTTAAAGTAAACGTTAATAGTTTAATTATTCGAAATAGTTTGTTTTTATTATTGATTATCCAAAATTCCAACATACATATTCTTTAGTATTAGGGTTTCTTATCTTACTGCCCGTTATTTTCTTTTTAAAAATTTTTTGACCACTATGTTACCATAACGCCTGCACCCCTATACTTATTTTTTGTTTCCTGTCACCAAATGTAGTTAAAAAATTATCACAAAATTTGTACCTAATTGTTCCTCTTCATCATAATTATTATTTTTTTAAGAATTTGTCCAAGTGTTACGTATACCATTAAAAATGTTTTATACACAATATCTCAAATAATTGAAGCATGAAACAAAAAGTGTTCCTAGAGATGTCGCTTGCTGCGCTATTTTTACTATTCCACTTTGAGCCGCCATCTTTCTTCAGTAGCACCTGGGTGTATGAAAGCTGTCTACAAAGAAGGAATCCAAGAACAAAAGAATCTGTGGCCCATAACTTTAAGGTAGTTCACTCGCGATAGTCGTAGACAAAAGTATAGCCTTTAAGTCAATATACAGACATATTCTTATACAGTAATAACTTTAAATATAATTAATCTGGCAGCGCCGCAAATGTCTATATTGTGTGAGTCTCATACCTATACATTTTGTTATGATAACATCCCAACACATTGGGAAAATAAATAAAAATATCGGGGAATGTATTTAAAAAAAGTGACATTCTGAAGAACTAACCTAACTAACTTAAGTTTGAATTATCGCGCGTTGCCAGGTTGTGATCACTGTACTTGACTACGCGTCAGATGTTTTCAAATTATTTTTATTTAAAAAATCTGTATTTTCTAAACAAAATGGTCAAGAAATTCCGTTTTTTTTTCTTAAAAATTCATAATTTTTGGATCTAAGTTGCATTAGTTTTTAAAACATATGGTAAAAGCCGTCTTTGAGATATTCCAAAATGTATTGTCACTTTGTTATATGTAGTGACCTCCAGCATGTTAATTATGCATATTTCAATTGTTAATATTTCGTCTCACAGACGATTAAAAATTTCGTTTTTTTTTAATTAAATAAAAGACACTTTTGTAAACTATATATTCAAATTCGACCACATTCGTAAGAAAAGACGTTTCACGAGTGAACTACCTTAAATGAAAGTTATGTAGAAAAATAAAATAACTTATTGTCATAATTTTTGTATTTTCGTTGATAGGGGGGAAATTTTTTGTCCCTCTTTTTTGAAGTTCTCTATCTATTGCAGTTTTAACATAATTTTACATAAATGAATTATTACATGATGATTTTTAACAAATTACAAATATATAATTTCCATGAAAGCAGGATACATTAGGGTTATAAATATTTCTAATTTAAATATAATTTGTGTGTATTTAGGTACATATTCCATTTATTCATAATATATTTAGCGTAATTTTCTAATATCTATTTTCAAAATCAAACTTAATTTACTATAAAAAAAATAATGTTTTTATAGTTCAGATATTCCGCAAAAATAAGGAAGTAAATAAATTCAAACCTCATTTATCGAAATATGCCCCAAATGTTTTTTTAAGTGATTATATTTTGATTATGATTACCGATCAAAGTTATCTAACATCTAGTAATAATAGTAATTAAAGTTATTTTAAAAAGACATTCGCAAATTTAAAACTGAAACTAATAGATAAATTATTGATGCGGTACTGCTATACAGGGTATATTTAACAATTACAAAGTAATTAAGGACCAAAAATTTTAAAATAAAAATATTATATATATATATATATATATATATATATATATATATATATATATATATATATACAAAGTTTTAAATTCGCAATAAAATAAGCAATAGCGAATATAGAAATAATTTTTTGTTCCCGAACAGAAGTTGTTCCAAATATGGTTTTTCATGGAAATAATTTAATTGTATAAAGTATGAATTTTAAGATAGCAGTAGCAGATACCAATTTTTTAATAATAAAAATTTTAGTAGTTGTCGTCTGTGCACAATCCTTTATAATGAGGTATTGAAGTTTTAGGTCAATAACAAATATTATTTTCCCGAACTAAATATTCTTATTTGAAGCAATGATATATATACACACTTACAAAATAGTTGCCAATATTATATATGGGTGAGGAGTGGAGCATAAGGATAAACCTTCGTTTTAAAACTAGTATTTGTTTTTAACTACACATTTTAACAATAAATACAACCATTAATAATTCTACTAATAAAAGATCCCTAACATTTCCACTTATCTTCATCTACTTATAAATTGCGAACGCCAAGCCATTCTTTTCAACTCGCTCTCGTAAGTCAGTATCAATAAGAGAACCCTTTAGGCAAAATTAAAACACAAGATGTAACAACAGAGTGGTGCCACAATAATCTGCACTGTTGGTACCGAACATTTCATTTCTCCTACTTTCAACTACCAACGACTGCTAGTCATACACCATATCAAAACAGTATCCATTTACTTCAACGTAAGAAGAGTATCAATTATTAATAGAATTATTTCGTCAAAGAGTGTTTTTATTTTTTTTAGTTTTGGTTAGTTTTTTTTTAAAAAGAACCATTAGAAATAAAAATATGAAAGTGGCAGATGTTGATACTTGATTTTTCAAATTAAGTTTTAAAAATAAATATATCTCCGTATTATAGGACTAACTTAAATTAGTGTAAATACTTCGATTTACAAAACATTGGAGTGTCCAAATGTGTTTTTTGAAAATAACAGTTTTATAACCTTCCTTGTTACCAATTGTTTGGATTATCCTTATTATAGTTTTTTAATTTTGCCGGTAAGTGATTATTTTTTTTTTTTTTATATATTTTAAACAAGCTACCAAAAATTTCATTTATTTGAAAGAATTATTATATAAACAAAAATATTTTAGATTTTTTTTTATGAATATGTATGTAGTTCGCCATAATACGTTTGGCAATTTATATTTTTAAAAATACTTTCGAATTCATAAGCTGTGACAATAAGAACTCGGCATATTGCAAATTTCAAGATAATATTTGTTTATTTGATTTGATAAAAAAAAACCGGCTAAGTAAGTGTCAGACGTGCATTACGTTTAGGTTTCGTAGTAGTTGTTGGGGTAGCTAGCTTTTTTCGTAATTTCGCTTCACATCTACACGTGAGTTAATTGAAAGTATGTACCAGTAGGATTATATAGAAAAATGTGGACTTTTTCTAGAAACCATATTGAAATGTTAACGATTAGATTTTAATCAGGTCATTTTTGTATGTAGTAAATTAGTACAAGTGTAAGTATTTTTCAATATGAAGAATATTGTAACTTGAGATATAATATTAAAATTGATAATGAATCTATAAACCAAAAGTGGATAATATACTTGCAGTTGCGTGTATAAAATACAATTATATAAGAGAAACTTAGCTCTCAACTAACTGAAAAAACCTTATACTACACAAACGTGATCTCTTCTAACACAGTTAGAGATCAAGGATTATCTCAGAGAAGGAATCTTCTTTGTATTTAAGAAATATAGAGAAAAATGTAAATTTTGATCCTTGTAGTTTTTGGATGGATGTTGGCTCTAAGAGTAGAACGTATGATATGTCAAGGGTTATGTCTTATAATGAAGTATCACGAGAAAAGTCAGAAGATATTGCCAATGGTTTTGCACAGTATTTCAGTTTGGTGTTTGAGTAGTCATTAGTGTCCAATTGCGAACCTTAAGATATTAATAGCTGGGGAGATTTGAATTTTTTTTAATATTAGAGGAGACTGTAAAGAAAAATAAAACTTAAATGAAGTTTAGGACAAAATAATATTCCCTCATACATTTATAAAAGTAGCTTGGTCTTTTTAACAGCCATTATAGCTCATATTTTTCGAGTTGCCCTTAAAGCAAAAATTTTTCCCAGTAAACTAAAGATAGCAATTATTTCTCCCATATTTATAGATGGTAAACAACCAAAAGTCGAAAATTATAGACGAATTGGCATACTTCATTTACTTGCAAAGATATTTGAGATGATTTTTTCTGATGACATTGTAAACATCACAGATAAAATAGTAGAAAAACAGCATAAATTTGTAAGTGGAACGTCCACAGTAACAAATTTATGTGTGTTTACAAATTATGTCTCGGAGGCTATTGATGGCGGGAAGCAGTTGGATGTAGTTTATATTGATTGTACAAAGGCATTTGATAAGATGTTGCTAGCTTGCCGAGTTTGGTTTTTCTAGGGATGTTTCCCTCTTTATGAAAAGTTATCTTTCGTGTTGGCGGTACATGGTAAAGGTGTGAGGGTCATTTTCTCAAACTTTTATGACAACATCTCATGTACCACAAGGTAGCAAGCTGGACACAATGTTTTTTTAATGTTTATAAATTATGTACCTAATAATGTTAAACATTCTGATCTCTTATTTGCAGATGACTTAAAAATATTTAAAAAAGTAAGAAACAGTAATGATAGTAGACCTAAATTCAGTAACATAATAGTTTCAGTTAAATAGAATGTTCTTAAATACTAATAAATGCTTTTTTATGTCTTATATAAATAAAACAAATCCTAATAATTTCAATTACTTTATTGATGGAACAAAATCACAAAAAATACTGAATGTTGGGATCTGGGGGTGCACTTTCAGTCTAATTTGAAATCTAATACTTACTATCGCAGTATTTATTATTAAGGATTTTAGAGGGCTCGATTTTGTAACTAGGAATGCAAGCCAATTTAAAAACCATAATATAATAAAAAAATGTATAATACACTTGCTCGTCGTCATCTAGAATATGTATCTAATATATGGTCTCCAAGTGCAAATGTGCATTTTGATGCTATTGAACGTGTTCTAAAAAGGTTTTTAGATATTTATACATTAGGAAAAATAAATTCTTTCATATCTGGTCTCTTACAGGAGTATGTGAGAAAGCAAATTTAATCTGTTATATTTATTTAATTTATTATCAATAATAATAAGGTTAACAATTGTCGGTTGATTAATTATATTCCTCTTCATATACCTAAAGGATAAAAAAGGAAAAATTTTTCTTGTCTCCATTGGTAATCGTTCTCCAATGAATTTTATGCTGAGTGCAACACACTATATAAGAAAAATGAAATTGACTTTTTTAATTGTACTAAGGAATTGTTATTGCAGCTTAGGAATTGACCTTTAGATTTATTTAGGTTCTTGTCTGTGCTCTCTCTGTTCTGTGTTAGTTAAGTCTGTTAAATTTCTCTTACTTATAATTATCTTGTGACATGTAATGTTTAGGTGTTTGTAAGAGTATCAGTAAATAAATACAGGTTCGCCAATAGACACCTTCCTACGATTTTTACTTCTTCTACATGATTAACTTTGGTAACTGTAAAAATAGGTCAAACAAATGTCATAAATTATGCAATTCTATACAACAATTTTTCTTATACTTTTTCCCTACAAATTCCTGAGTTGAATGAATCATGTTTTACATAACACACATTTCCGTACCACCGCGCATTTTTTAAGGGGTTTCCCCAGTAGGCAGACTCCATGATCTACTGTGATTAGCTTTATTAGACAATATCCTATTGATTGAAAAAAATTATACCATTGGTAATGATTAAAGAGAAATGGAAAATTACAGACTGATAATCTCCAAATGTTACTTCAACAGTAATGTTTTCATCTCCGCTTTTTCCTCTTTTCGTGGATTTCTGTAGATTTTTCTAAGAAGAAAGATGCATCAGTTATTTCCTCATGTGTACCACAAGAAGCCTAATCTATTTTATTTGATTCAATATTGAAAACTGATACATAATGGGGAACAAAATAATTCCACTTTTTTACAGTCACTATTTTTACTACAACCTTTCTTGCAATTACAAAAAATGGTGTAAAAAGTTCTTCTGGAGCAGGTGGGAGTAAAGTATAAATAGGCTTCAAACTGTTTTCTCTTAATTTTTAACCCCAGTTTTCTGAGTTCAGTTGATTGCCTAGCCGTACTTGAACTTGATAGTATGTACGATGTAATTATTGATTGTGAAGACAAGATATTTGTACTTTTTTTATTGTTTCGTGTATTTTTTACAAAACTCAAATATATTGTTCAAGGTTACACGAACGAACAGAATTCGGGACTAAGTGTATATTCATTGGAAATCATATAATTTGCAAGTATTTTAGTGTGTGGTCGCACTATATTTTACGTATATTGAACGACCGATGACACCAATAGGCGGTGTAGAGTGCATATGAGTATTTTCGATGTTTGAAGTCGCGATGTTTCAGGAATGGTGATTTGATCTATAATTTGGTCTGACTTATTTATGGAAAAAATTCTAGAAACCGATATTTTTGATATATTATTTATAAAAGTGTATTTAGGACTTTTTAGGTTTATGCAAATTTGTGCATATTTAAATGTCTATTTTGACTGTATTACTATAAAAAAAAAATAAAATTTCAGTAAGATAAAAAAATCTTTATATCCGTTGAATTAGCTTTATTAGTTACCATTTTTATTCTTCTTCGCCTATCTTTTTTCTTCTTCTAACGACTTCTTCAAGAAAAGGATGCTACAAGGCTGTAATATACAGACTGACTGACGGACAGATATGATGAAATTACAAGAATTTTTTGCTGACTACAGAACCCCAAACACCAATGTGAAACCTTATCTTGAAATTTTTGAAAGTATTTTAAAAGGAAAAAAAATAATATGTAAATAAATTCAACAGTTATTTTTTGAAAAAGTTATGCACTACGAATCCTCATCAAAATAATAACAGACACATTTTTGTTGCTACGAAATCGTAAACAATATATACTACTATGTGTTGTTCTAATATTATAAGCAATCGGGCGGAAAAGTGGAACTTTATATAATTTCATATTTTATGTAATACTGTTTGCAATTGCAAGTCGATTTCATCAAAATTTATTTAAAAAGAAAGTACGTACTTAAAAGTTCCTTATTTAACTAATTATTCTTTTAGTAATTCAATATTAAAAACATTTATAGTTGTTTCGGTTTTTCCAATTATGTACCATTTACTTGCTTTTATAAGAAATTAATATTTGAAGTATCTGAAGCTTTCTGAAAATATACTCTTTAGCTCAGTGAAGATCGCAAAATCAGTCTAGGGTCTCATAAAATCAGTTTGAACAGGACTCTGTAGAGCGTGTAATCGATGCTTAGTTCGTCTTTTCTGGTGATCAGAAGGTCAAGGAATGATAGCTACTTGTTGACTTCGACCTCTAATGTGAATTGTATGGGGTGACAGATACTGTTTAGTTCCTCTAAAAATATGTCTAAGTTGGATCTTTGGAAGATGTCATCCACGTAACATTTTCAGGGGGATTGTTTTGTTTTGATTTTTCTTAGGGCTCCTGTTTATAAATATTTCTTAAAAAGGTTTGCGATGACTGGTGATTGTGAAGATCCAATAGGAGTACCATTTGTCTGTGGATGGAAGTTATTTTCATACGAAAAATATGTATTTTTAAGAGAGTGTTCGGAGAGGTCGATGATGTTATGTGGAAACTCCTCGTTCATAGCTATCTGTCCAGACCCTCTTCAATTGGTATACTTGGATACAGGGATTTGATGTCAGGGCTAGCAGAAATGTCATTTTTTGCAACTAAAATTAAGTTAATATACCTCTGGCAAGAGGCATATACGTATGTATTGTTGTAATTATTTTAATTGTAAAGTATATATATATATATATATATATATATATATATATATATATATATATATATATATATATATATGATTTACAAGCCAAACGGCTTCGCACCCCCCCCAAGGAATTATTCTCTCATACCAGGCATACAAAGACACCAAAAGTATGAAGCTCTGTGGGAACCCTTTCCATGTTATCGGGTCCTAGGTGACGTTGTCTGCTGTATTTCCTACGAACTTTCGGACGGTTCTCGCTGTTGCAAGAAGAACTGCTTTCTGCATAGGTTTATACAGATGCTCACTAAGGCCCAGTCCCTTGATGTTCCGCAGGAAGTTCCTTGGTATCACTCCAGTTGTTGACAGTATTATGGGAATCGTTTGGACGCTGTTCATTACCCATTGTCTTCGGATTTGGACCTCCAGATCTCTGTATTTGGCGATCTTCTCGTTGTATTATGACCTTAGGTTGTTGTTGTTAGGCACAGCGATGTCGATTAGTGTAGTTATCTATTAGTATAATGTCTGGTCTATTATGAGCTACTGTCTGATCCGTCAGAACAGTTCGGTCCCAATATAACTTAAACTGGTTGTTCTCAAGAATAGGCTCCGGATTGTACTTGTAGTAAGGCTCTTTTCCTACCTGTAATAGGTTTAACTTTTCAGCTAACTCTTGGTGGAGTATCTTAGCGGCTGAGTCGTGTCTTTCGTTATACTCGGTTGCGGCAAACGCTTGGCATCCCCCAGTTATGTGCTGGACTGTCTCTGATGTTCGACAGCCATATCTGCATTGGTCATTTTCTATTGAGGGATCTCTAATGATGAACTTCCGATAGTTCTTCGTCGGAATAACCTCGTCTTGGATAGCTATCAAGAAGCCCTCCGTTTCTGGAAACATCTGTCCTGAAATCAACCAGTAGTTCGACGCTGAGTTGTCGACATTGTCCTGATTAACCCCATTTGGATGCCGTCCATGAAGTGGCTTCCGCAGTCAGGTTTGTAACTTTTCTTGGTCTGTTTGGTGGTGAGAAGTAATATCTTGTTCCCTCAACTGTAGCGGCGTTGGATCGTCTGCCTCGCATATTGCTCGATGTAGTGTGGAAGAGTCCGCTAACCTGTGGAAATATGAACGTAATTTTATTATTTGTTGGTCGAGCTGCTTACCAATATCCACAAATCCTCTTCCTCCTTGGTGTCTTTGAAGCATTGTACGTTCAATAGCACTCCGAGGATGATGCTTCTGTTCTTTTATTAGGAGTGTCCCTATTTTTCTTTGCAGGTTCCGGATGTCCATCCTGCTCCATTTTACAATTCCAAAAGAGTAGCTCAGCGCTGAGCAAGTATACGTGTTGAGCACCTTAAACAAATTTCTACTATTTAAATTAGTTCGTAATACCCGCCTTACCTTCCTGACAAATTCAATTGTCAATTCAGCTTTCATAGTGCCATGGTCAATTCTTTTAGCCTGTTTCATACCTAGATATTTGTATGTTTGGTCTGCCTCCATTGCAGTTATAGTTTCACCGTTCTGCATTTCAAATGGCCCCGGTTGTATCTTCCCTTTAAAGATGTTCAAAATACGGCACTTGTCAAGTCCAAATTGCATTCCGATATCCCCGGAGAACTCCTCTACAATTTTAAGCATTTGTTCCAGCTGGTTTCTGGTAGCAGCTATCAGTTTAAGATCGTCCATGTGTAGAAGATGATTCACTCTGACTACCTCTTCGTTGTTATTTCTAACACTAAAGCCGTATCTGGTGGAGTTCAAACGGCATGACAGTGGGTTCATTGCAAGGCAGAACCACAATGGGCTAAGTGAATCGCCTTGAAATATTCCTCTTCGTATTGGAATGGTGTTAGTTCCGATGGTGTCGCTGGATGGCACTTGCAATTGGATCCTAGTTCTCCAGGTTGACATGATGCGTTCTAAAAAGGAAACAAAATTATTATCGACCCTGTACATTCTCAATATAGTTTTGAGCTACTCATGTGGCACCCAGTAGAAGGCCTTCTTATAATCCACGTATATATATATATATATATATATATATATATATATATATATATATATATATATATATATATATATATATATATATATTATTACTACGCCAATAGAAAAACCTCAAGTATTCTTCAAAAAAGGAAAAGCCATTGATTAGGGTAATAAATATGTCACACGTTCACAATTAATGAATTAAATAATATAATTAGCGAAAAATAGTCCTTTATTCCTAATGTAATAATAAACAATTATTAATTCACATTCATTATTTATTTTTAAATGATAATATTTCGTCTCCGAAATTTTTGACAGGTATATTATTCCAACATAATAGAGTGTTATTAAGCTATGTAAATATTCTAAATCACCGGCAACATTGTTTTCCATTTCGATTAGAATCAACGTACAATTAATTATTTATAAAAATAGTAGTAATGTATTTTATTGGTAATAATAAATCTACATTTGGTATCAATAACACTGGCGTTGCTTAATGGGAAGTAAAGCCATATTGCAAATTGTTGCATGTGATCGTTGTTTACGCTATAGAAGAAACAAAACTAGTTATTGTTTATTAAAGATTAATTAATATTATAGAAGGCATATTAAATTATGTTGAGTGCAATCCAATTTTCAGAATTTTATTACTTTTTTTTTGGAAACGAAAGCACCAAGAAGAAAAAAAAAATTTCATTAATTTAATCTGCAATGAAAATTTTTTTAAGTCAGCGCAAAAGTAATATATTAAAAATCCATTAAAAATAAACTCAGGATCACAATCTGCATACTTCAATCCATTGCATTTTTTCTTTCGTTCTTTGCTTTGATTTTCATTTTGATGGGCTTTGTGTAGAGTCCTGTATAATAGTGTGTCCAATGACGAATGTTGCGATCAATTTGTCGGAAAATAGACTTTGGAAAATTTTTAAAATTTGGCAGTTTACTAAAGTCGATGGGGGCAATGCGGCTAAAATATTTTCAAGATGATGGCTCTTCCGATTATACCGGAAGTTGGTGGCTTCTTGTTTATTTTAAAGAGAACGCCCCATTATATTATTTCATTTTTAGATTTTACCAAAAATTATAGACATATTTGGTGTATAATGTTCTATACCTAAGTCTAACTGTTTTTGACATATTTTAACTTTTATGTCAGAAATGGCGTTTGAATGCTTAAACATTTTGTCTTATATGAAGGACTTTGTTATTTAATTGGTGTTGGTTTCCTTCTAGAAGGGAATCCAATTTAGTATACAGTGTTAACATTTTAATAATAAAAAAAGTACAGGGTGATCAAAAACTAACATAAATATTAACTTGAAAAAAACCCTATTTTTATAATGATATCGTACTTAGCATTAAAAATAGGACTGACTTTTAATAAGGTTGTCTATTGAATAATTTATAGTTTTTAAAATATTGGCAATTTAACATTTTTGTATTGTAAAAACATTATACGGCTTTTAAGTTTTGTTATTAGTTGGCCGTGACGGCGAAACGTGACAAAAGAAAATAATAGAGTACTATATAAATGTCACTATTTCTTCTCATTGGACAATTATTATTAAAAATCGTGCCAGGGCGATTAAATTAGACTCACGAAGATTATTTAGATTTGTTTATTATCTATGGGGATGCTATCAGGAATATGCCAAAAATTTGATGATAGATATCCAGGTAAACAGAAATCGTCACGGAACAGTGTTAAACGAATATTGGAAAATTTCAAAAAAAAATGGCGTTTTTAATAGACACAATTCTCTTTTTGGAGTGATACACAACCACATGCAGTGAGATTGTGGAATTTTCAAGAAATGTTTCAATTTACCTTATTTTGTGCTGAAAAAAATGATGGAATAGTAAAACTACATTTTTATGAAGAAAACTTAAATCGTAATTCATTAATAAGCAAAATTATGTCCTCATTTTAAATTATGTATTAACTTTTGTAGGAGAAAGATATTTAAATATTCTAGATGAGTTAAATAATCAATATTTAAGCAATTTACCTCTGGCGGAAACAGGCAAATTTTTTAGCAACACGATGGCGTCCCACCACACAGAAACGTTCCAGTTACCAGCGTCAAACAAGCAACTTTTATGCCAACAATGGACCTTTTCTGTAGCCTCCTCGTTCTCCTGATTTGACTGTCTGAGATTATTTTTTATGGGAAACGATAAAAAAACAGCGTTTATTGTAATCAATTGACAACGATAAAGGACTGTCTGGCAAGGGTAAGGGTCGCGTTTGAAACTTTATCTCCAGATTTAATTAAGACTGCCATCCATGACTAACTTGAACTAACTCAGAGATGCGAAAATTGTTTGGAATTTCAAGGTAGAAATTTTGAATATTTATTAAAATGAGTTATTTCTCTGTGTAGTTAAGCCGTTTAGCATTTTAACAATACAAAGATATTAAATTGCCAATATTCTAAAAACTGTAAATTTTTAAAATCGATAGCCTTATACAAAATCACCTTTATTTTTAATTCAAATTAAGGTAACATAAAAAATAGGCGGTTTACATTTAAAAAAATTGACAAGTTAATATTTAATGCTAGTTTTTGATCACTGTGTATTTATTTATTATCAAAGTATCAACGTAGTGCACTAAAATAGACCTCCTTCTAGAAGAAAACAAACCCGAATTAAATCATAAAGGTTTTTATATAGGAGAAATTGATAGTTATGTTTAGGCCTGCAAAAGCCATGTGAAGGCAGTTAAAAAGAATAACAGTAAAGAAAATTTCACAAAAATCGTTTTTTTACAATTCTAGAATTGACAGATATTTAAAAACGAGTTGGGTTCATTCAATAATTACAATTCACTTCAAAGAAAGTGTCATACAAACTTTTCTTCTTTAAAATCATTTAGTTGATACTGTCTCCACATTTAAACATGTAGTTCAAAAAATTCTTTTTAAACTTCGGAAACAAGTCAATCAAATATGATAATAATCTGTATATTTTCTTTTGCTTTAAGAATGGGTTTTTTAAGTGGTAAAATATATTTTTGGACACGATTTATTCTGATAAAAAAGCCTTATGTATTCGCAATCATGGCACTACATACAAATCCAGACATCTTCCTCTTCTTAGCTTATTTAATCCATTGTCAGTCAGAAACCTCTCTCCACTGTCATCATTCTTTATCATAAACTTTTCTCATCCAATAATTTTCATGTTTAGCAATTGTTTTTCATCCTTATGATATACTGGTCAAAAATTTGCGCTTAAAGAATGTTAAGTACATTGCATTTTTAATTTTCATTATGTCTTCCAAACGCTAACGGAACATGGATAATCTTCTTTCGGAGATCTGCTATTAAGTTGTAGCCAACAGAATTCTACGTATTGAGCAATTCAAATTTTTAACTAATCTATATTTGTTTAATTTCAGATATTATATCTTGGTTTTATTCCGTGTTGTTTGTTAAATTAAGTTAAAGTTTTGTTGATTATCATTAGTTAAGTATTTGTTGTGTTGATATTTATTTACAATCTCTTTTTCTACTGGGCATTCAATTCTTCAAATATTCTTTAGAGTTCTTGTGTGTCCCTGAACAACAAGATCACATCATTGACAAATCTCATTTAATGATATTGCGTCGCGCTCATCCACTCAGCAACAAACAAAACCTTTAGGGCTTCTCATATTTCCATTTCCAATATATATATATACATATATATATATATATATATATATATATATATATATATATATATATATATATATATATATATATATATATATATGTATGTATAATGTATATATGTATATTAAAAAGTTTCCCTTATAATTGTGAATAAAGAAAAATTTTAACTTTATTTAAACAACCTTGTTAAGAAACAAGGAAGTAAGACCTTGATAAATAAATATTAAAAACTTTTTAACTTGTGGCGGAAGGGATATACAAAATAAGCAAATATATATCCTTATATATTATTCTTAATTTTCGCTCCCAATATTGTTAAATTAAAAATTTTATATTTATATGTAATGATTGTGTGGTGGAATTTTCCCTTGCCTTTGAGTAATTCTTCAGAGCCATATACTACGTATATCCTGAGCTGCAATATAAATATAAACACCTGAGCTGCAGTATGAATATAAATACAAGCTATATTAACACTCTATTAAAATAACTTTATGGCGTTCATTGTGATTGTAGCGTAAAGTACTAAATATCTAAAACGACTATTTATATTAAGAATACTGGTCGTAGCTGCAGAGTGGCATGATTGGCACGGTAACCTTGACTACATTATTTAATTATTACCATTTTCGCTTACTTCGCGTACTAATAGTGAAAGTGCTTAAAACTTTTGTTAAACCATGTAATATATAGATATATATATATATATATATATATATATATATATATATATATATGTATATATATATATATATATATATATATATATATATATATATATATATATATATATATATATATATATATATATATATATATATATATATGTAATCGAAGGGGGGTATCTCGTGTATGTGCTGAGTTCTTCTCAAGACTGTAGGACAGCTGACGTTTCGGTTGAATCTCATTGACCATTTTCAAATTTCAGTATACGGCGTCTGTGGGCGAACTGATGTTTGTGACTCGGGTGCCGTCAGTCCCGTATGTATGTGGGGCGTGTTGGTTGGCTGGATAGTTCTGGCTAATTAGGTTACGAGCCCTGCTGAATGTCATTGGCCCTTTTCGGGTGGGGATCGTGTTGCGATAAGTTTTTTAACGACCTACTATTAGTTAATATTTTGTAAGTAGGTTTTTCCAAGTATTAGGCAATCGCTGGCTGTCATCTCTGCTATTTAAGTTGTTGGGCCTCTTTGCAATTTCGATGGCTTCCCTTATAATTCTTATAGACAGATTTTCACATCTCGATTTAATTTTTGTTCCTGATAAATTCATCCTGTTTAATAACTGTTGGGCAAATGCAGAAGAAATTGTTTTTTTCTTGACAGCGTTTATATGTTCGTCTCTTCTGACGCTTATTTTACGTGATGAACAAATAAACCCTGTCAAGCAAAAAACAATTTCCTCTGCACTGGCCCAACAGTTGTTAAACACAGGATATTAAATAAACTTCTCAGGAACAAAAATGCTATTTAGATGTGAAAACCTGTCCACAAGAGTTATAAGGGAAGCCATCGAAATTGCAAAGAGGTCCAACAACTTAATTAGCAGAGATGATAGGCAGCGATTGCCTAATACTTGGAAAAACTTACTTACGCAACATAAACCAATAGTGGGTAGTATAAAACCGCTGGCAACAGGGCCAATGACACGCAGCAGGGCTTGCAACCTTATTGGCATGACAGTTCCTGATTTTCTTGTGGATGAAGTAGAGGCAGCTCTTACGATCATGAAGAACGGCAGAACAGCTGGGAATTATTTTACTCCCAACCTAGTGCGAGGGTAGGTTCAAAGGTCTTGGGAAACACATACATGATAAAACATTAACTTTCATCAGAATTTTTTTAGTTATAAAAATAACCGTCAAAAATTTATCATAAAAATATTATATTTCCGAAGGAGTTAGCTTAATTACGGATTTCTCGCGAGAGGCTGATAATATAAATTATTTAATAATAGAAACTGTTATTTTAATATTATGTAACAGATGTAACAGATTGTACCAATGAATTACGAAATTTACTTACAATAGTAAATTAGTCATAATTTATATATTCGTTAACAATATTTTAGTAAAAACCGGGGTTACATATATTGATTTTACAAA
The DNA here is from genome assembly GCA_034092305.1 of Diaprepes abbreviatus. Classification (NCBI taxonomy): domain Eukaryota; kingdom Metazoa; phylum Arthropoda; class Insecta; order Coleoptera; family Curculionidae; genus Diaprepes; species Diaprepes abbreviatus. The sequence goes on along the minus strand of JASJET010000125.1, from coordinate 3,753,718 downwards.
TTATCATAAAATTATTACAACTTCTTAAAATGTTATCGACCTTAAATTTGGCGGCTCAACTTTAGCCTTGAAATTAAAATTTATTAACAAGCTGTACTAAGAATATATATATATATATATATCTATATATATATATATATATATATATATATATATATATATATATATACATATATATATATATATATATATATATATATATATATATATATATATATATATATATATACATATATATATATATATATATATATATATACATATACATATATATATATATATATATATATATATATATATATATATATATATATATATATATATATAAGGGAGAAGTAGTCGCGACTGACTAGTCAAGAAACAATATTCCAAACTAGGGAAGACCCTTTTTTGATTCTGTCAAGCTTTTATTTACCTCTTCTTCAGGACATCCCTACACTTATTAATTAAACAGTTAGAGTATTAACCTAACCTACAATTATTAAGTAACTCACCAATCTGGTTTCAAAATTAAACAAGTACAAGTTCGAAAAACAGGGGAAAAAAACCAACATTTATTCATTGAAATTCTAGAAAGTTCGAAAACAGCCAAACGTCCTACTTGACTATTCCATCATTTTATAGTGACACCTGTCATGTGTCAACCGGGAAGTGTAATGGCTACACTTATTAATTAAACAGTTAGAGTATTAACCTAACCTACAATTATTAAGTAACTCACCAATCTGGTTTCAAAATTAAACAAGTACACGTTCGAAAAACAGGGGAAAAAAACCAACATTTATTCATTGAAATTCTAGAAAGTTCGAAAACAGCCAAACGTCCTACTTGACTATTCCATCATTTTATAGTGACACCTGTCATGTGTCAACCGGGAAGTGTAATGGGTGGTGTAAATAGTAGGGGAAAATACGGATCTGTTAACAATGGCGTAGTCAAGCAAGAGATTTTGCAAAAATAGATAATACAGTTTAGAAATTACTTGTTTGATTTTTTTTACATAATATAAGGGAATTTAATAGAAAACTTATTCATCTGAAGATGGAATATTTAATGACTATTTGACATTGATTGTTTTAAATACATCAAATAGTCGAAATACAAAAAAACTAGTTTTTGTTGTGCGTTCAGTGTAAAAAAAATTAATATTTCTGTTACAAAATGAACATTTATTGTAATAAAAATACTAGTGAAACGCAACGGTAATTTCTAAGTAAATGAGCCTATAGACCACTTTAAAATTAAAAATCATTCTCAAAAATAAACTTTTATTCTGGTAAAAAATAAAAGTAACATGTCCAGTAATTTTAAATAAATAAACAAATAATTAAATTCAATTTAAATCAACAAAAACTTCTAAAAGTCTACAAGAGGTGTTCAAACAGGGCTCCACTTTGAGCAAGACAATAACCCAGTCTATTGCAAAATACGGCTCGCATATTTGCCAAAACTTCAGGGGTTACATCACTATTAGTCCTTTCTATCATATCCTCACAAAACACCTCACGTGTTTCCTGGTCTTTCGGAAAAATTTCTCGAGTTATTCGCAATTTGGAACAGCGGTATTTGTTCCTCTTTAAAATATTCCAAACTGTTCGAGCGTTCATATCAAGTTTTTCAGCAATTACGATACTATTGCAAGGAAAATTAATTTCTGCTAAACTACAAACGTCAGTCTCCTGACTTGCTCGTTCTTCAGTAATTTGAGGAACCGGTGGCTCCTCATTATTATCAGTGCATTTTTTACAAATTTTTAGACAACCGGTTGTCTCAAATTTTTTAATAATTTCCGAAATTCTAAATTTTCAAGGAACAGGATGATTTTCGCACGTAAAGGCAAATCTGCCGATTATTTACCAGAATAATACCACTTAATAATCTGCTCTTTTTGTTCCGTGGAATAAACTACCATTGTAACAAAAAAATTTTGCGCAAAACACGGAAATACCAACACTCGATACGTACGCTTCGACGGCCTGAATGAAAGCAAATAACTTGGAATCCTCTTATTATGCTAGGGCGTGGCGTATGCTGCCGCCCAGTCTCACCGAGCCAGCATTGTATTACTCCTCACTCTAGGGCCAAATTGGTAATTTACACGTATGTCGATGCTTACGACTGTCTTATTCTGATTTGATGCATAATATAGTATTTTCTTTATCTTACTTAAGAAACCTCCAGGTTCCGGTTTGGATTTTCCAGAGCTGTATATATTATTCAATACCAAATTGCCCATTTGATTTCATGTAGAAATTTGAAGCCGTTTCATCATAATCTCAGTTGGCAACTTCTGTGCTTGTTGGTTGTAGATCAAGTTGAAAATAACTCCATGATATTCATTAATTGAAAACTATAGCGATCGTCCTTTAGACAGGTAAAGATGCAGCGTCGTATAGCCGTGTTGCTTGCACTTTGCATGCCGAGCGCAGCTTCGTAGGCTTGGAAGATGTCGTATCTTATGTGTGGAAGACTATTAGAAGCATAAAAATTTAATTTCATTCTTTCGAATATAATTTTAATTTTTTTGCTTAGTTATATGGGTGGAAGACGAGCTCTGTCGTCAAATTTAGAAGGAAGACGACATTTTCTAAACATCTTATGTATAATACGTAAAATAAGTTTGGCTCATGTGACTGTAATTTTTTTTTGTTAAATTTTTTACTGTAATTGTAACACTCCTGTAACTTCCCGTCTTGGGGGTGTGACGGACGATAACTATTATATGTTAAATCGACAACTCGTATAAAAAAAAATTAAGCCTAAGAAAATGACCCGGAAATTTTTGTCGTTAACTCTCGGACTATTAGAAAAATAAAGAATATTACCGTTGAAAATCTAACTTAAAAATATATCCAGATCAAAAATAAAACAAATTTTGAATCTAATTTCCTAACATGGTTTAACTTTAAAAGTTGAGTGAAAAGAGTTTTAACTGAAAAGTGCTGCAATTAGAAAACTAAGAATAATAAAAATTTGCATTTCAAAAGAGGAATTTTTTTTTATTTCGAAAAAAAAATATTTGTCTTACTGATTCCAAGGCTAGACCTCTATTCTAATTGTTTTCTTCTTTTTCTATCTTGTTACGTTTTGCACAGTTTTATTCCCGACATAAAGCCTGCTAATTTTAATATCACTACTTCCACACATCCATTGTCAACCAGTTGAACGCTGTCCCATGTATGGTCGCTAACTACAGATGGTTTTGCAAATATCCATTATAATTAGACCATTTCCATCTTGGTCATTCGTTGATCCATTCACTTCCTTTTCAATCTCAAAGGATTATCTTAAGCATCTTCCTCTCCAAAAAACGCAATTAAAAAATCGATAAACAATATTTTACATCTAAAAATATCCACTAAATTCTATATAAACATCCACAAATATTATTAATGAATAAATAAAAGATGAAATTTTATTCGTTTTCTTTGACGTAAAATAAACTAAAATATTAATTAGGTAAAATTAAGGTTTCAAGGTAAATATAGTTATTGCAAAGAAAGAAGCTTAAGTTGACATTTATAATCCACAAATTAAAATTTTTAATTTCAAAAGCAAAATACCCATTACACAATAATAAGGCTAAAATTTGTTTCTTTAAAATTATCTAGTTTGTTCCTTTTATTATGAATTATTACGCAGAGAAATACGCAATTTGTTAAATTGTAGTCATTTAGGTAAAATTATTACCAAGGCGAATAATTGAATAATTACCGTATTTTGTCACAATACAAAGCACATCTACTTTCTATTAGTAATCTGTTTAAGGCATTCTGAAAACGTATAAAAAATAATGATAAATAAGACATGATAATTTTGTATGTACTTTGATTTAACATTCAACAAATTTTCTTTATGATCATTTTTAACCGACTTCTAAAAGAAGGAGGTTCTCAATTCGTCCACTATGTATTTTTTTTATGTATGTACACCGATTACTCCGGAACGGCTGCACCGATTTGAATGAAATTTTTTACGTTACGTTCAGGAAGTTGCTGCGGTGATCTTATATTTTTTGGACGAAATTGGTGTAGTAATATCCAAGATGGCGCTGACAATGTGGCGGCCAAAAAAATTAATTTTGTCTGATTTTCTCCAAAATTGGTATGGGATAATTTTTGGGATCGTACACCACGAATCAGAAATTATTTTTAAAAAATTCGATATGTCGGATCCAATACGGCAGACAAAAAAATCGATGTTGTCCGATTTTCTCCAAAATTGGTACGAGGGAGTTTTCAGGGTCGTACATAACTAATCTGAAATTATTTTTAAAAAATTCAATATGGCGGAGTTTTAATCAACAATATTAGGTATGCAGATGACACCGTAATAATAGCTGATAGTTTGAAAGACCTAGAAAAAGTAATGAATAAAATATTAAGAGTTAGTGGAGAATATGGACTCTCTCTTAACACGAAAAAGACCAAGTTCATGATAATTAGTAAAAACAACACCAATAATAATGAAACCCTAATGGTAGGAGGCCAGCACCTAGAAAGAGTTAAGAAGTACACTTACTTGGGAACCCTAATAACAGAAAATAATGACTATACCGTGGAAATAAAAACCAGAATCGAGAAAGCACGTGCCAACTTTATTAGAATGAAAAAGGTTATCTGCAGCAAAGATCTAACGTTAGCCCTGAAAATACGACTGACTAAATGTTACGTATACAGTGTTCTATATTATGGAATGGAAGCATGGACACTGAATCAAGAGGCAATGAGAAGACTTAACTCTTTTGAAATGTGGACCTATAGAAGAATTCAGAGGATTTCGTGGTGGATCGAGTTACGAACGCCGAAGTGTTGAGAAGAATGGGGAAAGAAAAGGAAGTCGAGATAACAGTAAAAGAGAGAAAACTGCAATATTTCGGACACATTATGCGGGGAGAAAAGCACAGCATCTTACAGCTCATAATCCAAGGCAAAATAAGTGGCAGAAGAGACGTAGGACGACGACGAATTTCATGGCTAAAAAACCTAAGGGAATGGTTTGGATGCAGTTCAAAGCAACTATTTAGAGCAACTGCCTCAAAAATTAAAGTAGCTATTATGATTGCCAACCTCCGCAATGGAGAAGGCACTTGAAGAAAAAATATGGCGGATCCAAGATGACAGATTAAGGATTCTACATTTTCCGATTTTGCCTAAAATCAGCATTGGATTATTTTTGTTAGTGTTAATTATGAATTTAAAATATTTTTTGAAAAACTCAATCTGGCAGATTCAATATGGTGTCCTGAAAATTTTACATTTTTCGATTTTCTCCCAAACTAATATAGGGGTCCTTGAGGGTGTAAATTATGAATTTAAAAGTATTTTTTCAGGATTCAATATGGCAAATCCAAGATAGCGGATCAAAAATTTTAAATTTTTCGATTTTGTTGAAAGGTTGGATTGAATCGATTTTGAGGATGTAAATAGGGACAGAAAATTTTATATATTCCGATTTTGTCTAAAATTGATATTGTGGGGTTCTTGGAGCGTATACAAACTCAATAGGCAGTATAAAATATATCGAACTAAGAAATTTACATCTCAGGTTCTTTAAAGATTGAAAATTGATATTGTGAGGATCTTGAGTCGAATACAAACTCAATATGCAGTATAAAATATATCGAGCAAAGAAATTTCTATCTCAGGTTCTTTAAACATCGGTATTGGAAGGTTTTGAGGCCTATATTACCAATCTAAAATTAATTGGAAATTTAAGATAGTGGATTTGCTATTACAGGCTAAATATTTGTTTGACACAATTTTACTGGTAGCTGGAAAACTCTAAGAACCAAAGAATTTTTAGTGGTTCATTTTAGGGTGATTTACAACTTTGGATAAAATGGGTACTTTTTTGCCACCTTGGAGTCATTGCGAGGTACAATAATCTCGATTAGTACTTAGTTCAAATAATATATGGATATTATAATGAATTCTAAAACTAAAAATAGAAAAATAAAATTTTTATAAAAAAAAATTTGAACCGACTTCTAAAAGTGCGCCAAAAAGTGAAAATTAACTATAAATTTTTATATGAAATTGAACTTTTTGAAGGCGGCGCCAAATCATTTGTAAATGAAATAAATAACTACTTATATATACAAATTATGGTAAGAAAGCAATTACAAATAAATTATTTTTAATATGTTTATGCAAATCACATTTTGTCAGGTATTAGTTTGGCGCCGACTTTAAAAAGTTCAATTTCATATAAAAATTTCTAGTTATTTTTCACTTTTTAGCGCACTTTTAGAAATCAGTTTAATTTTTTATACAAAAACTTTAGTTATTGCTTGGAGTATATTTAATAAAGAAAGCTCTAGTTTTGACATTAAAATGGACCTAGTATTCTACTTAAATAAAATCTTGACTTAACAACTTAAAAAAAAAACATTCTCACATTTTTAGCTAAATATGTAGAATAGATGGAAAAATAAAGGAACGTGTCGGATTATATTTGCAAATTCGCATTGTTGATTCTTTTTCGCACTATTCTTCCAAATTTTAACTAAAAAATAGAAAGATTAATAAAATTAATAAAGCACTCTACTTTTCATATTGCAAATGATGAAATAAAATAATTAAGTCTTTCCTTTTATTGTTACTTTACACCGTCACATAATGACCTTCACCTTCAATCAAAGCTACTATGTAACGGCAAAATGGAGTCACTATTTTCACTTTCTATAGACAACATTAATCAGCAAACATTAGACAAAGAAGAGTTACCATGAAACAACGCGGAACACTTTCTCTAAATGGTTCCTCAGTGTGGAATTTTATTGCTACTTAATGCTAAAATATTTTTGGCAAATGAATTGTATATAATTTCTAGTTGGGTTATTATCAAGATAGATAAAATTTAGGAAAAAAAAATATTTTTTTGTAATTTTGGAAATTTATCGTATGTGTTACAATAATTATTTGGCATTATGACTGGAACGAAGATATAATCAAAAATTTTTAAAAAAATAGTCCAAGTATACATTATTTTCCTTAGATTTGGAAAGAGGGAGGATACCGTCATATACAGATCAAGTTGTTACCACTTACCACATACACTGAAAGCCCAGTGGCGTATCTTATCGGACAAACAATACAAAAATTTAATTCACTGAAATTCCCTAAACTTAAATATTCAAGACTTTTATTTGATTTGAAAAGTTACTATATATTGAGTCCAAATTAATGAAAGTGTGTTTTAGATATTTATTTGTTAGTTATGTATGTATGTATCTGTACACTACGTACCCCTTCTTCGATTTGGTGTGTTCCTAAGAACCGCATCCTAGGATTTTTTAGAGCGCTGCACTCTGGAAGGCTATGAATAGAATTTTCGTCCTCCTTACAGGATCTGCATTCTTGTCTTTCTACCAGTTCGAGTTTCTTGAGGTGTCCCTTCCGGTGGCAATGCCCATTTAAGACCCCTGTTAGAACTCTGAGCTGGTTTATACTCAAGCTTATGCATTCTGTGAATCTCTTCTGGTCGTAGTTCCCCAGAAGTATCTTGGCTTGTCTCAATCCTTACAGATCCGTCCAATAATTGAATCTCCTGCTCTCTTCTTCCATCTTTAGTTCTTCCAGCATTACGCTGCTACTGATTCCACAGAAAGGCTCTGGCCCCAGAAATGGTATCTCAGCTCCTTTCCTCGCGAGTTTGTTTACTATTTCATTCCCCTCTATCCCGATATGTCCCGGTACCTACATGATGGTGACTTTATTATTCTTACTCAAATCATTCAGTTCCTCTAGGCATTCCCAGACGATCTTGGAACTGATATTTGAGAGCTAATTTCTCTTTCGTTTACTATGGACCAAGTAATTTATGTCCTTTCTTGATAGTATAAAATAAAAGTTACTATAATCGAGGTCAGAATTACGATTCAATCCAAAAATGGCCAATTTTTGAATTTTCATATCATTTTCGCGATATAGGGAGAATCCTTACCTGATAGGGCGATAGGAACTTCCAATCCGGATTCAGCATATCCGAATACATAGAAGTAGGGGGACGCAGGCATGAAATTAATGCGAGTAATTTGAGTAGTCAGAATTACCATTAAATCCGAGAAATGGCCAATTTTGATGTAATTGTTGCGGATTTGCAGCAAATTCAGACCAGATGGTGTCATTTAGACTCTGGATTTGGATTTAGCGTGTCAAATTTGATATAAGTACAGGAATCTAGTCTACCGGACAAGGCATTTTTGTTTGTGTGCCTGTGTAATTATACTAATTTGGTTATAGTAATTAATTATTGATATTGAATTGCCTTTCACCATGTATTAAACCAGAATTATTCCTGCATGATCATGGGCTGTCTAGCGGAATATTATCTGTGGCTTCCTATTAGAGACTCAATTTGCTTCCTAAATCCCAATGATGTACCAAAAATTTCATCACCTGTAACTATCCCAGAGAAAATATCATTTTCTGCATCTAAAGATTTTACACGATGTTCCGAAATTTGCTGTCTAAGCAGTTTTTGGTCGGGAGTCAAAAACTTTTTTCGCCTTGGTAAAATTTATTTATGTCTGGTTTATCATATAAAATTGTCAAAATACTTTATTCAATTATATTCAGTGCTTTAGCAATAGTAGACACTTTCAAACGACGATCTTCTAAAACTATGGTTTCCACTTTCCTGTAATCATCACAACTGGTTTTGTGTGAAGCCTTTCTAAATTTTGAGCCATTTGGAATGGATTCATGACTTCATCGAAGCTGTGTAATATTCTATTCGAAAATATGATGGAGCCTTGTCTGATTATACATTTCTGAATATTTTATGAGAATTATATTTCTTTGATACATTACACTGCAATGTTCCAATTTCACAAAACTCACTTTTTGCGGAAAAAACAAATTAAAATCAAATTTGACACATAAATAAAAAAGATTGTCGCTATTGAACGTTACTAAGCAACGCATAGTGAATTGTTTCTATCATGACAAATGAAAAGTTTCCACTTACAAACACAACTTAGATGCCACCGGTCAAATACGTCTTTCTTCTTTAGGTCCAGACAGTGCCTGATTCTGAAATTTTCAAGAACCATCTAACAGGCTATAAAGATGAAATGTTACCAAAATACTCTAGCCTCCCCTATTCGCAGAAGAGCAGATTAAAATATTATTTACTCAAAGAAACAATAGTGTATGGGTACAAATAATAAATATTTTGAATTTTCAGATTAGTATTCCGTAAATATTATTCAGTTTTTTTCGGTTTTCGGGTTAAGGGCATTCTTCAGGGTGACCCTAAAAGTTCTGGCACTTTTTTAGCGGATTAAGGGGAGTTTGTTTTGGTCCCACTTTTACTAGATACATGTACAGACCATTAATGGTATACAGAATAGATTCTTGCGGACTAGTAAGCAAAATATTTGCTTTCCTGGTTACCATTTCGACTAATTCTTAATATGCTTAACGCGTTCATTTAGATATGTGTTTTATGTTTTCACTTTTATCTGTGTCATTATCTCCTATTAAAGTTGAAAATTAACGTAAGTTATCGTACCCAAAATAGGGATATCTTCTGTTTGTCCTTCCATGCCTCAAACTATGGTATGAATGTCCCCTAACTAATAATAGTAACGATTCTGTTTGTATTCATGTTTCTAGATCGAAGTTCAAAATTGATCTCAAACGTATGTTAACAAATTATAAATATTCTGTGATATATTCTTATTCTATATGAAGTGACTTTTTCGATTTTTTCTCTATTTCCAATTATTGTTTTGTACTGTACTGTATTGCTGCACTGGGTGTACCGGGTATTATTGCTTAGTTTGTCTTTATGCTTGTATCATTATAATTTCTAAAGTAAATTGTACTCTTATATTTTTATGTATAGTAACTTTGCAAATGTAGTTTCCGTTGATAAATAAATAAATAAATAAAATTAGTGGGGGTTCGGAACACTTACGAGGGTGTAATTTCTGTCATTTTCTTCATTATAGTGGAGTCTTGTAACGGTATAAAAACATTTTATTCAATGAATGTTATAGCAGCAAATTTGTAATTTATTTATTATTCGTTATATCCATTTTTTGGGTGAGCATCTAATAACCCCTTTTTAGGAGAATTGCTCGTCTATTAATAAAAGTTTTTTATGTTTTACATTTTGTATTTATTAAGTCCTCTTTTTTTTACGATTTATATTAACATATAATTTGTTAATATGGAGGGGTAAGTAATTTTACAGCAACAATTTTAAATTTTTTTGGGTTTAAGTAACAATTTTTTTCATTTCAATTGTCAAATGATAAAGAGATATTAATTTCAGACACATTGTATAAGAAGTGTTTTGTTTACAATAAAAGTGAAAACTTAACAAACCAGGTCTGTTACAGTATTATATAATCGCAAATCTTAGCAGTTCGCTGGTTTTAAGAAGAGATTACATAAATCCACTCATATGATTTGTTTTACGTATTGATAGCCTGTGGATATTTTCTCCATGTTACGCCACGATGTCCACGATGTCGTATTTGACATACATTTTCGTGTTGTATGGGGAATTTTATAAATATTTTTATTTTTTAACAGTACGTAAGAATCGTGACGAAATTTAAGATTTTATAGTGGTAATTAAGTTATCAGGGAGAGTGTGTTTGTAGGTGCCGTTATCTAATACCAATTTTGGAGAATTATGATTATGCATGTACAGTACTTATTTTTTAATTAGCTTATTAGTTAGAGGAAAAGTTGTAATTGCACTGACATGGTGCATAAATTGCATTGATATTATATATATATATATATATATATATATATATATATATATATATATATATATATATATATATATATTATTTTCTACGAGTTCATAATTTATTTAATTAATTTTATCTTTTGTTAATTTTCTCATGAAATGTCTATGAAAGAGGTCTTGAACTTTTAGAAAATTCTACTTCTTTATTTTTAATATGGAACATCTATGACAGAAGGTCTAGAAATCGTCAGATTACTCTTGTTTCTTATTTTTATGTAGTATGGAAATCCTTTTAGAAAGATGCGGAATATTCTGGTATCCGGAAAAAGGCGATATCAAGGGTCCAAATCGGCGTTCGGGGACAGTTTAGTTTGAGAGGTCGTTTATGCAAGTTGAATTGTTTAACAAGTTGTCAGAATTTTGCAGTTGGATAAAAGGTTATTAAAAAATACGGTGTGTTTAAACACCGGTAATTCGGAACAAATTGGTGTCGTAAGTGCTATTAAATCCTGAAGAGGTTATATTTGGTTAGAAAATTAGAAAAAAAAATAGGAAAAAGTTAATTGAAATTGTATGCCAGTGGAAACTAGGAAACAGAAAGCAAAAATGGAAGGAAAAGTTCACACTATTTTAAACCAGATACTGATGATGTACAAGACATGAAAACAAGCCAAGAAGAGATGAAACAAGAACTGAAAGAAGATATGACGAAAAATCAAGACGATATGAGACAAGAATTGATGATACCCAAGACAAGCCAAGATGACGCTAAATAAAAATTAATGGCACTGAAAATAAGCCAAGAAAACCTGAATCAATAATTGAAAGAAGACATTAAGAAATCATAAAACAAGAACTAAGAACAAGTCTGGATGACATGAGACAGGAACTTAAGAAGAGTCAAGAATATATAAAACAAGAACTGAAAGAAGATATTAAAAAAAAACAAGAAGATATGAAGCGGATAGAATAAGAAATGCAACAGAAGATTAGCAAAATTAGAGAAGACGTACATGGCGAAGTACAACATGTGGTGAGGGAAATTCAGAAACAGACGCAACATTTACATCTGCAACTTAGAAAAAATGTACATGGCGAAATAAAACATGAGGTGACAAGAATTTATAAACAGATGCAAATAGAAAAGGTAGCCAATACAGGTAAAATAAAGGTAGTTGGTGTTCCTGCAACTAGTGTGATGAAACCTATATCAATCAATTTGAAGCAGCCGCTGCCGGCAGTGACTGGAGTTCACCGGAGAAGGCACTTGCTCTTGTTCTAGTACTACGAGGTGAAGCTATGGAGGTTTCACGTAACATTCTCAAAGAGAAACAGAATGATTACGAATTTTTTGTTATTTTTCTGGAGATGCGCTATGGGAAAACCCACCTCTAAAAGTTTATAAGGCCCAACGGCAAGGAAGAAGACAAAAATGCAACGAAAGTCTTCAAGAATTTGAGGCGGATATAATGAGACTAATAAATTTGTTTTACTCAACATATCCGGAAGAAATAGAGCAAGAATTAGCAGTAAATAGTTTTATCGAAGGCTTACGCGACCCAAAAATAAGTCTTATTTAAATAATTGCCCGACTGAAGAAAATTTGCGAGGCTCTTGCTTATGCCCTTGAAACAGCTACACAGATCTCAAGAAACCAAGGAAGAATCATAAAAAGAGTCAACGTTTACTGGGATTATTGCAAAACTAACGAGGAAATCTGCATGAGGGTAATGAGAGAGTCAAAAGAATTTTTAAACAAACTAAAAACACATGAAAACGAAAACACAACCTTCCATAACCAAAATAGAATTTGTTGTTGGAAATGTAGCCCAGAGGGGCATTTACAAAGCCGCTGTACAAGCACTACTGCTCCTGACAGTAATTCTGATGGTTTCGGCTTCATATCGCTGATATAGGTGATGAAGTTAGAAGAAACGACTTGTTTCTTGTGCGAGCAATGTTAATTGTTTTTTAAACGATCGAGTGCTGTTTACTTTTGAGATCATATGCATAGATTTAAGGCTTGTTACCTATTACGTCCTTATCTATATTTTTTGACGCACCACAGTAATATATTTGATCATTTCCATATATCAATCAACACATTCCTTTTTGAGAAATTGTTAAATTATGCGGAATCCAATGCAAACATCGCTTCTTCATGCAATATATAATATATGTTGGTGTTACTAATGTCAGAGGATCCCTCACTCTTACGGTACTTCACATGACGATTTTACGTTATAAGTTTACGCAGAGCATTGCTATTTTGTTACACTTTAACCCATTTTGAAAACGTTCTGAGTACGTATATCGTTTAAAATGTGTCTACTTCAGATGGTACTTAGCAACATCAGTGTTGCTAAATTCAGAAATAAAGGGTGTTTTTTATAGAGGTATAGAACTTCTAAATAGAATAAAACAAAGATGAATTTTTTAAATTGACATGAAATTTACTTTATAATTTACTTTATTCGAAAGATAACCTTCTGGCATTATAATTTAAATATGACTTCTGGCATATGACCGCCACGGCTGGCTCGGACGTAGTCTAACCTGGAGGTCCAATTTTCGATGACTTTTTCTAATATTTGTGGCCGTATATCGGCAATAACGCGGTGAATATTGTCCTCCAAGTGATCAATCTATTCGGGCTTATCGGCGTAAACTAGCGACTTCACATATCCCCACAGAAAATAGTCTAGCGGCGTTAAGTCGCACGATCTTGGGGGCCAATTCACGGGTCCGAAACGTGAAACTATGCGGTTACCAAACGTTTCCTTCAATAAATCAATTGTGGCACGAGCTGTGTAACATGTTGCGCCGTCTTGTTGAAACCACAGCTCCTGCACATCATGGTTATTCAATTGATGAACGAAAAAGTCAGTAATCATGGCTCTATAGCGGTCACCATTGACTGTAATGTTCTGACCAGCATCGTTTTTAAAGAAGTACGGACCAATGATTCCACCAGCCCATAAAGCACACCAAACAGTCAGTTTTTCTAGATGTAACGGTGTCTCAATATACACTTAAGGATTATCATCACTCCAAATATGGCAGTTTTGTTTATTGACGTATCCATTAAAAAAAACTGAGCTTCATCGCTAAACAAAATTCGCTTATGAAAATCGGGATCAACCGCAATCTTGTTTTGGGCCCATTCACCGAATCTACGCCTTACTAGGTGATCGTGTGGCTTCAATTCTTGCACGAGTTGAATTTTGTAAGCACGCAAACCAAGATCTTTCCACAAAATCTTCCATAAAGTGAATGGACACATATCCAATTCCTGTGCACGATGGCGGATAGACTGATTCGAGTCTTACTCTACGCTACGCTCTACAGCAGCAATGACTTCTTCTCTACGCACTGTAAGACGTCTCTGTGGATGCGTATTATCATTTAGAGTAAACGTGGTGCGAAAACGTTCCATAGTTAATCGAATTATTTGCTCTGATGGACGATTATGTTGACCGTAAAATGGATGTAGTGTGCGATACGTATTTCGAACAGAACCATGATTTTCAAAATAAATTTGCACAGTTTGGAAGTGTTGTTCAAGCGTCAGTCTATTCATGTTGAAATGCCAAACCAAACTAAACATAAATCACTTGACAGCTGACAAAATGGCCGCCAGTTAAAAAAGTGTTGCCAACTTAAAGTTCTATACCTCTATAAAAAACACCCTTTATAAATGGATATTATAGTCAAATAACCTTTTATAAGTTGAAAAGTGTATGAAAACAAATATATTCACTGTTAAGTCACTTGAATATAATTTAAGCGACTATTTTTAAAAATATATGAATTACTGATTCTAAAGTTCTTGTTATTTCACTTTGCAAATGTTCGTGACACGGAAGATAAATCTCTGACTCAAACCAAAAATTAGTTCGTTACACAATGAAGGCGTTTTGCTTCGCTGAAATTCTTTCTCCATCGCCGCGCCACCTGCTTTCTATTTTAAAAAACAGTGGCTTAAAAATATTATAAATTATTTTTTAATCATGAGGAATTTACGGGTAAGGTGTAGGTAGGTAATTATAATTTTATGTAATGGCACTGATATTATTTAAATTTAAAGCTGCGTAACAAAACAAACAATAAGGATTTCTAATATTGTAATAGCCTAATTCGATATGAGGTTGTTCTTTAATATGAAAAATACGTCAATACATAATTTTGCAAATGGGAAAATACCTTGTTTATAAATTTTTTATTGTTCGAGAAATTGTAGTTTTTTGGTTTTTAATTAGGTCAGCATAAAATTATTGTTTGGCAATTTCGATTAGATTCTATGAATTTAGTATTTTATTAGATTATGAAGGTCTCTTAATTTACTGACTTAGTCACTAACCTAAGAATGAATTTAAATAAGTTAATCCTCTATTACATGATTTATTAAAATTGAATGAAAATAAAACTTTGTCATTAAAGACTTTATAATATTAAGTGGATAACCCATTATCAAACGCAGCGTATCGAAGACCAACAAGAGTACCTCGTTAACTCCCCAAGACGGTACAACGTACAAGGCCAGTATATAGAGGTAACAAAGGAGATGGTATGTAGGGCTGTGGATTCATTGAAAAATAGGAGAGCAGCTGGACCGGAAGGAATACCTGCTGAACTGTTAAAGAACGGTACTGAAAAACTAACGTCCTTTTTTCAAGAACTATTTAACAGACTCCTAAATAATGATGTTCGTATCCCAACTATATAGAAAGAAGGCTGGATAACACCAATCCACAAAAAAGGAAGACGCGACGAATGCTCAAACTATAGATGTATAACTGTAACCAGCACAATTAGTAGAGTATACGGAAAACTGCTTAGAAACATCGTAGAAACAGAATATGGCCCCCAAGAAATTGAAGAACAAGCAGGTTATAGAGCTGGCCAATCGTGCGTAGATCATATATTTAGTTTAACCCAGCTTAATGAAAAGAAGGTGGCAAGAAATAGAGAGGTTCATCTGCTTTTTGTTGACCTCACAAAAGCATATGATACGGTGCCAATTCAAAAAGTATGGCACGTGATGCAGAAGTCTCCAATTAACAATACAGCGATCCAAGCCATCAAACAGCTATACGACCAAGCATTCTCCAGAATTAAGATCGACAGTAATCAGAAAGCTGTCATGTGACCAAAAGCCTTCGCCAGGGATGATATATATATATATATATATATATATATATATATATATATATATATATATATATATATACATAAATTTCTTCAAAACATATTTCTTATCAGAAAATATATATTAAGTGGAAATAGAATAAAATTCTTTAAAACGATTATTTCTTTTGTTAAGAACTAAATGTACTTGACACCTGTCGTACATTATGCATGATTTTCCTTTACAATATATATATATATATATATATATATATATATATATATATACATAAATTTCTTCAAAACATATTTCTTATCAGAAAATATATATTAAGTGGAAATAGAATAAAATTCTTTAAAACGATTATTTCTTTTGTTAAGAACTAAATGTACTTGACACCTGTCGTACATTATGCATGATTTTCCTTTACAATTGGGTTTTTCTCAGTTTTTACTGTATTAGTTGGACGGGGTTCCAAACATCTTCTTGTCAGAGTAAATGGTACAGGTAAATTAGAGGGAGTACTATTATTAGGGGCTTTTTCTTTCCGTTGTTTTTCCAACCAAACATAAATTGTGCTAAGATCGTTTCGAATTCTAACAGCAATATATATTTTTGATTATCTGTTTGTTGATTCGGCGTAAAAATAACCAAGCATTGACTATGACAACATCAATCATATGATAAAATATACGTATATACCATTTTCTGTTCTTTGGTTTAATGGGATGTAAACCCAAAAGAGAATCCTGCAAGTCTACATCACTCATAAGCACGTTGTACACATATAATACCTGGGGGTTTTATAACTCTTTTACATTTATCTTTTTTAAAAAATTGTTGTACTTTGGTTACTGGTTCTGTTCCAGAATAAGAAGATACCAAAAAACTTCGCCATTATCAAATCACTGTATAACATGAATTTCTACACCATCCATATTTGCAGTTCTCTCAATGTATGAGTCTGTTGCTTTTTCATTTCTTTTTTTTTTTTTGATATAGTTTTCAATCCCTTGAGGCGATTAACTCTTACTGTAGCTACATTTTGTATTCCAGTTTATCCAGATAGGCTAGTAGATCTAAAGTAGAAAAATAATTATAAAATGAAGAAAATATTTTATTTCTTCTGATTCTGATTATGGGCATAATATCAGCTATTTGAGAAGTCCTTATGTTAAGGGTCCAGTACCTGAGACTAGAATGTTGCCTTATTAGAGACATTCATATCAATATAGTAGATGTAAAGTAGAAAAATAATTATAAAATGAAGAAAATATTTTATTTCTTCTGATTCTGATTACGGGCATAATATCAGCTATTTGAGAAGTCCTTGTGTTAAGGGTCCAGTACCTGAGACTGGAATGTTGCCTTATTAGAGACATTCATATCAATATTCCCAAAAACTGTTCGATTTTGACTCAGTGGCTAGGTTTGTTTGGTCTTTTCTGTATACTGTAATGACATGTTTGCTCAACTATTTCTGAAATAAATTCATCTGTGATAAAAAATTTGAATAAATCATATGCGTTATTCAAATGTAAAATGTCCTCTGGAAGATCATATTCTCTTAGGAATATATTTCTCTTTAGGTCTCTAGTAGTTGTTGAATTTTTTCATGTAATATTTTCTATATTTTTCAAGAAGAATATTTTTTTATTTCCTGGAAGGTCAAATAACTAAATCATCAAATCCTGCATTTCCTGAGCAGCACAGTCATTTAAGGGAGGAGTAATCTCCACTGTAAAATAAACGAATTGTATACTATACTTGCTGACATACAATATTTATTAGAATTTACCTTCATCCTTATCATCTCAATCTTCACTATCTGAGAGAATGTCATGTATAACGGGTGGTTATTTTTTCCCATAAAATAAACTAGGTTTAATTACTCGAAAATCCATTGCAGATCTATAACAGAATGTTACGTAGGTGGTAATAGTAAAGAAAAAGTGTTACACTGTGAACTGTGAACTTTATATGCACATTGTTCCCAAATAAGGTTAGGTGATGCTGCAGTTTCAATTGTTAATAAAAATAAACAAATATTGTACTAGTCTACTCTTTACAGTTATATCTAAGTGTAAAAATATTAAGACCTACCTGCATTCAGCAAAAATACAAAATTTTCACTGCAAAAATACCGCTGACTTACCGGCTTGAACGTTGGCTCAAAAACAATTACAAAATGATAAAATGTGGTTTTGTACGGACACCGAGTATTAAAAATATAATAAAATGTAGAGTACTATGATGAAAATTAATAGATTTTGCACAAGCTCGTCTATAAAATGTAAGATGGTACCATTTAAGTAAGCTTAAAGAAGTATGTTCCTATTTGAGAACCATATGCAATAGGGGATTAAGTTGTTCGCAATTATAGCTTACATTAGAAAGATCATTAAGTATTATAATTCCTCAGCAAATTAATGTGTTTTGTAAATGCGTAGTAGAAAAAGCAGCGTATATAAGAATTTTCGCAAATAAAAAGTTGTCGACTTGAAATTATTGTTATATTTATAATCGGCAATCATATGACAGAGGAGAAGAAATCTCGTCTGATTATTATCAATTTAAATTCAATTTTTATATTTATTATTTTTGTGAAATCTTTTCCATAAGATGTTCTTGAATGCCTCACTGAAGAGAATTCGCTTCATACTAGACTAGTTGCTATTTGTTTTGTTATTATTTTACTAAATCACTCTGAATCGCAATAAATGTTGACTCATTTTTCTCATTTTATTTCCTGGGCGATTATATTTTCACTTATGGTCCAAGTCCCATAATTAAATTAGCAATTTAAAATCAATAATATGTTTAATTCTCTTATGGGAGAAATTAAATTCATTCAATATATCACGATCTTCTGTGTTTATAGTCCGGGGCCTCATTGGGTTTTCGTAACCAATGAAAAGAAATGTGAGTAAATCCGAAAAAGATTATTTTGTAATATTGATTCGTGAGTTATTTGTCAAGAAAATAAAAAAGGCATACATTTTAGAAAACTAAAGCAGCGCACCAACAAATGGAAAAATAATTATTATAATTGAAGTTCCTTACGTTACTGTATTGTTTATTTTATGATTATTAAATATATATATATATATATATATATATATATATATATATATATATTTATATATATTATTAAATATATATATATATATATATATATATATATATATATATATATATATATACATATATACATATATATTTAATAATTTTTTTCTTGGGTATAATAAAAATTCTTCAAATTATATTTGAGTCATATAAGTAAAAGATTCTCAGAAGATTAAGTGACATTTCGGCCTTAAATTTTAGCCTTTATCAAACTAAAAAAATGGATATACAATATACAAAAACGCAAGAATTAAGAAATCAAAAACATACCTTGTAATGTTGTTGGTAACTTCATTATTTTTAAAATTAAAAAATTAAAACATTAAAAAAGAGCTAGTTACAACACCAACAGCACATCCAAAATTTCTTTATTATTAAAAACGTATTGATTTGCCCAATCGTTCGGATTTATCGAGATCAAACAACTGATTTTTGCATTAAAGCAGTGGAATGTATAATATATTTAAATTATTTATTTCTTTTTTGTCGTTTACTGCAGATTTCGATTTTTGAATTTTCACCATTTCGTAAAATTATATATATATTTTTTTAAGTTATTCTCTGTTTTAAAGATTTTGGTGTTATCGAAATTAAACCGACGGTTTTTTGGTTTTTCATGATTAGTCAATGCGATAGTGTTTTTCTTGTCAAATATGTAACTTTTCAATCTGTTTTCTAAATATTGGCTCGTTTGTCCGATGTATGAAGCGTTGCAATCTGCACAAGGAATTTCGTACACGACATTGCATTTTTTTTAAATTTTTGGGGTTTTTGATTTTAGTTTGGAAAAATTTTTTGCTAACAGGTTGTGAGTTTTATATCCAACTTGTAAGTCGTATTTTTTAAAGAGGTGTTGGAATTGCTGTGACAGCCCATTTACAAAAGGGAGAGATATATATTTTTATTGTTGCTTTTTGGTT
This sequence comes from Diaprepes abbreviatus, assembly GCA_034092305.1. Lineage (NCBI taxonomy): Eukaryota > Metazoa > Arthropoda > Insecta > Coleoptera > Curculionidae > Diaprepes > Diaprepes abbreviatus. Next base: position 3,733,828 of record JASJET010000125.1, on the reverse strand, counting down.
CTTTGTTTCTATTTCTATTTTCAGTGTTGTAAAACATGATGCTTCTGATTTTGAAAATTCTATTCATTACATCTTCTGGATACTTATTAGTATTAAGGCTTTTTTTGCTTTCTCAAGAGATTTTTTTCTAACCTCTGGATCAGATAGTTGTATTGCTCGATCGACAAGGCCTATCACTACCGATTTTTTTTGGTTGATAGGATGACATGAATTGAAATGTATATATCGTGATGAAAATGTATCTTTTGTATACCATTCTGTTTTTATGTTATTATCACTGTGATGTAGGGTAATATCTAAGATATTAATTTTTTTGTTTTCTTCTATTTCAATGGCGAATTGAAGATCTTTATGGAAGTTGTTAAATTGTTTTAAGATATTGTTACTTTTATCTTTTGAGATTGCAGTGATACAATTATCAACATATCGGTAAAAGAAGGGAACTTCATATTCTAGTTTTTTAAAAATTTGTTCTTCAAGTTCTTCCATTACTATTTATGCTATGATACTTGAATTTGATGACCCCATAGCACATCCTTTAATTTGTTTATGTAATAGATTTATATGAGAAATAGGTAGAATTTAGTGTAAGTTCTATTGCATTAAGGAATTCATCTTGTGGAATGTCGGTATATTATTTTATTTCGTTCCATTTTTTTTAATGACTTCTATGGCAAGAGAAATTGGAATGTTTATATATAGTGAGATTACATCCAGTGATACAAGTATATAATCGTTAGGTATAGTTATATTTTTTATTTTGTCTTTGAAGTGAAAGTATATTTGACAAATATTTGGAAAGTAGTGCCTATGGTGATTGAATACATGATACAATTGGTCTAAGAGGAATATTCTTTTTATGGAGCTTTGGTAATCCGTATATTTTAGGTGGTAAGGCATTTCTGATTTTAAGATTTTTAGCTGTGTCGGGTGACATATATTGTTTTATCTCCCCTAAATCTATCAGTTCGTTGTGTCTTTTGTGTTGTTGATTTGTTGGATCTAACTTAATCTGTTTGTATGTTTTTTTGTCGTTCAGCAATTTTTTCATCTTTCGATCATATTGAGTGGATTGTATTATTACAGTTTTATTAGTTTTATCAGCTCTTAGGATTTTAATTTGGGGGTTATAATTTAAGAATTTTATTGTTTTAGTGGAATTTTTCTGTATGTTGGTTATTTTTTTGTTATTTTGTGAATTATTTTTAAAATTCTGTAATACATTACATGTTTTATTTCGATTTTCATTATATATATATATATATATATATATATATATATATATATATATATATATATATATATATATATATATATATATATATTAAAATATATTAAATATTAATGCAAAGATCAGCTAAGTCTATAATGGATTGTGTGCACTAGGTGAGCGCCTGTAAGTAGACTCCCATTTCTCTTCTTACAGGGCGGCGCGTAAGTTATAATTGATGAAACGCCATTTCTTTATGACGTTAAAAAACGAGAAAGTCATTGCATTTTCGCATTGCGATTAATCCCAGCTTGTAGTTCTTGACTTGAACTATTAATTGCTGGCCGCAGAATTTGAAAATATTTATTTAATTTAGAGGTAAAAAGTGTCATTTTTTGAATGTTTAACAAATTTCGAATAGACGGAGAGACATGAAAGTATTTTTTATTTTACAAAAGAAAAACAATATTTTTAATTATCAACAATATTTTTGTATATATCAAATTACCAAACCATCGCTATGTTTCTCCATCGGCTGCGAAAATTGACTAGGTTCTTGGACTATCATGCTGTCTAGCAACCCTGAAGCTTATTCTATAGCTCCAGCAATCTCAAGATGTATTTGTGTTGTCTTTTAGTGGGCGAGTATCAACTTTAAATACGCTAAATTTTTCTTGGATTGTGCTTGTCATTGGCGGTTCTAAAATGCGATATTTATCTTCAAATTAAATTGCATTCGTCTCGAGAATAGAATAAAACAAAATCAAAAGTTTTTGGCTCACAAGTATTAGTTTATACAAACTTTTTTCCATTTGAATCATTAAACAATTTTAGTTTAAATATAGAACTTTAACACAAGAAATCGAAGAATAAAAATAAAATAATTTTATAAATAATTTAGGTTATGTATTTTCTTACCAATTAAAGAATTCATAATTAAGTTAACAGTCAAAAATTGCTCCAGTATTTATCTAACATGAATTATATTAGGATATCGTATCAGTTTTCTTTTGAGATTTAAATTATTAACAATTTTCTTATATCTCATAAATTTGTTGACCTAACTTACACGGATATGTTATCACGGAAAAATTTTATTTGCTTTTTCCATGCATTTATAAAATCTTTTTAGAGGCTCGTATTTCGTTATTTTCAAGCATGTTCCCGCAAAATTTTATTGCGATAGATTTAAAACTGACCCAGTTATAAGATTGTCCATATGGGCCAACGGACATGACAAAACGGAACTCTTAAAACTATTCACTATGTAGCATTTACTGTTGAAATTAACAATTTTTGAGATTAAATATGTTACTCTCTTTTGCATGTTTAAATTATGATAATGAAGATACTGAGATTATTGAGTATTGAGTTTTATGTCTAACAGGTGTTTCGAAAAGTTCCGAGACTGGCACACAGGTGGCGATATTAATAATATATCCATACGATCTTTAGTTAGTACCAACATTCAAACGATAAGTGTCAAAAATTTGATAACATTTCGACCACCTTTTGATGTTTGATGGAAAAAACGAGTTTCATATGTTGAAAACTGTTATTTGGTGGGAAAAGTACCTTTAAAACTCAAAAATGACTTGAAAAATATTATAAGGGATCTGTTCCGTCGAAAACAACTATATGTCACTGGTTTGCTGAATTTAAACAGGGTCGTACGGATACAAATTATACTAATCACTTTTAGTGCCCAAATGAGGCTCTTACGCGGGAAAACATCAAAAAAATTCACAAAAACCTTTTGAAAAACCCTAAAGTGAAAGTGCGAGAGATAGCTGAAACTGTAAAGATATTAGTAGATCTTACACACTATATTTTGCAAGAGTATTTGGGTATGCGAAAGGTCTGTTCGAAGTGGGAACTGCGTTTGTTTATAGTCAAACAAAAAAAAAATAACGTGTTGCTGACTCAGAGCGATGATTGAAACTATTTAGGCGAAATAAGGTGGATTTGGATGCACATGGGGACTGACACCTAAAGTGCTATTTTGGATATATACTATGGTGATCCGCCCCATGATAACGTACGCCGCTCTTGTATGGTGGTGTAGTACAACAAAACGCAAACACATTCTTCAACTTCACAAAGTTCAAAGAATGGTTTTTATGGGAATATTGTGTGCGATGAGGATTGTTTCCACCAGGGCTCTTGAAGTCCTGGTGAACCTACCTTTTCTTCACTTATACATAGAGAACGACGACCTGAAGACTGTTTATCGTGTTAGTTGCCTAGAACATCTTGGAATTGGAACGGGCGGCTACTCAGGTATCTGGGAAAGCACGGTGGAGAGGTGTCCATCACTCCCTATGCGGACATATTACATGACACCTATTTTAAAACCCAACTTCTCCCTGGAGATATTTCTACCCAGAAGAGAGGATTGGGAGGGAGAGCAAAATCTTCCGAAAAATGGTTCCTGGTGATATGCTGATGGATCTCGACAAAATGAAAGAGCGGAGTATTTGGCAGGAGCATTCGAGTCAGAGAATAATACTCTCTCGGACAACGTGCGACAATCTTCACAGCGGAAATTTATGTAGTGTGCGCATCTTTTTGAGAGGGATAGAGACAGGAATAGGTTAATAAATATATGCTCAGACAGTAAGGCTGCGATATTAGTACTGAAGTCCAGTGTCTTAACTTCGATTGGTGTCTGAGTGCAAGGATGTACTGAATGGTATGACAAGGAACGGCTACACAGCCAGACTCGTATGGGTCCCGGGTCACGGGGCGTACGCGGGAATGAGGAAGCCGTCCATCTAGCATAGTTAGGTTCGGCAACTGAACCGTATGTATGGACACCAACCAATATTACTTATCCCAATTGCTATTGGCAAATGGGAATTAAAATCGTTGCTGAAAGGCAAATTTATTGAATCGTGGAGCAGGGCTCCTAGAATGAGGTGTGCTAAGGAACACATAACTGGACCTAGTGCACGGCGTACTAAGGAGCTTCTCTCCTTAAGAAGGAAAGAGCTACGAATTGTAGTGGGATTGTTGACAGGACGTTGTCACATCAGGGGCCATCTTCATAGAATCGGTGTCGAAGACGACCCAACGTGCAGATGGTATTTGGAGGAGAATGAAACTATTGACCATGTCCTCAGAGAATGCCCAGCACTCAATGGACTCAGACAGAGATATTTCGGAGATACAATTTTGTTACCGGATGCAGTTAGGCAAGTTCAACTGACGAGACTGCTTGGATTCACAAAGGCGATCGGCCTCAAATGATCTGCAGCTATGGTGGGATTTGAAGGACCCAATAGAGCCTAGGAATCTATGATTTATTATCACCACCTCTTTTCATTCATTGTTAAGGAGGAATTTTATGTGGTATGTGACAATGGATAAAACATGGATCCATCACTACACTCCGGAGTTGAATCCAATCAGTTGAGTGAAGCACGAAGGATGAAACACAACCAAAGTGACTAAAAACGCAATAGTCGGCTGACAAGGTGGTATTCGTATTTTGAGATGCGCATGATATAATATTCATCGACTTTCTTGAAAAAGAATATTATAAGGCGTTATTGGTGCGTTTGAAGAAAGAAATCGCTAAAAAACGGTCCCAAGCAATCGTAACGAGGACAAAACTGCATGAATTGCACTTCGAATTGCTTTCGCATCTACCATGTTTTCCAGATTTGGCCTTCCACGGCTATTCCCTGTTCGCAAACCTCAAAAAAATGTTCACCCGAAAGAAATATGGCTCCAGTGAAGAATAGATCGCCGAAACTGAAGCATATCTTGAAGGCTGACCAAATCGTTCTATAAGAAAGATATAAAAATGTTAGAATTGCGCTGAAATGTTTGTATCACTCTAGAAGGAGACCATGTTGATGAATAAGGTCGAATTTTACCAAAAAATTTTTATATGTAAGTCTCGGGAACTTTTTTACTGATGAGAATAAAACGAATAAACGAAACGAGTTAGATAATTCTTATAAATAAATATATTTCAAAAAAAAACGACTTGAAATGAAATTAAAGTAAAAAATAAAAAGAAATTATAGCCTTTTTTATATTACAGTTAATTCAATAATTGTGGATTTACTTATCCCTTTTTTAAAGGGAAAGAAACGTTCATACTAAATTTAAATTAGTTTCAGTATACATTGTAGTTTGCTTTTAAATAAAGTCATGACAAATGTAGCTACCAATACTTTTTAACTTAGTTTTTTCGAAAGAAGTCCGGAATTTTTGTCCTGTTCGCAACGCTTTCTAAATCAGCTTTATAATGTAATTAGTCTAAAAGCATGTAAAAATGATATGGAATTTATTATACTTTGCAAACTACCAATTTATGCCAAAATTTGCAATACATGAAAGTTAAAACAAATTCTCGTATTTTAAATTAATTAAATGTAGCAGTAATACCATAAAAATATTTTTTAATAATTAAAAATGTTCATGATGAATTGGAATCATCCATATGACTAAAAAATAAATAAAATGAGAAAAAACCTTTGAGTTACAGGAAATTTAAATAAATAAAAGGATAAAATCAACATTGATATATTGAAAAATTTATGTGCAATTTTAGACCAAAAGCAAAATTATTCTTGCTTTGAAAAAAATTACTACTTTTTTTTAATTTTAGGAATGTTACCCGCAGCTTTAGGTTAGATTCTCTCTATAGTGCTGCTTTCGACACGATCTCGATATGCTCTCGGTCCGGTGAAATGTTCTTACAGGAGAAATCTATTTACACTATCGGTTTCGCGGAGATTTCGATATCGTAAACTCTTTTTCATTTAAAAAAAATTATTTTACCTAAATCGTTTGGAGAGCTACACTATAATGAGAATCAAGCCTGAACCTTCCTTTTTCTTTTTCTGATTTAAGTGCTATTATCTCCTCTGTCGCAGTTTCTTTATTAAAGACTAGAGCTCTTTAAATTTGGAACAAACTAATAGGTGTGGTCAAATTAGCTTCAAATTAGCTAAATATAAAAGAAAGAGAATTGAGACTTACCTGTAGTCCTCCTGCCAAAGTAGGTTGGAACTCGATTATACTTTTCCTATGGCTTTTAACTCAATATGTTTCGTAGAGTGTCGGTTGGCTAACATCCTTCAGATAAGCATTCATCAGGAATCAGTTCAGGAATTTATAGATTACTTAATGGCAGGTACCTTTTGGATATGTTTTACCATAGTGATAGTGCTAAAACAAAGAAATTAGGCCGTACAATTCTTATCAAAATATTAAGTTGTCCAAAATGCTTTAGCAACGATAGATGAGATGAACGAGATATGTAATTTAGACCAGCAAGAGATATATAAGATAGTTTTATGTATTCGGACATAACCTCTTATAATGCCATGCCATCTTTATGCCTACGGGATAAGATGATCGACTAGGAATTAAGAAAAATTGCTGTAATGTAAATATTACTGTTAAATGTCAAATAAATTTACGCTCTATAGATACGTTTAAACATGCTTAAGCAAAACAAAAAGGTTACTTGTGTCTCTGATAAAAAGCTAATTTTATTTTACGTACGAGTTTATAACAGATATTAAAAATAAAATGGAGTGACGGAATTGCAAAAAATTCCATAACAAGTTCCCAGAACATTGTTTCTGAAGACGTTATATTAAACAAAAATTAGTTTGTCGTCTTCAATTGTAATAAAGTTATTTTGGATTTCCTTCCCCGAAAACTTTCCAACACCAATTATGAAAGGGTTTGGAAAATGTTTTTTTTTTTGTTCGCCATGTGTATCCACCCTATTGAATTTTAAGTAATTAACGATGGATGCGTAATCTACCCCCTCCAAAATCCCTAATACCAGTTTTGGAAATTGTTAGTTCGTCATATTCATTTATTATATATATATATATATATATATATATATATATATATATATACAGGGTGTCCAAGATAAGGATCCTAAGCATGGGGATCTCGGAAACAGTTGGAGATACGAGGTCGGTTAAATTAGAGAAAAGTTGCGCAATTTAGTGCTAAATTAAACGCAGTTAAAAAAATTTAAAAATTTCAAACACTTCCGGAGATTTCCGGAAAAAAACGAAATTTGGCAAAATCGTTTTTAATTTTTGCAGGCTTTATTTAAAGAGATATCCGAAAATAAAAGGTAGATTCTCATTGCCACTTTTTATTTTTTATAATTTGGTCTAAACAAAATTTAAATCCGACGTTTCGTTTCTGAGATACCATCATGAACTTTCATTTTTTATATGGAACAAAAAAAAGTATCCCATGTATTTGATAGCATTTTTTATTACAAATTCAACGGTGTATCACACTTGCATATCAAGTGTGTAGTTCATTGGCTTTTATAAAACTGATATACCTTTCTCTCTCGCTCTCACGGAGCTCTTATGGAAAGTACTTGAACTACGTATTCGATATGCAAGGGTGATACACCGTTGAATTTGTAATAAAAAATGCTATCAAATACATGGAATACTTTTTTTTGTTCCATATAAAAAATGAAAGTTCATGATGGTATCTCAGAAATGAAACGTCGGATTTAAATTTTATTTAGACCAAATTATAAAAAATAGAAAGTGGCAATGAGAATCTACCTTTTATTTTCTGATATCTCTTTAAATAAAGCCTGCAAAAATTAAAAACCATTTTGCCAAATTTCGTTTTTTTCCGGAAATCTCCGGAACTGTTTGAAATTTTTAAATTTTTTTAACTGCGTTTAATTTAGCACTAAATTGTGCAACTTTTCTCTAATTTAACCGACCTCGTATCTCCAACTGTTTCCGAGATCCCCATGCTTAGGATCCTTATCTTGGACACCCTGTATATATATATTTAAAATAAAATAGAATCAAATATTGGCGAAGCGGACGTGAAAATTTGTCAATCTACATGATTCTCGTGTTAAAAAGTGCGGAGCACTCCAAAATATGGAAAAACTCCGGGTCCGACAGATGGTGACAGCGCTGTTTCGTCCTAATATGGGACTCGTCAGGCCACCGCATTCGGTACAAACCATCATCTCGCCTTTGCATCCAATAAAGCTGAGTTTAAAATCAAAAAACAGCAAACAAGACGACAAAGGCGACATCTCGATGGTCCACTTGATAACACAAGAACCACACAGATTTAACAAAGTTTGTAAAAAAACCGCCAAATGGTGGCGCGACAGTGAATTAAAACAGAAATATGTAAAATCGAGTAGACGAAACGCGCTGCCCAAAGGATAGGGATCGCATTTTTCGGTACTGGTAACCAAGCCTACTGCTCATATTTGATTCTATTTTATTTTAAATTACACGGACAAAAACTTATCTATTTATATATATATATATATATATATATATATATATATATATATATATATATATATATATATATATATATATATAGTTCAGTTCGTTCGTTTGATTCCTTGTAAAAACTTGCAGGTTTTTCGCCAAATTTCATTTATCATTTAAAATAAACGAATGTTGGATATGGCTAATGGCCAGTCTTTTCCAAAGTATATTCTCCTTTTGGTTTGGTTGGGCAAGTAGAAATGCTGATCGAAATGGATTTTGATTTCTCTAAGTATGTTGGAGCCCTCGAAATTGTCTCAATCTGTTTGGGAGAGCTTTTGGGTGATGAGATTAATAGTTGAGTTAAAATCTTCAAGCGAAAGCAAAGGTAGATGTAAGGTACCTTCCAAGATGGCGAGCCTTGTCTGAAAGTCTGCAATTCATTTCCCACATGAAGGAAAAAAAAGTTTCTTTGAGATCCTATGTTAAAATGGTCTACTATATGATGTATAAGAGGATGACGAGATCTTGAGGGTTGAATAGTTTGTAAAGCTGTCAATGAATAAGTGATGATCATGGATTTGTCGGAGAATTTAGTGAAGATTGCTTGCTTAATTCCTTCTGAGATTGGAAAAGGTTTAGCTGGGAGAACTGATGAAAAATCATTTAATTTGTGTTTATAATAAGTGCTTTCTATTATAATTACTTTTCCAACTTCTTGAGCAGATTTAGATCCGTTTGTATAATTGGATTGTGTGATTTGTATTTGCAACTGATAAGAGAAAAGATAGTGTTCCTAAACCGCGAGGGTTTTTAAATCTAATTTAACTAGATCGGGAGTTATGTAAGCGAAGGGAGCCAGAGATGGAAGATCTAAGCAAAGTAAGGTTCCATTTAAGGAACGATTATATTTTGTTCCTTCAGATCGATCTGTTATTGGCCCCGAGAGTATATCTGTTATTAAGAGCAAATAAGGCATTCGAAAAGTTTTTCTGGAATCAGGGAGAAAAGATTTAACTTTTATTAGAAAGGCATAATTTATAAGAGCGGTGATTCTGAAATGTTCAATGATGGAGAGTTAGTAATGCTGAGAAAGATGGAAATTGGCGGGGTAGGAAAAGCACCTGTTGCTATATCTCAGGGATTGGTTTTGAATGGGATTGGGTATTTTTTTATAAAAGAGTCTTGCCGAGTGATAAGGGAAGCTACCATAATTAGGTTCGGGAAGGATGATTGCTTTATGGATTCGAATTGTTATTGTATAGTTCGCGCTGCAGGTTGTGTTGGAAAGGCAACCAAGAATGTTTAGATCATCTGAAGTGCGAGATTTTAAATAGGATATGTAGGCTAGTTTCAGTTATTTGTCAAATTCTAGTCCTAGGAATCTTATAAGATCTTGCATTGGTATCACATTGTTGACTCCCTCGAAAAGACGATCTTTACAGATGAAATGTATATTGTTCTCCAGTGTGGCCATCTTTCTGAAGAGGAACATAAAGAAAAATAAGATAATAAACATATGTTCAGACCATAGAGCTGCGATACTGGCACTGAAATCTAGTGTCGAAGCTTCGCAACTGGTGTTTAAGTGCAAGAATGTACTGAATAGTCTGACAAGGAACGGCTGCACTATCAGGTCCTCGTAGATCATGGGTCATCTGTGTGTAAACAGGAATGTCGAAATGGATCGTCTGGTAAAGATTGGCTTAAGGTTTGAACCATATAACTGGACCTAACACACTACTTTCTAGGAAGCTGCAAATCGTTGTAAATCTGTTAACAGAAGATTGTCACTTGTGAAACCATCTTAATAAGATTGGTGTCATGAATGATGTGGTGAGTAGACGGTTTCTAGTGAAGAATGAAACTATTGACATTGTTCTTAGAAAGTTTCTAGCCTTCAGCGTACTGAGATAGAGATATTTCGGAGTTACAATATTGTCATGTGAAGCCATAAGGCAAGTTTAATCCACGTAAAAGCGATCAGTCGTGAATAACTTGCACCCATGGTGAGGTGTAAAAGGTTCAACGAGACCTAGACAACAAAGATCAAGTATCACTTTTATTCATTCATTCATTCATTCATTTATTCATTCATCACATTGTTATAGATCTATCGTTAAAAAGCCGGAGGCAAATATTCTTTCTACATAAGTGATTGTAAGAGGATTTAGAAAGGACTCCTTGTCTCGATTCTTTCGGACAATCTACTAAGATTGTTTAGACATATTTGTTACTCGCTAGTACGAGGGTTCACAGAAGGAAGGTAGATTAGAAAGTCATCGGTAAAGAGACTGTGGAACATTTGAATTGATTAACTATTTTTTAAATCGGTTAGAAAAATTGTTGTTTCTATCCAATAACCAAATTAATACTGACTCATATTTAACAAATAATCAATTATTTTCAGATTGAAAACAAAAAACTTCGAAAACCATTCGTAATATTTTACCCAAATAACTTAATGCTTACTTTGCTCGGTTGAAAATTATTCACCGATCGATGTTGAAATTTTAGACTGCATGGAAATTAATTCATTGCATGAAAAAATTACTAAACCGTGCAACCTTCTATATTTTGCAATGTTTTAAGATAATTTTAAATGTATTTAATTAGAATTAATGCATTAATATTTGTTTAATTCTTATTGTTATTTTGTTGTCGGGAGAGTGGAGATTCAAACCATAACATATGCTTATTTATTAGTATTATAATAGACATAATTACCACTAATTAAATAGCATTTATGGTAGCATTTAAAATAATTAGGAACAAAGAGTTAAAGTTATAATGTAACAAGTTAGGATTACATTTAGAATTAAGAGATTTGTATCTATAACATGTAATATGGATGTATTCTGGAACGATCATTCGTTTTTTCCTTAAATCCACTTCATACAAGTGATCTTTGAGAAAGAGTATTAATTTGATTTTAAGCCCTAGAGGGTTGAGACTTCGTAAAGACGCCTCGTATGCGGTGTTGCTAGATTATTTACAATTTCTTAGACTTATAGAAAACATATATTTGGCAACGTCACACCCCGAAATACTATATCAATTTATATATCGCATAGTTACATCCTTTTACCTGCCTATGATACGTCAATTTACAGTCAGTATAGGGGTTACATTGGTAGAAATTATCGAAAAAACATTTTAGTTTGGCGGCGAGAATTTTCATGCAGAACAGTATTATTGTTAATTTTGTATAACATATTTAATCGTTCTAAACAGTTAATTTTCAATTCACTGTGTTAATGATATATTTTTATTGCAGAAATGAATTCAAAATGGCTTTCAACCTTTACCATATTAACTATGGCTGTGATAAACCTAAGTACCTGTTCAAATATTTTAATGATCACCATGGGTGGAACAAAGTCTCACAAAATTCCTTTTTGGGAGTTGGCTAGAGGACTTATACCTAGAGGGCATAATATTACCTTTTTAAATGCATTTTCTAGTGATGTCATTATGGAAGGTAAGTAAATTGCACACATAAGACTATTTTTATTAGATTAACTAAAGAATGGCTGTGATTTCTTTATTGGGTGGCAGATATGTCGATTATTAGAAAAGTTTTATGATTATCTATAAGTTAAAATTTAATAGTTTCTGAGATAATAAGGCAGTAGGATCTTAATAATCCAAGATTACTCATTAATATCTAAGTGAAAAACGTGAACGAACTATACAGGGTACTAGGAAAGGAAACTCTAGTATACAGAAGGGATCAAAATACCCCTATTGTTTCAAGTAATTTTTTTTCTTAACCACATAACGAAGATGGGTCCCAAATGTTACACAAGGATCTACCATTTGTGCTGTTGTATAGCAGATAAAGACTTCCCTTGATATCATCAAGAAATTCAGGAAAGGACTCGCCACAACTCTTTGGCCCAAAATTTTGAGAAAAGACTGTTTTCAGAGCTAATAATTTTTTTAGATACTCTAGACAGACGGTCGGCAATTTTTTAGTAGGAAAGTGTTACATAGTGGCAAAACAAAATAAAGACGGTCTTGTTCATAATTTTGTTAATAGGTACCTATATCGATGGTATTAAAAATGCAAAAACACAAATATATACTTTTACATTTTATTCATCATTTTATATAAATTTTAATAATAAATAGGAACAATGACAAAAATAAAATGAGAAACAAATAGACAAATTAAATTAGAGAATCATGATTTAATATCATATTCGAGGCTTTATTTGACTTGCTATTTCTGGAATGTTTACTGTCATGTCCACCATAGAAATTCGTAGAATGATACTCAAATGGTCATCTATGAGACGAAAACAATATTTATATTTAATGTAATTGAGGATTAAAAAAGTTTGTTCTCATAAATCAGTGCTGCCAAAAATTTTTATTAATTGCTGAGCAAATCTTTTCAATTCATTAAAATTAGATAACAAACTGCTATAAAATTTAACAAGATCATTAATTTCATAAATGATGTTTTTGTGAGTGTCATTAGATTGAAGATGGATTACATTCATTTGTAAATTACTCGATACATCCCCTATATCATATAAAAAAGAGTTTGCCAGAAATCTTCTCGAAGTCACAAAATCTGTCATTTAACTGATTTTGTAGCGGCAATAAAATGCATTTCATTTTCTCATTTTTCCAATTAAAATTTATATCAACTTTCTCGACAGCTTTTGTCCGATTCTGGAAATGGTATAGATTTTTCTCGTCAATGTATTTTATGAAGAGCTTGTTTTTCATTACAAATACCTTTACGTCTGTGTGCATATCATATTCAGAATATTTCACTGGTGAGTTAAATCTGTGAAATATCCAAGGTTAATTAATTATTGAGGAACTTTAAGTTCTAGAACAGCTTTGCCTTTGTATATCATAAAAGTCTTGCTTTTTTTCTCAGACCAAAAAATCTGTACTGTACCTCTCCTTAACTATCTCACTTCAGAAGAACACTGGACATCTCGATATCAACCCATTTCTGACGTAATTTAAAGTGAATATAAAAATGTCAATTATTTCTTTCCATGCAAGAACTTTGCAGCATAACGTTTCTTGGTGGAAAATACAATGGAAAAATAATAGGATATCACAACACATCTTTTCCAGTTTAGGTTCTAATCGACCCGTCAGGATTTCATTTTTTTCATTTATGTTTCTGCCTCCATCAGTTGTAAAGCTACTTAATTTTACACATGATAATACTAACGCTTGTTCTAAATTGCGAAATACATATTCCTTGTATACTGTGTAACTGTAAAAGCAACTCAAAAGCATTATCATTCTCATCAATTCCGCCAACAAATATTAGTAGCTGCGTAGTATCTGAAACGTCATTACTTTCATTGGTAACTCTCCACCACTCCAATAATCATGCTTTTTTCTGAACTTATTCGCATAAATTATTACCCTAATCTTCAATACCCCAGGTGCACGTTCTGATAGAGAGGCAAATATTTTCAAGTTTTTTTTTGATCTGGACACACCTCCTCAGCTATAACAAAGGTACATTGTTTCACTAGTTTACTGTCAATAACAATCGGCCAGATTTCGCCAGTAATTCTGTTTATTGTTTATTCTTTACTTTATTTTTTCATAAATCGTTCACAAGACATGCCCTTCAAGGAGGCTTGATGGTCAAATGGAGTCCTCGAGTCGCAGCTTTCATGCTGCTGCTCTGGACAATTTGTTAAAACAATATATTAAACATTTATTTCGATAAAATCAACATTATGCATGCTTTAGTATGATACATATTACACAAATTTAATTAACCTAATTGTTATAAACTAATTAAATTACTACAACTAATCAAAATCTAGTAATAAATTACTATTACTACCATTAGAAATCAATCGACTAAATAATTTCGACTAATGCGAACATTTAACAAGTTAATTTATGGACAAGCATAATGCAATTCTCTACAAATAATTAGAATTTATATCCATAAATTTTCAAATCAAAGTTTACCAGATTAAAAGACATTTGGAAGGGCCGATAGTACCATACAAGAAATATGTCTGTTTCTTTTTGGGAAGCAATTATACAACAAATTTGATATGTCACTATATTTAATCAATTTCAGTGTTGCTTGAGAACACATTTCCGAAATAAGCACTGCATAGCCATTATCTTACGTAGCTGCTGCGAAAGATAACAAAAAATCTGAAAAGTTCATTATGAAATGAGTAAAACAGTATCAAGAATTATATGATCTGAATGAACTTCCCGCGTGAGGAAAAAATATAGTCAAGACGTGCAAGTAGGACAACGCGATTTTACAGCTGTTCGAGCTTTTCTCGACTCTGCGACTGCGAGAAGTTAAGTGGAATTAGTTAAAAAGGTAGTATCAACACCACTAGTCGGCGTTTGAATGAAGCAAAAGTGCCCTATAGATCTACGAGTTCGAAATTCCTACATTCCCAAATTCATGTTCAGCAACGCTTAGACTGAGCGACCAAAAATTATAATCGTGATTGATCGAATGTTATTTTTTTTGATGAAGCGACTTTCTGGGACTGAGTTCTAGCAAAACCTGCATGGTCTGCAAAATTTCATCCAGCGAACTCTTAAATACTCTGGAAAAGTAAATGCTTTTCAGAACGGAGTTTTCGATTTTTGGGGCTTTTCATGCAGAATTTGAACACTTAAATCAGCCAGGAATATGTTTGAATCAAATAATGAAGATTGAGTGTTACAGAAAGATAATACACTGCAGCCGATCCTGCAAAGCCCGGAGAGACGAAAACCACATTGTGCTGTCGCAATTTCCAGACGCAAATCCGACCGAAGATGTGAGGGGAATTATATAAGCCAGACTAGCTGGGTAGTTGACAACTGACTAAGCTCAGAAAATAGTAAAACGTATGCCTAGAAGATATGAAATGCTCACTAATTTTAATGTACTTTTGTGTAAAAAAGTTGTAAAATTCACCTTCCTGAATTACTTTGGTAATGCCATAGATTATTTATATCCTTGATTCGGGAGTCTGTATTCTTTATACAATATGCCCAAATTTTTTAAAAAAGATTAATACAATATATATATATATATATATATATATATATATATATATATATATATATATATATATATATATATTATAGCTCAAAAGCTACATACCTCAAGGTATATTACTGGGTACTACTTCTCAGCCTCATATCTTCATTGTGGGATACCTTGGGAAAAAATGTAAAACAATAGAGTTATTTAGACACATTCTTTACACTACCGAGATTTTGATATATATTTACCAGACACACTCTATGATTCTTGGTTTTATGAGAGTGAATAACAATTTTCTGCATTTTTTAGGTTTAGAGGAAATAGTTCCAACAAGCTACGAAATCTACGTAAGGAATTTTACTAATTGGGACTTAGTTGGAGCTAAAATGAAAGGAGAAGAGCCTGTACCATTTAAAGATATGATCAGATACGGCTATGAGGTACGGTAACATTATTTATATTTAACTTAAATATCTTTATTTTTCTAACATCGTATTTTTCTTAATTGCCATTTTCTGGTGTTCGGGATTTATGAAAAATGACAAGAATACTGTATGCAAAAATACAGTTTAGGATAATCCATAAATTACGTAAAGGACTTTTTCGATCGCTCCTTCCAGCAACGTGAGGAATCATAAGAATTTTATAATCTCCCTTTTCCCCCGTATAATCTTACAATGATTAAAATATAATAATATAATAAACCTAGATGAATTGTATCATCTTATTGTTATGGTAAATTATATATTATTAAGATACGAAGATCTACAAAAAAGAACATATATTTAGAAGTAAATTACTAGTATAATATAGAAAAATATCGGTTTATCCATAGGTTGATATTTCCTTACTTTACCACGATTTGAATTACTTGTAATAAGCTGATAAATATTGGCGATTTAATTATATTTCATGATTATATGATTCACATTCAAAGCATTTTGGCTATTACGTCAAACTGACGAGACCTAGATAGGTCGAAAGCTTGAATAAACCGAAATGGGAAACTCAATGAACGTAAGGTCAAATTGAAACCTAACTTCCCAAAGAGTGCAGTTGAAAGCACAGGCAAAAGTCAAAAGTGCATAGCACAAAAGACTAAACACAAAAGGAGAGTTGTACAAGACCGGAAAACCAATCAAATTTGTTTTCTCTTTAACTTGTTTCAATTTGGATTCGTCTCTTCGATTACACAAATACCCTTAGGCAAGAAAGATTTAAGAATGTTCTAATTGTAGAGATCATGATAGTTGGAGAAACGATAAGATGACATCAAAGTTCGTTTGGTGAAGTAGTCAAAGAGCTTTGAAATTTGAATATAAAAAGTTCGAGTAGAAATGCTCAAATTAGAAGAGTAAATTTTACTGAAATGTACAAACACTACTTAAGGCAGTGCCGAGTTGGTTCAACTCAGAGCTTTCACGAAGAGGACGAAGAGTCGGACTAAAGCAACGAACTTTGTTGCCATTCTAATCTGATCTCTAAAAATATATGTTTTGAAAAACTTACAAGTGTTAAATTAAATAAATACCTTAGTATATCCTTCGAATATTTAATTTTATTCCGTTTAAATAATATTTTTTTAAATATTACATAAGAGTCATTCCTTCCCGGTATAAGGAATCGTAAGAAAATACGCCTTCCGTTTCCCCTTAGAAGCTTTCTTAATTTATGGATGGCCCTTTGACAATAAATTTTATGGAAATAGATAGATGTTATAGTTTTTTTTTAATATAAAACTAAATCCTTGATTTTATATGTGACAAAATATTTCATAAAATATTTCATAAACTTGCATAGCAAATGTTTGCCAAGCATCAATTATGTTTATCAATAATTGCACTCATTTGTATCTTATTGCTTCAACTGATCTTTTGTTATAGTAACATAATCAAAATTTGTGTTACGCACGGCGTATTTCATTTGTGTTTTCCTTATTTACGTGAAAGCTTTTGTCTACAACAACGTTTGTACAAAATACGTCAGCGTTACGAACCTTTTACATTATAGGATGAGATAAACACATATCTTGTAATTAAACTGTATATTATTTTCGAAATATATTAGTTGTAAGTGACTATATATAGAACTTTATATAAGACTATTACATATTCCACTAAGACATAATATGTTTAAGTCAGTAAAACAGCCAATCAAAGAATTGAACGCAGCATATTTTTTTTTGCAAAATTTAAATAAATGTAACTCTTTATTTTAATTTTTGATTTCCTTCACCGGAATTTTTATTAACCAGAAATTTTAAGAGCCTATTATACCAAATAACTTACTTCTTAAAACTATCGCTAGAATCGTAATAAAAATCAGTTTCCTTAAATTTGAAAAAAATGTGCTGAGTATTTTTTAAAGGCCTGTAAATGACATCTGAACTTTTCATTTAAGGCGTTTTTGCTATTTTTATTCTAATTTACTTAGTTAATTTAAGAGTTATAGGGTATTTAAATAATTATGTTTTTAAATCATTTTTAAGAAGATAGTAGGTTAGAAACCTCAACATAAAAGCAGAGTAAGTTTTTTAAAAAATAACTTTTACCTGTAGAATAAAGAATGATCCAAATATTTACTATTTGTTCTAAACGTATGCTTAAATATAAAATAATTGCATTTATGCAATTTAAAAGGAATGTAAACTCTCAAAAAACATATTGTGATGAGTTTCGTGAAGGTTGGTTTTCAAAGTAATTTAAGTAATATTAAGAGAAGTTTGGAAAAAATTTAGAACATATTTCCTCTAAAATTAGTGATGATAGTAACTTTTTTCAAAGTTTTTTATACTATTTATTGGAGTTAGATTCCCCTGTTTGATTAATAAATATATGACAAATAATTTTCTTAAGAATAATATTGTAATATAAAACGCTTCGATCTTCTATTTTGAAATCTATTTTATTCTTAAAAAAAAATATAAATAAAATGAAAATTAGGATTTAACGTACCACAATAAAACTTGGCAACAACGATAGCAAACTGCCTTAAACCTGATCAAAAGCTGTTCATTTACAAAAATGATCAAGCGAGTTTAACAATTCCAAAACAATAGTTAGAATTCTTCAAAGAAGTAAAAATATCTCAGGATTGTTTTGATCAGAAACTAATTTGGAGCTCGCAGATAAAAGGATCGATGGGACTATGGAGGTGTCATGAATTTGATGTTACAAACCAGTTATTGCCAAAGGCTATGCATATCTACACTAGGTTTACTGAAAATTCCATTACTACTTCAATCAATGAGTTTCATTTCTTGTTGATTTTCATATAAATTGCTGCAGCTTTGAATCATTTTACTTTTTGTTCTATATCTTTGGTGTGTTCCGTAGTACCAGATATCGACATTTCACATTTTTATATATTAGTTTTATATTCCTTGATTTTAATATCTAGTGGAGCATATTTCCCAATTTAGAGGATGTTTTTATATTGTAACTGCTGGCAATTCGTCTTATTTTCTTTGAGGTTCATTTAATATGCGAGATCGTGAAGAAAGAATGTATTTTTTGTTGTTTTTGATCATCCTTCTCTACGATAATGGTATCATCAACATTTTTCTAAAGAATGTATGATTTTAGGACAAAATTCGTTTATATACTTGTTATGGATCCTCTGGAGATTGTCACTGGTCTCAATGGAAAGCTGTTTTTTGAATTATTGGTAGTCCGTAAAAATGTGATGGCTTACTATAGTATGGTCTAGCATCTGATTTACGTTTGTCAGGCATATTGTCTTTGAATTGTTTTAGTTTGTTATATTTTTGACTCTATTGATTTGATTGGGTCACGAGGTAGCAGTTTATATTTTTTTCCAGTATATTTTCTTTTTTTGTATGTCACGATATCATGATTAATGTTTGCATTTTTAAACTTAGCATTTCTTTAATACACTAATTTAATTTTTAGAGCTTGTACTTACCCTTAAAAAACAATATTTTGCACATTTGAAAATAAATTTTTATCACAATTTTTAATGTCATGATCCACATTTATTCCCTTAAGAAATATATTCCTACGAAAAACACAGTAACAAAATAAACAAACAATCGTAAATAATTCAAACTTATGTCGCGTATTGTACACGAAGTAAATGAACAGGAGAAGTTTTTGTATTTCCCTAGGGAAAGCAAGTACATGTCAAAATAAAGAAGTAAAATAGAATCTTTGGAATTGTATCGAAACAGTTGAGTTGAACACCGGATTGCAAAATTGAGTTTACTTTAAAATTACGTTTTCCCTATCTTCTATTTGTAACTAAACATAATTACTTACAATTAGTTGATTAGATTCACAGTATATTGGCTTTATAAAATAGGCATCCTGAGAGTGGATGTTTAAGTCAATCGGTTTAAAGACAATTTAGCATTGTGTTTATTCTCTGATCGATATTTTAGTGGAGAGGAATATGACTTGTTAATTTGATACCGAATATATATATATATATATATATATATATATATATATATATATATATATATATATATATATATATATATATATATATATATATATATATTAACAAGGAATTTTCTTCCTTTGCTTTTTCTAATTAAAGTTCTATTTATGCATATTTAATAGTGGTCGGTACATGCCGATAGAGTATGACAGCTCAACAAACCTAAAAATAATAGTTTCTGTCTTTTGGGTATTGGTTATTATATATCAATATAGAAACAGATTTGTATATTTCCAGACATCTAAATTGCCTTGAATGGATAAAATAGCAATTTCTACTTCTGCAATGGGAATATGATGAATGATTCTTCTCATTCGCTAAGGCCTTCTGTAATTAGTCTGGATACAAAAACAAGCTGCTTTAATGTTCCCTATAAATAAAAGTTTAATAAAGTCAAATCAGGAAACCTATAATAAAATAGAATATAAGATGTTAGTAGCAAACAAAGATTGGAAAGAGTTGAAAATAAATAATGAACACAGGGTTTTAACGAGTCAAAGTTTGTCCAGTTTCGTTAATCTGAACTAAAGTTCTCAGAATTTCAATGAAAAGTTTGACATCCCCTTCCCCCACTACTTTATTTTAAAGAATAGAGTAACAAGTATGAAAGAGAAAAGGTTTCAATAATCAAAATTAAGATGCAAAAATTTTCATTACAATTTCTTCCGGCAAATTATGGGAAGAAAATCTTAATTTATAGGAAAAAAAAAGATTTTTTTATTAAAAAAGAATTAGTGTCTCTCGATTCAAATTTAATTAAATCGAGAATTATTCAAGTTTTCCTAAATGGTTTTGCGAACTGGCGCTTATAGCCACTTTAATAACTTAATATATATAATCATAGGATCTCCCATTCACACACTCCTCTTTTTATTTCCAACAGCCTGGGTAACTGCCGGAATCGAACCAAATTTTCTGTGAAAAACCAGTCGTTTGGTCACTATACCAACGATACGTTCAAAAAAAATTATAGACCTCTCATTTTAACTTGTTTTTGTTTTTTATCTTATAGAGAATAACTCTCTGTGCAAAACCAAGGTATTAAAAGTTATAACGGCCAACAGAGGAAAATTCATGTTTTGCGACTTCAAGTTATATAATCGTGATTACACAGGTTAACAAAATGAGACTGATTTTTTATAACCGAAACTCTAGTATACTTTTTCAAAAGATTTTGGTGCGTTGAATCTGATTCTGGCATCAGATTTGCTCCATGGAGTCAAATTTGTGAGATATCTTAATATAAAAAGGCAAAAAAACTTTTTTTCGACATATTTGACGCTATGTAAAATCACAAAATAATTTTTTTACAAAATTAATAAAAGCACCGGAAAGAATGATCGTTTCTCATTAAAATTAATTTTGATATATTTAAATATCTTTTTTTTTCACAAAGATATACTAATTTAAATTTTGTGTCTCAAAACTACCTCTTTGAGTGTACTTTTCTAAATTGTGTTACTTTGATGAAAAAAAAATGTATAAGCATTCTAGGAGGTGCTAATTACAAATCCAGAATCGAATTTTAAAAATTTCAAATTGCATACATTTTCTTTAAAGTTTTAAATTTTTTGAAAATTTGTCCGCTATATTGGACCCACCATTCTGAATTTTCAAAATCTGACAGTTTATTTGTAATCACCTACCCCTAAGATACTTATATATTCATTAAAACAACAGAATTTAGAAAAGGTCAATCAAAGAGGTAGCTTGTACTATGTTTTTGGCTTGTATTCGATCAGATCGGTAGGACAACAACCTCAAATTAGCATATCTCGATGAAAAAAAAAAAGATGAAGTAATTCTGAAGCCAGATTTAGATTCAGCGTACCAAAATTCTTCGGAAAAGCATACTAGAGTTTATGTTGCTTGATCCTTATTGGAAAAATAAACGTTATTACTCATTTTGTTGTTTTATGCTACTTTCGTAAACTTTTACAAAACAAAATAAGAAACATTTATGACTTTCTTTCCGAATTTCTGTTTATTTAATATAAAAAATTCCATTTTCCATTTCCCAGTTTATTTCCTTTGGCGCAAAGAAAATCCACCTGTTTATGAAATTACATGTATATTTTTTATCCTCGTGAGTTTCAATAAAAATTAATTTCATATTTTCCCAACGAAAATAAAATATTTTTTGAGAAATGCTACATTTACATCAATATATTAAATTATTAGGAAAAATACAAAAAAGGTATATTAGGAATAATCTAAAAAAAATAGTTCGAAATAAATTATTTTTAAGTTGAACTTGATATAATTTAAAGCGGTTTGAAATTGATTATTAGCTATAAATTAGATTATAAGATGCATTGAGGCTTCAATAAAATTGGTAACAAAAATTCGGCGAGAAAGAAATAGATAGTTTTGTGTAATATTTATCTAATTCATGTATATAAGGGCCTAGAAGAGTTTTTTTCCTAACAATAAAACAAAAAACTCAGGATATATGTGTCAATTTTATTTGTCAACATAAGATATTTTAATCCCCTCTGATTTTCTCTCTATACGCATTTCGATCATCTAATGGTCTGATCAGTGAAGCTATAACGAGCCAATAGCAAATCTCATAAGGAACAAATGTCTACATAAAATCTAAATTCCGAAACAAATCGATAGGAAGTTAAAGCTGTTGATATTTTCAATATCAGACTGTAAAATATCAACACTCAAAAGACATCTATGTACATACCGAAATAATGAAAATCTAAAGAAAGTAAAATAATAAACTATCGCTTTTTTCCTAGTTTTTTTATAATATCATTTAACTAGAATCAGAGAAAAATGATTCCTGTTGATTGACTTTCAAAATATGCATCAGTATTTTCATTTTCTTGCAAACATCAGTGACTCCATAAAAATATTTCCAAAAAAACTGAAAAATTTCTTTGCTAGCCTATAATTTGGCATATATGTAACTTTTAATGGAAGAAAGATATTTTATATAGTTTTTCAGTACATTCTGTAGAGAGTGCCTTAAAGAGAATGTTTTTGCGTATAATTTTTGATAAGGGTGACATGTTTTGATTTGGTTTGTGGTATGGTGCAATTAAATCTATAATAATTAGTTCAATTCTGATAAAAAAAATGTTGTAAATTTATTTTTTAATTCTTAAAACAATTTTTTTTAACTCTTAACTTTAAAAAATATTAAAACGAACCTGAAACCCAAAGATAAAATGTTAAATTTTTTTAAAAACTTACTGATATTTTTTGAATTGTTTTTGTATAACATTATAACTTTTTTAGGCATGCGAAATCTTATTATCAGATCCAGAAACAAAAGATTTTCTTCGTTCAGGGCAAAAATTCGATCTCCTTATCCTAGATGGCGCTTATCCAGAATGTGCTTTGGGATTTGTTCATTTTTATGATGTTCCATTTATGTACATGAATACCGTTGGGATGTACATAGGTTCCATAACTACAGCTGGCAACCCTGCACCTTATTCTGTCACGCCGTTTTTAGCTAGACCGTTTACAGATAAGATGAGTTTCTTACAAAGGGTAAGCATATTAATATTATTTTCATTAATCCTTAAGACCGCGGTAAATATTATTATTTTCTGTTTATTTCACTTTTGTCCCGTTCCTGGCGCGCAAGAGGAGAATATTTTCTCTGTTATTTACGTGGACATTAAAGGAACAACGATGTATCAAAAGAACATCTAAATCAATTGAAATTCGTCGATGATATATATATTTTTGCTAATTCTCAAATACTGGTCAAAAAAGAGTAAATTAGAAAAATTGAAATAGACAAAGTACAATTAGATAATAAAACGATGGAAAAAGTAGAACCCTATAAATATTTGAGATATAAAAATATTATCAAGATTAATAATCTAATCTCTGTTTGGGTTCGAATAAGAATAGACCCAGGGCATAATCTGTCATAGAAGGCCACTTAACGATTTGTAGTTCTTAACAGGAACTATGGAGGTTGCCGACTACAAAACAGGTGTAAGGATCTCTGTAATAAAGAAAGGTCTAACTCTATGTTAGAGGGGGAGGGATCTCGACCGCTTCTGATCTTCATGTTAGGGGCATTATGAAAATTTACATACGAACCGGCTAAATCGATATTGTACTACCATAACCTCTTGCCGTGCATAGTTAGTTAGTGGGTCTTTATATTAAGGGAGTTACAGACTCATCGTCTAGCGGTGCAGCAGCATCATGGTAAATATGGCTACTGTAACAACAAACGTTGAGGAATCCAACATTTAATCCTTCAAACAAGCTGTAATTGTTTTAATATCCCCAACCGGTAAACTCAGGAAGCGCATACTATCAAAAAACAAATTTGAAAAGAATATCATGACTACCCACAGAAAGAAGCCCTTTATCTTGCTTTTCTTGAAAAGTTTCTCAGTTGTTTAACGTAACACAACAGAACAATATATAGCAGTCCACAAAAGAACCATAATAGAACCAATTCTTTAACAAATTCACAGTGAAGTACAACTTGAACTTCTGGGAGATAACAATGTCACCTAGAACCCGATAACATGGAAAGAAACCCTACAGAACTCCATACTTTTGGTATCTTTGTATACCCCGTATAAGTCAATATCCCCTAGGAGGAATCCGAAGCCGTTTGGCTTGAAAATCATAAATAAGAATATCGTAAAAACTGTATACATAATACATAATATTAAATGATAAAATAAATGTCATTTATTGTAATTTCTCTATTTTAGGTACAAAATATGTGTTTCTATGTGTTGGCAAATTTCATGCACTCACTGATGACCAGGTTTAAAATTCAAAGAGTAGTAAGACGTCATTTTGGAAGAGATGTACCCGAAATATACGACCTATCAAAAAATGTCAGTTTCATATTACAAAATGGACATTCTGTCGTAACTTATTCACGTCCATTTTTGCCAAATGTTGCTGAAATTGCCTGTATACATTGTAGGCCTGCCAAGAAGCTGCCAGAGGTAAATATACCGTTTCCTATAATGATATAATTACCAAGATAGGGCTTTCGTTGAATAAAAAGAAAATAAATCATAAATTTAACAAAAATATATATCACGCCTTTCTTGGCTTTCCTAATAATAAATGGATAAAATCTCATAAATAAAGGATTTTTTGAACCACAGATATAAAAATGTTTTTCCTTCTAATAATAAATATTTTTTTATACTGAATTATTTATTTTTTTAGCACATCGAAAGATTTGTTGAAGGCTCAGGAGACGCTGGTTTTATATATTTTAGTATGGGTTCATCGGTAAAAGCCAGCAATATGCCTGAATATCTGAGAAATATGCTTATGATCGTGTTTAGAAACTTACCACAAAGAGTGTTGTGGAAATATGAAGCCGATGACATGACTGATTTACCTAGTAACGTTATGTTAGGAAAGTGGTTGCCACAACAAGATATTTTAGGTATGTATTGTGTGGGAACTATGCTAGACGATAGGTCATCTTGTAGAATGCTTAGTGGATAAGATTTCCGGTATTTTTAGCATATCACATATATATTTATATAAATATATATATATATATATATATATATATATATATATAAATATATATATATATATATATATATATATATATATATATATATATATATATATATATATATATATATATATATATATGTACGGAGATGCAGATAGTTGTACGTTTGCTGAATGTGATTTCAGCACTACAACGGCATAATGTGGATATAACCACTGCTATTGCATCTTACACGGAGGAATCCGTGAAAGCCGCATAAACGTGTATACGCAATCCGGCGGGAGGTCGGCGAAGCCGCGTTTGATTGTTGCATGCTTCCTTCCGATCTGTCCATTGCACAGACAGGTACATGTTGGTGTCCTGCTGAGTCTAATAAGAGACGAAACATATACTCCTGCCCTATCACTGTAACTGAGAGTTTTTTACTTTCTTCTCGGTTTGGTGGTACAGGTAGGCCATCATCTCGATGGTGGTGGAATAGGATAAATTACGTTCTCTAACAATTTATTCTAAGTGTGCAACCTCTAACACAGAAAGGATATGATGGAGAGAAGTTTGCATTTACTGTTCGCATTTTACTTCATTCATATACGGAACTGCATCTCGATGATGGTGGAATGGGATGAAGTGTGTTTTGTAGCAATTCATCCAAACTGTGCAACCTCTGGCACGGAAAGGATACGATGGAGCGAAGTTTGCAATCACTCTTCGCATTTTACTTCATATATATTTATATATATATATATATATATATATATATATATATATATATGACATTCCAGGACCTTGAAAAGCTGGTATAGTTCCTCCCAAAAAATTTTTGAATGCGTCCTTAATTAAAATGCGTAAAACATTTTTTGTTTAATTAAAATTGAAATAAAATCAATTTTTCGGCGAAAGAAATAAATATAAGAGTAAATAAATCAGGCAGAGGCTCATTTTCTACTTGTATCTCAGCCGAGGATGACAGTGTACTAGTGTAGCTTTCCCATGTTCTGCTCTTAACTTCCCCACTCTCCGCAATATGTTACTACTATACATGTAGCATGGTCGTAAGTAATCGTAACAATATGTAACGCATAGTACGCGTATTAGCTATCTCCGCCTCCAGGAAATATCCTTGAAATTTGCCCGTAAATACCACCAACCGAAATTGCGGACGGAGCGGAGTCCACCTTCATGTTCTAAGCGATATATATATATATATATATATAAAACTTTCTCTTTTTTTACATGGTAGTACCGATTTTTGTCTAAAATTTGAAAATAACGTGTACTGTGTTTTTTTTAGCGAAATTTAAAAAATAAATTTCCTTTTAATACTAAACTTTCGATTTAAAATATTCATAGAGAAACAGGTAACTTTTTCTTATAACATTTGTTCATATTTGGATAAATAATGCTATTTTTGGCCGTTTGAAATTGATAGTATATTTTTTTATATATATACAGGGTGTTCGGAAAATATGTGTACAACGTTTGATAACAGACTCTTGACATCAAAATAGATCGATTTAAGCCAACTTTATAACCCTTATACTTCTTTATATCCGGTCGCAATAACGTTAGAAAACGTCATATTATAGTGTTAGACCACAAACCAAAAATCATTAAATTCAGTTATCACGTTGTCAAGAAATTTGGGGAAAATCATTACTTCCTTACAACTTCTACCGCCTAAACCATGAAGTATAGGATATAACTAAGTTGACATAAATCGACCTGTTTTGACGTCAAGAGTATGTCATCAAGCTTTGTACAAATAAATCCAGATACCCTGTATATTATAGCCTTTGACGATTTTAATTCTATATTTAATATTTTACAACGCATAGATTGACGTAGGAATGGATCCCTCCACTAATTTACATAAAAATGCTTTCAAACTGTTACATGTGTCGGTTATGTAATGTATCTGTGATATGTTTAGAAACATAACGATGTTTTTTTATTCCTGTAGCTTTAATAAAATATTCATGATCTCCTACTTTTCCATGCAACCTTTATATTCGTAAATATTTTTAAAATGTTTACATTTAGTAAAAACGAAAAGGAGGTCTATACAAAACAAGTAGTATTTTTTTCATATCCGGGAGATTTCCCACATTTACTCGAACACCCTGTATACGTTATTATGAATATAGTATATTCTATACATTTACCAGAAATATTCACGAATTTTGATTAATAACATGAATATATATAACTATGATTTTATTGATGAGTAATGTACCGCAAAGTGTGCACATACTTAATGGCTTAATGAAATTCAATAGGCATAAAATCCACTATACCATTTAATTTAGATTTTCTGGTCACTTAATTTCCAGTTGAAAAGTTTCGTATTTTACTAGCTAGTAAAAATAACCCTTCTCAACAGTGTATGATCGACAAGTCTTTTTTTGCAAACCACTCTAATAAAATTTTTACTTATTTTAGCTCATCCAAAACTCAAAGCATTTGTAACTCATGGGGGACTCTTAAGTATGTTTGAAACAGTATATCATGGCGTACCAGTTGTAACCCTCCCAGTTTTTTGCGACCATGACTCCAACGCAGCCAAGGCTGAAATGGACGGTTATGCGATCAAACTGGACCTTTTCACACTCACACCAGAATTATTGCTTAGATCAATTAAGACTGTAATTAGAGACCCAAGATATAGAGCACAGGTAACATAAAGAATATCTTAAATTTACTAATTTAAGAAGTCCTATCCCTGCCCATGTTTAAATACAAAATGTTAAATCATATTAAATATCTTTTTTTTTATAATAATTTAAGTCTTAATATTTAATATCTCGGAATTTTGATTTTCTTTATCGTGTAAATTTTTTAAATATACAATGATTTGTACAGAATCTTATGTGAAATCAGGATCTTGGCACTTTCTTTGTCAATTAGATGGGATTGAAAAAAAAATTTAAATCAGCTTGCTGAAACATACATATTTCTCTTTTGTAAAAAAAAAACATATAACTTACCCTGGAGTTTACTGAGATATTAATAAACAATGATATACAATATAAGATTAACCCCTATTAAAATGAAGATAACGTTGCATGAGCGAGCACTTCAGATCTTTTAATACATTCAATATGGAAACTTTAGAGGAATATAAGTAATTGAAATAAAAATTAATTAATTATTGTGGGATTATATATATATATATATATATATATATATATATATATATATATATATATATATATATATACTTACTCTTTTTTCTTGGATTTTTAGTTCGGTCAGAGGAATAATAGATAAATTTGTTTACTCATAGATGTTTTATTGTTTTTCTGTCACAAGCGTTTCGACCTTATTATTATTGGTCTTGATCAGCGTGTTTTCTACAAACAATTTTCGAATAGTCAGCAGTTAGTTTACATGAAATTAAAATACTGTGAAACTTACCTATAACAATAGCAATTCCCAAAAAATAGTTTTTTATCATTTTACGAGGAAATGTAAAAATGACTTTTTTAATTTAAAATGTTAAGAGATTTTTTACTGAGGTTTGTTTATGTCGTTTTGTCATTCACTGTGTTAAGATTGTTCTAAATAAAAATCGTTTCCAGAAACTCTCTTTTTTGTTAATTTGATGCGATTTTAAGAATCTTCATGTCCTGAAAATTGAAAATATGGGTTTTTTCATTTAGGTATTTAGTTAGTGCTGTGGTGTTCTTCTTGTCATATCGGTGGCCATTTAAATGGTTTTATAAATATTAGGTGGTTTCTCCTATATAAATCTCGTGACATTCGTTACAAGGTATTTCATATATTAAGTGTGTCTGTCGATTTTTTGGTAGTTTGCTCTTCATTGAACCAAAAAATTGTCTCAAAAAATTTTTAACTTTATGGGCAACTGAGATGTTATGTTTTTTGAAATAATTTTATAAATTTTTATATAACCCCTGTACATATGATAGACTTAAATATGTGTTTTCTTTTATTTCTTGTGGATTTCTTTTTTTGAATAAAATATGTTGCTTTCTTGTATTAAATAATGTGTTAGTAAGTTTTGATAAATAATTATTTTTAACATAAAACTATTTTTTTAAAAGTAAAAAAAGAAATCTACAAGAAATAAAAAATAAACAGAAAAAATATATTTAAATCTACCACATATACAAGGGTTATCTGAAAGTTTACAAAGTTATTTAAAAAAACATAACATTTCAGTTGCCCATAAAGGTGAGAATTTGTTGAGACTAATTTTTTGGTTCTATGAGGAGCAAACTACCAAAAAATCGACGACACACTTAATATATAAAATACCTTGTAACGAATATCATGGGGTTTACATAAGGCAAACCACACAATATTTACAAAACCGTTTAAACGAACACTAGTATGACAAGAAGAACATCACAGCTCTAACTAAACACCAAAATGAAAAATCACATGCTTTCAGTTTTCATAATACGAAGATTCCTAAAATCGAATCGAATAAACAAAAAAGAGAGTTTCTGGAAATGATTTTTATTAAGAACAATTCTAACATAGTGAATGACAAAACGGACATAAAAAATCTCAGTAAATTATATCTTAACATTTTAAATTAAAAAAGTCATTTTTACATTTCCTCCGTAAAATAATAAAGAAACTATAAAAAATATAAATAAACACACACAAATACCATCGAAAATAGATTTACTTACATAATGAACGCAGTTATTTCAGGTCTTAATATAGTAATATGTGTTAAATTGTTATGTTTTGAGTACTTTGATTGTAAATAACTTTTAAAAATGTGACGAATTTTTGTGAAAAAAAATTTAATACTGTGAAACTTAATAATAGCAATTTCCAAAACATAAAAACATAAATATTAAAAAAATTTTTCACAAAAGATCGTCACATTTTTAAAAGTTATTACAATCACAGTACTCAAAACATAACAATTTAATACATATTACTATATTAAGATCTGAAATAACTGCGTTCAGTATGTAAGTAAATCTATTTTTGACGGTGTTTGTGTTTGTGTATTTACATTTTTTATAGTTTTTTATTATTTTACCGGGGGCCTGTAAAAATGACTTTTTTAATTTTAAATGTTAAAATATCATTTACTGAGATTTTTTATATCTGTTTTGTCATTCACTATGTTAGGATGCTTCTTAAAAATATATATATTTCCAGAAACTCTCTTTTTTGTTGATTCGAGTTGTATTTTGGTGAGTTAATCACGAGTCTGGCATCAGAATATTGAAATTGAAAGTGGCGGATCTAATATGGTGCCCAATATCCCCGAAATGCATATTATGGCTATAAAGAAGGATAAAATCGGGATAAAAGTTTTTTCAAAAAGGACGGGACCTAACATTTAGTTTATCTACATTTCCCTCTTATCCAGTTTCGACCTTTTTAAGTTGTAGACTAAGGTAAATCTGGCTAAATGGAAAAATTTCTTCGTAATAACTGTGCTTGCGTTATGTTTTTCATTATTTTTGGGACATTCTGGATAAATTAAGAGTCTATTACTGTTATGCCCATCTTTCCGTAAATTGTCATAATTTTTTTTATTATACAGAAATAATTGTATACAGTACAGAACAGACTTGAACATGTAGTGAGATTCTAAACTTTTTGATGTTACCCCATCTCTTATTAGTTCCTACAATTTAATCATATACCTATATATGAACTTCCAAAATAGGGGAAAACTAGTTTTAATAAAATTTGTCACCAAAACTCTTTCTCTAAAACAGAACATTTTATCTAGTTCAGTTAATCTCTTGTGGCCTTGAGCCTTGATTAATTTTAAGTTATGTAGTTTCTGTCGGGTTAATGTGAAAATTTCTAATAGTACTATATATATATATATATATATATATATATATATATATATATATATATATATATATATTTATATATAAGCACCAAGAGTTTTATATAAATGTTAATAACAAAATATTTTCTTTTTAGGTTAAACATCGTCAAAGGCTTTTGCTTGACCAGTCAGAGACACCACTACAAAAAGCAGTCTACTGGACCGAATACGTCTTAAGACATAAAGGTGCCGCACACCTCCAGTCTCCCAGCCGAAATATGGGGGTGATCCAGTACTACTCCATAGATGTGACTGTATTTTTAATATTTGTAGTTGTCAGTTTATACCACATCATGAAAAAACTTTTGAGGTTACTTAGAATATTACCCAAACATGAAGTTAGGTTAGATTTGCCAAGGAAGAGTATTAAAGTAGAGTAAATATTTACGGAATAAATTATAAAAAAATATTCGTGTTTTTTTATTCCATGTCTCATACTTTTACTTGTATAAATATATATATATATATATATATATATATATATATATATATATATATATATATATATATATATATATTTATATATATATATATATATATATATATATTTATATATATATATATATATATATATATATATATATATATATATATATAGGTTTTCACGGATGTTGAAATATGCATTGGTGTTTTTCCGGTTGTCAATCTGTTCGTCAGTAGAAAAATCTTCACGACGTTTCGCCAACATCTCAGCTGGCATTTTCAGGTGATGTTTCCTCGACGGCACCTCGGCTTGGACGCGGTTAGTATTTTAATAGGTGATCGCTTGGGAATACCGCATGTTGTTGCCTTTTTTTTAGTATTTATATTTCTAAATTCTAGGATCCAAGCTAAAATATAACAACGTGCACTTATGAAATCAGTTGAAATTAATGCTTTAATGATATTTTTATTCCAAATGAAATATAATGGTTCCTCTCACGTTGTCGTTACGACTGAAACCGTCCAGTAAAAGTATGAGCTAAAAAATAGGGATAGTAGCGGAAAACGAGGAAAACAATAGGGATAGTGAGGGAAAAACATTTTTAGTGAAAACAGTTATGAAAAAAATCACTTAAGTTATCCTATATCGGGCACTGTTAGTATTTAGATGGGTGACCGCTTGGGAATACCCCGTGCTGTTGCCTTTTATGTTCTTATAATTTTGGATTCATCTTTAATTTTCCGAAATCTGAGATTCAAGTTAAAATATAAATTTTATCGGTAGTATTCACCAACATCTGCCTTCTTTGAAAGCTGACCAAGTCATTATTATAGTTGATCTTATTATTCTTTAGTTTTTCCGATGCACTGTTGGAATTAATGTTTTTCATTATAAATGAAATATAATGGACATTCTCGAATTATCATTACGATTAAAACAGTGCAGTAAAGGGTATGAGTAAAAAGATAGAGGTCCTAGGAGAAAAATGATGAAAACGATAACGGTAATGGGGGATAATCACCCCCAGTAATAATAATTATAAGAAAAAACCTCAGAAACCTTCTTTCTTTTCTTTGAAAAATTTATTCTTTAATATTCTCCAGTAACGCTCATACCACGTAGAAAGAACAAGTTCTCGTCCGATCACTTAAGTTTACCCACGTCGGACGCGGTTAGAAACTTGGATGGGTGACCGCTTGGGAATACCGCGTGCTGTTGCCTTTTTTTAGTATTTTGTTTTGATCTTTAATTTTCTGAATTTTCGGATTCAAGCAAAATATAATTTTTGTTGATAATATCTACCAACATTTGTCTTGTTTAAAGGCTGACAAGGTCATTATTACGGTTGATCTCATTATTACTTAATTTTTCCGATGCACTTTAGGGAGTCAGTTGAAACCAATGTGTTAATTCCATTGAGAACACCCTATATAGTATTTTAGGAAAAAAAACGAAATAAGCTTTAAACAAGATTTATTTAACGTATCAAATTGAAAAAAACCTAAATTAATAAGATATTAAACATTTTTATTATGATTTAATTTTCCATGGAATGAACAGCCACATTTAAAACAGTTGCAGATGAATGAACCTAAACAAAATCGTTTTAAAGTAACTACAAATGTTGTGTGGATCTATTTAAAATTCAATTAAATATAGTAAAAACCAACTAATATTTATCAAACTCTTGTCCACTCATAATAGGATTCGAATGTCCCATTTTCTCACTTTTGTTTTTACGTCTTGTCAAACTATACATGTCATTATTTTCGTTATCACTATTTTTATCATTTTTTATTTCATATACAGGAGTAATCGATACACCTTTTTTGTTTTTATGGTGATAAAACATGGCTATGGCAAAAGCAACTATTCCGAAGCCGATCAGCATGTACATCAAGACGTCTGCTATAGTTATTAACAAGAAGACTAATTGCAATTTTTTTAGAATATCACCTTC
Organism: Diaprepes abbreviatus; assembly: GCA_034092305.1. Taxonomy (NCBI): domain Eukaryota; kingdom Metazoa; phylum Arthropoda; class Insecta; order Coleoptera; family Curculionidae; genus Diaprepes; species Diaprepes abbreviatus. The sequence continues at coordinate 3,700,196 of JASJET010000125.1, read as the reverse complement.
CAAGTCCACACTCTAAAATAAAATTAATATAAAATTATTTTAACATTTATCCAAAACTAAGAGCTTATCCAGATAAGGCGAAAGTTGCACGAAGGTCTTCGCGGATCAACGAAGTTGTAGGGATCAATAAGTTCCGTCTAAATGCCACGCGGGAATTATATATTATGGACGTAAATAAATTTTAATAATAGGGTGAAAAATTAAATCTAAAGTAAAAAGTGAAGAAAAATTGTAGGCGTACCAGAAGATACCCTTTCTTTTTGCTTAGGTACTTTCCACTGATTTAACTCCATATTGAATACTGACCTGAATTTCTCCAAATGCCTTTGCTTTTAACGCATAATGTGAACTGAACGTTCGCACGTATACTCGCGAGAACTTACGCGCGTGTTTCGTTTCATCTGGACAAACTCTAAGATGAGATTTTGAATATTTCTATCAGAATAGTCGGGATGTCAGCAGAATGCATCAAAGCGTTTTCGAAATATTTTAACATGCTAGTTATGATTTTTGACGGTGCATTTTCAAAAATTTGCTTATAATAATTTTTTGTAAACAATTTGAAAATATCCATGTTTCCTACTATATTTTTATTGGATAATTATTCAGAACAGTGGAAACACCAAATTTTCCTAATTATTCGATGATTTTTTACATATCTCCTATTTTCGATGATGTTCTTTTCGCCGATCTCGTTTGGTTTTTTCAAAGAAAAGATTCCACTTTCCCCAGTCACTTTTGTGTATTTTCCGACCTATCCCGTTACAATTTGCCATTTTTACTGAAACGCATATGAATGAATGAATGAATGAATTTTTCTTTAAGTTGCACACAATATTATACTAAAATATGACTGAAAACATGAAAAATCGAGCCGGGAAACGGGACGCGGCCAAAACTTAGGTTATGAGACAAATACCGCGAAATTCCACGCATTGTTGCAGAGTGTTTTCTCATAAAATTGCACAGGTTTTGCTTGAATTCTTCATTCTACATCAAAATTATTCCACAGAACCACCTATCCTTGGATAGTTCCGTCAAATAAATTGTAGCAAATTTTGGCTCCCAACGTGGGGCACGAACCCCTCACGATCCTAAGATTAAGAGTCTCATGCTTTGCCGACTGAGAGTGTAGCAAATTTACTTGTGGATAAATCCTTCCAAGAAGAGGTTATTCATTAACACAATAAAGACAAACGGCAAGGTAGTCAAACAAAATAATAAAAATTAATGAACAATGTGCAACTTTGGTCGAATATCCCAAAAACTGGATTAAAAATCTCGGACTCACATTGCTTCCACACTTCGGCGGTTTAAGATCAAAATGGACAAGGAAAACGAAAACTTTTTCCTCCCAGGCAAAATATTCATTTCCAAAAAAAAAAAACAGGAAAAGAAACAGGAAAGAAAAAATCACCCATGATGAAGTTGACCAGTCTGACAACAATTGTACGTAGTACAATATTCAAGTATGATTGAAACCGTCAAATTAACTTTCTTAACCAACAAAAAAAGTAAAATCAAGCTGTCGGCATATCTGCCGAAACCAATGTGAGCTCTAGATAAACAGAACACAATTAACATCATCGGATTTCATCCAAAGTTGGTACTAGGAGGCTTTGAAGGGTTTAGATTTAGATTAGATTAAGACTTAAAATAATATTTTTGAAATTCAATATAGTGGATGCAATATTGTGGGTTGAAAATTTTACCTTATTCGCATTTTTCTATTAGGTTGATAAGATACAATATGAGGGACAGAAAATTTTACATATTTCGATTGATATTGTGGAGTCCTTGAAGCGTATACAAACTCAATATGCAGTTTAAAATATATCGAGCTAAGAAATTTACAACTCAGGTTCTTTAAACATCGATATTGGAAGGTTTTGGGGCCTATGTTATCAATTTAAAATTTATTGGAAATTTAAGATAGTAGATTTACTATGACAGACTAAATATTTGTTTGACACAATTTTACTGGTATTTGGAAAACTCTAAGAACCAAAGAATTTTTATTGGTTCATTTTAGGGTGATATACAACTTTGGATAAAATGAGTACTTTTTTGCCACCTTGGAGTCATTGCGAGGTACACTAATTTCGATTAGTACTTAGTTCAAATAATTTATGGATATCATAATGAATTCTAAAACCAAAAATAAAAAAATAAAATTTTTATAAAAAAAATTGTACCGACTTCTAAAAGTGCGCTAAAAAGTGAAAAATAACTATACATTTTTATATAAAATTGAACTTTTTGAAGTTGGCGCCAAATTATTTCTAAATGAAATAAATAACTACTAATATATACAAATTATGGTAAGAAAGCAATTACAAATAAAGTATTTTTAATCTGTTTATGCGAATCACATTTTGTCAGGTATTAGTTTGGCGCCGACTTCAAAAAGTTCAAGTTCATATAAAAATATATAGTTTTTTTTTTCACTTTTTAGCGCACTTTTAGAAGTCGGTCCAATTTTGTTATAAAAATTTTATTACTTTTTCGATAAATTAGCGCATACTGGAAATACGAGGTGTGCCTAAAAAACGAAGATTTTCAATTAAAAAATAAGAGAGCCATCATAAATTTAACCCCGGAATCGTTCGTTTTGTTAAGAGTGAGGATACTAAGTGAAAATCGCAACATTATATCTGTGATAATAACTGTACAACCCCCTAAAAGTGTCGAAAATGGGACACCCCGTACTTCCAGGTTAGCAGAAAACTACATGAAATATTGCGATGTACTAAGGGTCATCTTGATCAAAGTTTTACCTTGGTTTTGTAACTCTGAAATGATATATTTTACATAATGTAATAGTAGATATTAATTTGGTAAATATATTTTTTTAAAAATGGGATTTAGGTACAACGGATTCACCTACTTACAGCTATGTAAGAAATTAAAGTATAATTTAAAAGTTACCTCTTCTACCCATAATAAGGGAAACAGAACGTTGGGTAGATGTGCAAATAATGGTACTTTTTTATTTGCATGAAGTTCAAAATTGAACTGAATTCTCTTTTTTCCTTGCAGCGGACATGCCGTCATCTGCAAATAGTAGTCATTATAAAACAATCTTTAAAAAAAAATCAAAATTTCAATAAAAAATAAAGAAATCTTTCTGTCGCATTTAAATAGTTTGTTATATATGTAATTCTCCTTTCAGGCAGAGAATATGAAAAATATATATACAAACAGTTTATTTCCTGCAAATATCGCTCTGGTCCTCTCTGCATACGCGTTTCGATCACCTCATGATCTCGTCAATGGAGCTGTATCGGACCGAGAGCAACATTAGCAGTAAATAACTGATATATTAACTATAAATTTCAAGGTATGTCGGCAGGATATTGCACCTGCCATCTACCAACTTCGATGTCAGATTGAAAAATATCGCTAGTCGAACGACATCTATGAATCATCGGAGTAACGTGAAATTTAAAAAAAAATCAGAATTTTAATAAGAAATAAAGAAATCTTTCTGCCGTATTTAAATAATTTATTATATATGTAATTCTCCAAACAGTTTATTTTCTGCAAATATCGCTCACGTTACACCGATGATTCATAGATGTCGTGCGACTGGCGATATTTTTCAGTCTGACATCGAAGTTGGTAGATGCCAGGTGCAATATCCTGCCGACATACCTTGAAATTTATGGTTAATATATCAGTTATTTCCTGCCAATGTTGCTCTCGGTCCGATACAGCTCCATTGACGAGATCATGAAGTGATCGAAACGCGTATGGAGAGAGGACCAGGGCGATATTTGCAGGAAATAAACTGTTTGTATATATATTTTTCATATTCTCTGCCTGAAAGGAGAATTACATATATAACACACTATTTAAATATGGTAGAAAGATTTCTTTATTTCCTACTGAAATTTTATTTTATTTTTTTAATTTCACGTTACTCCAATGATTCATAGATGTCGTTCGACTGGCGATATTTTTCAGTCTGACATCGAAGTTGGTAGATGGTAGGTGCAATATCCTGCCGACATACCTTGAAATTAATGGTTCAGATATCAGTTATTTCCTGCTAATGTCGCTCTTGGTCCGTTACAGCTCCACTGACGAGATCATGAGGTGATCGAAACGCGTATGGAGAGAGAACCAGAGCGATATTTACAGGAAATAAACTGTTTGTATATATATTATTTATATTCTCTACCTGAAAGGAGAATTACATATACAGGGTGATTCAAAAATCGATCACGAAACTTAAGAGGGTGATTCTACTTGACAAAATAAGGGTAGAGCTTCATATAATTTTTTTTCAAAATGTCATTCGTTTTCGAGTTACAAGCCGTCCAAGTTCAAGTTTTTATTTTTTGTTTTTTGAATTACTCGCTTACAGGAAAACCGATTTGACTAATATTTGAAAGATAGGCTAAGTCTTCTGCGCTTCATCATTTTAGTAACAATTCACATTGATTGTTTGCCGCTAGAGGGAACTTTACCTACATTGAAAATGGTTTTTTTGTCATAATTTTTTAGTGTTGACAGCTACAGTAGTTTTTGGCATAATTTCTGAAAGACTGATGCCAGGCCTTTAAAAAAGGTGCTCTTTATTTACATCGCTAAACCCAACGGTTTAGACGTAAATCACCCTTAAAAATTAAGTGGTAAATTTACTTTTCTCATTTCATTACCACCAGCTACCAGGTAAATAGCTATCAAAGTATACTAGAACTGTCAGTTTAACATCAAATAAATTCGCTTTTTAAACTATTTAATTTATAATCTTAAAATAACTAATAATGGCTAATCAGTAAATATTCATATTATGGATTATTGCGATATACATTTTTGTTATGGAAAAGCAAATGGTAATGCAGAGTTGGCAAGAAGATATTATATGGAGAGTTATCCGGAAAGAAATATCCCTCATGCTCAAATATTTTCCAGTGTGCACAGGAGGCTTGCGGAATGTGGTTCCTTTAAAAGTTATAATGGAAATAGGGGAAGACCTAGAACTGCTAGAAACGTGCAACAAGAAGAAAGAGTGCTTGAAATTATTGAAGATAATCCAGGTATTAGTACTAGAAAAATTGGGAATGAAGTGCGGCTCTGTCAGGCTAGTTCATGGAGGATACTAAGAGAAGAACAACTCTACCCGTTTCATTCAAAAAAGGTGCAGGCTCTTTATGACGATGATCGGCCGAGACGGTTGGAAATGTGCAATCAGATCCTAGCTAAGTATGAACACGATAATCGATTAATTGGCGTCATATTATTCACTGACGAAGCTGGTTTCACTCGTGATGGCATAACAAATCTATACAACATCCACACATATGCTTACGAGAACCCAAACAATGTGGTAGAAACGAAACATCAGCGTAGATTTTCACTAAATGTGTGGGCAGGGATAATAGGAGATTACCTTATTGGTCCTCATTTCTTTGATGGCCCATTAACTGGTGACGTATACTTAGATTTTATCCAAAATCGTCTCCCATTGTATCTGGAAGATGTGCCATTGGAAGTAAGGGCCAACATGTGGATCAACCAAGACGGAGCTCCGCCCCACTTTAGTATACGTGTCCGACAGTATTTGAATGCAACGTATCCTGAGCGATGGATAGGACGAAGTGGACCATTGGCATGGGCAGCGAGGTCACCAGACCTTAATCCTATGGATTTTTTCTTTTGGGGTCATTTGAAACAATTGGTGTACGATATTCCAGTAATCAACGTCGAGGATCTTCGCTTCAGGATAATCGAAAAGTGCCAAATTATTAAAGAAACACCAGAAATTTTTCATCGAGTTAGGCGACATTTTTTGAAGAGTGTTAGGAAATGTATTGAAGAAAATGGGGGACATTTTGAGAATCTTTTTTAGTTTGTTTAGTACTGTTTCATTAATTTTTATCAATTAAATGTATATCGCAATAATCCATAATATGAATATTTACTGATTAGCCATTATTAGTTATTTTAAGATTATAAATTAAATAGTTTAAAAAGCGAATTTATTTGATGTTAAACTGACAGTTCTAGTATACTTTGATAGCTATTTACCTGGTAGCTGGTGGTAATGAAATGAGAAAAGTAAATTTACCACTTAATTTTTAAGGGTGATTTACGTCTAAACCGTTGGGTTTAGCGATGTAAATATAGAGCACCTTTTTTAAAGGCCTGGCATCAGCCTTTCAGAAATTATGCCAAAAACTACTGTAGCTGTCAACACTAAAAAATTATGACAAAAAAACAATTTTCAATGTAGGTAAAGTGCCCTCTAGCGGCAAACAATCAATGTGAATTGTTACTAAAATGATGAAGCGCAGAAGACTTAGCCTATCTTTCAAATATTAGTCAAATCGGTTTTCCTGTAAGCGAGTAATTCAAAAAACAAAAAATAAAAACTTGAACTTGGACGGCTTGTAACTCGAAAACGAATGACATTTTGAAAAAAAATTATATGAAGCTCTACCCTTATTTTGTCAAGTAGAATCACCTCCTTAAGTTTCGTGATCGATTTTTGAATCACCCTGTATAACAAACTATAAAGCAATCTCTTATCTTTTCCTTAAATAAAACCTAGAACTGGAAGTAGTTTTTCAATTGCTGAAATCTGGTTTAAATAACTTTATCAATAACAACCTTAGTTTCCAGTACTTTTAAAAGTTAAAAGTTATCTGTTCAAAAGTTGAATATTGCTTGGAATAAAGACTTTTAGAAGTTAATTCAACATGTTCAGCTTGATATTGTTAAAGATGAAACTTTTTAAAATTTCAGAGGGAAAGTTTGAGTAAATGGCAAACATATTTAAATTTTCTACAAAAGGCAAATATAATTTTTATTTTTTCTTCTTGGAATAGGCATGATGACTGATTTTGGAAAAATACTCCACGATGTTTTTACGCACCTACTTTATACAAAGTAAATATTATTACCGCAAAAAATTATTGTTTTGAAGGAAAAATTGACCTTTTTAAAATACAATTTAAATAGAACGCTATACTTTTTACCTTACCAGAAAATGTACCTTTTAAATATCTATCGAATAGTATAAGGATGTTCTATAGCTAAGTCTTCGCGTTTTCACAGAAACGCCAAATATCGTTTTCTGCATCAATCTGTGTTTGTTGAATAGATGTTGAATGTTTCTAGTTACCTATAGCATTTAGAAATATCAAATAATCCATTTAATCTGCCACTTTTTTCTACAAAGCCTGTTGCTATAATAGCAGTATTATTTTTGTAACTGTGAAACTTGATTTATTGGATTGAATTATTTGAATATTGTTGTGTTATTGCTTTGTCAAAATGAAGATTTATTCAAAGGAAGAGCGTATTGATACGATTTTTATCCTTGGAGAATGTCACCAAAATTGTTTGTTGGCTTCTCGAGTCTATGCTCAAAAGTTTCCTGAAAGAAACCAACTTTAACCAGTCATTTTGGTGAGACTAATAGTCTCACTCAGTTTCCGAAAAGTGGAAGTGTCATTTATAAAAAACCTTTTATGAAAAAACCTATCACTGAGGATGAAGAAAATGTCTTTACTGTACTTGGTTCAGTGATCGAAAATCTCAATATTAGTCAGAATCATACATCAGAAATTATTAACATTAGCCAAGCAAGTGTTTCTAGTATTCTTAACACATACAAATTTCATCCTTATAATATCCAGCTTTGTCAAGAGCTTCAGGGAAATGATTTTGACAATCGAACTGAATTCTGCTTGTGGATGTTACATAAAGTGGCAGAAAATGAACACTTTTTTGATAATGTGTTGTTTAGTGATGAATGTACTTTTCATAACAATCATTTCGTGAATAGACACAACTTCCATTACTATTTTGATTCAAATCCGCATGAATACAGAGTTATGAGAAATCAGAATGGGCAGTCGGTTAATCTGTGGAGAGGAATACTGGGCCCATACTTAATTGAACCCTACTTTTTTGAAGAACCTTTTAATGGTTTGATGTTCGCGATTTTCTTTTACACTAACTTCCAGTATTATTCGAAGATGTCCTTTATAATATTAGAACAACTATGTGGCTTCAACTGGATGGAGCTCCGCCTCATTATCATCGCGAGGTTCGGCAACTTTCGAAACAGGTGGATTGGGAGAGACGGATTTCAAAATTGGCCCCCGAGATTTCCGGACTCCACCAAATTTATATGAGGAATTGTCTACAATGCGCCCCAGACACCACCAAAAGATATGAAAATACGCAGAAGAGACGCTTTTCAAACTGCAACCCCGCAAATGTTGTCCTGAGTTAGCAGTGGTTTCGAAAAAAGAATATATAAGTGTTTGGAAAAGGATGGTCGACATTTCGAACATCTACTATAAATATTTTGCTTCCGTTTTGTGCTATCGTCAATTTGTTATTACCATTACTGCTGTTATAGCCTGTTGGATGACTATAAATCATGTTCCGAATTTCTAAACATTTCTAAGGATATTCCTGATTATTATTCTTATAGTTGTAAATTACCTGTCCTTTCCAAATGCCATAGGCAACTGATACATTAGAACATCTATTCAAAAAAACACGAAATGGTGCAGAAAACGATTATTTGGCGTATTCTATGAAAACGCGAAGACTTAGCTATAGAACACCCTTACACCATTCGATAGGTATTTAAATCGTACATTTTCTTGTAAGTTCAAAAGTATAGCATTCTATTTAAATTAATCAGGTTATAGCTACTTAAAGTTCTGATTTGATTAGTTTTAATTTTTGGACACCCTGTATAATATAGCAAGTTTATTATAATTGAGACATAAAATATGATTTATTGTTACACCCTACTGTAAATTTCGAGTACACAACTGAAATACTTGTTGAGTATTTGAGACATGAAAATTATGTTTGATTTTGACAAAACTTAAATTATTTAAAAACCTTTAAGGTTTAGGTACGATAACCCTTATATATATATATATATATATATATATATATATATATATATATATATATATATATATATATATATATATATATATATATATATATATATATATATATATATATATATATATATATATATATATATATTATTCATTTTTGAATTACCGAAATAAGGTGTGGTACTCGAGTACTTTAAAAAAAACATGAAAAATTCATTATTTTGACACTTTAGACTTCACATAACCTCTGGATATGATTTGACCCCTTTGTTATTTATGTACTTAGGTAGGAAATTTTCTCCACTTTCCATTTCTGTAATAAGAAATGGGGATCCTGTTTGAAAATTCAACTTGCCGTTTAAATGATACTGAAGGTCGAGTCCAAGGTCAAATTGAAGGTCATTATTCGATTTCCCCGTGGAAAATAAAAAAGACTTTTTTTCCTATACTTTTTTTTTTATTTAGGCCTTCCCATTAGAATTATTTGCATGCGTCTTTTAAAATGGTTCACCCTGTATATGAATATAAGGTTTTTACTTACGGGTTCAAAAGCTACCCTTAAACCATGTTTCTCCAAGTCAGGTTCTAATCCTTCAATTTTACTCAAATAACTTTCGTCGGTTTTTAAAAAATGTGGCAGTGTTACGAGGATCGGTACACCCAGGCATTTACTTATATCATAAATACCCTTCTTAAGACATTTGTCTGGTGCTTCGCAATAACACTTGTCATCTTCATTGTTACTTTGATCTCCCAAGTCACCTTCATAAATCCTTACTTTAATTTTCTTCATGGTGGTATCACTTACATAATTAAGTCTTGAATTTCTGAAAAAGTTTATATTAATACAATTCAAAAATCATAAGATAGTAAAACTCACCTGCATAACTCTGCTGAAAAAGCCTTAAGTCCCTCTTCTGGCTCTAATAATGGTGGAAATATCCATCCATCAGTACCATTAAATCTGTTACATTGTGGAGTACTCCATAAGGTTATTTCCTTTTTGCCATCTAGTTCAATAAGTCTACCTAAATCCTTCGATTCAGATATTCCCCTTAAAACTTTTACTCTGCTTGTTTTAGTTGCATTTCTCTAAGATAATAAGAAAAACGATTCTGTTTAATAAATTGTATTTAAAAAATATAAGGGAAATGTTTCTAAATAGAAATTTTAATTATAAGATTTGTTGCAGCATCTAAATTCCAACTAATCAAATCATTTATTTCCTCAATTTAAAAGCATACATGACAATAATTGAAGAAAAGATCAAAATATAAAATTTAAACCACAAATAAAGAACCATATATATACACACATAACTACAAATAACATAAAAACTAACAAAATAATTAAAATTCCTGCATATTGTAACAGTTCAAGTACCAATACAGAAAGAATTTCACCAAGGTAACCCACTATTCCCCAGTTTATTTATTATGACCCTCGAAGATGTTTTCAAATGCATGAATTGGGAAAATAAACGACTTAAAATATGTCAGTAACATAGCTCCAGAAAAAGGATTGTACAAATCAATGATTCAATAGCTAAAGAAAATTCAAAATGTATTGAATTTCAAATTAATGTAGAATAGATATTAACCATGATAAACTCAGATGAGATAATAAACATTGAAATGGAAAAAAAACTTTCAAAACAAGTAGAAGAGTTTACATATTTAGGTCAAAGAATCACAGTCAAGAAATTGAAATTAAGAGATGAGATAAACTGGGATGGGCCGCATTTATTGAACTAAGTTACAGACTCAAAAACATATAGATTTCCGAATATCTTAAGACAAAAGCCTTTGAGAACCGTGTACTTTTTGAATTAACATATGGCGCCCAAATCTGGACTATGATGAAAAAAACATGGACCAAGCAGTAAAGACACAAAGACCCTTGGCAGGTCAAATACACGTAAAACGAAATTAAAAGAGATTTATCGATAAAGGAAGAAGCAGGAGTAACAGACATAAATGAAAAATGCACATATTTAAAATGGCAGTTTGCTGGTCAGAATACTCAACAATCAAATGTCAGGCAAAATATACGGATACGGAGTATATGTATATATATATATATATATATATATATATATATATATATATATGTATATGTGTATATATGTATATATATATATATATATATATATATATATATATATATATATATATATATATATATATATTGTTTATATGTTTGTTGGCTTAAAAAACACTCAGCGCCTCTCATGGGGATATCGTTGGTGCGACACCTTGCTTAAACTGCGGAAGTCGTGGTTAATTTTAAAATAAAGGGAGAGAAAAGTAAGAAATGTTATTATTCAAAAAATAATGTAGGTCTGGATTACCTTATCCGATTTTAATGTACTGGATCATATTAGGAGGTTCATTTTGGAGAAATAAATATAAATGAATAAAATATTTTTATACATTACTATTGTTTTTTTCTTATGTTTTAAAACTCTTAAATTTAACTTTTTGGTCTAACTGAAAACAAATGAAGGAAGGGGAGAGCGAAAAATATTGTTATCGAAGAAATACTGTAACTCCGGATTACTTTTTCCGATTTTAATGAATACTTGATCTTATTTTAAGGACAATTCTTATATAGTAAATGAGTTAATCAGGTTAATGAAATTTTATCAATCAACCACCAGATGGCGTTATTTATCCAAGTCACTAATTTTTCTAGCATTGATAATAATGGTATTAGATTTATGGAGTGAAAAGTAATTAAAGAATTGACTTATCAAGAAAAAATTAAATGCAAACGAAATAATACAATATTTTGGTGTAGTTAATGTACAAAATGGCGTCTACTGCCATCTCTGCAACAGCCGAAATTTTGACGGGTTGAAAATACAGCAGTTTCAACTTCATTGAATTATCCACTGGGAAACTTCACTCATGGTTAACTTCCGGCAAAAACTTAAACCACCCAGTATTTTTATAAATAACCAAAGCTTTTGTCCTAAGTTTTTGGTAACCACACATTGTGTTGTGTTATTTTCTAATATCTCCGGTTAAGAAAAAGATATGTTATCGCCATATTCTCCAGATTTTGAGGATTTTTGTCCTGTATTTTGCTATATAAAAAAAGGCATACTATGCTATTAAAAATTTTCAAGAGTAAAGAATTGGCTGTAATTAAAATTAATGAAGATTATAGATAGAAAAAGGAGTTCAATTAGTGAGCAACTCTTTGACAGCTCAGTAAGAGGAGGTCTGGTAAATTTACAGCTACAGCAACTCTACACCAGTTGAACTGTAAATTGCCATTGATTGTTTCGGTAATTTCTCCACAACATTCACTTAGTCAATAAATAACTTAAAAATTAAAATTAAAAAAAAGTGGATGTATGTACTAAAATCTATTGAGTTCACTTTAACTATAATTTAACAAATGCAAGCATCTATTAACTTTATTTTCAACAGAATTTAACATTAAAAGAAGATTGGAGTCCGTTGTGAAGATAGCAACAGAAAATTTAGAGTTCGAGTTCAAAAAGAACTACTAAGGTGACGTTTTATAGTGGGCAAACTAATATATTGACGGTCTTTGAACCTGTACAGCAAAATGTTACATCGACCTGTTATAAAAAAATAATCATAATACGACTGATTATCATATAACAAAATGGGTGTTTGCCCAATCGTGATCACGCTTTTTCGCAAGTCTATCCTATTTAAATTTATTTTCGGTACAATTAAACAAAATTCAGTACAACTAGCATTTTCAAATACACATTTTCGGTTTATAGCAAATCAAAAAGCAAATAATTGTTAATTATAGGGTTATTCTAGTAAAAACATGTTTATTAGGTAGGACGAAATGTGGCAAACGAAGAAGAAGACTCAAAATTCTAAGAAAGTGTTCGAATGAGATTGCTCGACATATCAAAAATATGTCAATTCTGCATGAAAAAAATGAATCATGCGAAATGAATAACAAAATGATCACTGTTCTTGACAATTGTAGAAACTATGAGAGTTTCGTCATAAAAATGGTAAGTTTAACCTCTTAAATGAAGCTAAGTTAGTTGTAAGAGTGAAATTAAAACGTGACAAACTTCAACGAGAACATTACAAGGAAATCCTTTTTTCTAATTAACGGACTTGAGTATAACTCCCAGCTATTTGGGCAGGCCACGTCTAAGATAAATATCTTTTTCCGAAAGCTATGGGATTAACTCTTTTTGGGATGTAGTCGGTATCCTCTCTTATATGGCTACTTGGCTGTATAGCTGTATTTAAATACTAACACACTGTTATAGAAAAAATATTTTACTTAATCGATCACCCCATATCTATTGGCTAGAGAATATAACTAAAATGCGAATAATGAACTTCATAAATTTTAGCTTTTTTTTAGTGAAATTTATATGATATGACAACATTTATACTTTTGTTTAAAGGTTGTAGACAATTTTGAAGATTGACTAAAATATGATTGTCGGATTTGCATTATCTTTATTTTGCTTTGTTTTTACGACGTTTCGATTAGATTATATCTCTAATCGTTATCAAGTATAAACTGAATGTTTTGTCTTAAGGCTACGAGCTTATATAGGGACTGCATCCATTGAAGAGCAGTTTCGCTTCACTGTACAACCCTCAATGATTTGATGTTACGAAGTAGTGGTTGCCAAAGATTAGGTATCTCAACACTGGATTTACTGAAGATTCCATTATTATTTTTAATGTAAGCTGCTTCTATAAATTTTCTTTTTTCATGTTGGTTTCCATATATATTGATTATCCCAGGCGTGTTCTGCAATACCTACTTCGTAACATCAAATCATTGACGTGTGTACAGTGAAGCGAAACTTTGCACTTCAATGGAGACAGTCCTTATATAAGCTCATAGACAAAACATTCAGTTTATACTTGATAACAATTATATATACAACCTAATCGAAACGTCGTAAAAACAAACAAAAATAAAGACAATGCATGTCTGACCACCACATTTTAGTCAACATTTATGCAAGCATGCAAAAATCGTTTTTTTTTTCTCCTAAATGTATGTAAATAAACTTATTAATGTACTTACCGATCCCAGTAAGGAAAATAAGTAAATTTTTTCATCACCTTCTTTAGATTTTATACCAGGAATCTTCGTTTTTAACTGTGAACAAATGGCATTAACAGCAAATTCTTTTCCTTTACAGTTGATTTCTAGTCCATCAAAAAGGATATCTTTAACTTTAGCAGTTAGAAAAATTGATTCCGGATTGAAAAAAAGGTCCTTTAAAGCTTGATTAACTATTGATATGAGTACTGGCGCATCATGCATAACTTGATTAACCATACCCTGTAGGAATACCGAGTCTGGGCTAAACCGCTTCCTTTTTACATAGTTCTATTTATGTATGTATTAAGTTAATGTCGAGCATCTTCGGCGACCAGCGTCAAAGAAGACAATAAAAGCGTCTAGGATACAACAAGCTAATTTCATCATATTTCTATAGTTCGCAAACAGAGCGACGAAGGCTCACAGTGAACATTTTCCTGTCGATTTTTTTTGCTTACTTAAAGAATTTTTTTTATCTAGGTGAACCGTTTTATGGCACGCTTTTTCGAACAAATATATTTTGGAGTAGGACAGAGGCGACACGAGAAAAATTATTAAATTGGCTTTTTTTATCCTAAAGGCTTTTATTATCTCCTTTGACGCTGGCCTTCTAAGCCATATCTGAGACCAGCCGTATTCAATTGACATTTAGTTTTAAATGTAATATTATTTAACTGTAAGTATATAATAGGGTATACCCGAGATCAGTTTTTTATTTATTCATTTATTAACAATAATTGAAATGAAGTTTGACAGGAAATTGAACTTTTATCTTCAGTAGATGCAAAGGGATTGTGAAAAACTAAAGTGAGTATATTTTAGTATTCGTGCTTTAATATCAACCAATTGAAGTTTGGGGGGAGTTATAAGAAGCCGGCTAGTTTGACATTGACAATTCTAATAATGATCAAGCAAGATGGTATATTACTTACCACCATTAAAGGATTTAAAATAGTTACGTAATCTTCATCTGTTAACGATCCAGACTTATTCTGATTAAATTGGAATATATCGTAAGGCGTGTAGGTTAGACTGTCTTCTGTGTCGTCGTCTACCACGTCAATTTTTTCCTTAAATTCGCTATGGAAAAAATAAAAACCTTAACGCCTCTTAAAGGATATTATTAATAAAAATGAATCTTTAATATATATATATATATATATATATATATATATATATATATATATATATATATATATATATATATATATATATAAGTTATTGTCCGTGTAATATAAAAAGAAATATAAAATAAAATCTTGGCTTAGCGGACGTGAAATGAGTCAATCTGCATTATTATCGTGTTAAAAAGTGCAGAGCACTCCAAAGTATGGAACGACTCCGAGTCCGACAGATGGCGACAGCGCTGTTTCGTCCTAATATGGGACTCGTCAGGCCACCACATTCTGTACAAACCATCACCTCGCATTAGCATCCTATAAAGCTGAATTTAAAATTAAAAATAGCAAACAGGACGACACCTCGATGGTTCACTTGATAACACAAGAACCACACAAATTAACAAAATTTGTAAAAACCTTCATGTGGTGGCGCGATGGTGAATTAAAACAGAAATCTATACAATCGAGTACACGAAACGCGCTGCCCAACGCATAAGGGTGGCATTATTCGGTACTAGGCAACCAGGCTTGCTGCTAATTTTGGCAACGAAAGCCACGTGTCACATTATTTTATTTTTCGTTTTATATTACACGGACAATAACTTATATATTTATTTATTTACTTATTTGGCTTTGAAACACACTAAACGGTGCTCTCATAGCGGGATCATTTGGTGCGACACGTGGCTTTCGTTGCCAAAATTAGCAGCAAGCCTCGTTGCCTAGTAAAGAATAATGCGACATCTGTTCTTTGGGCAGCGCGTTTCGTGTACTCGTTTGTATAGATTTCTGTTTTAATTCACCGTCGCGCCACCACATGACGGTTTTTACAAATTTTGTTAATTTGTGTGGTTCTTGCGTTATCAAGTGAACCATCGAGATGTCGCCTTTGTCGTCCTGTTTGCGGTTTTTAATTTTAAATTCAGCTTTATAGGATGCAAAGGTGAAGTGATGGTTTGTACCGAATGCGGTGGCCTGACGAGTTCCATATTAGGACGAAACAGCGCTGTCACCATCTGTCGGACCCGGAGTCTTTCCATATTTGGGGTGCTCCGCACTTTTTAACAGGAGACTAATGCAGATTGACAAATTTCACGTCCGCCAAGCCAGGATTTTATTTTATTTTTCTTTATATATATATATATATATATATATATATATATATATATATATATATATATATACATATATATATATATATATATATATATATATATATATATATATATATATATATATATATATATATATATATATATATATATCGGACAAAGACCGTTGATAAATATTACTCTCAGGTTAAAAAGCGTAGTTACGAATTTAAAATATTTTTTGAAAAACTCAATATGGCGTACTAAAATTTTAATATTTTTCGATTTTCTCCGAAACTGATATAGAGGGTTCTTGAGGGTATAAATTATGAATTTAAAAGTATTTTTTCAGGATTCAATATGGCGAATCCAATATAACGAACTAAAAATTTTACATTTTGGGCCTAAATCGTTTTTGAGGATGTAAATAGCGAATATAAAATTATTTTAAAACAATCTAATATGTCAAATGCAATATGACGGTCTAGAAATTTTAAATTTCCGGATTTTATCCACCGTTAGCACAAGGAGCTTTAAAGAGTTTTGATTTAGATTAGATTAAGACGTCAAATATTTTTAAAATTCAATATGGCAGATTCAATATGGTGGGTTGAAAATTTTATTTGTATTTTTCCAGATTTGGTATTCGGAGGTTTTCGGGGTTGTGTATTACGAATATAAAGTTAATTTTTTACAACTATTAGGTTGATAAGATACAATATGAGAGACTGTAAATTTTACCGATTTTGTTTAAAACTGATATTGTGAGGTTCTTGGGGCGTATATAAACTCAATATGCAGTACGAATAAAATACGTACGTATAAAATATATCGGGCTAACAAATTTATTTCTCAAATTCTTTAAATATTGATATTGGAAAGTTTTGAGGCTTATATTACCAATTTAAAATTAATTTGAAATTTAAGGTAGTGGATTGGGTATGGCAGCCTAAATATTTGTTTGACACAATTTCACTGGTATTTGGAAAACTCTAAGAATCAAAGAATTTTTAGTGGTTCATTTTATTGTGATTTACAATTTTGGATAAAATGGGTACTTTTTTGCCACCTTGGAGTCATTGTGAGGTACGCTAATCTCCATTAGTACTTAGTTCAATTAATTTATGAATATCGTAATGAATTTAAAACTAAAAATCGAAAAATAAAATTTTTATAAAAAAATTGAACCGACTTCTAAAAGTGCGTTAAAAAGGTTAAAAATAACTATAAATTTTTATATGAAATTGAAATTTTTGATGTCGGCGCCAAATTATTTTAAATGAAAAATACAACTACTTATACATACAACTTATGGTAAGAAAGCAATTACAAATAAATTATTTTTAATCTGTCTATGTGAATCACATTTTGTCAGGTATTAGATTGGCGTCGACTTCAAAAATTTCGATTTTGTATAAAAATTTATAGTTGTTTTTCACTTTTTAGCGCACTTTAAGAAGTCGGTTCAATTTTTTTATGAAAATTTTATTAATGTAACGAAAAGTTCGCATCTTCATTGCTACCGTAAATACTGTCGACTGGCTAACAGGCATACGATTTGGTTACTCGTATTTTGCATTGAAAATGTTACAGAGTTCTAATTTCACCTTCAAAAATCAACATAATTAAAATTTCTGTGTGTTTATCTTCAGTGAGGTGCTTTGTAGATGTAGTAACAATACAGAAATAATGAAATTTTAGTAACAATTTAATGACATTGAGTTGATATTAACTGATACGTTTCTTTATCACAACTCTGTATATTTATTTAAAAGGGAGAAATATATAATCCTTTTTCCATTATGTAAATATAAATGTTATACCCCGAGGCATTTTAATAAAGGTGATGTCGTGGTAAAATAATTCTCTCTGACAAAGCTTGTTTTCAAAAAAAGGCTTTGGGGTTTTAAAATAGCAATTACATTCATGAAATTGGTTTTAAAATTAAATGGAAAAGTAATATTTATTAGATATATTAATTGAATTAAAACAAAAATAATAAAACTATTCACACCTAGTAAAATGAAGAGATTAATGTTTGGACAGACATTATTGAAAATAGAATAATCTGATCATTTTTCCTTGATGAAAGCTTAACTAGAGAGAGATATTTATATTTTCTGCCAAATGATCTGGTTCTAGCTCTAGTAACTCTATTTCCAAATAATAATGTTCCAGATTTACCAAAATTAACTTCATAGTTTCAACAAGATGGCATCCTTGTATTAAGATATCTGTGTAAGAGAGCACCTACATGCAATTATTCTTAAAATTTTTTAAAATGTACCAAAGAGATTTTTAGATTGATTGAACTACTGCAGAACAGTTGCTATTTTATAAAATAGCTCTTTTTCACAGTTTGTTCTTTGCCTATTTTATTTTAAAGATCATATTTAATGAAAAATGTTTAGAATTTATTAGATATACAATATGTTTCATTAAACAAATTTGAGTTGATATAGGTAGTACTATTTTTATTCATCCTATATAATATTTTCTTTTCAAAATGAATTTATTTCGAATAAATAAAATTGACAGGTTCGACTAATTTTTTTTCACATAAGAAGTATTTTTTACAGAAGGCTGACCCATTTACAATCTAAAAATTTTTTCAATTATGCCTAGTGTTTCATGATAGTCTTGCTCTAAAAAAGATCTCCATATTTAACTAAAATGGACTTTGGCACATGGGGGTCTGTTAAAGAACAAGTTTATAAAATATTGCCTACAACAAAGGAAGAAATGAGAATCAGATTAAGAAATTGTTTGCAAGACATTGTAATGAACTTTAGAGAGTTATACATTTCATAGTATTAGTTTGTGTTTGTAGTTTGTAGGGTTTTAGGTTTATTTCCTACCAGCTCACAATTTATTTAATTAATTTCAATTTTGTTAATTTCCTTAAGAGACGCCTATGAATGAAATAATTCTATTTCCTTATTTTTAATATGGAACCCCTATCGCCAATTTTTTACACCATGTAGAATGAAAATCCTTCCAGAAAGATGCCGAACCTTCTGGGATCCGGAAAAAGGGTATTTAAAGGGTAAAGATTAGTCATCGTCGAAGTAAGTAGAATTGTTTGACAAGTGTCAGAATTGAAGTTGACAATAAAAAACTTTTGAAATAATAGAGTGTGTTCAAAGATCCGCCGTCCGAAACAAATTGGTGTCAGAAGTGGAATCAAAGTCAGAAGAGGTTAGTTTAGGTTAAAAAATTAGAAAAAAAGAAAAAAGTGTATTGTACTTGTGGAAACCAAAAAATAGACAGCGAAAATGGAAAAATAACTTCAAACTAAGTTACACCAGGTACTGATGATAATACAAGACATGAAAACAAGTCAAGAAGAGATGAAACAAGAATTAAAAGAAGATATGATGAAAAATCAAGACGATATGAAACAAGAAATTATAACATTGAAAACAGGCCAAGAAAATATAAAGACAGATTAAGATAATATGAAACAAGAAATGATGACATTGAAAACAAGCCAAGAAGATATAAAGAAGAGTCAAGAAAATGTAAAACAAGAACTAAAAATAAACCTGGAGGATATTAGAGAGGAATTTAAAAAAATCAACACAATATTATGCGCATTGAACAAGAAATGCAACAGAAGATTAGCAAAATTAGAGAAGACGTACATTGTGAAATACAGCAGGAGGTGGCAAGAATCCAGAAACAGATGCAACAATTAAATTTGCAAATCGTGTAGGTAGCCAGTACAGGTATAATAAAGGTAGATGGTGTTCCTGCAACTAGTGTGATGGAATCACCTGCCTTCGACGGCAAAGTACCTTGGCTTACCTATGTTCGTTAATTTGAAGCCGTCGCCACCGGCACATAATTGGAGTTTACCGGAGGTGAAGCTATGGACTTTCTACATAACATTCCCGAAGAAAAACAGAATAATTACGAGTTTATTGCTACTTTTCTTGAGATGCGCTATGGGGAAGCCCACCTCCAAGAAGTTTTTAAGTCCCAACTTCAAAAAAGAAGGCAAAAATACAACGAAAGTCTTCAAGAATATGAGGCGGATATAATGAGACTAATAAATTATGAACTCGTAGAAAATAAACCTAAAATCCTAAAACTACACATAAACAAATACTATGAAATATATAACGCTAATGGGTGTTTTTTATTGAGGTATAAATAAAACTTTAAGTTGGCAACACTTAATTAACTGGCGGCCATTTTGTCAGCTGTCAAGTGATTTATGTTTAGTTTGGTTTGGCATTTCAACGTGAATAGACTGACGCCTGAACAACGCTTCCAAATTGTACAAATTTGTTTTGAAAATCATGGTTCTGTTCGAAATACGTATCGCGCACTACGTCCATTTTACGGTCAACATAATAGTCCATCAGAGTAATTAATTCGATTAACTATGGAACGTTTTCGCACCACGTTTACTCTAAATGACAATACGCATCCACAGAGACGTCGTACAGTGCGTACAGAAGAAGTCATTGCTGCTGTAGAGCGTAGCGTAGAGGAAGACCCGAATCAGTCTATCCGCCATCATGCACAGGAATTGGATATGTGTCCATTCACTTTATGGAAGATTTTGCGGAAAGATCTTAGTTTGCGTGCTTACAAAATCCAACTCGTGCAAGAATTGAAGCCACACGATCACCTAGCAAGGCGTAGATTCGGTGAATGGGCCCAAAACAAAATTGCCGTTGATCCCGATTTTCACAAGCGAATTTTGTTTAGCGATGAAGCTCATTTTCGTTTGAATGGATACGTCAATAAACAAAACTGCCGTATTTGGATTGATGATAATCCTCAAGTGTATGTTGAGACACCGTTACATCCAGAAAAACTGACTGTTTGGTGTGCTTTATAGGCTGGTGGAATCATTGGTCCGTACTTCTTTAAAAATGATGCTGGTCAAAACGTTACAGTCAATGGTGACCGCTATAGAGCCATGATTACTGACTTTTTCGTTCATCAATTGAATAACCATGATGTGCAGGAGCTGTGGTTTCCACAAGACGGCGCAATATGTCACACAACTCGTGCCACAATTGATTTATTGAAGGAAACGTTTGGTAACCGCATAGATTCACGTTTCGGACCCGTGAATTGGCCTCCAAGATCGTGCGACTTAACGCCGCTAGACTATTTTCTGTGGGGATATGTGAAGTCGCTAGTCTACGCCGATAAGCCCGAAACGATTGATCACTTGGAGGACAACATTCGCCGCGTTATTGCCGATATACGGCCACAAATGTTGGAAAAAGTCATCGAAAATTGGACGCCAGAAGTCATATTTAAATTATAATGCCAGAAGGTTATCTTTCGAATAAAGTAAATTTCATGTCAATTAAAAAATTCATCTTTGTTTTATTCCATTTAAAAGTTCTATACCTCTATAAAAAACACCCTTCAACGAAAGTCTTCAAGAATATGAGGCGGATATAATGAGACTAATAAATTATGAACTCGTAGAAAATAAACCTAAAATCCTAAAACTACACACAAACAAATACTATGAAATATATAACGCTATAAAGTTTATTACAACATTATTTATAGATAGTTCTTGGGTTAATCCAAATTTGCAAAAACTATTTTTTTAACGTCAGGCTGTCATAAAATACCATGCATAATTGAAGATATTTTTAGATTGTAGAAATTTTTATATTGTACAACTTTTATTAAAACATGTTTGCAAAGTTTTGAAAAATATAGGGGATACTTTGTCACACTATTGCGCCATCCTGGAAGAAGGCGATTTTGGCGTTATTGGGTAATCTGAAAATAGCCCACACCAATACAGAGCCAAATGCTTTGTGAAAATCGACAAATATGATAACTACTAATACGACATTGTCAACTATGAGGTCATTTCCAGGTTGTTAATGGAATTATTGAAGGTTTAATAAGCATATAGTGTCAATAGAAGGATTAAACTGTTGATCATATCCTCAGAGAGTGCTCGCACTCAATAGACTGGAACGAAGACATTTCAGGGATACAATATTACGTACCGAAACATTTCGGGTAACGAGGCTTCTTGGATTTGCGAGAGGTATCAGCCCAAGCTTCGAAAATCAAGGACCACCATTCTTATTCACTCAAGTTGCGTAACATATCTTATAAAAATTTAAATTGCAAAACTCAATACTTACTCATACCAATATGGTCCTATTTCTTTAACAATTGGTTTAGATCCACTTTGAATTTCTTTAGGGTTTGTCACGTTAAAAAAATAAATTTTAAAATCTAGTGGAAATGGTAACTTTAAATAGATTTCTCGTATTTCACTTCTTTTTCTTAAAGTGGCTTGCTAAAAATATGACATCATTATTACATGGAATATTAAAAATATTATAGAAATAGATGATAAATTAACTTTAAATTGTTTCTGTGATCTATTTTTGCAGACATTGTAGTGCTTGTCTCTGTGAAGTCGACCAAACACTGCGTACTAATCGTTATTGAAACCAAATTAGCCTACTTTGCACTCACATAAAAATTCTTGTATCGCAAAAAAGACATGGAGTTTTGTTATTCTAAGAATTCGTTAAACATACTTAATCTTTAAATTTTAATTTTTTGTCTTTTCAAATTCATAATAGCCATATTTTTCTCAAACGTTGAAAATAAATTAAGAATAAACTAATTTAACTTCGAATATTGTTTTGTATTGATCCTGTATTCGGCCTTAAACAAGTTTAAGTTTAAACTCCCAATTTTGGAGATTTAATTAATTGAATGCATTTATGATAAAAAACCATAACCATTTTATTACCTTTTTTGATGCTTCTTGACAAGAATAAGCGAAAAAATGGAGTTGGAGGATGAAATTATACTTGGAGATTTTATCCGTATGCACTGTTACATGAAAATAGAACAAACAAGTGCTTTTGATTTTTTTCAATAAAAAAATATATGAGCTAGCTAATTTTAGGGAAATATCTGATAAACTTTAAACAAAATTTTTAAATATATATTGATGTACAATAAATAATTGAAAAAAGAATCGGTACAAATCAAGATACTCATATATTACTTATAGGTTTAACTAAGGCCGATGATAATATCCCTATAACTTTACTGTGGGAAACTATGACAAGCACACATAAAAACCATACTCTAACTAAAGCTAAACAATGTTTGTATATACATTTAATTTAAAAATCAAAATGGGCAGCATGCTATTAAAATTGTTTAAAATCACCAAAGGTTTAAGACAGGGATGATGCATCTCCCACACATTATTTGGAAGGAAGCTTTATCTAAATGAAAGCGGAAACTACCAATTTGCCAATGATCGAGCAGTACTAGCAGACGACTTAGATACATGTCAAGGAAAGTACTAGAAACGTATGAAGAATGGGGTCTGTCAATAAACTTTCAGAAAAATAAATACTTATGCATTTGATATGATCCTAATTAATTGTAATAAAGAGACAGAAAGATACGACGATTAAAAATATTTAGAAGTTATAATAAAATGGGAACAGACGATAACAAAATTCGTGCAAAGAATTATCCAAGCTAGAAGTGTGATGAATGCCTGAATGGAATACTGTAGAGCAAAAATATTAACAAAAAACGAAAATATAACATAGAGAACACGATGATAAAAGCTGTATAATTTATGTGACTGAGACTTGGAGACATAGAGAAAAATAAAAAAACGAGTAGAAGTTAAAGAAATGAATGCTTTGAGGAAGTCAGCAGAAATATTACAGACACATAGAGTAAGAAACGAGGAGATAATGCGACAGTGAAAATAAAATATACGATAACACAAGATATAGAAAGGAAACAATCAATCTGGAACGGTCACATATAACGAATGGCTGACTAACGACTGCACAAATAAACCGTGAAAGGTTGAAAAGAATACCGTAGGAGAAGAAGAAGAAAAAGAAAAAGAAGAAGAGAAAGACCCCGGACAAATTGGATGGTATGAACAAGGAAAGCTATGAGTACCGGTAACCTTCAAGATGGGCAGGGACAAGACAGGAAAAGATTTGGTATAGAAATCAATGTCTTCGAACGTTTAAAATATATATGGTTTTCCTGCCGAACAATACTTTTTCGCCCTAAATTTATAATTCTAATTAATCTTTGTACTTTTTAGCTCTATAATTTTATATACCATGGTCTTTCCCACTAACTCAATCCTTTTCTTTCTTCGACAGAGATGATCTTTCCTCCTTTAGATCTCAGCTTGATAATGACGTTTCTTAATTAACATAACAGGTCAGTTTAGACAATAGCAGATCCAGCCTCTCTCTTTGTGGGGAGGGGGCGGTGATATCACAAAAATACAGCATGATAAGTGAAAGCAAGTTGTGTCGATGGGAGGGAGACGCTAGTAGTTCTGAATTTGAAGATTTTTGGGAGGGCAATAGCAAACGATAGCGAGTTGTCGACGAGGGAAGGGGAGATGCCAGCAACATTCACATTCCTAGGTAAGAAGCAGGGTTGGAGGGGAGAGATGCCAACAACATTCATATTACTAATCTCAGATGTAGAGTCGGGTCTATTTTCCTGAATTTGGAGCTCTTGGGAGAGCAATACCCCCTCCTGGATCCGCTACTGAGTTCAGATTATTCTAGATTAGGTCAGGTAAATTTCAAATTAACTGAAACCGAGCTAAACCTAAACAAAATAGAACTAACCTGAACTAAACAGAAATTTTAGTTGGTTAGAATTAAACTTGGACAAATTTTAATTTTTTTTTTAAATAAGTTTATTTCACGATAATATTTTACATCTGCCAACGTCGTAACAAATATTTAACTTTTTAAGTAGTAAAGGTATCAATAAACCTTACCAAACGTATTTTTACGTTTTGGTTGATAATACGAGTTTTTCTTAATGTGATAACATTTGTGTAAAATAGTTGTAATATGTTATTATAACTGATGGTATCAATAACAAATACAAAAAAAAACAGAAAAAATTGTAGAAATTTAAAAAAATCATATTCCTAGATTTGACTTAATCGATATAATCACCTTATTAAAATATTTAATAATTGTTTCACTTTTGGGATGTTGGGCTGAATTTTCCGCAAGGTAAAACCTAAATAAAAAGGTAATCAAAAGGTACTTACGTCACGAATTCCAAATTTCAAAACAATGTCAAATAACCACAATTTTGTAACAACGATCACAAAAACCATAACTGCAGATGCATAAATAAGCTTCTCTGTTACACGCATCTTAAATTTATAATGTTTTTAAATCACAGATTTCCTCGATTTGGAACACAATACACTTTTAAATTTCTCAAAGTCAATTTAAGATTTAAGAAATGTTAAAAATAATGAAAAAAAAAAAAAGATTACTGAACTAAAAACGACATAATAATTTTTACTATGTGGGAGTTATTTTTAATCATAATGGGTTTTCGTGTTTTATCACTTTGTTTTACTAAAACGTAATTTGTATTACAGTTTGTACGTGAAATATTTTATAAATTAAATTCATCAAAAAAAAAATAAACAAGTTTAATGAGCTAAAATTACAAATTAATAATTATAATTAGCGAGGATTTTCTTAAGCTTATTGTTGTGTTGTAAATTAATTTCATGTTTTCAATTTATTTTTGAGATGCAAACTCAACGGAGCCGCGTCGTCTTGAAATTAGCGTGATTCTGTATTTTTAAAGCTAATTTTCTTTAGGCTTTATATTATATCGTACAAAGTACAACAACAAGAAATAATTATCGTAAAGGAAGTTTTATTTATGGTTTTTGTACTTAAGGAAAACGAGATTTGTAGTCCAAATTATTATCGTTATAATGTTTTATTATTATTTTGTCTACAATCTTATGACTGAAAACTAATTTAAAAAAGGAAAGTTTATCAAAATCCACTAATTTATGAAATCGCGCCAAAATGTAAACGTTACAAAAATGTTTTTTTTTGACGAATATATATTTCAAATTTTAAGATAATTTTCTAGCACGAATCTCTTGAAAAGTGTTTATGATTCACCCCAAGAAATTTTGTGAATTTGCTTTATATATATATATATATATATATATATATATATATATATATATATATATATATATATATATATATATATATGTTATGTCGGATATTCTCATGGGTGTGATGTGTAATCGAAGGTTTTCGGGCATTCCGTGTATGTCCCTCTCAGGACTGTAAGGCAGCTGACGTTTCGGTAAAATCTCATTCACCATTTTCAAAGCTCACTGTATGGCGTCTACGAGCGTAGCGAGTTCGCTCGTAGACATGAGATTTTACCGAAACGAAACAGCTGCCTTACAGTCCTGAGAGGGACTCAGCATATACACGGGATGCCCGAAAACCTTCGATTACATATATATATATATATATATATATATATATATATATATATATATATATATATATATATGTATATATATATATGGTATAATAATAATATATATATATATATATATATATATATATATATATATATATATATATATATATGTATGTATATGTATATGGTATAATCCGATTTAACCGGATCAAGAACTACGACCAAAATTAGAAGCAACCAAAAAAATGGACCAAGGGCTCATTTTAAAGCTTAGAGCATCTACTTTCAAATGCCGAGTGTGCCTTTGAAAAATCCAATATGGCAGCTCCAAAATGGCAGCCGAAAGACGGTAAAACATGGAGTGTTTAGCAGATAAAAAGCTTGTAAAAATAAAAATTTGCAACAGATCGGGTCGTTTTTGGCTCAAATTATAACGGATGAACGTCCCTAAAAAGCTGCTATGGTAAGTTGACAAAATCCAATATGGCGGATCTAATATAACGGTCAAAAATTCAATATGGTGGGCGAATTTTGAAAATTAACCGATTTGCACCAAATTTGGTATACTGAAGTTTTTGAGATCGCTAATGACGAATCCAAGGTCAGATTTGCAAAATTCAAGATGACGGATCCAATATGTCAGACGTATTTTTTGAAAATAAACTGATATTAGTTCTTTGGCTGCAAAAAATTGCATACTTAGCCATCATTTTTTCTAAATGAAATATCTGTCTTTACAAGGTCCTGGTAGCACCATTTTCAATATGTATGATAGCATAGCAGCCATGTTAAAGAAATTCAACTTTTGGATTCAATGTCTGCTGGTGAATGTTTTGGTTCTCTCAGCACCATTTTATTAGAAAATTAAATTCAATTTAACGAAAATATTAAAAGTTATATTACTGAACATCTCAAACAACTTCAATTAACGAACAAGGATTATTTTCCTGACAAACCTGTTATATCTTGATCGAACAGCTGGATACATAATATTTTTTAAGGCGATAAAACTTCGGATATTTCTTTAACTTTATTGGGAAAAGAAAAGCTCATTGACTTATCCTCTGAAAATTCCTTAAAAACTGTTTTTAAAGATCACTCTTTAATTGATTTTTAACTCAATGTAAGAATGAGTATCCTATTGTAGCGAAAAAAGCCATTTTTGTACAACATAGATCTGTGAGAAAGGGTTTATAATATACACTTACCTGAAAGATAAGTACAGAAACAGGTTAAATGCAGGACCCGATCTAATTGTAAGATTCAAACTTTTAAACATCGAACCAAATTTTGAATTTCTTTATTCCACCAAACAGGCAATTGTATTCATTTTGTATCAATTATTTCTTGCAGGTTAAGCTATCACTTTAATTTTAATAATGTTTGTCTGTAAATGTGTTCTTATCATGTTTTAGCTTTATGAAGTGTTATTCAATATGGAAAACAAAATTTTAGAAACCCAATTTTACTGTTTCATTTATTGTTCTTAATGACTACACAGGGGATTTGCCAATTTATTTAAGTTTTTAGAAGCGATTCTCCAGAAAAAAGGTTGGGAATGGCTGATCTACAGTATATATAGACATGAGACTATTCTCAAATTTTAAAATGAATGTTATGAATACGAAATTTTTTTACTGTGCAAAATATTGCTCTGGGTATTAAAAATAAATACGAGATAGTTAAAAGTGTGTTTTTTTTTTAATTCTAAGAATCACCTAGATTGTTTTAGTAAAAACATGCCTAACAAATGTTTAAATATTTACCACATAAAGCTCTACGCTCCAAGTTAAAAGAAATACACTGTATGCGATATGCTAACTTTGAACATAATTAAATTTTTCTTAGAATATAGGACTTTTATAAAGAGTGCGAAATGAAGTAGAGACATAAAAAACTTTCAAAAGCACTTCTTTTAAATGACACTGATATAACAACGGTGTACTTTGTCAATATCAACATTATTTCATTTAAATCAAGTTAATTTTCTAAACTAAATTATTTAAACTTGATTCTAATGGGTAATCCATTGCAAAACCATTACCCTCCATCATTAGGGTAAGTAGCGGGTACATCTTCAAGGTTAATGTCAAAGCTATAAATTAATAACGATGATAATGACAAATCTCATTAGAACTACAGTATTTATTAGTTTTTTAAATACTGTATTCTAGTATTTCGTGCAACTAACAGTTAAGAAATGTATTTTGCTTTTATTGTGGGTTATTATTTGAATAATTGCTGTCATTATAATTTCCGAGGTACACGTAGTGGTTTAGTTTTTATTGAACTATGATTAGCAAAAATCTGTATTTTCACTGTCAATTCAAAATTATTTGGTGGAAATATGTTTTGGAATAAACATATGGCAGATATATCTAACTAGCAATTATCCATCGCTGTTTCGTCCCCGAGAAAAGTGAGGAACGGTTTTGTAGAGGTTGCGCCTCAATAATTAATTTATTTAATAAACCTCGGCTGATCTGTAAAAATCCATTATGATTTGGCTGTTAAGAGACGGCAAGCTAAGTTTTGCTCTAAACCCTACAGAATGAAGCCCATAACAATAATTGAGACCTGCTCCCTCTCAAATAATACCGCTATATACATTTATTTATTTAATAAAAAGTGAAAAGAAAATTGAGAAAAACGCGTTTTTTTTCACATTTTCTTCCTTATAACTTTGAAAGTATTCAATTTAGAGAGAAGCCGAACAGAGAAAAAAGTTTCACAATAAAATTTTCTACAGGATATGACATTTTACCCTTTTGCTAAATAGTAATAATCAAATAAAAAAGATAAAAAATAGTTTTTTAAGCAATTTTTTCGACCATTTGTATATCTCTTGGGACCTTCATATTTGTGCAAATAAAACTCCATATATATAGTAAAGCAATGTGCTGAATTTCGTTAAAATCGGTTAGATAGTTTTTGCATAATAATTTTGCAATTCAATTTTTTTTTTCAAAAAATTCAAAAATTTTTCAAATTTATTTAAGTTACATATTTAATTTTTTTTTTCATATACTATAGATCTCAGGCTTTCAAAAGCTTTTTAAAAATTAAAATCGGGTAAATAGGGCTTGCTCAGGAATTGCTTAGTATTATGGTTAAATTTTTTGCCTAAAAACAAACTAAATATCTTCCCATTTTCCATCGAAAAATTTTTCTGAAAACATGATTTGTAAATATTCGGAGCGATGCTTCTTTTCAATAAAAAATAAATTTTGTCAATTGGTCACCGAGATACAAGCTGTCAAAGTTGACAGTGTGACTGCATTTGATTATAGACTCTTGCAAACGGAATATTTTGGGTAGCGTTGGCCGTTCCGTCTACAATCATACTACTGACCCATATTAATAACTACTCTAAAAACCTATAAATAAATATCACAGCGTAAGGGAAATTTTGAGAGTCTGGTTGTCCCCCTTGGTACTTGCAGAACTACAAGTTATGTAAGGCTTACCACTATCAAAATTCAGAATTTCAGGACTCAGGTAAGGCTGCTAACTAGCTGGTCAGATGACATGTCCTGACTTGAAGCTTTTACAGCGACGCACACGCACGTTTAATCGCGTGGAGGTTTTTAATTAAATTAAATGAAACAAGTTTCTCAAAACACTTAAATTTATTAACAAAACAAATAGAAAACGAAACTATTTACAATGAGAAACTTATAACTAATAAAGAATAACAAATATTTAAAGTAACTAACATAACTGCTCTTAATGGCCGTTGTACTAATTGAAATGTAAAATCAATTTAGAAGATAAAACGTATAAATAGTTTTTTAAAACATAAAACAAAAAAGGAATAAGCGCGCGAAAAAAAAACAGTTATTTATATTGCTTAAATAAACAGTATTAAAGTTACTAAATTCTCTAGTAAAATACCAAGAGATATTCCCTTAACTTCCCCAAAAGAAATAATTAAAAACCAAAACAGACAAACCTTCAATAACACCGTTTATATACGACAGGTAATTTTCTAAGAGGATCGTCTCAAAGTGGTACCGACCTTAATGAATTCCAGACCGTAACTGAAGTTTATTATTTCTTAAAAGGCCAAACTTGCATACCCTCGGTACCCCGCGGGTTCCCTGAGTTGTACACCTTCTAGAAGTGAATTTTATTCCCGGAAGTTCGAGTAGTTTGGCCCAGAAGGCGTTAACTATTGTATACAGGATACTTAATTTACCGAATTGGCCTCTGGTTTTAATCTTTTTTTTTAATATAAAAACAGTTAATCAAATTAATCTACGTCTTCCTATAACTAAAAGTATATGAACTCCTGTTAAAAAAACTATTCACTCTTCTTAGCTGTTTTGAAAGTAAATATCTATCTCGTTATTTCTTGTGATTAGAAAAAAACAGTAATTATACGAATTCTTTTTACATGTTGTCAAACAATATATCACATTATATTGAATTTATTTGATTATTCTTTTGTCTCCTAATAATGGAAAAATCGTTCAATATTTTAATACACTTTAACGGTATTTGCACATTCCACATGTTAAGACCACCCTCGGGACTTATCTCTTCGGTTTCAGTTACATACCCAGGGTAAGATTTCTTCGACAGATTTATTTACAAATTTAAAAGAAGGTACGATCTTTCTAGTTTATGTCGTCATAAATTGTCTAAGTTAATATATTTTAAGAAAGCATTTAAACGACTTAAAAGTAATAAATTTGAGATTAGGCTTAAGTAGGATAAGTGACTATTTAATTACTCATTTTCGCAAAATAAACTTCGCATTAAACAGTATAAAATCACTAGTGTTTGTTCCATTACAACGGGCGTTTACGGCGAATCCACAAACAATTTCAACTTCGTCTTTCCGTGTGCTTTTCTGACAAAAATATTCACTTGTTTACGTTATCGGCGACGAACGAAAATGGAAAAGAAAGTCGTCCACGCCCGTGAAAAATTATAAAAAGGATGAGTGGGAAGCTCTCGGTCTAAAATTGATCCTGCAGGTTCAAAATACGTAAGTGCAAAAAATTGCCATTATTTCGACTTATAATGGAGCAATTTTGATCATTTGCTTAAACTGATGTTACGTGAATAGAGGGATTCAAATATCACTATACCTAGTGTCCATTATGTTTTCTTTTTATTATAATTCAATTACGTCTTATATACACTGCACACAGTAACCTATAAGTATGTGTTTTTTTTTAAAGATCAAGTTTGCTGACTTATATTTCAATTCACTGAATACAAATAAATTTAATTGTAATCTCTGACATTGTTTTTTAATATCAGTCTATTTAAACTGTCTTTTTAGGTTTTTTGGTCATCTGATATCTCCTAAATAATACATAATAATATCAAAGATGACAAACAGGAGACTTCAATGGAACTCTTGGGATGTAAAATAATAAAAAATACATTTATTTAAACATATATTAACTTCTTTGTGATAGTACATTTTAAATTAAATAAATACAAAATATAATATACCTATTTGTAATGTCTATTTTGTATAAAATAAATATTTTAAGTCTACTCGTAGGTTAACATTTTTGTATTTTTAACTACTTTCTTCTACTTATTTTTTGCTTTAAGTGGATAACAGTTTTTTTGTATTCAATAATCTCTAATATACTTTGTATCTCAAATGACTTCAATCAAGTTTTTTTAGTAACTGGAAAAAATGTTCAAATTATTTTATGCGGTGTATTAGCTACCCATTTACATCCTAATCATCTAATCAGAATTTTACTTCTCTACTTCTAAATACTACTTTTTTAAAGAAAAGCTATTTATTAAGAAAAATCTTTTCTATTAACCTATAGTCTAGTTTTTGATATGCAAGTATTAACTTTGCAGAAAATAAGTGTTATATCAAGTTTAAATAACTTTAAGTAATTAAGATTACTACACCTACTTATACAGATTAGTTGACTAATTTCCTTTCTGAATGAATTTTAGAAAATGAAGAAAATATTTCTCTACAAGGTTGCAGAATTGTTTTATAAATTGCATAGTAAACATTTTTAATATATAAAAGTTTTTTCCACACTAACGTGGTTCATATGTCTTGCAATAGCTTTATACAAAATTCAATTTTGTCCAGATAATAATTTAACACAGTATCTGCAACTGCAATATGAAAATTTTTAACGTCTGGAAATCGCATAAGAGAACTTTATAAGAGGTGATAATGTGACTTGTACAGTGCCAGCAAGAACTTATTCACACATAGGCAAAATTTTTGTTAGAAAGATAATAAAACAATAATATTTTTCAGAGTTTTACATTATATGGATGTGGAGATATTATTGTTAATAGTTATCACCTCTAACTACTAAATTTGTAAAGCTAAAATTTAGAAAAAAAATAATAGGACTAGAGGTACACTTGAAATTTACAGGAAAATTATAATGACGATTCTATGGGTTTTATGGTTTTTGGTATATTTAAATTATTTTCGATTACCAGCAAACTTAATTGTACTATTAGTAATAATGCTCCTAGAAACTGAAGTGTACCTATTTTTCTATATTATAAGACATATTCTTAAATATCTTAAAATTATACGTTTTAATGCAAAATTTTCCAGCCACATTCACAAAGAAGCTTTAAGACTTATACTCGATCTAGCTGCTACAGAAGTTAAATCTTCTAGTCGGTCAGCTTGGTTTTTCTCATGATATTGTCATAATTTATATTCAAATTTCAACAAATAAACGCTGTATTAAGCACACAAAAGTCTTTCAAGTAGAGATTTATGCTGTTCTGTAATGTGCCCATCTCTGTGAGAGGAACACAAACAGAAATATGACAGTTAACATATGCACAGACAGTAGAGCTTCAATCCTGAGCTGTCGTGTAGTAGCTTCGCGATTGGTACGTGGGTGCAAGGAAGTACTAAATAACCTAACAAAGAATTGCTGCCCAATCCCATGTGGATCTGGGGTCACTCGAGCATACACAGAAACGAAGAAGCGGGCCGTTTGGCAAAGATAAGTTTCGCGGCTTGGCAATATGGCCCCCAACCCATTTTACCTGTTCCAATTACTATTGATAAGAGACAACTGAATCTGTTGCTGGAAGGCAAATTCATTCAATGCTGGAGGGAATCTCCTGAAATGAGATGTACAAAGGAACATATAGGTGGATTTAATGCGCGTCTTACTGAGGAGCTTCTTTTCTCAAAGAGGAAAGAATTGGGAATTATAGTAAGATTGCTGAAGGGGTATTGTCACCTGCGAGGTCATCTTCATAGAATTGGCGTAGCGGATGATTTGGTGTGCAGATGGCGCCTGGAGGGAGATGTTCTCAGAAAGTACCAAACACTCAACGGACTGAGGCAGAGACATTTTGGGGATACAATAATATTACCCGAAGCAGTTAGGCAAGGTCAGGTAACGAGACTCCTTGAATTCGCAAAGGCGATTGTCCTCCAATAACCTGCAGCCATGGTGGAATACATATACATATAATAGGCCTTACGAGGCCTAAGCATCAAGGATCAAATATCATTATTCATTCATTCATTTATGGGGATATTAGGAATAAAAATCTAGTGATAAAGCGTTGATATATATATATATATATATATATATATATATATATATATATATATATAAGAACAATAATTGTACCCCAAATATGAATAAAATTCTCTATTCTTGTTGGTTCAGCAGTAAGAGAAAATTTTTTATTCTTGTATTTTTAGGGTTTAAAACTTGCTTGGCTTATTGTTACTCTTCTCAATTTAAACCCTCTGCTGTCTATTTAGAACGGAAAATATTAGACCATGTTCGAGAATTAGGGGGTTAATTTTTAACAGCCAATTTCTCTAAAAGCCTTACATAGGGAAATTAAGTATAAAAATCTAGAGTTAAAGCCTGGAAATCGTAATATGAATAGTTATCTTCCTATTCCTTATTATTGCACTAGTCAGTTTAAACCACGTTAACGTTCGAGGAAGGTACCTGAAGTGTCCGGCTCTGATTTTAATGGGACTTTAATATGTTGTAGAGGGTACAAAAATAAAAGATACGTATTTTTTTTTATCTGCGGAGATTCATTATCAAAGGTTGAAAACCGTCTCTAAAGTTCACCCCTAAAAACAGTATTTTTGAAATATCTCAGGTTCTAAGTGAGATATCTTTTCAGAATAAAAGGGAAATTACTTGTTATTTAAAATGATATTAAACTATGGTATTTTCACCTCCAAGGAGATCATCTCTTATTTTTTTATTAGGGTAAACACTAATCACTGCAAAATTATGAATAAACTTTCATATTCGGTCTCTTCCCATTAACTTTTGGACGATCTTGCTGTTGCTCTATGTACGATTAGTAATGAAATACTATGTATATTTAACTATATTATTATTAAAATAATACGGGCCAACTAGAAGATCTAACCTCCATATTAACTAGACCCGTTTGAGTTTTTAAATATTTTTTTGGTGAACCTGGCTGTTGAACTTTTATCTTAATTTCTTCATAAAATTATATTATTTCTATTTATAACAAATTTAAAGACCTACATATAGCAACGTAAATATATTTTTTAATTATTCCTAGCTATTCTAGCTTTTAATGTTAAGGCACATTTTAACACAGATTAGAAATCTTTTGAATCCTAATATTTAAATTTTACTTAAAATAATATATTTTTTAACTCTTATTATTAGATTTAACAAGATAAAAATCATTTCTCTAATTTTAATTTTTGGTAGAAAATGAAAAAAACAATCTTAAGATTATTTTTAGATTCATGAGGTTTGTAATTTTTAAAACAGATGATTAATTTAAATTATTATAAATTTACTTGTAGTATTCTGAATTAAATATAACGTAAAAAGTAAAATTTTAGTAGATTTTTTTTTTCTGGTAAAACTAATATATTTGTAAAATATAAATAAATTAGTCTGTCACGTCATCTAAAAGTATAGACTACTGACTATAAGGTGCGTCTTTGAGAACGGGGGAAAATGACACTTTTTCAGTTTATCAAAAATAACTCAAAAACTATGCATTTTTGGTAAAACATATATTACGATTTTTTGTAGAAAATTTTTCTATCGAAACGTGTCTTTCGAAGGTCAAAAAAATTATCTTTTCTGCAAAATAAATATAAAGAACAAAGTGGAAAAAACAAAAATTCGCAATTGAGTTTTTGAAAAAATACTTTTTACCAAATTTGGCTTAGATATAGCTATTTCAAATTTTGCACTTTTTTACAATTTTTATCAGTTTTTAACATCATTTTTTTCGCATTTTTAATATAATATATATATATATATATATATATATATATATATATATATATATATATATATATATATATATATATATATATATGTGTGTGTGTGTGTGTGTGTGTGTGTGTGTGTGATGAAAGACAGCCTTAAAAGAGATTAAGAGATTATGGCAAACCTACTGTTTTAACCAGTATTCAAAATATTAAAGTGCATGATAAAAGTTATAAAAGTTATATACGTGAGACAAATATTACTGCTGCTAAGAAAAGGAAAGAAAATGAAAAGCAGCAGAATCGATCGTGGCTTTATTATATGATGCGAAACCGAATGATAAGCCTTTAGCTAAATGTCGTTCGGCATCATTTAAAATCAAGTCCAAGAATATAACATTAAAACTGTCACAATTACCTACAACATCTGATAATGCAAGGTTGCTTGAATTGCGAGCATATTTCCAAATGTAATAATGAAAAGGGCACAAATTAAATGCTATTGAATAGGGTTGTAAATCGACGAAAAATGGTTTGATGCCGATTCCCGCAACCCAGTTACCTGTACCACAGTCTTTGCACGTAAAAGTTTTCAAGTAAACTGCAGGAAATTATACATTAAATACTCCATTTTCTGTGAAGACTGAACAGGAGTCTACTGTGAAAATGCAGCTAATCAGGACATCTCTGAAGCGGATATTGAAAAAGATGTTGATGAAGAAATAGATACTTCTCTTGAAAATGCATGATAATCTGTATTACCTTGAACACACATCTTTTGTTTTCATTTTATGTTACATTGATTATTTAATGATAAAAATATTTTAGATTCAATACAAAACTCAACATTTCTGTTGTACATTTAAAAACCTGGTTTTATTATTATAAAATTAATATGTCATTAACTTTTATTGCATAAGAATACATTTTTTTAAATTAAAAATGCAAAGAAAATGATGTAAAAAAAAATCGGTAAAAACTTCAAAAAATGGCTATATTTTAGCCAAATTTTATCGAAAAAATGTGTTCAAAACTCGTTTTAATGGGTGAAACGTATCATCTCAGAAAAAAGTTATGAACAAAAGTCTAAAAAAAATTGCGAATTTTTTATTTATTTCCCCTTTTTTGCATTTATTTTGCAGAAAAAAAATTTTTTTGACATTGGAAGAATACGCTTCAAGAGGAAATTTAATTTTCTACAAAAAGTCGTTATATATGTATATACTGTAAATGTTCTGTTTTTAAATTATTTTTGAAAAACTTGAAAAGTATTATTTTCACTTCGTTCTAAAAAACGCAGTCCTGAATTTAGTAGCACTTAGTAATTTTATCATATTGGAGTGCCAGAGAAACGTATTCAATCATCAAAATGCTGTTACTAATTTGTTCCTTAGAAAAAGTTATAGTCAGTAGCTCAGTAATTTACAGTTGAGTCGTATTTGTTAAAGTTGAACTTTGTTTCATTATTTCTTTACTAAATAATAATTTATCACATATTTTTACTCAGTATTTATCTTCATAGCCTCCGTTAACTTTCCCACCCATTTCGTCTCCACTATAAACCGTACTTATGCCACTTTTATGTTCAGCTGGCTCGACATTTTGAACATTGTTTACCTTGAGAGAACCATCTTCTTTGAAATACAAATATCCCGCTATTACAAAACCTAAAAATAATTAAGAAGTATACAAGTTATTTACATCGTTATTCAAAGAAATAAACACAAAAAAAAACGAGATATTTTTTTACCTGCTAAAGAACCGATCAGAACTACATATTTCACAACACCCACTACCTTTTGAATGGTGAAGAAATCTTTTAGTGGCTTTGTGAAGGTATTATTTAGAGCAACTCCCTAAAACATATAAAATGGAAATTTTGTAGTAGCCATTTATTAACCTAAAAAATATTTATTATATTTTCTTATTTAAATCTTGATGTTTTCAGGAAAGTAGAAACAAGATCATATTACTATAGAAGCGAATATATCTGAACGGAGCATGATTAATGTTTCAGGACGGCTGGTTCACAAATAGTTAACTCCTAACCAAAGACTGCTTCAATAGCAAATTTCTCTCCATCACTTGCAGTTTTTAGATGCAGATGCGACTTTTATTAATATTAGAGACAAGAGATTTGACTTGGGTATATCACCAGAACTCAGAAGACCAATATTATATGGAATGTTGAAAATTATGGTTCTTGGGTTTAGACCGTGTCAAATTTGAGTTATTATCCGACCAAAATTTTAATGCAGATATGTAGATGATACGTTCATAGTTTGGCCGCATGACGCAGATAACCTTCATAATTTCCTGGATCATCTGAATCAACAACACCCTACTATAAAATTCATCATGGAAACTGAATCAAATAGTGCCATTTCCTTTCTTGATGCACTAGTACAAAGGAAAGAGAATGGCAAATTAGGACATTCTGTGTACAGAAAACCAACACATACAAATAGATATCTCAGTGCAACGTCACATCATTATCCTTCTCAAAAATAATACACCATAAACTCTTTGGAACATAGAGCACTTTCAGTATGTGACGAACAATCACTGAAATCACAAACAGAAAAACTGACTAATGCTCTGAGATGTTCTATTAATAAATATAAAAACACAACTCTTCAACGAAATGTCATAAATGTACCTCCTATGGACAATGTTGTCTTACCTTACATACACGGAACTACTGACAAGATTGCTAGATTGCTCCAAAAATCAAACATTTGGACAATTTCCAACACAAGTAAGAAAGTTGGACAATGTTTGAAGACTCCAAAGTGCGCAATTCCATTTCAAACAGAAGGCGTTTACAAGATACCTTGCTCTTGTGGTAAAGTGTATGTAGGTGAAACAGGACGGTCTATATTCACTGGGCTTAAGGAACATGAAAGATGTATAAAAAAGAAACAAATTGTATAATCTGCAGTAACTGAACACCAGCATTGCTCAGTTCACACTTTTAATGTAAAAGAAACTAAGGTGCTGGCATCAGTGTCTGGTTTCTTTAAACGTAAAATCGAAATTTGTAAATAATATTAATAGAGATGCAGGTTACAGTCCACATCACACGTGGAAATCGATTGTAACGCTGAATCACATTTCGCTGAGTGCCAGTCGAGTATAAATACCAGGCTGTTGCTCTTCGATATTCATTCAGTGTTCTAATCTTGTGGAGTAAAGATCCCTGAAGATGTCTCATGGAATCGTAGGCGAAACGTCGGATAATAATTCACATTCGACACGATCTAAACCCAAGAACCATGATTTCCAACTTTATTATATAAAATGGGTTCATAATAGTTGCCCGCACATAATTTTCAGCTAGAAAGCTTAAGACCACCGACTTTTGCTACCAAGTAGGAGTTATCCTTGGTAGATTCTTACCGAAGAGCACTAAAATAACAACAGTTATATACCGTAGTATATAAACTTTATTAAACAAAGTTATTTGTGGCTATTAATTAAAAGCGTCCTATTTTGCACCACAATGTCATCTTTCTGTACGACAGTGTGGGAGTTCACAAAATAAAAGTTAAACTCATCCTCTGCGAGTTAAAATTGTTTGAGCTGAATTACTCTCTTTATAGTCCAGATGTGAATCAGCTGACCTAAAGGCTAACAGGATTTTTTTAAGGCATAAATTTGTTGCTGGATAGGTGGCGCTTGAAATTAAAAGAAGTCATGTTAACAAATAATATACAAAAATCGTTTGTTTTATTGTAGAAAGAAAACATTTCATGTACCCATGATTTACCACACAGTATTTACTCTGAAACAATCTTAATAGTGTCGTATAGCACTTTTCCAGATGTTGAATTATGAAAGTTGTTTTTCTAGGTGCTCTTTTTGTTTATAGTACAAACTTTTAAAAGGAAACCTTCAACTGGAAAAATCCCGCATTTTGCTAATATTCATAAACACTTACCTCTTCAACCCAAAACATGGGGAGAACAGTGGGGGTAAAGTTGTGGAAAAGATCAACTTTTGGATTCGGCTCAAGTGGCATGTTAAACTGTAGTCTTTTTTTAGCCCAAACCGGGCTGCCAGTGGTCTGAAATTATTTAAAAATAATATTAACTTAAAATTTCGAAAGTTTTGCTTTTGTAAATTCATACCTCATTCGTAACGAATATATTTTTATTCATTTTAAAATGAATTTCAAAATGTGTTATTAAGTGAAATCTAGATAAGTGGAATCTCAAGGACCAGTAACTGTGTCTCATTTAAAGAAGTTTTTGATTTATCCAGTTTATCAGATATTCAGGTAAAAAAAAATAATTGTCCCATTTACAGAGAGCTTTACTAATAGAGGTTGGAGCACGACGTATTTAAGTAATAGAGGTGCATAATTAAATAAAAACAAAATTTTTATGTAAAAAATTATAAATGTTAGGTATCTAATTAAAAAATCAAAAATAGGTTTGCACATAGATAATAAACGATACAATACCGAAAGTTTAAAATTTCAAATTTATTAGTTTATTTAAAGAAATTCTGTCATTTTAGTTTGTCTTTATGTATAATTTCTCATCACGTATTCTTCAATAATATAAATTTTATCAAACATGCATTGGTTACCAATCGATGCAAATTCGAAACAGCTACGTAATATTTCTAATGCTCTTTCTGCTTCATGTTTAGTACTTTTTTGAACAAACTTTCAGCTTTCAGCTTGCCGTATTTACTAACGGTCGATCAAAAACGATATCCTGTGACCATATATCAGCTACGCTTAAGCATGTACCAGCATAATCTCAGCAAATTTTTGTGACATTACTTTAGTGTTGATAAAATGTGGATAGATTACTACACGTTGGAAATAAAAAAATACTCAAAAATCAGGATTGTGCCTAAGAAAAGTGATCTGAGTAAGGCAAGGAGAATTTCAGCAGCCGGTAAGATCATGGCTAGGGTAATATCTTCACAGAAGAAAATTACGCTTCACTATTAGGGAAATTTGTTGTACTGAAGGAAAAGCGGCCATATCTTGCCAAAAAAGTGTTCTTTTTGACAATTGCAATTAGAAAGGCAAAATTGCAAGAATTAAGTTAGGAATACCATTTGCAAAGGGTGCAGGCACTTTTTTCCGATGATTATGCACCACGTCTTAAATTTTGAAACTAGTTTTTAAATAAGATCAACCAGAATTTTTTGTTTTACTCATCCATCTTATTTACTGATGAAACTAGATTTACAAGGAATGGTATAATTAATATCCATAATAATCATCTATGGGCCGATGTAAATCGTCATGGATTAATACAATCCCAGCACGAGAATATGTATAAACGTTTAGGCAGGATTAATTGACGATTTTTTATCGTCCCAAATCGATTGCACGGCTTAACATATCTAGGTTTCCTTCTAAATGGATTGCAACCTTTACTAGAAGAAGTCTCACTTAAAACACGCCAGCGAATGTAGTTTGTGCATGACGGTGCTCCAGCTCCCTATAGACGAGAGGTGAGAGAATACCTTAATGAAACGTTCTGGAATAAACGGATAGGTCGTGGAGGGCCAAGAACATGACCTCCTCGTTCCCCTGACCTTAATCCTTTGGATTATTACTTATGGAGGCACTTAAGAAACATAGTTTATTCCGTTGAAATTCCTGACTTGAAGACTCTTCGTCAAAGAGTTGAAATGGGATGTGGGCAAATTCGAGAAATTTTTGCACGAGTACGAGAAATCATGAGGAAATGCATTGAAAAATGTATTACAGCTGAGGGACAAAATTTTCAGCATCTTTTGTTAGAATAATTTTTGTTATGTAGTGAATATTTTAAGTTTGTAATTTAAATAGTACATTTGTTAATTAATTAGTAGTATTTTATTTCAAACGTTTAAGAGTCTGTTATAAATGCCCAGGCGACAAGTTTTTAAAAATAAGTCAAAACATACTCGATTATGTTTGTGATATTTACATTTTGGTTCATATTTATATTTTTTTATGTATGTAATGGATAAAATGGTATCTGCAAAAGATTCAATTACTTAATTTTGTTTAAAACAAAAAAAAATCAAATTTGAGGGAAAGATTTAAAAAAATTTTACCAGAAGCATACCACATTTTTTTAAACCCTAGGAAAATATCTGTACGCACTCCACTGAGTAAATTACGAAGTCAATTTTTTACTGTATTAAATTAAGCTCTGGCTAAAATTTCGTTCCATTAACTTCTAGCGTCCGAAAATTATTATACTAAAACGATTCTTTTAAATTTTTGTAACACCCTGTAACTTCGTAATGCAAAACTACATGTGAAAAAAATCTATGTCACACCCTGCATAATTATTCAATAGAGTCTCAATTATAGAGGTAATCAATCCAATAAAATTTCATATAAAGACTTTAATTAGTTTCACTAATGAAGATTATTCTGTGCAAAAGTGTCGGAACCTCAGATTTAATCCTAGCTAGAGAGGTTTTCCACTTAACAAGGTCCTACTTAACAAGGTTGCACTACATATTGCATATTTACCGCTTCAAACAAAATTCTAATGCCGTGTTTTTCGACGTCAGGTTTAAGTCCTTTTACTCCTTTAAGGTAACTTTCGTGACAATCATAAAAATGCGGTTGTGATACGTATATTGGAACTTTAGCACATTTATATAAATCCATCATACCTAAAAAAAAGAAATGTATATGTAATAATAAAATAACTCTTTAAAATTTATTTTATTAGGAGTAAACTATTTACCTTTTTTTAAACATGTATCTGGTGTCGTGCAAAAACACTTTTCATCTGGATTTTGGGATTGATCCCCCAAAGTGGCGTAATATGAATTTACTGGTATTCCATCGTATTTAACTTTTTTCTCGTAAATAGCAACCAATGATCTAATAACAAAATGAGGCGAATAAGAAAAGAGCAGAAAATAACCAAATACCTTAAGTATTATATGGTACAATCGGTAAAATTAACCCAATGTATTTTGGACATTGTGTATTAATTAGTAACGAACTATTACAAAGAGTGCAAATATAAGACTAGTTATAACGGTTGGTTACTGATGCTAGTTATGGAAAAAAAAGCGAAAAAATCAC
Source organism: Diaprepes abbreviatus (assembly GCA_034092305.1). Lineage (NCBI taxonomy): Eukaryota > Metazoa > Arthropoda > Insecta > Coleoptera > Curculionidae > Diaprepes > Diaprepes abbreviatus. The sequence goes on along the minus strand of JASJET010000125.1, from coordinate 3,657,453 downwards.
TAAAATTAGTGTTTCTTGATTTATACAATAGTTATTGCAAAAATACCTTCGTCGTTGCTTTTATTCCTTTATAAGAAAGTCCTTATAATAACAAGAAAGTGATTATTTGGATAGTGTTAAAGGTTATTTTGAAGCTAAGATGCGGTAATTGGTTGTTATAGAGAACCTTTTTCATTAACTTATTGTCGAAAAACAATGCACTTTTGTGACCTAACTAAACCCGATCTAGTTAGCATGAAATTTAGATCTGCTAGTCAACCAGTTTTGCTAATATTACAGACGAGAACTTCTTATTTCTTTTCTTTATAAAATTAAATATAAGATCTTAATCTAAACTACACGATATGTGACGTGCTGGAAAATAAGTAGGCCTAGAATGAAATGTCACTTTGGTTACGTAGGAATCATGACCACGCGCTTTTTGGTGAAAACAAAATTCCATCACGTAGATCCCGGATCACGCGATTTTTGATTGCAAAACAAGTTGAATTGGAAAAATTCGGATTTTGTTAAGACGTCACCGAATACTGTATATAAATACGGTCAAACTGGCTATGGAAAGTTAGTTAAGAAAATGACCTGAGAACGACAGTTGAAAATATATAGTTGAAAATATAAAGTTGAAATGATGATTAAGTGAAATCTTGGAAAATGTTATTATTTTGAAAAATGTTCAATACCTACCCCTATTTCAAGGTCATAAAACACGATTCTGAATTCTGTTTTCATAATTTTCCTTCAATTTTCGGAAAACTCACCTTTCACTTTAGGTTCAATTTTTATCTCTAAATCATTAAAATTTTGTTTAGTCCCAAGTTTCACATTAATAGAAGCGTTTAAGTTTCATAAATTTGCCTTTGTGACAGGTTCTGTTTCTTGAGTTTTCCGGGAAAGTAAGGAAAAACCATGAAAAATCAGAATCGTGTTCTACGACCTCGAAATAGAGAGTAAATGTTAAAATTTTGTCAAAAAAAAAGTCGTTTTCTTAGATTTCAATTAATCAAAATATTTACCGGTATTTATTTAATCAAAGATTATTCATGATTAAAAATGGCCAAATTTGCCATTTTTCAAGTGTTTAACAGTTTTTAACTTAAAACTATCTATCAGACGGAAAAATTACAAGTGACACTTTTTGATTAGAATTGGCGGAGGAATTCGAAAAAATATTTTATTTAAAAACATAATTATTAAGCTTTTTTTTTGTTTAGAACAAATATCCTGATCATTTTTGGGGAATTTATTCTTGATATTTTTTATCAGAGCATCAATATATCTATAGAACTTTTTAGTGGAGCCATGTTTCTTCGTTAGTTACGAAAACACACTCCCGCAGTAAGTTAATAAAAAAATCTTTCCATAAACAAATTAACGTATCTCAGCAACTTTTCCTGTTATCCCAGAAGTTTATTATGTTTCCGGATCATTGAATGCAACCAATACTGTCTCAGCACTGCAGCTTTAGGAACCAGCGATTTTTGTAAGTTTCTTGGTTTACTACAGATCTACTGATAAAATCGTAACGAAGTTATAACTTAAGTAGAATCTGAAGAAATTTTTAATGTAATTTACGAGCTTACTGTATTATAAATCTTACTCAGAAGCATTCAGTTTTCTAAAATATATCACTATTTAAAATGTTGTACCTGCATAAATCGGGTGCAAAAGAAGCAAGTCCTTCATCATTAGACAACATCGGTGGGAATATAGTGCCGTCAGTACCCAATATAGCATCACATTTACTAGAGTTCCAAACATTCATTTTAGGCTCTCCATCATAAGTTACAATTCTGCCAACATCATGATAATCTCGAGTTCCTCGGTAAGCTTTAATGGTTTTACCTGGAGTGCCATTTTTCTAAAATTTAAAAGATAGATAATAAAAATTAAAAAAAAAGAGAATTAAAATAGATTAACTTACAGGACCAAGAAGGGAAAATGCTATATCATTTTCATCAAGATGGACGAGCGATGGTTCGGCCTTCAGGTTAGTACATATAGCTTTTCCGGCAAAGTCAGTTACACCACAATGTATAACTACGCCATCAAAGAGTAGTTCTCGTGCTTTAACCGTTATAAAAATGGAAGTTGGATTAGACCATATCGATTTGATTGCCTTGTTAACTAGTGTTAAAGCTCCTGGTTTTTGACGAGCTACTGTGTTGATCATGCCCTGTAAAACAGTATTTCATATTAACACAGTACGAGAAACACATTGCAGGGAACCTTTTCATTTCGCATAGCCAAGCACTATTAAAAGGTTTTCAACCTTTAAATAAGGACAGTGGTACCGGTAAAATTTAAGCGCCAAATTATTTACCAAATAAAATAAAAAATTGCAAATAATTGACATAAACTAGATACAGTAAAAGAGCAATCGCAAATAAAGTCAGTTATAGAATCATTATGCAAGCTTGTGTATGAATGTTTATTATTGGGTGAGTAATTTTCTAGGTATCTTTTTGCAAATCATATTTTTTGTGTATTAATTGGACGCCAACTTTAAAAATTCTAATCCCATATAAAAATTTATAGAGTTTTTCTTTTAGGTCTTTTAGTTTTTTTTACAGGCGATTCAATTAAAAAATCAGCTATTTTTATCATGGGATAAAGTATTTCTCCAAAGATAAGTGATCTTTGGAATTGTGGTGAGGACGGGAAATTTCGTAAATTCCTAAAGGTTTCTAAGGATTACTGCAAAAATAAAATTAAATCTTTACCAGTATCATAGGATGGGGAATTGTAACTTCGGTATCTGGATTGACACAACCTTTGCCAGAGACTTTAAAGAACGTATCCACAGGATTATATGACATCGTATCATCGGCGTCATTGTCTTCAACGTTTACTTTTGATTTCCATTCCCTAAAAAAACATATTTGATTATTTATTATCTTAGTACGTCCTAGTAATTAATCAAAACAACTTAAAATAGTAAAAATAAAATATCTGTAACAATTCCAGTAATTATTTTTGAGTAAATATTTTATGCAAGTTAAACAATTTGAGACTTTAAATAATATATGTCTCTATATTGAGAAATATTAAGAAATCGAAGCCGTGCCGTTTGATAAATACATTGACTGAATTAATGAATCAGAAGCTATTGTACTAGATCTTCGATCCCTAGGCATTGTTAGGCCTCAGGTGACAATATTAAATCTTCAAAATGTGTCTGGATCAGTCTGTTGAGTTATGAACACTCTCTGCGGGTAAGGTAAATAGTTTCATTTTCCTTCAGGCAACATCTACACATCGAATCATTCATGATTCTAATCTTATAAGGATGGCTCTCAGGTGAAAATATCATCTTATTAGTCCCACTGCGATTCACAATTATTTCCTTTCCAGGGAATAGAGCTCTCCGAAAAGTAGCGCGTTAGAATTAGTTATATATTCCTCGTTCCAGTGGCCTTCCTCTAGGATTCAATAAAGTTGTTCTTTAGTTATAGTTTCAGTTTCTTCTTAGCAACCGTATTTTGAACAGATAGAATTCGTTGGGGTCCAAACAGCTCAATCGCGGACTCCGGCAAGACGATCTATTTTCTCGTTAGTCTGTATATCCAAACAGCCTGAAACTCACACTAGTCTGATTGTATATTCGTTTTTTGTATAATTTTCCAATATATCCCTATGCTCAGACACCAGAATAGCATGAATTTATGCTTAAAAGTTTCACACATAATGTCCGAGAGCGTTGAACTCTCTAACTACCGTGCTCCTAACGCACATTTCAGCTCCCGCTCTTTCATCCTCTAACGATTCATTTATTAATCAAGAGGTTTTATTTCTCGGAAGAGTTTGCTTTATATACTATAACAGAAAATCCGTTACTACTACTAAATGTCCGTTTCAATGCGAGCAATGTATTTCCAATGATTTAAAAATAAAACAACATGTAAATTGGATATGAATATTATACTAAATATATTTGTTTCGTACTTACTGGTAACAAAATGGTCCCATTTCTTTTAATTTTGGCATACCACCGCTCTGTACCTCTTCTGGATTTAACACACTAAAGATGTAGATATTAAAATCAAGTCCAAAGGGAACTTTTACGAACATTCCTCTGATTTCGTTACCTGGCCCCAGGTTTACCATCTGAAAATAATAAAATTTCCCTTAATAGTATGCCCAGTTTCTACAGATTAAAGTAAATCGACGTTATAGCATTTCAAATATTTTAAATTGTTACCTTTCTCCATGCTGTTATCAAGGTATATATTTAAAAATTATTTTATCAAGACTTGTAGGTGAAAAATAACATTAATAATAATAATAATAATTCTCCACACTACATCATGCAATATGCGAGGAAGACGATTCAACGCCGCTACATTTGAGGGAACAAAATATTACTTCTCACCACCAAACAGACCAAGAGAAGTTACAAACCTTCATTCAAATTCAAATGAGGTCAATCAGGACAATGTCGAAAATTCAGCGTCGAACTACTGGTTGATTTCAGGAATCGGAGAGCTTCTTGTTAGCTATCCAAGACTAGGTTATTCCAACGAAGAACTATCGGAAGTTCATCATTAGAGATCCTTCAATAGAAAATGACTAATGCAGATATGGCTGTCGAACATCAGAGACAATCCAGCACATAACTGGAGGATGCCAAGCGTTTGCCGCAATCGAGTATAAGGAAAGACACAACTCAGCCGCTAAGATTCTCCACCAAGAGTTAGAAGAAAAGTTAAACCTATTACAGGTAGGAAAAGTGGCTTATTACCAATACAATCTGGATCCTATTCTTGAGAACAACCAGTTCAAGTTATATTGGAACCGAACGGTTCTGACGGATCAGACAGTTGCTCTTAATAGACCAGACATTATATTAATAGATAAAATACAACGAGAAGATCGCCAAATACAGAGATCTGGAGGTGCAAATCCGAAGACAATGGGAAATGAACAGCGTCCAAACGATTCCCATAATACTGTCAACAACTGGAGTGATACCAAAGAACCTCCTGCAGAACATCAAGGGACTGGGCCTTAGTGAGCATCTGTATAAGCCGATTCAGGAAGCAATTCTCCTAGCAACCACGCGAACCGTCCGAAAGTTCGTAGGAAATACAACAGACAAGTCACCTATAACATGGAGAGGGTTCCCACAGAACTTCATACTTTTGGTGTCTTTGTATACCTGGTATGAGTGAATAATCCCTGGAGGGAGTGCGAAGCCGTTTGACTTGTAAATCTTACATCCAGCACATAAGACACAGCCGCTAAGGTACTCCACCAAGAGTTAGCAGAAAAGTTAAACCAATTACAGGTAGGAAAAGTGCCTTATTACAAATACAATCCGGAGCCTATTCTTGAGAACAACCAGATCAAGTTATATTGGGACCGAACGGTTCTGACGGATCAGACAGTTGCTCATAGTAGACCAAACATTATACTAATAGATAAAATTTCTAGGCGAACTACACTAGTTGACATTGCTTTACCTAATTACAACAACCTAAGGCCAAAATACAACGAGAAGATCGCCAAATACAGAGATCTGGGGGTGCAAATCCGAAGACAAAGGGCAATGAACAGAATCCAAATGATTCCCATTATTTTATAACTGGAGTGATACCAAGCAACCTCCTGCAGAACATCAAGCGACTGGGCCTGAGTGAACATCTGTATAAACTGATTCAGAAGGCAGTTCTTCTTGTAACTTCGCGAACCGTGCGAAAGTTCAAGGGAAATGCAGCAGATCACGTCATCTAGGACTCGATAACATGGAAAGTGGTCCCACAGCTTCATACTTTTGGTATCTTTGTATACCTGGTATGAGTCAATATTCCCTGGAGATAGTGCGAAGCCGTTTGGCTTGAAATCATAATAATAATAATAAGCTTGGTGAGCTCTAGGATGACCGGAGGTGTTGAGGAGGGAAATCCCTATCGCCTAAGAAGCTACAGTTCAACAAAAAAATCAACAGCAACTGCAACGGCATGAAATGGACTGTGTTTATGAATGAGTCAATAAGGCGCATTCTTTTCATAGTAACTCATCTAGAACGAGAGAACTTCGGCTATAGGCGACAACAACATGCCGAATTCTGCAGGGAGTAGATACATATACAGTATTACAACAAAAAATAGCAGACCAATATAGGGTTTTTCTCAGAAACAAATTAATTCTAGAAACGTGACATAACATCATAAAAATGGAAATCGAGTAAGAAATCAGAGGTACTGAGGATAACAATGAACAAATCGCTGAATCTGACCTACATCAAGAATCCTAATTTGAAGAATTATCAAACAACAACATTCGAGAAGACAAAGCTCAACTTTACAGGAATAATAATAATAAATGATCTTTATTATAATGGGTTGATCCAATATATTATTAATATTTAAAACATTTCGGTTAGACAGTTTTACATTATTTATTCAGTGCAGAGCCAATTTAATAAAAAATAAAATTAACCTACACAAAAAATATAAAAAAATATACATTTATCACAAACAACATAAATAATAAAACACTTAACCCAAGTCCGTTGAGGTTAATTAATGGTTGCTGAGCGAGAAAAAAGAGAAATAAAAATATAAAAACTTAGAAATACAGAAAAATCGAAAAATCGATAATGAAAAAATAGGGATTTTAAAAAGTTTATTTTGTGGCCCACATTTCGTCAAAGAAATTTATCGAAATTAACAATTTTTAATAATAATATGTTTTTTAGCGGTAAAATTAGATATTTAAAATATTTTTAGGATGATTTTTTATTCTGTACGCTGAAATTTGCGAAAAACTTTTATAGGGTGCTACACCGCGAGAGAAGGAGAATTAAAATGAACAGGAATTCTTATTAAATGCTTCGGTACAGGTGGTTATTTTTTTTTTTGGTGTTGATCGCTCCTTCTTTTAAGGCAGTGCCTAGGCTAGCATGCCGGAAATTAGGGGGGGTTATCTAAATTCAAAGCGCCACCTGTTTTAGGCTCGTCGGTAAGAAGAAGCGATGATGTTATCGAAAACAGGAAACAACTAGATCCCAAAATAAACAAACCGATTCCAAAAACAATTAATATCTATATTTAACAATAAAAAAAGAGGATTCTGTTTTACAAACTATGTGAATTTTAATTGAATCGAAATAAATATGCGACTATTTGCTACCTAGATTAGAACAGAAAAAAACAAAGAAACAATGAACAACACTACTGCAAGTATGACGTCATCTGCGCCATACGCCAAGTCGGTTTAGATGTAGGTCAGGCCTTAATTTTCACTATCGGCTGAACTGAATAACCTTACTATTTATGTAATGTTGTATTTTGAACTAATAAATTATCTAGTAGGCCGATTAAGTCTAAAATTATGTTTACTTAAGCCTTATTAAAAGTGTTGGACTATTAATATGAGAAGTGATGTTTTAAATTACCTAGTGTATACGTATATTTTCGGTTTACAAGGTATTTTAAATGAAATTAAAAATAAAGTGTCCTATAATTGCTCGCATAAAGTCTTATTAGTTCCCAATCACAGGGGGAAAAGGAAAGTATACATTAAAACCGGTAATTTCACTGTTTATTACGAAGTTATACCTGAAAGGCAGTTTTGTCCTTAAATCCAAATACTTTCGGCAAGCTGGATAGCCGATGGCCTCTATGGAGCAGTGGTGTGTAATATGCCGGCTCTGGCATGCAAATCTAATTTTAGGCAGGAAGGCTAAGTCCCAGTACATTAAAAACTGTTTGTGGCATACACCTGATTGTCTTAAAAGGTGCACCAAGTAGTCACAACGATGATGTGTTAGCTTTTTAGGTGAGATCACCTTCATTAGGATTTACTTGACGCACACAATAATAACTTTAATTTTCCTCGATATCTGGCAAATGACGCCTTAATACTCTAAACTATGGTTTTTGCTACACACATGAATAAAATTAGTATTGTATTTTTCGGAAATCAGCAAAAAATCTCGGCTTTCTGGGTTTTTGCCAGTTTTCACAACCAAGGCTTGGCCCAAACTCTCTCTCTCTCTCTACTGACGCTTTTTTTAAAATCTCAAGAGCGCCAAGAAAAAAACAAAATATTAACTAACTACACCCTTGATGAAAGTGGCAAAAGTGGAGTATTTGATACATTTCTAGGCACACTTGATCTTTTTTTTTTCTTTTTACAAAACCGGTTTTTGATATGACAGTGACAAAAATTTTTAGCTTTTATTTTATATGTATTAAAGAGACTACTTGATGAAAATAAGAGTCGAATTTATGGTGAGTATTGGCTTGATTGTTGGTATTTTAGTAAAATTATTTATAGTTTTGTTCATGAAATAACAAAGCTGTAACAAGGGGATACAAATGCAATACAATTCGTATCGTCAAATTGGCACTAATCAAAGGATAATTAAACCAGCAATACTGCCTTTGGGTCTTAACGATCCTAAATTAAATATGGAAATTAAAAGAACAGAATTAACCGATGCAGTAGAATGAGTAACCATACTAAAATGAAACTCGGCCGTTTTATACAAGTTTTCAATACAAATAGTGTATCAACTGTTTAGTTAGTGCTTTTAGTATTTTAAGTTGATCTTATGCCTTTTCGTAATTTACTAAGGGTTTGATAGATTCAATGAATTTATTTATTAGATTTTTGATTATTTAAAAATGCTCATTTGTTTAAAACTCGTTTGTTCTCGTGGTTGGTACAGTTCAAATTTGGAATTTAGTCTGTTTGTTAGGATTTTAGTTAAGTTGACTTATTGGTATGTAACTTTCGAGTAGTTTCCTGTAGACAGTTATGAAAGAAAGTTTTGTGTACGTGTAATAAACTATTTGCTTTCATTTTTATGGTTTCAATTTCATCCTGTTTTGGCGATATATTATTTTCATTTCTATGAGTGTTCTTTTAGCTCTTAAACTATAGAATATAATTCTCGGAACTTTGATGTAATATTTTTGGTATATTTGATTTCTATTAGCATTCTTTCTTTATCTATTGTTACTTGCTTTTGTATCATTTTATTTGTTAGTTCTCTCCTTTCTTTTATATATTTTTTAGATACTTAAGTTATCCTATTTGTTTTTCATTTTAGGGCAACGATGAATTGAATTTTTTGAAATAATAGAAATCATCACAAAATATTAAACATCTAATTGCTTTTTAATGACAATATTTTATGAGTACCACACAAATTATTTATAAATTTCGTTAAAAACAAGTACTGATTATATGCGTTACTGATTTTTGGGGGTACACCCACTGTTTTGTTGATAATCACAGTAATTGTAAGAATTTGCATTAAGAGACTTATATAATAACACGGCAATTTCAAGCCATTATTTTTTAATTGCAGGATGTTTTTGAAATCTATCTAAAACACGCAAAATACTATAGTAAAAGTATTTTGCATTAAATTCCGTACTTTGTTATAATGACTTTGTCTTCTGATATTTGAAAATCATGTTTTAAAATGAAATAACAGCGTTACAGTTCTTTCATTCTAAATTTTTTGCCAAGTCAATTTAATTATGGCAACATAATTATATTAACACCTAAAATATTAAGTTGTAAAATCATTTTTTGGAAGAAAACTAATGCTTAGAATTTTTTGGTGAAAAATTTCTCTAAATTAGTATTAATGTACTAACATTATTCTGTATCAAAATCCTAATTCTGAAATGAAAATATTCTGTATAATTTTGATTTTAGTTACTCTTAAACTAGATTTGAAATCAAGGCGTCACGCACCAGTTTAAAGGAAATGAGACAATAGCGTCATACACCTCGAAGTTATTGAAATTTCACTGTCAAGGAAATTTTGAAAAATGTGGCAACACAGCAAAAATAGGATATGCAGAGCTTTTTGTCTTAACTTTAAATAGAGAAAATTAATTTTTAAGTAAGGCTAAGATAAAATATGAGGTTTTCGTTGGATCTTCAATAAGGGAAGTTATATAGCAATTAATTTTGGAACAACCCTAAATAATAATGAAAGAAATATGTGACACGAGAAATAAACAATCCGCAAATTACAATTACAAGAACTACTGGCATCCTGAAAAGCGATGGGTTGTAATATATCATTGAAACTATATTTTCTATATGCCCATTAGGGCATTTCCCCTGAAAATATTGTTCAGTGAGACTTCAATACGGAGAAAAATTTCACCAATAAATTGCTCAAATTGAAAAACATTATGCTAGACTCTTATATAAAGACCATTACTGGCGACTGCAAGAGGAGAAATAGAGGAAGGCAAATGTAGTAATTATTTATTTGAGAAAATATATTGAACTCTTTTAATTTTTTAAATTCGATATTTCTCTTTCTCCTTAGATATTGGTGGGGGAGCCAAAATTTTAATTTATCTATTGATTTAATGATCTAAAGAGGTTCCAGAGAGGAAGAACATATTTAAAAATATAAATTAGTGTAATACAGGGTGACTCTAAGTTTGTGGGTGATTTTAAAATCGATAACGTTTGTTACGCTTGATTATCTTTTTACCTTTTCCGATTTAAATAACTGCAACTCAGAAAGGGTATAGACGATACTTTATGCAAGGAATGCGCTAGCTAAAATGACCATAAGCATTATCAACGACAGGGCTTTGTGGCTTACTTTTCATGTACTGGTATATTACGGTCGGTTTACCAACAGAAATATGAACTTTTCGTCGTTCTAATGTATTTTGAGCTAAAGAACTGTGTAGCACATTTTGAGGTATTTTTGCTTATTTCCATTCAAACTTTAGCTTGTAGAGTACTTATATCTTCAAAATTACCAACAGCAATTTCAACAAACTGTTAATATTCAACAACTCAGCAGAAATGAACTTAATTTCCTGAACAGCTTGACTTCATAACATTTTTATTTCAAATAAGGAAAAGTAGGGAATGAAGAATCTAAGAGTTGTTCACAAAAGACAGTTATTTTCCATAAAATGATCCTTTTGTATGATTTAGATCATCTTAGGGCCCTCTCCTTGTGAAACTGAAGACAGATCATAAATAGTGAATAATAGAGAATCATCCTGCAATATGTTGTTGGTACAGAACCACAAAATAAAACATAGATTTGGTTTCAGCAATATGGAGTCACGTCTCATACAATGCAGCGCAGCGTCTAATGAAATTGTTTGGTGCCTGAATAATTTCAAGACAATTCGTAATTCAATTTCGACAACGTTTACCTGATTGATTCTGTGGGGTTATTTCAAGGAAAGAGTCATTTTGTATCCTTGTATTTTTAAGGATCAAAACTTCACTGATTTATTGTTGCACTTATCAATTTGTTAAATTATTTTTTGTGGACCAGTTTTAAAGATGGACCGTGGCAGTTCTATGTAAGTGATTTGACCATTACAACGGTCGAACAGGAAGCAAGTGAATATTTTTGTCATTGTCTTAATATTGAAATATGCCGGAGGGGGACGCGATTTTCATAAGATTTTAAAACAACATTCTATAAAATTATTTAGTTAAGAATGTCTGCAAATCTTTAGAAAAATTATTATATAAAAGTAGTTTTCTGACAGTCAAAACACTTCGATAATATTAATAAAAGCTATAAATATAGACCTGCCAATACCAAATAATGGATAATATTTTTCCATTATACTGTATTCATTTTATTTCCTCTCTTAAGAAAATGAAAAAGGTATCTTTAGTTTTTCCGGATTTTTATTTTTGTTCAAAATTCTAAACCTTTTTGCAACTTATTAATCTAAAAACTATTAAATTCTAACACATATTTTACTTTGACGCCGCCAATCAATATTTTAAGTATTTAAAGAAAAAATCTTTACTAAAATATGTAATTATTTCCCAATCCTTACTTAAATTCAAAACTTTTTTTTGGTAAAGTTTATATTTTTTATATAATCGATACACGAAAGTCATGTTAAGAGATGTGTGAATAATTATATTTTAAAGACACATTACTGTATTTGGCGGGATATCATCATTATCAAATAGAATTATCAGTAATTTGCTTTCGTATATATATGATGAATTTAAAATATTTGAAAAGGCAATCAAGAATTGCAGGTGTCTCGCAGAATATATCCTAAAATCTCGGGAACATACAGGGGAGGTCAAAATAACTCTACTTTGTTATAATAAAAAAATTCCTAAAGTTCCCCTCAACGACAATACAGAGCCCTAAAGGGGTATCTAGTAATTTACCTTATCGGCACGAAGTTTTGAATCGACTTGTATAATTTAATGACATTTTAATATTTTATAGCGACCATAAAGCCTCATTAAACCATACTACAGCAGATGTTTTAGATCATCAGAGAAGTCAGCAACGGACTTGCATTTGGGCCTAATTTTTTGACAGGTACCATTTTTCAGAGTTGAAAAATAATTTTTTAAATTCAGAGTATGCTGACATGCATTTAATTTATGGTGAAGCGCTGTCAAATTCTTCGAAGGCAATAAGACTTTGTGCTGAAAAATTTCCAGTTCGAACATTACTGAAACTGAAAACGGCTAGAGATAACTACTAGCCGAAACGTCGTGATTTTCAACAAAAATAAAGACAATGGAAGTCCAACAGATATCTACTACTTTGCAAGAAACATTATTGTCTATGACCTTCGAACAAACACATCAGCACACCCTGCGTATTTTATTTTTTCCTGTTTGTGTTTAGCATTAGTAAGTTTTGAATTTTTTACGGATAAACCGATTTATCTCAAAAACCGCCAGTACTATCAAAATAAATTAGGAGTATCTTTTTTGAAGAGGAATTACCAAAGAATATAAAATAATAAGTTTTCAGCTATTTAAAATGATAGCTGTCAAAAATTTGGCCCAACGAGTGTGGCTGCAAGTCCGTTTCAGATTTTTCTGATAATTCAAAACATCTACTATAGTATGGTTTAATGAATTTTTGTGGTCCCTACAAAATATTAAAATTTCATTGAATTAAGTTGGTTCAAAACTTAGAGTCGATAAGGTAGGTCACTGGGTACACCTTTAGGGCTCTACATCTCCGTTAACGGGCACTTTAGGAATTTTTTTTCTATGACAAAGTAGGGTTATTTTGACCTTCCCTGTATGCTCCCGAGAAATTAGGAGATACTGCACATCCTGTACTTACAAAGAGGATTGTGAATAAGCTGTAGACACATTAAAGGGCTATAGAAGGTAGGTATCCCGGAATCACAAAGGTAGAAAACAGAGCACCTAGATTAAAAACAGAACAAAAATGAATACATGTCTACAATAACCAGATTAAGATGGAGCTGGGTTGGGTACGTTGCTACGGCGATAGATCGATGTAGTACCAAGATAACTATCTGGAGGGAGACTAAGCCTGACTGAACCTTAACAGAGATGGTCGACAATTTAAAATGAATTGTAGGTTTTCATTGGATGGTTGAGGCTTTCTTGCCCCTCTACAGCACTTGAACCTTTAAATTCTTTTTGTGTTACCATAATCTAAGCGCGGGATTTTTAGACGTACTTTATTTTTTTAAACATCAAGGTGACGTCTTCCAAAAACTTAAAACTCTTACAGAATAGTCCATTTATTCGCATAGGACGATCGCCGATACGTCAATATTCGTCCTCAGTTGTGTCCATCTTTTTCAGATTCATTATCATTCAAATATCCTTTTTTGGGAGATCGGTTAGCCCTTTCGCTTTTTTTTTGGCAATGGGTTTATAAATTATTTCGTCTGAGTAAGACCAGACGTGTTGTTCCATTTTATTTAAAATGGATAGAAGACATAAACTGGGGTAGACTGGCCCAAAACAAAATACAGTGGAAAGGTTTGAAAATCCTATAGCCACCAATGACTAAAAAACAGCTAAGAAAGAAAAAGATATGGTGTGCTCACTAAGAGATTGTCGGGTTCTATTGAAATGTAAATATTACGTCAAGATCGACTAAAAATCGTTGCAATATTATTGACAACAACCAGGGGTCCAGTACCCTATTTCTTGGAAACTGATACTGGATTTTTTTTGATCATAAATAGAAGCACACAGTAAGAGCTTTGTACCAAGCACTTGCAAACATTGGTCATGTTTTTAGACCTATATAAAGTCTTTGATATTGTAGATTATAAGAAATTTAGGATATATAATATGCTCTGGAATTAATAAAATCGTATTCAGGACTTAGCTGTAGAGCCATATTGTCTCAGAGCGTTAACATTAAGAGAGGCGTCTCTCAGGGTTTAATATTTGGACTTCTCTTGAATATTCTTTATACTAATGAATTTCTCGAAATCTCGGAAGAGCAGATTGTATTATATGCTGATGATACAGCACTGATAGTCAGTGACATGACTGAGTTGCTATATGAACTCAATCTGTTCATAAATTCTCGATGTATATTTTTTATCTAACAACCAGTTGCTGATAGTTTCCAAGACATAATTTATTATGTTTATTAACAGATAAAGTATCTGATTTACATTATTATATATGGATAAAACAATAAAATTAGTAAAAAGAACTGTTCTTTTAGGACTAAAGCTTGATAGAAGGTTGGACTGGGGGCGCACTTCGGAAGCATTGCAATTATAGTATCTCAGTATTATTTTCGCATTATGAATTATTTCAGCGAGAGTTGGAATCGATGCAGCTCTATCAGCTGACTATGTACTACAGTGTACAGCTATACTCATATATGGTCTAATTTTTTGGGATGATTCATGTGTTGTAAACAGAGTTTTGATTCTGTAGAAAAAATATTTATAGTACCTTTTGCAACATAGAAATATTTTGACGGTTATAGGTATATATATATATATATATATATATATATATATATATATATATATATATATATATATATATATATATACATATTGGATTCTATAATATTTATTGTTGATCAATGAAACGTTATTGAAAGTATTAAACCTAACTATATCAAAAGAAATTAAATAAATCTGCTTTCTGTTAAATATAACTTTAGTTATTTGCAGAAAAATATCGAATTCTCTATCATAATTTTTAGCTTCATATCTGAAAATATGCATAGAATATACGATCAATAAATAGATTAAAGGGTTATAAAGATATTTTTGCGTAAAAATGCCTTCTATACATTGGATGAGTTTTACGACTGTGATAAAGGCATCATGGCTTTATAGCAGTATTTTTATTGTTAACCTTATCTTTAAATTCTGAGTTGTGTTTTTTATATTAAGTTTTAATTGTTTGTTTTTGTTACGTTATATTGATAGAATTAATCAAAAATAATATTTTGAACTGTATTAATATTGAAGTTTTCTTCTTGTTTTTTATTTACCTAAAGTTGTGAGTGGTTGTATCAGCAAGTCTCACATCGTTTATTTTAAAAACTGTGGAGAAAGCAGTGGATAATTATATCAGAACAGAAACTCTTGAACAGGCTCCACTGCACCCTCATCAACATGCGTATCAAGCGGGTAGGCCTACAGAAACTCCACTGATACAATTGACAGGTGAGATTCAAAAAGCACTGAACAGTGAGGAAACTGTAATATGTGCCTTTTTTGATATAGAGGGACTTTTGACAACACTCTACACGAGACCACAAAAGAGCACTTGATGACAGGGAAGTGGGCGAAACGATGTTCAAATAGATAGCGCGACTTCTGTCCACTAGAATAGCAGAGAGAGAGAGAGAGAGATAGGATAAGACACTATCGCTCTCTGTACCATCAAAGGATGCCCTCAGGAAGAAGTAGCCTCTCCATTTATGAGGAGCTTAATTGTAGGTCAACTCCTCTGTGATCGGACTGATCTCGACAAATCTTTTCAGGGCTATGCCGGTGATGTGGTCCTGATCGCGAGAGGCAAATTCGAGAATATACTCTGTGATATGGTTCAAAGAGGCCTTGTACACACTAGAGAATAGTATTGAGGGGACTGACCCTTTTGAACTTCTCTGGAACAAGTACGAAAAAGAAGTAATTAATAGGGCTACAAAAGCCTTGATGATTTGTAGAAACTTTACGGAAAAAAGTTGGGGTACAAACTCAAAAATTCTACAGTAAATGTACACTGTAATAGTGAGACCAATCACCAAATTAGGAATAGTGATCTGGAGTAAAATAACCAGTCTGGCTAATACAAGAGTCAGCCTTTCAAAGTTCAAAGACTGGCCTGTGCATGTACAACCGAGGCAATGAAGACCTACTCAAGGACTGCAACGGAAGTAATCCTAAACCTTACACCTCTACATATACCGGTAGAGAATATGGCGAAAAAGATAATTTATAGGATGACGAGAGATGAAGTCAAAAAAGGAAGGCCCAATTTCTCATCCGCCGTTGTCTGGTCCCAAGTCCAGAATAAGAAAGGAGGAGGGTCAAGCGAGGGACTAACTATCCTTCCTTGTAAAGAACAATCAGTTATGAAAACGGAACGAATGCCTCGGAAAAGCAATGATCTTCGAAGACGACACAAGCAACGACAAAGGACAATTAATATTGGAACATGGAACTTATTAAGCCGGTATCGGACTGGAGCCACAGCCCAAGTAGTAAAAGAACTTGAAAAGAGAGACATGGACATTACAGCTGTCCAAGAGATTAGATGGACTGGAACGGGGGCCGTCAAAACTAGCAAATCAGTAATCTTTTATAGTGGAAGTGAACAGGAACACCAATTTGGCACTGGGTTTATAGTCAAGGAAAGTCTAGCAAAGTTGGTTATCACTTTCAAACCAGTCAACGAAAGACTGTTACACTAGACTCAAGGGACAATGGTACAATTACTCCCTAATAGCCGTACACGCTCCGACAGAAGAAAAGAACGATCAAATGAAAAATACCTTCTACGAACAACTGGAAGAAATGATTTCTAAACTCCCTAAACAAGACATGCAGATTATCCTAGGAGATTTTAATGCAAAGGTGGACAAAAAAACAGCATACAAGCCAACCATAGCAAACCATGGCCTCCATGACCACAGTAACAACAACGGAATAAGACTGATTGACCTCGCGGCATCTCATAATTTGATCATAAAATCAACAATGTTTGACCATAAGAGAATATACAAGGAAACGTGGGTGTCAAACCACGGCGTCATAAGAAACCAAATAGACCATGTCCTAATAAATGGTCGGAGAAGTAGCAACTGCCTAAACGTATGAAGCCTAAGAGGAGCGGATGGAGACATGGACCATTTCCTGGTGAGAGCTAAAGTCAGAATAAGGATATCGGCTCAGAAGAATCTCCAGAGTACGCAAACAGAAAGATGGAAAATAGACAGATTACAAGATAACGAGGCAAAAGAAAAATTACAAAGAAGTATCCACAAAAAACTAAAACAAACGAAAGATGAAGACAACATAGACGTAATATGGAAAAACATAAAAATAATGTTGATAAGCGCATCGCAAGAAACTCTGGGAAACAAGAAGAGAATAATCAAAAAATGGTATGATCAGGACTGTCAAGATATCATAAGGGAAAGAAATGAGGCTAGAAGAAACATGCTCCAGAACCCATCAGATAATAATGTCGGAAAATACAAATATGCAAGAACAGCGGCAAGAGGATTGATAAAAAGAAAAAAGAGAGAATACCACACGCAAATAATTAAGGAAACTGAAGAGCATCGAATCAACTACAGAGTAAAACAACACTTCAGGGGAGTATCACGTATCAAGGCAGGATACCAGCCCAGGACAGGAAACTTCTTAGAACGAGAGAACGGAGACCTTATCGCCAATCAGAAAGAAATACTAGAACAAGATGAACCAAACCTACTGTTTGCATTTGCAAATGATGTCGATATGATTGGTAGTAGTAGAATAAAAATGAAAGAAACTCTAATACGGTTCGAAAGGGCAGCAAAGAAGATGGGACTTCAAATCAACGAAGACAAAACTAAATACATGTTCATGAGTCGGAATGGCCGAAACAGAGACAGAATAGGTCAAAACATCACCATCGATGAATATAACTTTGAACGAGTCAAAGAATTTAAATACCTAGGACCAACAATATGCGAAGATAACAACGGATCATAGAAAATAAACTATAGAATACAAGCAGGAAATAGATGCACTGCAAGATCTGATGAAATCGAAACACCTCACAAGACGAACAAAGATGGACTTATACAAAATAGTTATAAGATCGATAGTTATATATGGTTGCGAAACATGGATGCTAACGGTAGCGAACGAAGAGAGACTATGAGTCTGTGAAAGAAAAATCTTGAGGAAAATCTCGGAACTGACGACTGATGAAACGACAGGACAATACAGAACAAGAACTAACAAGGAACTAGAAGAACTATTCCTAGATACAGATGTAGTAAAAGAAATAAAGGCCAGAAGACCCCAGTGAGCAGAATAATAAGACTAGCTTGGGAGGAAGCACCGACTGGGAGAAGGCCACTGGGACGACCCCGACTCCGGTATAGAGATAATATAACAAAAGATCTCAAAACTATGGGCATTGAACACTGGATGGAGGTTGCGAGAGATCTAAATGAATGGAGGCATGTCGTAAAGTCGGCTAAAACCCACCCAGGGTGGTAACGCCACGGAGTAAGTAAGTAACTAATCTCTCATCCAGAAATCAACAAATCTGGGACATGCCCCAAGACGAAATGAAAAAGAAATTCAACTTTGTGAAAAACTTCAGCAAAAAGTTAAGTCGCAAAAGCGAATGGAATAGAAACGTCAATGAAAAACTTAATAAGAATTCCATTAAATGGTATACAGATGGCTCCAAAACATCGGAAGGAACTGAAGTAGGATTGTGTAGACCCAAAACCAGAGTTTACTAACTTTATGCGAAGCCCGTTTTAAAATACAATATCCCTAAAGGGATTTGTTAGTCTTAACTTCATAAATCATCTAGAAACCCATGAAGTACCCAGCAAACTTTAACAAATCTTACATAAAAATTAATTTTTCAGCCACTAAAATTGGTGTTTCACATAAACACGTTTTTCAAAAGCTAATGATAATGAACTAAAATAATAAAGCGCGATACAAAATGCTGACTTAAAATAATTATACATTGTTTTAAGGAAATTATACCCTCCAAATTTGGCATCACGAAACTTAACTCACTACTTATTCTAAAAGTTGGCCTAAATATGAAATAAATACTACTATATCGTCATAATTTGAAAATTAATGTTAATTAAATAAATTATATTTATTTCAAAAATAAAGGACGATTAAAAAATTGAATTTTTGAAGGGTTTTAGAGCTACTAAGGCAAGGAAAGATTAACAATAGAAAAAAAAACTTTTTTCTTGAAAAAATATAAATCTTATACTGTTTTTAAAACTTCAATAACAATGATATAATTTTTTATTTATTTCTTATTATTTAGTTGATATAAAACCCTTTTTTGGATATATATTCCACAACTCAACATAAGTTTAAAAATGAATTCATTACTTACCCCCTTTATTTTTCCTTTAATCATTTTTGGAAACATAACAAAACCTATTATTATAATAAAGAAAAACGCACAGGCAGAACCAATAGCTAATTTAACCGGAAACCTCATTTTTTTCTTAGATTTTTTAACCTCTTTTAAAAAACCATAAACTTTTTTCGTAGAAACCGCAGCAAATTCAACAGTTCTCAAATTTGGAAAAAGCACAAACAAAATTTGTTTAAATCTCGCTTTGGAAATTTTCATAAAGTACCCAAGAAGAACTACAAAGCTTCTGTTGTACTTAGAAAATGTGATGATCCCGTGAAGAAGTCCCGATAACTAAATAACTTTGATGTTCTCGCAATTGGTGCAAGAGTCATGAAGCAAAATTACTGGTTATTATTTTGTTATTAATTATTAATTTAACGACGTAAAAATACAGCTTTAAAGGGAAAAACAAAACCAGTGGTGCAGAAAACTGATGAAGATAAATTTTAAATAATACGAGTAATAGGTGATTATATTATTAAAGATTCTTATAGCCGTTCTTACGTATAAAAGTGGGGCTAACTATATACCAAAAGAATTCGAATTTCTGTAAAGGAAAAAAGTGGTGGGGATCGTCCGTTTAGACGTATCGTTTTTGAGAGGTGGTATCTATCGGTTTTTTAACTTGACTCGGTAGTTAATAATCTATGGAATTATGTCAGTAGCGTTCAAATATTCTATAGAAATTTAATTCACGTTATAAAATTAAATGTAATATATTCTATTAATTTGATACGTTGTTTGATGATAAAACTTGTCGCAATCTATTTGTAGATCACCAAAGTGTGGAAAAATGCAGATATTTTGTCAGGAAATCCTGGAAAAAAACTGTAGACACGAGTGCAAATGCCAAAAATTGTGCTTCGAATAGACTTTTCTAAAAATGTCAAAGGTTTTAATAACTCGAACTATATCGATCCAATTCCTGTGTATTTATGGAAGTTAAATATGAATCCAATGTCAAAAAAATCGTGCATCCCCAAAATAATTTTCTAATACCAAAAAAAACCCTTCTGAATAGAAAGAAAATCAGAGTAATCTCCTAAAATAGTAGTTTAAGCTTAATGAATTGAATTATATGAATTCTTCTGCGCTCTCCCCATGGTGTCCATCTGATCATTCTGCTACTCCATCTGTCTGTAGCTCTTGCTATATGATCAATTCACTGGCGATGTCCTGAATTCCTTTCCTTTCTCTTAACCAATTTTTAGTTTTGTGATCTTTTAGTGTTACTCCTAGGATTTTCCTTTCAATGACTCTCTTGTTGATCTTTAACTTTTTGGTAATGGTCTTGATTATTAACCATGTTTTGAGCGCCATAGGTAGTATCTTCTAATATACATTCCATAGTTTTAAAGGAATATTCATCAGAAATATGTCTCTTAGTTTTTGCATAAACTGTCCAAGTTAGTCGTATTCTCTCATTTATTTCCA
The DNA here is from genome assembly GCA_034092305.1 of Diaprepes abbreviatus. Taxonomy (NCBI): domain Eukaryota; kingdom Metazoa; phylum Arthropoda; class Insecta; order Coleoptera; family Curculionidae; genus Diaprepes; species Diaprepes abbreviatus. The sequence continues at coordinate 3,636,639 of JASJET010000125.1, read as the reverse complement.
TTTGTTGATTTCTCTTTCCTATCATGATTTTTTATCCTAAATAGTTGTAGCTGTCTACTCTCTCTATGTTTTATCGTCTGTTATTATTGGTCCTATGTTGTTTTTTGGTTTATCATATATTTTCTTTTACTTCTATTAATTTCTCGATTGATTTTTTCAGATGCTTGCTTGTGTAAGAGCTGTTACTTCGTCTACTGATTTTCCTTAGACTACAGTATCATCGGCGAAGCTCAGGTGGAGTAAGTATTCGTCAAATATACCGATTCCTCTTTTATTCCGTTTAATTCCTTTAACTGCTTCTTCAGAATCTAGGGTAAACCTTTCGGGTGATAAACTGTCACCCTGTCTCACTTCTCTTTCTATCTTAACTTTTTTGCATGGTAGCTTCCTGGAATATTTTTTCAATAATGTTGATGTAGCGACTGTCTATTCGAGCATTACTTAAAAATTTTATTACGGCCTACTTCCAACATGTCAAAGGCTTCTTTATAATCTATAAAAGTCATCCATAGTTTTATTTTATATTTTGTAGCCCTTTTTATTATTATTTTTACCGCTTGTAAGTGTTCTAACACATTTGTAGATGTCAAATACTTTAGTTCTTCTATACCGTATGAAATCTTGGACCGTTACAGAAAACGTACTTAAGAAAATAGAGGTCTTCAAAATGTGAGGGTGATGAAGATAACTGAGATAGATCGAGTAAGCAGCGGGGAAGAATAAACTAGAAAAAAAAATAATAAAAAAATAAGAAAGCAATCATATTTTGGACATATTTTAAGCAGTTCATTCTTCAAATAATAATATATTGAAAAATAGTCGGTTATCGTAGCATTAAAAGATTAAGAATATCTTGTTTAAAAAATTTATTTTAATTATTTAACATGACAACAATATTTATATTTAGTTCAGCTCTAAATAAGATTGTAATAGCCAACTTTCTATAATTAGATATGGCATCCTAAAAATAAGAAAACCTTGGAGCGGGATTCTCTAGTTAGGGCCCTAGGACGAAATAAGTCGTACAAAAAGATACATTTTATCAAATACAATTGTCTTTCGTGAACGACTCTTAAATTCTTCATTCCCTAGAACCCAGAGTTTTCCTTATTTATGAAGTCATTCGGATGAAAATTGGCTTCTTGGGTTCTTCTCTGGAAAGTTCTAGAATATTTAGTGTACTAGAGTTTTTGATAGTTATTTGAAGATGCAGGTTCTGTATAAACTGAATTTTGAGTCAAAATACTCAAAAGTGCCTCAAAATATGCTATTAAGTTGTTCAATTCAATCTCGGTTCATTAGAATGGTATCTAGTTAATGTTCCTGCTTCTCCTTTCACGCGTGGTTGTATGCGTTGAATATTCTGTATGTAAATGCAAAATGTAATCTATGGGTATGTCGCACATCAGCACCAAATTCTATCGTTGATACCATGTAATTATGTTGGTTATTATCATTTGAACTGGAGCATTTCTCACTTTAAAATGCCTTCGATTGCTCTTTGAGTAACAATAATTGACCACGGATTTTTAAAATATAGTTCCATAAATCTCTTTGCTTAATAGTGAGCTTCACCATGATAAACTCTGAATAGGAGAAAGTTAACAACGACAAAAGTTTTTGGTTACCTAAATGATCTAGAAACTTATGAACCACTCTATTCCTAAATATAGTTTAACTAAATAATTGCTGTAGTTCCACATAAAATATTCTTAAAATCAGTTTCGAGAGATATGTCTGTTTTCTTTCGCAATTCAAAAAATATGAAATTAGCAATATTGTCACCATACTCGTAAAGCTAAACTATTGAATTAAAACACCAAATTTAACCTATTCAAAAGTATCTAGTGATTATTAACCGACTTCTAAAAGAAGGAGGTTCTCAATTAGTCGATTGTGTATGTTTTTTTTTATCTCTGTACACCGATTACTCCGGAACGGCGGCACCGATTTGAATGAAATTTTTTACGTTATGTTCAGGAAGTTGCTGCGGTGATCCCATATTTTTTTGGATGAAATTGGTGCAGTAAAATACAAGATGGCGCTGACAATATTGCAGCCAAAAAAATTAACTTTGCCCGATATTTTCCAAAATTAGTATGGGGGAATTTTCCGGGTTCTTCACCACGATTCTGAAATTATTTTTAAAAAATTCAATATGGAGGATCCAATATGGCGGACAAAAAATTTAATTTTGTCCGATTTTCTCCAGAATTGGTGTGGGGGAGTTTTCGGGGTCGCACATAACAAATCCACAATTTTTTTTTAAATTTAATATGGCGGATCCAATATAGTGGGCAAAATAATCAATTTTAACCGATTTTCTCCAAAAGTGGTAAGGAGAAGATTTCGAAGTCGCACATAACGAATCTAAAATTATTTTTAAAAAATTCAATATGGCGGATCCAATTGGCGGTCGAAAATATCAATTTTGTCCGATTTTCTCCAAAATTGGTATGGGGGAGTTTTCGGGGTCGCACATAACAAATCTGATATTATTTTTAAAAAATTCAATATGGCGTATCTAATATGGCAGATAAAAAATTAATTTTATCTGATCTCTTTCAAAATTGATATGGGGGAGTTTTTGGAATCGCACATTACGAATTTGGAGTTATTTTAAAAAAAAATTAAATATGGAGGATCCAAGGTGGTAAATTAAAGATTCTACACCTCTCGATTTTGTTTAAAATCAGTATTGGAGGATTTTTGTTAGTGTTAATTGAGCATTTGATATATCTTTTGAAAAACTCAATCTGGCGGATTCAATATGGCGTCATAAATATTTTACATTTTTCAATTTCCTTTACAACTCATATAGGGGGTTCTTGAGGGTGTAAATTATGAATTTAAAAGTATTTTTCCTGGATTTATTATGACAAATCCAATATAGCGGACTAAAAATTTTACATTATAACCAATCTAAATTTCACAGGTATTTGGAGAATTCCAAGAGTTAAAGAATTTTTAGTGGTTCATTTTAGGGTGATTTACAACTTTGGATAAAATGGGTACTTTTTTGACATCTTGGAGTTATTGCTAGGTACACTAATTTCGATTAATACTCAAATAATTTATGGATATCATAATGAATTCAGAACTAAAAATCTTATAAAAAAATTGAACCGACTTCTAAAAGTGCGCTAAAAAGAAAAAAATAACTATAAATTTTTATAAGACATTGACATTTTTGAAGTCGGCGCCAAATTATTTCTAAATGAAATAAATAACTACCAATATATACAAATTATGGTAAGAAAGCATTTACAAATAAAGTACTTTTAATCTGTTTATGCGAATCATAAATTGTCAGGTACTAATTTGGCGCCGACTTCAAAAATCAATGTCATAAAAATTTATTGTTACTTTTTACATTTTAGAGCACTTTTAGAAGTCGGCTATAAAAATTTTATTTTTTATTCTATTGTGACGTGTCCTTTTTATAGTATGTTCTTGATGTGATAAAGTTTGTTACTACAACAATCTCTAAATCACTGATATATGCAGAAATTTTACTACATATAGTGGGTATTAGTCAAAGCCTGGAATTGGGCCACATACCATAAAAATGGAGAAGGACCAGAGTCACCCTTATTCCGAAAGCGGGGAAAAAGACACTACATATGCTGAGTCCCTGCGATCTAATAGCCTCACATCGTTTATCTTAAAAACGATTGAGAAAGCAGTTGATAACTACATTAGTACGGAAGTTCTTGAACAGGTGTCACTGCAGCCTTATCAATATGCATTTCGAGTGGGTAAGTCTACGGAAAATTCACTGATACAATTAATACATGTGGTTCAAGATGTTCTGAATAGGAAGGAAGCCGTAGAATGCACCTTTCTTGATATAGAGGGGGCTTTTGACAACACTCCACATGAGGCAGTCAAAAGAGCACTTGATGAAAGGAGATAGAAGTGGATGGCGCGACTTTTCTCTACTAGAATAGCAGATACAGAGATAGGACAGGACACTATTGCCCTCTGTACTACCAGAAGATGCCCTCAGGGGAAGAAGCTTCACCACTTATGTGGAGCTTAATTGTAGATAGACTCCTCTGTGATATAACTGCTCTCGGCATATCTTGTCAGGGTTATGCCGATGACGTAGTCATAGTGGTGAGGGGTAAGTTCGAAAATACTCTTTGCTACATAGTCCAGAGAAGACCCAAACATACTGAAGAATGGTGCCAGTTAATGAGACTAAATGTCAACTCAACCAAAACCACCTTAGTAGCCTTTACAAGGAAGATAACCTCAACCTGGTCCATCAAAATGGATGGGAACGTTATTGAGTGGAAGTTAGAAGTTAAATATCTAGGCCTGACCCTAGATAAGAAATTTTTCTGGAATGAGTGTGAAAAAGAAGTAATCAACAAGGCTACAACAGCTTTGATGGTCCGTAGAAACGTCGCGGCACAAACCCAAAAATCCTGCAGTATGAGTACGCTGCAATAGTGAGACCAATCATCACATATCGGGCAGTAATCTGGAGTAAATGAACCAATCTGGCCAATACGAGAGCCAACCGCTCGAAAGTTCAAAGACTGGCTTGTGCGTGTATAACTCGAGCAGTAACAACCTGCAGAATGGCCGCCATGGAAATATTTTACTCCTTAAACCTATACATATACTTATGGAGAGTATGGCGAAAAAGACAATATTGAGGATGACAAGAGATTAATTTATAAGAAGAAGGCTCAATCTCTTATCAAGAAATCAACAAATCTGAAACATGCCCCAAGATGAAATAAACAAAAAATTCAACTTTGTCAATAACTTTAACACAAAGTTGAGTCATAAAAGTAAATCGGACAGAAACACCATTGAAAAACTTAACAAGAATTCCATTAACTGGTATACAGGTGGCTCAAAAATAATGAAGGAAACTGGAATGGTAGTGTATGGACCCGAAACCAGACACCATGAAAGCTTAGGTAAATCACCAAGCATCTTCCTGGTGGAAAAACACGCCATCAGGAAATGTGTTCAATTCAGCAAAGAGAAAAACTATCGCAGACAGGAGATTATTATCATGTCGGATAGTCAAGCAGCCATCATTGCGTTGAGTTCTCAAGTAATCAAGTCCAAGATAGTCTGGAAACACCTAGAGAAACTGAATGAATTAGGTAATAATAGTAAAGTCACCCTCCTGTGGGTACCGGGACACATCAGAGTAGAGGTAAATGAAATAGTAGACAAGATCGCGAGAAAAGGGGCTGAACCATCTTTTCTGGGGCTCAAACCTTTCGGTGGAATCAGCAGCAGTGTAATGCTAAAAGAACTAAAAAGAGAGGAAGAGAGCTGGAGATCCAAGCTGGAGAAACAAGCGAAGATACTTCTTGGGAACTACGATCAGGAGAGATTCAAGGAATGCATAAGCCTAAGCAAAAACCAACTTAGGGTTCTGACAGGAATCCTAACAAATTATTGTTACCTGAAGGAATACCTCAAAAAACTCGGATTGACAGAAAGAGAAGAGTGCAGATTCGGCGAGGAAGAGGACGAAATCTGTATTCACATTCTTTCAGAGTACAGCGTTTTATAAAACCCTAGGATGCGGTTCTTGGGAGAACAGCAAATAGAAGAAGAGGAGTTACCCACTTTAAAGCTGTTTAACATTCGAAGGTTCGTAAGCTGTAGTCGGCCGCCGAAGGAGAACACAATAGATCAATTAGGTCGCAGTGTGCTGATCCCCAATTTCACACACATACATACATATATATATATATATATATATATATATATATATATATATATATATATATATATATATATATATATATATATTTTGAAAGCAACGTAATAATCATATTGGTCATAAATTATTGAAACTGAATATATTAAAGAAAATATACTACAAGTAAGCGCGACTTTTTTTTATAAAAATCAAGTAATTATTTTTTTTAGATGACTTTTTAATAACGCCCCTTATGAATCGATTATAAGAAAAATATATACTTATATAATTTAAAGGTCTTGAATGTAGATATAGGTTAGAAAATAATTATATACCCATCGTGTAGATTCCCACTTTAAATATTTAAAATATACATTACTTGCTATAAGCAAAAACGTTATAATAGAACGAATTCTTTATAAGAAAAAAACGTTGAAAATGGGTAACTGCTCGTTAGGAGGTAAGCTTAATATCTAATTTGAGTGAAATTATATAAGGAAGTTTATGAAATAGAGAATAATGATATAAAAAGGGGCCCATTTAAATGTTATTACTAATATTAAGCAGGGTGGAAACTAGAATAAGTTCAAAAACAAAGAGGCAAACTATTTTTTAGAAAAATACGGAAAAACATCAATTTAAATTTTTATTCATACTCATTTCTTAAGTGTTTTTGGGAATATTTCAGCTTTCTAACTTGTGAAAACTACACGATATATATATATATATATATATATATATATATATATATATATATATATATATATATATATATATATTTGAATAGAAGAAATACTACAAAAATAAATTCAATGCAAATTTTAATTCTTTAATATTTAAAAGTGAAGAGATAATTTTGCCTTTTTGTTTTCGAATTTATTTCACGTAAATTTTTTACACAGTCTACTATCAGACCCTCAATGGGAAATTTTTGAGTCAGAAACTTGCTACAAGTGAATATTTACATGATACTATAATGGTTGATATAGACGATTGTGATTCTAGTACTTATAATTGAAACTATATTTTACATTTACCGAGGGCGCCATTTCGTCTTGTACATGGAAAACCTAAAAAAATTCGAATAGTCTTAAGGAGAATAAACAACAATGGACACAGTCCCGATATAAGCTCGTAGTCTTAAGACAAAACATTCAGTTTATACCTGATAACGATTAGAGATACAACCTAATCGAAACATCGTAAAAATAAATAAAAATAAAGACAATGCAAGTCCGACAACCACATTTCTTCAACATTGTCTACAACCTTCAAACAAACGTTGGAAACCCTGTACGGACCCGGTATCAGCGACAAAACCAAAGCCTACGAGAAAATTAGGATCAAACTTGCCAAGGAGGAAGCCCACTCTTCATTTTTACTACAAGCACGAGACAGCAACGTCATTCCTGTTGGTTTCAGATTGAAATCACCAATACCTGGTAACAGAGCACGCCGAATTCTGGATAACGCTAGTAAAGCACTACTAAGAACACAACTAAATTATTACCGATGGCCAAAAGCTCTTCTTCTGGATGAAGCTACACAACGCCATGAAGAAATCAAAGCCGAAACTTTGTCAGATGATTGTGAGCCAATTTTCCATAAAATAGATAACATATGCAACAAGTTGAAAGAAAATATGGCGAGAAAACACCGAAATAAACTAGAAAAACTAAAATCACATCAATAATCGACTCTACCTAAAACACCTTCAAGAAAAACCATCACAAACTTATCTTCAAGAATACTTTCAACAGCAGAAGAACAACTACTAAGCAAGGGGCTTAATTTCGCAGTAACATCAAAAAGCATGCATGTTCTAGACATCATAAGCTCTGTAGAATCTATACAAGTCGATGAAAACCATTCCGACGAGTTTAGGTGGAAAATAAAATCAACTTTGGAAGACAAGAAAAATCCACTTCAAAATTTCTCCAAGCTAGAAGCATCAGCCTTAAAAGACAATTACCTCGTGCCCCACTAAATCTATAGAACACTAAGGAAATACCACAACCTACGATCGGCGCTCACACCACACTACAGTAAGCCACTACATCTTTACGGATTACCAAAAATTAATAAAACGAACATACCATTGGGGCCAATAACCAGCTCCAGACGATCCCCAACAAATGCACTAGAGAAGGTAAGACGAACACATATGTTAAAAATTCCACACATTTCGTGAACATTATTAGTAGCATCATTCTAGAGCCGGACGACAGACTAATAAGCTTTGATGTGGAAAGTCTGTGTACTAATGTACCATTAGGAGAATCGCTAGACATAATCAAAACGAGACTTTTAAATGATACTACTTTATCAGATCGAACCACGTTACCACTGGACGAGGTGGTGGATCTTTTGAAGTGTTAAGTTAAGGCACTAGTTAAGATGTTAAAGTTATTGAAAATAATCTGTTTACTATGTAATATAATTTTTTCTGTGTCTGCAGTTTCACCAAATAAATTATGGTCCATCTAGTGACTAATAAGATTACCTGTTTTAGAGTAATCTATAATGAGAAACCTTAATGTTATTTGGTTACTTAAATGCGCATAACTGATTGACAAAAAAATTATTATTTAGTTTCATTTCATTGTTGTAATATGATTTAGCAAAAGACAGGTTTTAGATCTAAGCTTGAGCATTCTGCAAAAGTTTTTAAACTAATGTAGAGAAAATACCACCAGAAAACTCTGTTTACGGGAAGTTGCTCGGAAGATAATCAATTAAAGTTTAATTGCTCTCAGGCAGGCCATCTGAAGTAATTAAGGACAAAAATATCAAATTAATAAAAAACAGACGAAAACGAACAGTAAGAAGTGGTATGCCAAAAATAACACTGATAAAGATTATGCTTGATAATTTGATTATACACTGGCGCGCAAAAAATTTAGGTCATTTAAGAAGTTGCAAATAATTTTAGGAGTTATAATAATAATAAGGGAATTATTGTACTAGAAGGCTTTTAATGATTTGTTTTCCGAGAAATGTCATCTGTCATATTTGTTATCTGTCACGTATTGATACTGTATATATGACTAGCGCGCATTAGCTCTTATTAAAAATTTACACTATTTTGTATTTAGCGTTGGCTTCTCTGTAAAACCTATCGATCGCACGGTGTAGTATTTATTTAACAGGTATAACGCCTTTAGATCTTATTATAGCTTTGATACAAGATGGCCGAGGACAGCGTGAAACTGCAAGAATTGTAGATAAGAGCCTATGTGCAGTAAAAAATGTATACCAGCGCTATGAGGAGACTGACCTGATTATCGGAAGACCAGGATCCGAGCGAAAAAGAGTAATCTCCTAAAGATATGACCTTTTTTTGGTGTCGGCAAGTTTGCGGAATAGAACAGCATCTGCAGTTTTGCTGCGAAATCAACTCCAAAAAGTTAGAAATCTAAATGTTAGTGAATGGATGGTTGGAAGAAGACTTCGTTCTGCTGGATTGTCTTGTAGAATGATGGCTACAGGTACCATCATTGCAACGCCGGCATCGAATTGCAGGATTGGCTTTTGCCTGAAATCATTTGGATGAGGACGGGAGTAACGTACTGTTTCCAGATGAGTCTCGTTTTTGCCTCAATAGGTCAGACGGATGTCGACGAGTAAGGCGAAAACCTGAAGAAAGATATGATTTAGTTTGTATTGATGAGGGACTACCTTTTGGTGGTAGGTCGGTAATGGTTTGGACGGAAATCTCATTACAAGCACTCACCAAGTTGGTCTTCATATAAAATGGGTCCCTGACAGCTCACAGGTACATTACGGGAGATTTAGAATACCATGTTATGCCTTCCATGATTACTATGGGCGAGCATGACATTTTCACGCAGCCAGAGTTGTTAGAGAATATCTGGATGAAGTGGGAATTAGGCAGTTTGATTGGCCAGCATTCAATTCAGACATGAATCCTATCGAACATATCTGGGATGAGTTGGGCCGGCGTATCCGAAGGTATACACCAGGTCGTCGAACTGCCCAGGGATTAAGAGAGTTGCTCTTGCAGGAGTGGATCGATCAGAATGTGACCCTTAATTTGCTTGAAAGTATGCCTCGTCCTCTTCAAGCAGTTATTAACGCACGCGAAGAGAATATGCGTTATTAATGAGCACTTTTTTAAAGTTTCTGAAAGCAATAAGTCGAACTTTGTTACAAATATAAATTTGTTGCTTTTTCAGAATAAATCATAAAAACCAAAAAAGATGTTTACCGATTTAATATTAAATTATTCAATTTAGCTTACAAAATACTGTTCAATTATGTACAATTTGCAAATATAAGCTTAAAACATAAAATTCCAAAAAGACGTCACAGTTTCAATGTTACCTACATTTTTTACTTACTAGTGTAAATAAGATTAGTGCTGTTCGGAGATACCAGCGTGTGTAAAACGTGTTTTTAAAACCATTCATCCACCTCACCGTCTCGATCTAATCTCTAGTGAAGATTATTTTTCTCAAAATGAAAATCTGAGAGAAAATTAACATAGATGATGAAGAAAAGTTGGCAGTATTTTGAGGATACGACTTCGGAGTATATTAATGGGTATGAAAATGTTAATAAAAAGCTGTGAAAAAGTATTTAAATAAAAGGATTAAGGTAATAATAATTTATCATTTATTTTATTTAGATCCATAACCCTTAGAGCTTGCTACGTATTAATAAAATTCATTAAATTTTAACCTGTTTTTAACTATCTTAGGAAAATATCAGAATTAAAAATTTTATACCATCCTGTATTGTCAAGTCCATTAGTATTCATTTGATATCTAATAAAAGACTGAATGACAATGGGTATGGAGGAATAATCACAGAGAAGTATATGTTTTTCCATTACTTCCATGATCTAAATGGCACAGTTATTAGATGGAAACAGTAAATTATAGTAAATAATTAAGGAGTCTTGCAGTGTAGGCTTACTGGTAAGCGACACATCCAAACTTGTCTTGAGACAGGAATTATTATTATTTTTAAACTACACCGACATTAAAAAGAAGTAAAGAATATATAAACCAATGTTTTAGCTAAGTCATAAGGGAACCAACACAAGACTGTGTCGTGGAAGGGGTGAACCGATTGTCCAAACACTTTTAGGTATTATCAAAAATTTGCACGCTAAAGCAAGTCCTGCAGATTGGCCGGAGGCTGTAAGGTGTTCCATACCCAATGCGTTCTGATAGATACCAAGGCAGTATTCAGTGTTTCGTTCTTATAGAGCTCTTCAGATAGGCAAAGAAACCTATTACAAATATGCCTGAAACACAGTTCATCCATTAAAAAAAAAAATCTGGCGCCACGCTATCATGAAACATCATGTCAATTGAAGATATAAATATATTATATAAACTTTCATATTATACAACTTTTATTAAAACATTTTTTCAAATTTTTGAAAAATAAGAGAGATTGGGTACTTTGTCAGGCTACTGCACCATTCTGGATAATTATTGAAGCTATTTAACTGTTGTGGCATTTATTTCAGAAAAAGTGCTAAATCTGCAATTATTACGTCAATATTTAGCTCAAAGTCGTATAGGTAATATCTGCGTAGGAAAAATATGAATCTTTGCTAATACCGATGAAGCACATTGAATAGTATAGAAGCAATTCGCTTTTATCCCGTACAATTAATTTCTTTTACAGCGATAACTATCTCTTTCAAAATTAAAACTTAGAATATTCAAACAGACTGAAATTCCACATTTTATATGCCTTTAAATTTGCTTGCACAAAAAACCTGTAAATTTATATATTATATTTTTAAGCAAAACAAACAGTCCTACTGCTCTCCCCTTGGGACCTGCATTCCTGGTCTTCTCCAGTCTTCATATGTGTGCCGAGTCGATCACGTAGTTCCTTTCGTGCGTCAAATATCGATTTTTTAATCCCGCAAGTACCAGAGTACAATACCGCCACCTGTATCGTGTTGTTTATATAAAATAAATAGTGTAATATGCCCAAACACAGGAAAAAACGGCGAAGAAGTCAAAGCCGTAGTCGTCCTGTTCAGTGGGCGATGAATGGCTACAGAAACGTTTTGACATAAGAGAAACAATTGAACGATTTGCAGACAGCCCAGAATGTTCAGTTCAAGAAAGGAGCTTCCTTTGGGAGTCTAAATTCTTATCGAGCGCTTGCGCAAATTTTTGAAGTGGTCCACAGCTTAAGACCTCCTAACCAAAGATTTAAAGATGAGGCTTCCTTAGAAGATTTAACCTACAAATTAGTAACACTTGTAGCACTTGCGATAGGACAGATGGTACAGACTTTGATATTAAAGACATAGTTAAGTTCGACAAAAAGATTGAAATTAAAGTAGCAAGTAGATTAAAGTCTTCACGAATCGGCAGAATCCAATGCCTTCTTGTATTGCCTTTTTACGATCTAGATAAATGGATTTACCCAGCAAGAGCTTTCTTGATGTATTTAGAAAAAACAGCCAAAATAAGAAGAAAATATACTCACTTTTCTATTCCATTATTACATTTAGAAAACCTTAATACGAGGACACTACCCAAACGATAAGTAGATGGTTAAAAATAATTTTAAAAAGAAGTGTGTTGAATATTAATCAATTCACAGCACACAGTACGCACCGTGCGTCCACTTCAGCTGCAGCCAGAAAAGGTATATCATATGATACAATTCGACTGACTACTTAATCAAGCTCATTCGCAATAATCGACCCATTATTGAAGAGAATAATTTTGCCACCTCAGTCCTAAATTGTTAATTTATGGATTATAAGTTAAATTACAAATTTATTTTAAGTTATGTTTTGAGTAAAATTGCACCTGCTTAAATATTATTATTTTTTTTAGATAGTGTAGAAAGCTAATATATTTTAATCTAAATTAGAAAGTTTAAATTAGGTCACAGAGTGAAACTTATATATTGTCCAATTTATTGTCATATTTGGAGATGTAAACGATTTAGTGATTTTGTTGCAACTTGCTTTAAACAGCTACCTATTCAATTTATTTACGAAACGAGGCCGAAATATAATTAACAGATCAAACGAACTTACTTGAAGTGAGGTTCGATCTGGAGTATATGAGGCCTCGTTGAAGTAAATAAGTCCCTCCCTATCCCATTTCATTCTCATTTGTTGCAACACTTAGGCTTTAAAGAAAACTGAAGAAGACCAGGAATGCAGGTCCCAAGGGAAGAGCAGTAGGACTGTTTGTTTTGCTTTAAAATTGTGTGAAACTCAACGCATAGCGGAGGTACTACCTATTCAACTTATTTACTTCAACGAGGCCTCATATAATCCAGATCGAGCTTCACTTCAGGTAAGTTCGTTTGATCTGTTAATCTAACGCCAATAGATTTAGGCTTTTTTGGAAAAATTTTAAATCTGCTTCGTCCGTTCGACGAAATAACAAAAATATCAAGTTCTTTAGAATGTTGTATCTCAGAGGTAATACTATTTAATTCTTCTCTTAATGCCCACCTTAATAAAGAAAGTTCTAATTTGGCTAGAGTAGAGATTATAAAAGAGGAACTAATTAAAAGTTTTATGTGTAGTTTTAAAGATATATGAAAACAATTACTCTGTTTCAAATTTTCTAAATCCTCGTGTTAAAAACAGCTTTTTCAAATATTATGTATCACCTACAAATCGAATTAAAAAGATTTCCAAAATCCCATAACACCAATATGACCACAATAGAATTTAAATTTCAGTAGTATAAGATGATAGAAGCGATCATAATAATGAACCTTTTGTAAAAGACGCTCGCCTTTCTGTAAAATTTAAAAGTGTTCAACACTCTGTAGAAAATATAATAGCTCTGTAGAAGTGTCAAAAACTTCTTTCATTGTAATAAAATCGTCTATAAAAGATCTGTTTCTCAAAAAATACCATGTGAAATTACACAATTTGAAAATTTAGCAATTGTGTCTTATTCTGGTGAACATTCGTTTTCAGAAGCCGGGACTGTAATTTTAGCAAAAAAGGTGCTAAACCCACCGAAAATGTAATGTTTTTTCAAGATAATCTCCCTAAAAACCTTTTTAAATATTTTTTGAAGTTACAGTTTTATTTCTGCTTATCAGTTATTTATTTATTATACGTTCTCTTCATAAGTTTTAATTCTCTTCGATTAACAACAAAATTTATAACCAGCTGATGTTGATATTCGTAGATCACTAGTAATCACTTTTTTGCCTTTACACCTAAAATAACTTGTTGTTCAAAAGTATACGTAAAGATATAGAAAACTTGTAAATTATAGGTAAAGTTAGGATGTACCAAATGCGGCCCTGCTCTTCCCATATCGCCTTATCCTTTTGACGTTGTTTATTTTGGTACTAAACACGAATAATAAAGGATTTTGTTTAATAACGGGCTATAAACTTTTTCTTATTCAAATTAGTTCAAGTAGAAATTTTAATTGGGAATTTATGTTTGTTAATGGGAACACTGAAGCAGATTAAATAAGGGAAATATTATATTTTAACATAAATTTCCAAATTTATTAAATGAATTTTAACAAACGGGAAGAACTGGGGCTCAGTGCCCCAAAGTTTGGACGTAAAATCAGGTCTCGACTCAATATTTTACGCAATTTATTTTTTACGGTATTATAACAGAAAATGTAAATTGAATTAAAAAAATAATGGATTTCTGGATAACGATGAATACTTATTTTTTGTGGTTAGTCTAAATTCACTAAACTGTAACTTTAAAAAATCCATCCAGTCAGTGGTGGATCCAGCCTCCCTCAATGGAAGGGGTGGTAGTGATATCATAAAAATTCAGTACAGCAAGCAAGTTGTCGACGGGGTGAGGGGAAATGTCAGCAACATTCACATTTCTAGGTAAAAGGCAAGGTAGGGTCTATTTTTCTAAATTTAGAGGTCTTGGGAGGGGGGGGATTGCAAGGGAATGCGAGTTGTCAACGGAGGAAGAGATGCCAACAGCATTCATATTCCTAGTGTAAGAGGCAGAGTCGGATCTATTTTCTTGAATTTGAAGCTTTTGAGCGGGTGACGATCGCCCCCCCCCCTTGGATCCGCCACTGCGTAGTGAAAAAAATATTAATTATTTTACACTGTTCAATGTGAACTATATTCCGTTAAAGTGTTGTGTTGTCGTTTAAATGTTTTCTTAAAAAAATACATAAAGTCAGTTAATTTATGAAGACGTAATAAGACCCTCTCTTAGAATTGCCTATAAATCTGTCTAACTAATCCTGCCCTGGTTATGTAAATAAAACCGAAAGATAAGGGAGGTTTATAAGATATGGTATATGCACAAACCGTTAAAATGTCTTAGAATATTGAACGATTTTCCCATTATTAGGAAACAAAAGAATGATTAAATAAACTCACTATAATACAAATATATCGTTCAGCCATTTGTAAAAAGAGTTTTGATTAATCACTTTTTTTTGTATTCACAAGAAATAACGAGTTAAGATGTTTATTGCCAAAACAGCCAAGAAAAGTGAATAGTTTTTTTACAGTCTTTAACATATATTCTTTTCGTTATAGGAGACGTAGGTTAGTTTGTTTTACTATTCTTTTATTTAAAAATTAGGATTAAGACGCTCAGAGGCCAATTCGGGAATCAAACATCCGGTATAGAATAGCTAACGCCTTCAGCACGTAACGATCGAAACCTTCGAACTTTAAGGGAAAGAAATTAACGTTTACAGGGTTCCATCGGCTAATATGGGTACAAACGGGAAACAGAGGGGTGTCGAAGGGGTGTAAGATTCGAAGACACTCTTTTAAGGAATAGTAAATTTTAGTACCAATCTGAAAGTCGAATTAGGGTGATCGGTACCGTTCTTTAAGTACAGTGCCGTAGTGTATATTCGGCGGGAATGAAGGTTTTCTTTGTTTGAATTGTTTCTGATTTAATTTGGGAAATTAAGGCGTTATCGTGTGTTATTTTATTGGGGCATTTCGCGGTTTTTATACGGTTTAATTAAGTAATATAAATAGCTGTTTTTCGCGTTTTATTTCTTTTTTCTGTTCAATATTTTAGTAAGCTATTTATACATGTTTTTCTAAATTAGGTTTTATATTTTTGGTTATTAAATCGGCCAATAAGAACAATTCTGTTAATTTTTTTGAATTGTTATTAGGTTTAGGTTTCTCACTGTAAATAGTTCGTTTTTCTATTTATTTTTGTTAAATAGATTTAAGTGTTTTGAGAAACTTGTTTTATTCAATTTAATTAAAACCTTCACGCGTATTAACTGGCTGGCGCGCTGTTGCGAGACCTACAAAACAAGAGATGTCTTCTGACCAACTAATCAGCAGCCTTTCCTGAGTCCTGAAGTTCTGAGTTATGGTTGATAAGCTTAAATAACCGTAGTTGTTTGGTACTAAAGCTGCAAGAGAGAAGATGCACGATCAAACTTCCA
Organism: Diaprepes abbreviatus; assembly: GCA_034092305.1. Taxonomy (NCBI): domain Eukaryota; kingdom Metazoa; phylum Arthropoda; class Insecta; order Coleoptera; family Curculionidae; genus Diaprepes; species Diaprepes abbreviatus. Next base: position 3,620,562 of record JASJET010000125.1, on the reverse strand, counting down.
GAGTGCCTTTATTACTGTGAAATTTAATTATAGGTTATTAAAATAGTTACAAATTAATGTGTGGTAACAATTTTGGTTATAGATAGACTGGCTAACGCTACCACAATATGTCATTGGCAGGAGTCTATGATCAAATTTTGTCACAACTGCATCCATTGTCCCAAAAATGTTATCTAATATTTTATGAGTATTTCTAAAGCGGACGCAGGCATTATATTAATGGCTCTAGTTATGCAGAGACATGTAAGATGTACTGCATTTAGGCTTTAGTCTGGGAGACAGTGGGTTTTCGTAGCTAATGAAAATCTTTGTTTCCCATTTAATTTAAATCTTGCGTTAATTTTGGGACACCCTTTAAAATATACTCTTTCAAAATTAGTAGCCCCATAGCATAAAAAAGTTATAAATAGTTGATCAGTATATTCTAAAATTTAGATATTAAAAGATATCTAAAAAAAAAATTAGAATAAAATTTTAAATATTTTATTTCTTAATTATTATTTACTAGTTTGGATAAAAAGTCTTTCCAGACTAGTAATTATCCCAATATCATTTTTAATAAATAAATTTACAATTAAGGACAAGCTTTATTATTTATAAATTTGACTACATCGTTTTTGTTTCTGTTTAATTAATGCCTTTGATGCTACGCACCCTTCTACATTACAAATACATAATTAAGTTTGTTTTCCTTTGAAAGCGATGATACTCAATTGTGTTCGACTATTACTAAATTCAAGGGAAAAGATTTTCGTTGATAAATATTATATAGCATAGCCAAGAATAAAACATGTTTATGAAAAACTAGACAATTGAAATAATAATGAGTGCATCATTTTTCATGAAAATGGAAAATTATTTAAAAATTGTTTTACAATTAAAAATTTTATGTTGATATCGATAATAAAATTGGTTACTATTGAAATCAAGTCAGTTTCTATCCATTTGTTCATCTGCCTCTCTATTTGTCTATGACAGACTTTCATCTCCGAGACTTGATTCTTAAGGTATTTTTATTTTTAGGTTGATTGATTGGGTATATGACATAGCAGAACTCTTTTATACTGCAGCCTTAAGACTTATTGTGTCGCCTGTCATATCTATTCTAGTTCAGGTTAATTGCCTCAAGTTTAGCAGCCTGTTTACCTAGTTTGTCCTATAGAAATAGGGCTTCCGGATTGATTGATCCCTGCAGGTATCTCCAATAAATTAGAGCTTTGCATTCGAAGGTGATGTGTCGTCCTCTTCATCATGTAGTCTACATAATGGTTTCCTATTAAAAATTCACATTGTATGCAGATGTTTTCTGAAGCTGCGGTGACTAGTTATAAGTCCTATCACCAGCCTGATCTACTGTCTGCTTAGAAGCAGAATTTTGCGGCTTAATTTGCTGGATGTTCTGTTCAGCACAAGCTTGTTATGTCTGTGACCACATTATGGTTCCAATTGGTCTCGTGTTGTTGATTTATCCAACAGGATAACCACTTACGAATAGCTGCATTTGTGATTATAAATACTGGGTCTGGTCTACCAAATGTGACAGCAGACCCTTGTCTTGCAAGTTGGTCCACTTTTTCATTACCCGGGACACTACTGTGTCCTGGCACCCACGCAAAAGTGACCCTGTTGTATTTTGCCAAAGTGATAAGGTTTTGAAGACAGTCCCAGATTTGTTTTGATGCTAGAGCCTTCGGTGCTGCTTGATTGTCAGAGAAAGTGAATACGTTCCTGGCCCTGTAACCCTTCCTTAGATTCTTCCGAAGACAAACATCGATAGCATGAATTTCTACCTGAAATACCGTAGTATGATGCCCTATTGCTTCACTTATATTAAATCTAGTTGTGTTCCCGTACATTCCGTTGCCTGTATTATGGTCAGTTTTAGACTCGTTCGTATACCAAACGAGGTTTTCTAGCCGACTTACTGTCCGATCAGAACCCGTCTTCCAGTTAAGCTGAATGGTGTAGGGTCTGTCAAATGTGTAAGTTCTTGGCGTGGCGTCACTGCTCATTTTTAACAATGAGTTCGTTGCCACGATGGTGGTGTGTCCGAAGGCAGGTCCAGGCCATCAGAGAAGTTTTAAATTAGTTAAATCACTTTTATGCGGAGTGTGTCCACAGAGTCGTAAAGGGGAAAAACTTTATTATTTGCAAATTTATAAAAAGAAATTATTCTTTGTAAAAACTCCTGCTTGACCAAAACTTTGTCGTCCTAGTAAACCCAATAAGTTAACTTTTGCGTGGGTAACAGGATACACGGGTATCCTAGGCAATAAAAATCATTAAACTTAATATATAAATGAACATTAAACCTGTATAAAATTTAAGGTTATTTTAATAGTGATGAATTTAAACGTAGTCGTACAAGTCTTAAAGACCATCCAAGTGAAGGACGTCCAAAAAGTGCGTCAATATCTGAAATCATAGCAAAAATACTGGATATGGTTTTGGAAAATCCTCAATTAATCATGTGAGTAATATTTTGGTTTAAGTCAGAAAGCTGTGTGCACAATAGTTACCGCATTCGTTAAAAATAGAACAAAAACACATTCAAATGCCACTTTCACAAAAATATGTGGCTCGTTTTGAAAGGATAAAAAGGATTTTATGCTTCGTTTCATCACTGCGGATGAAATCTGGGTCAATTACCATAATCCTAAATCAAAACAATAGGATAACTAGTGATGTGAACCCGATACGTCGGCTCCAAAACGAGTTAGGGTCCAGAAATCGACCAAGAAAGTGTTAGCATCAGTTTTTTGGGATACAAAAGGATTTTTTTCATTAATTACCTCCAGATTTGTGAAACAATAAAATTAGATTATTATTGCAGCTTTTTAGACTAACTGGATGTAAAAATTCGCCAGAAAATGCTTGGTTTACTACAGAAGCTCAAAAAGCTCAAAAAAACCATTGTGGAAATCGGTGAATTAAAATACGAATTATTACAATATCAACCCTATTCGTCAGATTTAGCGCCCTCTGACTTTTGACAGTTCTAAAATCTCAAAAAAATTAATGCGTAAAAAACGGTTTTCATCGAATGAAGAGGTCATTGCAGCCGTGGAAGCGTATTTCGACGGTCTACCGGATTCTTACTCCAGGAATGGAATCTATAAATTAGGAGATCACTAGAACAAGTATTCAGGGAGATTATATTGAATAACAAAATGAACTTGAAACAATAAAATCGTGTTTTTCTTATCGAACGACAAAAATTATTGAACAATATATATATATATATATATATATATATATATATATATATATATATATATATATATATATATATACGTAATTTTTTTGTCTTTTCCTGGGTGTTTTTTATTTAATGAAAAAAAAATCCAAACAATTGACGTTTTGCCCTTTATTTAAGGCATTTTCAAAATTTTTTGTTTATTTTATTTATTTACCTTCCGTGACATTATGTTTATTAATTCATAATTAACAATGAAATGCAACTTTTACTTCGTCTATCTAGGTATTTTTAATTAAATAAAGAACCTAAACCCAAGAAAAGACTATAGCTGTAGTTCAAGATTCTGGAATATATATATATATATATATATATATATATATATATATATATATATATATATATATATATATATATATATATATATATATATATATATATATATATATATATATATACACATTATATATTCAGCATTTCTGTCCATGTGTGAACATATGCCTCCTACATATTTTTTCATGCTTTCCGCTTCTGTAATCCTTGATGAATTTTTTCTGATGTCGTCTTACCAACATGGTATTAGACGTCCTGAATTCCTATTTTCTCCCCACGGTTTTGGATTCGGTTGTTTCCCTTTTCCATCTTGTTTTGGCCATCCTTACAATGTGACCCGCCCAACGCTACTTTGCTCTCGAACTATTTGCTTGTTGTCTTATCTATGCAATTGATTTTCTATATATTAATCTAATATTTAATATGACTCTCTCCATGAGGGTCCATGTTTCAACACTGTATAAATGTATGTTAAATTATTCTCTTTCGTATAAAATATTACTGAAAATACACATTTTGGACTCACATTTAAATTTTTGTCCCCAAATTATACGATATTGAACCTTGAGTAGATCTTATTTATAAAAGGTGGAAAACCTTATTACGTTAATTTAAGATTTTACAATTTCTATGTAAAATAAAATTTTAATCAAGAAATACCTCTCACAGCTCAAATTCACAAAAAATTATGGCTAACATAACTAACTGCAAGATAAATACCAAAATATAGGTTGTTTGGTGCTACTTGATGTGCATAAAAATGGTTCCCATTTGTTGATCACTGTCTATAAATATTTTTAATATATCGTAGCAGTAACATATCTTAATTTAATTACTGCTATTAAATAGCTTAATAGCTCAGCCCATTTGTTTCAAAACAGTAAAATTTTAATTTATAGTAAACTTAATTGGTTAACTCACAAACAAATTGTTTTTAATCCATTCATAATAATCATTACAAAAAGTAGACATCAGCAAATTTTTAAACCATAAACATAAAAGAGTGTATCAAACATCGAGATTTTCAAGGTTTTAGTCATTAAAGCAAATCCAACCATGTTTTTATCAAAGACATACGTCCTGAGTTTCGTAAAGAGAAATCTGCGGTATTAAGGTTGATTATTATTTTATTGTTAATTTTTTAAAATGCACTACAGGAACAAAAATGCGTTTTAGTTTAATATTCGTACATATATATGTGTGATTTTAGGAGTGTGTGTTTGTAATCTGTGACCTACAGGCGAGACATATTTTAACTATTTTGCTCTTTAATGCGATATTATAGAATCATTTTTAGCTAATGACAAATTTTTCTTGTTCCATAAACAATATAACAAGTTATATTATCTTATTTTAACTTAATTGTCATATCTAGCACACATGACTAATATAACAGTTTTTTATTGTAAATATCTCGAATTACTCACTGTTCAGCAACATCCTTAAGAAGCGAAAGTTCGGATAAAAAAGAAAACCGTTATAATCATGTCGTAACTTAAACTATACGATGAAATTCTGTGTTGTGGTACAATGGCTATGTGAAGAATATTGTGTGATGGTAAAATTAAACAATCCCGTAGAAATATTGCTGTAAATTAAAATATTGGTAATTTTGTTTGATATATTTTTTATTCAGTGAATATATATAAGGTAAGCATCCGTATTATTCAGTATGATCATGTAGATAATCCTTGTTTTATTATTTATTGGGATATTCTGAATACTTATATGACTGAAGTTATTATAACAAGACAATACACACATCCTTGTATAATCTTAAGATCTGTAGCTATGTAGAATATGTTGAACGAATATACCTTGTCATATTATTGATTATTACAAAGAAATCGTATTTTTGACAGAGATAAGTTCGATGAATAGAAAAGTTTAATAGTAACAAACACATTTAAAAACAATAGTACTGTTAATTACGGTCATTAAACGGTATCGTGTATAATTAAAATAATTAAATTTTAGAAACCGGAAACAAGTATTTCTAATTAAAATCTCAATGCTGCACTTACCTATTCTACAAATTTTAATCAAAATATTATCTCTAATTTACTAACTATATCAAAATATTATTAAAATATATGTTTTAATTCTAACACCAAAACTTAAAATTTACAAGTATTCCTATAGATTTGTAAACTTGATTGCATTGAAACATTTAAAACAAAATGCCCAGTTTTATTAATATACTAACTATATAATTAAAAACAAATTTTGATAAAAAAAACCTCCAATCAGAGAGCAATTTTTTCTAACTTAAATACAATAATTATTAGGTAATATTTATATATATATATGTATATATATATATATATATATATATATATATATATATATATATATATATATATATATATATATATGTAAGGTTTCCACGGATGGTGGAACGTGCACTGGTGTTTTTCCAGTTTTTTTCAATCTGTTCGTCAGTAAAAAAAATCTTCATGACGTTTCGCCAATTACTCAGCTGACATTTTCAAGTGATGCTTCCTCGACAGCTGCTCAGCCTCCTAGATGAGAATTTTTTCATGGGCGCTATGAACATGTGTGTGTTTAAGAGCATCACGGAAAATTTTTTTCGAATTATTTATGTGTTCTGGAATTTCTTCTAAGGGCAGTATCGAATAAAAAAATTATTTTTTTGATTTACCTGGGAATTCTTCAAACAGATTAACTTGGAAACTGAAAGCATCCAAATGATACGTAAATACCTTTTTATTATTAGCAGAAGTTTTACAAGCTACTGAGCTTTCTTAAGTACCTATTTTAAATTATGATGCTAAAGTAATTACTTAATTTGCTTGCGCTTCACAAATGACCGTAATGGATTTTATGGAACAAGTAAAGTTTGTTTCTTATGAACTATATTAAAAGATAATTTTTACTTTTATTTAGAGTATTTTAGATTAGTTGGCCACTAATATATACTGTTCGACATAAGTAGAGCTACAAAATGTTATTACTTCTTTGAATAAAATAAATGTAAGCTTGTGATTCTTAGCTAAATATTCGCAATCTTAGTAATATTTAATAAGATTTTGATACACTTTAAACAAAATTTAGGTTGGCAAATATTTATAATTATAAAAATCGACGTAAATAAATGCGACAAAATAAAGCAGCAAAAATGTTTTTAACAGTATTACAATCCATTAAACACATTTAAAATTTACAATAGGTAGAAGTTTTATGTAACAGAATATTTTACTATTTATTACTTAATGATAACTACTTGGCATTGATACCATAAATGTCCGAAAGTATTGTTTTGCAAAATTTTTGTGAAGATTTGTTCAAACTTGATTTTTTTTACCAACGACTGTTTATTTGAAGATACATGTATACTGCTTTTATACAGTTTAAGCGATACTATCTGTTCTCTAAATATGAGGCTACTAAACAGCTTTGTGTCTTCCTTTACTGAACTGTCCGTATGTTAACCATAATTGTTATAACTTCAGCAATAATTTTAGATATAGACTTCCAAGGACATCAGTCTAGAAAATCCATTTCCATACCACTACATCCGGAGTGAGACAGGGAGATAGTACCTTACTCAAATTATTCACGTTAATTCTCGAAGACATTGTTTAAGTTTTCAGTATACTTTTCTTCTTTTCCAATAACATTACTCAGTCCTTTTAATCCCATATTTCGTCCTTAATTTCTTCCAGTAGTCTAATTAATCGTTCATCTTTTCTTAAAGTTTGTGCCTTGAAATGATTTTTTTTTCTTTAATAAGCTTGTCGACTCCTGGGTTTTCCATTAATTTTTCTGCTGCCGTAGTGGAAGACTTCCAACCTGCCGGAGACTGAATGCCCGTTAGTTTAAACTTAATTAACTCTTATTTTTATGTGCAAATAAGCCTAAATTAGGCTTGGCTAAAAACAACTTTAAGGATAATCGCTTTAAATTATTTTAAATTATTTCTTGGCCTAATATTTGACGATAAGCTTAACTGGCGTCCGTGCATTGCCTCCCTTAAGGCTCGATGCTTCAAGGATCTCAATTTATTAAAGTTTCTCTCACATATCACCTGGGGCTCTGACTTCCACACACTCCTCAAAATATACAATTCCATCATTCTCCCCAAGCTTGATTATGGGTGCATTGCCTATGACTCGGCTAGACCCTCGCATATATCGTCCCTTGACCCTATCCAGAACCAAGCCCTACGATTATCGTCTGGAGCATTTCGCACCTCCCCAATAGTCAGTCTTCAGTGCATTACTAACACTCCTCCTCTGTATCTCCAACGTTCTTCTCTTCTCATAAAATACGTCATATCTGTCAAATCTAGACCATTCCTTTTGGATTATGATAAAATCCTTAACCCTTCTGATTTCCCAGTCGTCTCAAAGCTCTGTCATTGGGTGCCAATGACAGAGCTTCTGCGTTTATAGCCTCTCATAACATATCCATTCCCAATACCACCCCCATCCTCCCTCAGATCTTCCCCACCTGGGATTCTCCCCATTTTAAAATCAATTTTGATCTTCTGCAGTATAATAAGAACAATACTCTACCTTCCATCATCAATCAACACCTCCTTAGCCTAATTAACTCTAAGTTCAAATCTTTCAAACTTTCGTTTACCGACGGCTCCAAATCGGATCAAGGGGTAGGCTCAGCTGCCTGAGATCGATCCAAGCAATTAACACATCCCACCCTCTCATGAATCAAATTCTTGACCTCCTTAAAATGGAATCCCAACGTAATTTGCACATAGCTTTCATGTGGGCCCCAAGCCACATCGGCATAGAGGGGAATGAATTGGCCGACAGTCAAGCAAAATCTGCAATCCTTGAGGGCACCCCTTTCTTCTTTTTACTCAACCCCCAAATAATTCAATAGACACATTGATAACATTATTCGTAACATTGCGCAGATTCGCTGGGAATCTCTAGAAAATCCCAATAAACTCTTTCACATCAAGAGAAATTTCTCAGAGACATATCACTTCCCCCAACTGTCCAGAAGGGAAAATGTTGTTTGGAAGAGAATCGCCATTGAACATTGCAGAATGACTCATTCCTTTCTCTTTAAAAACGAGGATCCCCCTCAATGACCGTCTTCTATTTCCCCTTTATCTATAAAACACATAATTTCTGACTGTCCCGCATACAGAAATGCTAGAGCGAGATATCTAACTCCTAATAACTTTGCGACAGTTATGTCCTTTGATTTTCCTAAAGCCAAACGTTTATTGTGTTTTTTAAGACATATTGATCTTTATAATAAGGTTTAATTGATCCCAACAATTTCTACAGTAGGCGCTAAATGGTCTAAGTTACTGATGCGCCTTTAACCTTTAAACTAACTAACTAACTAACTAACTTTAAATTATTCTTAGATTCTGCTTGAATAGTCATGAACAAATTTATCTTTGAGAAAAAGTGTGCTCAAAATTTTTGGGTTAAAACCTGCTTTATCGATAATTCAAAATATCGTGTAATGATTCAAAACTCGTTTTCATCTTTCGACTCTAGTTATTTTGATCAAAAATAAATATAAACAGAACTTGTTGACAAATAAATGTAATTTTAAACTTCAACTATTAATTAATGAATTTTTGATGATGTTTTACCAAGAGCTTTAGCAGATTAGAATAGATTTAGAAGAACACAGTAAGGATATTATTCCTATTGTCCGGTATTTATTTAATAATGAAAATATACTTATATAACGAATATTTACCATTTTTTAGTTTTAATATGGGAGCCCCAGAAATGTCAAATTGCTGTGGATTCAGTCTTAAGCATGGAACAATTATGATTGGAGTAGTGCAAAGCATTTTTGCATTTATGTGTCTTATTTTAAGTGCTGCTTATGCCCAACATCCGCATGAATTGGTGGAAATGTCTGATCCCTCTATAATTCCTCAAATGCAAAGTAAGTAAAGTATTTTGATACGAGCAAATTAGTAGCTATAGTTGATAGTACTCGTCGTTAACAGTTTAAAATTATTTTTTAGCCTTAAAAATTGTGTTGATATTTATTGCTGTGGCCAGCGGTCTTCAGTGCATTACATCCATCTTACTAATTTTCGGAGCAGAAACAGTAAGTTGAACCATTTTTTTCTTAATAATATAACAAAGGACAAAGTAGATAGTTAAATATTTTTTATATATTAATAATTTATTGATAAAAGTAAATAATAAAAAAAAATAGAAGAAATCATGTTCCAGACATTTGATTCTTATTCATAAAGCCCTCCTTTTTAAATAAAGGAAGCTAACTATATAAAGGTGTTAAAGTTATAGTGGTATAAGTAATTTAATTCTAATTTGTAAAACAAGAAGTTTTGTTATGCTTATCTGTTATAATAAATTCCGAGAACCATAGGAATGAAATAAAATTTAAAAAAAAATGGAAATGAATGGAAACATTGAAAAAAAAATTATCTAAGTTTTTCATTGATGGTCTAACAAACTGTAAAGATCCCAAGTTTTATAAGTTTTCTTTTCATGGATTTGAAAATATTGATGGTGAATCGGTGAGATGTAAGAAAGAAGATTAATCATGTCATTTTGTTAAGCTTGAGAAACAGGCCTTAATAGAGATTATCTAACGATTACGTCCGACGAAACTAAAATTCATTAATAAATAAGGAAACTACTTTCAGGCTCAGTTGCATAATGTCTAATGGCTTAAATTCTACCCTTTTCTAACCATGGGTTGAATTTACTAGTAGATTAACCTACAATTACCTACTTAACCAAAAAACTGAACTAATCATTCACATTTTTGTTTTAAAAAAATGTTTTTGGCTTTTTTTTCACTTTTTCAATTATTATAAAATTAACCCAAATATATTCCTTTACATACTATCGGCAACATTTCTTCTTTATTTGTTCTTTAATTACGGCATTAGACCTATTCCCATAAAAATCAAGCCCCAACATTCAATTTCAACTCACGGTTAACGTCAAAGTGTTGATGTTATCGTCGATTATGAAACTAGACTTTAAAGTTTTTGTTGACAAGCTTACATCGCAAGGATGTTCAAGTATCCCTTCTTTTCTTCTTCTTAGCCATTTTCTATACTTTGAATATATTCTTAATATTCTTTCAGGTATCCCTGACCTACGCCACCCGATTCCAACTGTGTCCCGCAGTACTTTCAATATCATCGTACTGTCGTTGTTGTGGTCTGCCTCTGCTTCTTGTACTTTCCTATAGTCTCCGCCTAGTCATTTTTTCGCTTCAACTATTTTAAAGTACGTATTTGTTTTGCTATGTCTACGACTTTAGTTTTGTTTCTTACCCACTCATTAGTTTTATGGTATTTAGTGTTATTCCCAGCAATCTCCGTCCCATTGATCTTCTAATTTGTTTATTATTTTTTGGTCAAAACTCATGTATCGCTGCTCTATATTGTTTCTATGAGAATGCATTCCAAGTGTACTTTGGTTCTTAGCTTTGAGAAAACTTAGAGTTGAAGACGTGCATCATTCTATCCATGCAGTCCATCTCAAGCAAAGTCTATGGTTTATTTCCAGCCTCTGATTGTTTTTTCCCATTAATATTTTTTTACCTAGATAGACATATGATTTTATCTTTAGTACCTGGTGTCTATCTATACTTATCGATTCTGTGTTTGTCTTTTAGTTTGTCATAAATTTGGTTTTTGTGACGTTCATTTCTAAGACAAACTTTCTTGCAGTTGTATGTCTTTAAGTGCATTACTTAATTCCGCAAAATCTGTAGAAAAGACGACTACATCGTCTGAAAATCTTAGGCTGCTAAGTCTGTCTCCTGCTATATTTATTCCTTTGTTCACCCAGTGCAAATCTTTGAATATATCTTCCAAGACCAGAGTAAATAATTTAGGTAGTAGATTTCTGTCCCTTTGGTATCTTCATAATGCCTGAATAGGGTATATGTATTGCTGGTCTATTCTTGTCCTTTCCATAGATCTTATTATTGCTCAAAATTCTACCGTATCTAAAGCCTTTCTGAAATCTATAAGTGCAGTCCACATTTGCATATTTAACTCTGTTACCTTTTCTTTTAATATTTTGACAGTGTGGAGGTGTTCTATTATACTATAGCCCATTCTGAAGTCTGTCTCTTTATGGAGTTGGTTTGCTTCTAGGCGGTTTATTATTACTTTCATAAAATTTGTGATAATTGTGCCTTATTGGCCTATAGTTTTCTAGATTTATGGGGTCTTATTAACATATATATATATATATATATATATATATATATATATATATATATATATATATATATATATATATATATATATATGCTCTTTTCGTTTTTCTTGGCTTTCGGTTAGGCGGTCAGTGGAATAAAAACTAATTTATTTCCTCATAGATATTTTCTTGTTCCTTTTATTACAAACGTTTCGATCTTATTATTGATCTTCATCAGTGTTTTCTATAACAATATCAATTTTCATAACATAAATATATAAAATATTAAAAGTTTTTCATAAAAAATCGCCACAACTTTTAAAATTTATTTACAAATAAAAATACTCAAAGTATAACAGTTGAACATGTATTATTATATTGAGACTAGGAATAACAGCAGGTATAAATATGTGACGATTTTTTATGAAAAACTTTTAATATTTTATGTATTTATGTTGTGGAAATTGCTATTGTTATAGAAAACACTGATGAAGAGCAATAATAAGGTCGAAACGTTTGTAATAAAAAACAATAAAACGTCTACGAGGAAATTAATTAATTTGTATTCAACTGACCGAACTGAAAACACAAGAAAAAGGAAAAAAGAATTTATCTAAATAACGGTTCAAGAAAAATAAAAACAAAAAAGTAATTTAAGAATACATTATTTTCCGTGAGTTTCACATTTTTAAATTATAAGGAATTTTTAAATAACAGTTGGAAATAGGTATGGAGACTTTTAAAATTTCATCAAAAACATTGTTGTAAACATCCGACTAACAGTTTTTTAGTATTTTGTAGAATACCCTTTAGCATATAAGACTGCCTGGTATCTTCTAGGCATCGAGTCAACTAATTTTTGTTAAGTTCCTGGAGGAATTTGCGCCCATAATATTAAACAGTTGTTGTCGATTTTTGATATCGGAACGCATTCGAATACGGCGATCTAAGACGTCCCAAAGATGTTGATTTGGGTTTAAGTCTGAGGATTGGGATGGCCACTCAAGTACAGTTATATTTTTCTCACTAAACCATTGTTTTACTATTTTAGACAAATGCTTCGGATCATTATCCTGTTGGAATATCCACCGTAATGGCATCTCTTCTACAAATGGAAGTATTGAATTTTCTATTATTTCTATATATTGAAATCAATCCATTTTACCTTGCACTTGAATGATGAGTCCTATCCAAGATCGAGAAAAACATCCCCTCCACGTTTCACAGCAAGAATTTGGTACTTTGCTTTGAATCTTACGCCAACCGATCTTCTAACTTATTTCCTGCTATCAGATCCAAATAGTGAAAATTTGCTTTCGTCACTACAAAGCACCATATTCCATTTTTCTGTAGATCAAGAAAGATGAACTCTAGCAAACTCCACTCGGGCCTTCCTTTTCTTCTTTGATAGAAGCGGCTTTTTAATAGCAACTCTTCCATAAAGACAACTTGCCACTTTAACACCAAACTACTCCTAGATTTCGATTTTTATTTGTCTGGATGTTTTTCTGGGGTCAAGTTTTGAGATCCTTAAAATATTTTTATCAATTCGAACAGTAGTTTTACGAGGTCTTCCCGACTTAGGTGCATTTCTTACATCATCGCGACTATCATATTTTTGTATTATTTTCGTTATGGCACTTTTAGAAATATATAAATATTTTGCAATTAAGAACTTTTTTCCCCCCATTAATATTTTTACAGGATATTTGCAGTGGAGAACTGAAACTGAATTCTTTAAAACCAAAATATAAATAGTTTTCATACTTATTTCCAACCACAAATTCCTTATCGCAAAAAAAATGTAAACAACATTTCTTTTTAGATTGTTAAACGCGATGATTATGTATATCAGTGGCATTTCTCCATTTTAGCGAAATGTAAAAAGCTCTTGATAAATTCAGTTTTAATTAATACGAACATAATTAAAATTTTCCATACATTTTTCCACCTCATTTGTTAGGAAAATATAATTTACATTACAAGGACTTTAACCCCTTCATATACTTTCAAAACTTAGTCGTACATAAACTTTTAATTAAATTTAAACTAATATTTTTTCTTGTAGAATCGACCATCTCTTCTTACTCCTTGGCTGATTCTTAATCCCATAGCTTTGTTCGTCTACATTGTGGGGACTTTAATTGCGATTATCCATCATGCAGGAGAGACCAATACACCATTTATCGTTGGACATATTTTGATAAGTTGTATCATTTCGTGTAAGTATAGTGATCTATATTTAGTAAATAAATCTCTTTTTATATCCATAAAAATCAAGCCTGGCGTTTTTTGCTTTGTTAATAATATGATTATTTATAATTTATTTCCAATTCTTACTGTCCAATTAGACTGAGTCTAAATTTTTCCATTGTTTTTTCGAAAATTCGGTTTATTGGAGGCAAAACGGCTCGATGCCATGCACTTTAAATCTTTTTGGAGTAAAACAAAAGATTCTTTCGAACATTGTTAATGTGTTATTTGTACATTTTTTCCAGAATTTAATTGAAACCATTTTAAACTAATAGTACATTTTAAAAAATCAATTGAAAAACATATGCTAAAAAGCACACGTCATTCAAATACACATTTATTTTTAAATTTTAATAAAGCGTTTTGTGTTGCCTGCTATTTTATTATTGAAACGATATGCCATAAATACAGAAGAAATCGATGCGATGAAATTATTAATACAATTTATACCCCGGTTAATTTAATATGTATTAATGCGGTGTTGGTCAGTTACTTTGAAATGGTTCGCTGGAATATTCTGTATTAAATTTTAATAAATAATGTACAATTTATCGTAAAACTATTGTATAATTGTAATATAATAACTAATTTGATATTTATTGTGGAAGACCACGTTATCCGAACCGGCAACTTATTCCGATTAAAGTGAAACCACAATATAATAACACAATCCAGCAATCTTTTTGGCGCTCTTTTAAAAAATGCTCTGTAGACAATTAGCATCTTCCCTCATGACTTCGCCCGCTCCATTTTTTGTATCTGCAATATGTTTTTCAACAGCAATAGCTTTAAAGAATTTTGGTTGGCGAAACTGATTGGACTCTATTTAATCTCTACAAGATCCAACTTGACCGCGGGAGTGGCTGGTGAAAATTGAATTCTACCTTTTCCTAGATTGATAATATCCTTTGCAACAAAAATAAATTTTACAGATTCATTTATTCTACTCAATAAAATGATGAAAATTTCATCGTACCAACATAACGAATCAAAAGGACTGCAAACGATATGTATTTGCTAATTTGCTCAATAGGTGCGACTGTTGGCTGTTTTATTCAAGATTTTCCCCTAATTATCTTTATTCCCCAAAAATTCCACAAAATCTGGCAGTTTTCGCTTGCCATAAGGGAGGAGCGTGAGAGTTTACTGGCTCGCCAATTTGCGGATTAAATAAGGAACGTATAGGTAACGCCTATTGTTACCTGTCAATTTAAAAAATTTCGATAAATAACACAGATCTACAAGATTTTGTTACTGAGCAGCAGCAGTGGCGTAAATAAGGACTCTGATGAAAATTAATAAATACGAAGGAACAAGACGGGTGCAAAATAGGAGACGGCATTCAAAAATCTGCGGAGGGAGGGGCGCACATACTGATAGTTACGCCATTGGCAGCTGGAGATCATTTTAGAAGCAATTTACTATGTAGTACCCGACTTCGAGATCAGAATTGGCCCATCATGTCAGGATTTTGGAGTATTTAAGGTTATGTACTGGAAAAATGAATTTTTTGGCTACTTTTGAAGTTATGTTTAGGATGCACAAGCGTTTTTTGGTCGTCTTTTCTAGTTACATCATTTAATCCTACTCTTATTCCTAAAAATAAGCTACTGAGTGGTCACCAACGTTTTTTTCTAACAAAGTTACGGCCATTTTAAATTATAAAATTATCGCAACAACGTCATGAGCAGTCACATTACCTCTTTGAGGCATACATTTTTTTCGAAAATTTGTTCTTGGGGGTTTTTGAGGTCGTTGAGTACAGATATGAAGTCAGAAAATTGAAATTTCCATTTTCAATATTGCAGATTCAAAATGACTCATCAAAATACACAAGAATGATGTTGGTATATCTTAAAATGCCGTAACTTTGCAAGAAAATTTTTGAAGGGTAAGAGTAGTGTTAAATGATTCAACTAGAAAAAAAGACCAAACAAACTTTGTGCATCCGGCACATAAACTCAAAAAAAAAAACAATTTTCAAGTACATAACCTCAAACATTAAGTCCCGACGTGATGATCCAATTCTTACTTCGAATTCGGATTTTACACAATAAATTACATCAAAAATGACCCCCAGCTGTCCAACAACAATCGTGATGCTATTTTTGATAGATCTATTTAATTTTTCATCTTATATAACTTACTTCCGAATACACAGAAAGAATAACAATTTGTCTACTACCTACTCTACTTTTAGTAAATCTAGGAGTATTTCAAACGTGCATAAAAGATTGAGATAGATATAAAGGTCACTGGTGTAGCGTGCTATAGCGTATCCGCCACCTATCTAAGAGCAAATATATTAAATTTAGAAGCTTATCTTTCTAAGGTTATTTTTAAATAAAGTTAATGGTTTTTCGAGGTCAAATAGAGCTTTAAACCTTCCTAGTTATACCAATACACAAGAATAAAAATTGGTTAAGGAGATTTTGCAATTATTTGTAACAAATTAAAACAGTCTTTTTTCTATATAATAATATAAGTTTGACCTTGACGATACTTTTAGTATAGAATTCAGGATTGAGAGTTTTTCAAATATTGTTCTTGCAATAAACCTAATGCCGAAATGATTTTAAGGGATCTCCTTGACAGTTGTCGAATAATACACTGAATATCAATACAAAATGTCTCGTTTCTGTCAAAATGTGTATGTAAAAATATCCATTCATTAACATTTTTGTTTAGTTTTTAGTTTCCTTGAATACTTGAAAATATTTTAACGTGATATCCTGGGAGTATCCTTTACAATTCACTAAAACCTCATGAAAATATTTTACTTATATTAAAATTTATGGACAAGAAGTTGGCGAGTTGCGATCAACTTGTTTTAAAAATATTTTTATGAGAGCACCTAGGAGAATCCCTTAGATTATCTATACGTCAAATTAAGAACTTTCTCATTTTTTGAAATCGTTTAAAAATATATGAAAAAAACTAAATTGAATCCAATAACTACATAGAAAGGGTGCCCAAATTTGGCAATCTGATTTATATTAGGCGTGGTTCATACTAATCCTCGTTGAATGTTATACTATGGTAACAAATGTCTAGTAACAACTTTATGATTAGGTTTGGTTTCATTAGCATGGAATGATATTCTATTGAAAAACGCGTATATATTGTTAAAATTTATCAATTACCAAAATGGGGAATATTTTGCTGAAACTACAAGAAATCCATAAAGTAAGAATGTTTAGGTATTAAAGTTATTGAGCATTAAATAGAACAATTTGTATCAATGAAATCCAAGAGACATGTTAAGAATCATTCTTCTTTCAGAAGAAAACATCACAGCGGTAAGGGCTAGTGCTACTGAAAATGTCAGTTTGTGAACGTTCACAACATGTGAATATTAAAGAATCGAGAAATATCTTCATGTAGAAAGTTATAAGATGCACTCTAGTTAAAACTAAATGATCACTTCTTACCTCGTACATCTATTAGTACTCTATTTTGAAAATGAAGGTTACCTAAGCAAATAGAATTACAGGATATGGAGTGAGAGAAATTCAAGAGAAATACCGCAGGAACTAGCTGGAGACGGTGTGGGTACTTATTTTTATGTGCAAAAATGCAATCGGTAATTTTGGGGAAAAAAATGATAGCATGTCAAAGAAGCACAAGGCACCACTTGAAGGAAATCATTTGTCATTATTAACCGCAATGTTTCAGCTTTAAAATAAATTAATAATATTATAAAAGTTCAAATATTTTCCGTGTATCATATTCAATTGAAATGGAACCAAAATATCCTCAAAAAATAAAAATATCGGCAACTTCTGCTAACATGCCGACATTTCAAAATTGCAATGAATGTTAGTACCTAATTTACGACTATGATAAATGTCCCTATAAAATAGTACTTCATTCCTTTTAAACTGGTAAAATGATTTTATTTTCTTTGATTTATACCTTTGGTTCTCCTTATAAATCGGTTTTTATCATCTTCTTGGTTGCCAGTATGGTTATAGCATCATTTAACGTTTGACATACAAATAAACAAATGCTTCAAGATTTCAATGAAGAGGCGAGCAAAGTGGGACTTAAGATGAACTTGAGGAAAACTAAGTTAATGAGCCCTGACCCAAATGTACAAATAGAGATTCAAAATGAAATCATAGAGAATGTCCAAGAGTACATCTATTTAGGCCACGTCATGAAACTGGGCAAAGAAAATCAAACGGTGGAAATAACAAGGAGAATAGGGCTGACATGGGCTGCCTTTGGAAAGTTGCAGTACGTATTAAGGGATAGAAACACACCAATCAACCTTAAACGAAAAGTGTATAACACGTGTGTCTTGCCTGTTGCTACTTACATCATGGAAACGATAACACTAACCAAACAAAACGCAAATCGGCTCCGAGTCACTCAACGCTCTATGGAGAGACAAATGTTAGGAATCTCGTTACGGGATAAAATACGAAATCAAGTAATAAGATCAAGAACCAAAGTAGTTGACGTCATTGAACGCATATCACGACTAAAGTGGCAATGGGCTGGGCACATAGCTAGACAACAGCCCGATAGGTGGACGAGTAAATTACTGCAATGGCGACCGCGAGAAACGAACCGAAATCGTGGCAGGCCACAACGCAGATGGGTAGATGATATAAGACAGTTTGCTGGAAAAGACTGGCTCCCGAAAGCGAGAGATAGATCCCAGTGGAGGACCATCGAAGTGACTACGTCAACGTCAATGGGCTGAGAAAGAAGAAAAAGAAGAAGATACAAATAACTGTCAAATGCCCCAGGTCTCTGGTTAATGAAGTAAGATTGATAATGGTCCATAGAATTCGGATTTTAAAATACTTTTGTTACTTATATATGTAATTATTACGAGAAAATCGATATTTCGAAAAAAAGAAATACCTTTCAATCCGCTATCTCACAGTTGCCATTATCCACTCGGAAAGGGGACAAATAGTCATATAGTTCTTTATAGGCATGTGCTGGACTTTTTTCGTTTGTCCAAAAGGAGTAAAGTACTTTTCAATTTACCTTTTAGATTGTTAAGATTTGCCCTGTGAATGGAGCTCTTAAATTTCTTACTAATATTTATTTTTTGTTTTTAGTGATTGTGGTATACAATATTTTGACCGTTTATAGCCTGAAACAACATCTAAGAAGACTTAATTTCTAGAAATGGTAGTTTTGGGGATTTAAGCTAAATCTTATTTTATAAAAGATGAAACCACATGTGATTTTAAAAAATAAGAGTTATAACAATAATATATGTATTTTTTATGTACTTGTATCCACTACCTAATAACTTAACTATCATATATCAAGTATTTTTACGAATTGTATTTTAGCTTTATTTTAATATGCTATTTTGTAAGTAAATTTAATTAAAACACTTGGGTGTTGGAATTATATCTTAATAAAAAATAATAAAAATTTTAAATTAGATTTTTATTAAAAGAACTGGTAAGTACTCCTAAGTGTGTCCTGCGATCAAAATATTTGTAAAATTTAACAGTTTACTAAAGTCAATGGAGGCAATTCGGCTAAATATTTTCAAGATGGTGGCACTTCGGGTTATACCGGAAGTTGATGCCTTTTTGCTTATTTTTAAGGGAATACACTATTTATGATTTTTTTTTGAATTATACGCAAAATTATAGACATATTTTATATATAATGTCCTATACCTAGGTCTTACTGTTTTTGACATATTTAGAATTTTATCTCGCAAATGACGTTTGCAGGCTTAAACATAACCATCAATTTCTTCTCTGTGAAAGCCTTTATTATTTAATTTGAGTTAGTTTCCGTCTAAAAGGGGATCTACTTTAGTATACCGTATTGATATTTTGACAATAGGTAAAAACAGGGTGATCAAAAAATAACATAAACTTCCAATTTTTATAATGTTATCTTATTAAGCATTAAAAATAAGGATGACTGAATAGGTTGTCTATCAGAAAAATTTGTATTTTTTGAAATATTGAAAATTTAACATTTTTTTATTGTAAAAACGCTTTAGGCTTTTAGGTTTTGTTATAAGTTGGCTATGACGGCAGAACGCGACGAAAAAAAAAACAATAAAACACTACAGAAATGTCACTAGTTCTTGACATTTGACAATTAATAATTAATGCAGGGTGGTTAGACAAATAGCGGCCAGAATGAGAAGTGCATAACCAGAACCTTATCATGATATGTTTGTTTAGATGTTCCAATAAATAATTCCATACCTTTCTATAGGGTATGATACTTCAGATTACATAGTAAAGCTGCAGTTAACTTTTAGTTATTCCAGATTCACTAAGAAGATTTAAAACTTAAATCCGATCTAGTTGTGATGAAATTTAAATTTTCCTGTCCGCCGGTTTTATTTTGCTTATGATATTGTCATATTTTATATTACATATGTCAAAAATAGAGCCTTATATAAATATATTAAGAAAAAGAACCTTCCTATAAAGTCTTTAGTAAGGGAAATAGTTTTATCCTGAAAATAAATAAAACTCTCCATTTTTCGTCGTTCAGTAATAAATCAGAATGATCTTTTATTCCTGTATTTTTAGGGTTTAAAACCTGCTTGACTTATTATTGCTCTTGTCAGTTTAAGCCGTCTGTGTGTTTTAAAATAAAACCATGTTAGTAATTTAAGGGGCTACTTTTTAGGTTAGAAAGTATCTGGGAAACACCTGTGGTATACCTGCTAGCATTTTTTTTTATGGCAGGATCATTGATGCTGCTCTGGAAATTTGAGAAGTCTTTTGGTGGTGTTTATAACCCTACCTTATCCAATATTAATAGTCCGAACATTAAAAAAAGGAATAACAATAAAATTACTTTATCAATATTTGGAGACATAAATAAAATAAATACCGCAAAAAAAATTAAACCCAAAATTTCAGAAGGTCGTTATAACATTTCTAGTGTTTTTATGAATAATACTATTGAAATTTCGACTAAACCACTAATTAAAACTTTTAACTTCTCATTACGTAAAGATATTTATCTTGAGCTTTGGAAGGTCAACAAAGCTTTTCAATTATTTAAAATGGGAAATAAAGTAACGTTTGTAATTATAGTATCATTTGTGTTTTCCAAAAATTTTGGAAATGTTGTGGAATAACTACTTATTAAGTAAAGTAGAAAAATTACTTACTTTTAAGCAACATGGCTTTTTAAGGAGTCAGTTAACTGTTACTAGCATACCATGCATTTTACAGTGTTAGTTAATGATTGCTTTAAAGCTTTCGACAAGGTAGGCCACAAAATTTTATTAGTCGAAATTCTATCTGGCAATAATTTATCAATATTAAGTTTTAGCTGCCTTATTCTTACTTTCTGAGACTACTCGAGGATTTTAATGTAAGACTTCTACTGCTTTTAACTTTTTAAAATTATGATTTGAAGTTATAGATGTCGGCTTTCTAATATTTTGAAAGAACACTTGTGTACTGTAAACTGAAAAATTGGTGTTTCAAAAATTAGTTATAACTTAAGAGTAGTAAGTGCCCGGGATGTCATTTAGTAAAAAAATATTCCCTACATTGTAAGGCAGTTCTGTAGATGGTTACCTGTCAGTGAACACCACTTGTGAATTTTATTTGAATCTAGATCAAGTTATAGTTTTGTTATAAAGAAAATCACATCTGTGGTAATATATACGAAATTGTTGATCATTTAATCATATAACTGTTTTTAAAGCATTATATGGTTCTATACTGATAGGTAAATTAGAATTTAATACTTTAATATAGTCATCAATTTATAATCAGTACATTCTCTGACTGGAACAGATTCAAAGCAATTTTAAAGTACCTTACTTCAAAAGAAGATGTGATGTACTCAAGGAGTGGGATAAATAGTACAATCCTAGTAGTACTTTCTTATCATTTATAGCATTTCTTTATTATTTTGATGAGTACTATTCACCCTAGAAAATAAAATGTTACCTATTATATTTAAAAATAAAATTAAATCACCGAATCTTAAAAAATAATTTATTTGGACTTATTTACAGTAAAAAATGACTTGTAATTTTTACACTCAATACTCTCTTCCAAGAAAATTAAATAACTCAATTAAAAAATTTTAATTATTTAATCTAGTGGATAATGACTTTTCCATGACCACCAACTAGACCAAGACCATGTCCTGCTCCAAGTCCAAGTCCTGCTCCACCAAGTCCTACTCCACCATGTCCTGCTCCAAGTCCTAGTCCTGCTCCACCAAGTCCTACTCCACCAAGTCCTACTCCACCAAGTCCTGCTGCGCCAAGTCCTGCTCCACCAAGCCCAGCTCCACCAAGTCCTGCTCCAAGACCAGCACCAGCACCTCCTACAGCTACACCAACAGCGTAGGGTGCAGGTACAGCAACTGGAACAGGTCTAGGAACGGCAACTGGTTGAGCTACTGGTACTCCTACTGGTACTGGTCTGTCTACGGCTACTGGATAGGGGCTGGGTACGTCAACTGGAACGGGTCTGTCAACTGGGACTACAAAAAATAAATTTACTAAGGATGTTCATACATATTTTTAATAAATCTACTATAAGATTCTGCAGTAAAATGTACGTACCACCGACGGGTCTGTCGACTGGAACAGCATAGGGTCTGGCTACAGGTACACTGTAGGGACGGTCAACTGGTACAGGTACATCGACAGGATATGGTACGCCAACGGGTCTGTCTACAGGAACTGGTACTGGGGCTGGTACAGGAACTCCTAGGTTTCTGGTGATAGTTGTGTGAGTATGAGCATGAGAGCTCAATTCAATCGCAGGTCCACCAGCAGCTGAAAAAATATTAGAGACTATAAGAAAATATTATACATGAAGTATTAAAAGAAATGTATGAACTTTTAAAAATTTATTATTAAAAAATAACAAAGCCTAATCATACCTCCTGCTGCAGCTGCGGCTGCGGCCGCTCCTGCACCAGCTCCAAGACCGATTCCGCTACCCAAAGAGCCCAAACCAATACCACCCAATCCAGCTGCTCTGCCTAAACCTAATCCACCATCCAAGATACCATGACCTGAAAATGAGAAACAAAAAGTATTATTAGAATTTAAAATTTCCGTTTTGCAAATTGGGAGGGTCGTAAAAGCTCTTTGCCAATTGGTAGAAATTTTTTCACTATTTTTTACGTGAAATCCAAATCTAGCACAAAATTTACAAATTGTGCCCTGATTGTGAGATATTTCATATTAATTGGCTGTATTTTAGGTTAGATATGGAAAATATTTTTTAAACTCATTTCTATATATATATATATATATATATATATATATATATATATATATATATATATATATATATATGTATATATCCCGTGTATGTGCTGAGTCCCAGTGATACGGTAGAGATACATGTTTCGGAACTGCATAGAGTTGTAATTTTGCTGAATGTGATTTCAGCACAACAACGGCATAATGTGGATATATCCACTGCTATTGTATCTCACACGGAGGAATCCGTGAAAGCCGCATAAACATATTATATATATATATATATATATATATATATATATATATATATATATATATATATATATATATATACAGAAAGCAAAGAAGTTTATGTGAGCAGTTAAAAAAAAATCATCTTGTCTCATCTCGCAGCTTTTTGAAGGACTCACTTTCGTCTTCTTTAATTTTTTTTATCTTACCTGCGATGCCTAATCCATACAGCCCACGTTTATCAACTTTTTTTTCTTCAACTTTTTCTTTTTTCTCAGCAGCGAGAGCAGCGCTGATGATCAGACACACACAGATCTAAAACAAAAATGTATATACAGTAATAGAATTTGTTGGGCTTCCTTTTTATTCCACCATATTTAAAAATGAATATGTTTAGTTTGAGTAAAAAAGAATTGCTAAAAAAGAACATAACTTATTCTTTAAAATGCATGGAATAATTTAATGCTATGACTCTATTCTGAGAAGACTGTGGCGAGAATAATTTGTCTGCTTCGCACAGAATTATTCATAATATATAAATACTGTACCTAAATTAAGCCTGGAGTACAAATTCAAACAACAGCTTTTAAAAGCTGATAAATAAATTATCGAATTTTATCTAGTTCATTTGGTTTAGAAGAAAATAGGCCATAAATTAAGAACTTATTAAAAATCCGATTATATTTTCATCATTCCGTCAAATAAATATGGAATTATATGGATTATATCTTCATCACTCCCAGAAAAGTAAAACACAAAGTTATTTAATTCACGTTATTTGTTATTACCCTAAGTATAAATTGTCACGTGTTTAACGTTAATCTGACTATTTTATAGAAAAAATACTGGACAGTTCTTTGTAAAGCTTTTAATTTTAGAAATAAAAATTCATAAATATAATTCAAGAAAATCGTAATTTAATAAACTTAAATATATATGGATCGTACTTAAAATAATTAAGGATTTTATAAGAGGTTTTGATCTTTCTAAAGCCAAATCAGAATTATTGGCATCCAGGCTTAAGTGTAGAAATTCATTTTCTCCAGATACTTAAGTTATGTATTATCATAATTGTAAAAAACTGCTCCCACTTTTTTGTAAAGGAAATGATATTTTTTGTAATAATATCGGTGGTATTTTAACGAAACTGGTCAAGAGGATACAGATTCTCATACCAATAAAGTACACTAGGCGTATTGAACCTTATGTCCTGTATTGAGAAAACTAGAGTGGCATGATCACGCGTGTACTATATATAAGTTGATCTAAAATTGATAAACTTTTTATTTTCTCTATTTGTGCGATAGTAGAACTAAAAGCGAGAATTGAATTAAAATATACAGGCACATAAAATTGGGACCCATGAAAGAGTCTGTGAAAGCTATGGACAAAACTTGCTGTTGTCTTAATTATATATAAAAAAGTTCTTAGTTTAACTACGAAGAAAATGCAGGCTAGTGTGTTTGATGGGCCTAAAATTAGTCTTTTAAGATAAAAGATAAAAATCTTATGCATACAATCAATGATTTAATATATGAAAAAGGTACCAGAGCCCATGCAACGCTTATTTGATGGCTGGTGACCATTGAAGTAATATGCGTGAGTATACTGAAAAAGCTCACTGGAAGAAATCATGAAAAGGAAGTAACAAGACATTTAAAAGTTAGGCATATAAAAAAATCGCATTTTATGGGCATGTATATTATATTATAAACCACACTTAAATTACTTGATTACTTGTTTTAATCGTTTTTAAATCATTAAGGAATACTACTTAACGGTACATTATTTTTAAAAAACCTGAGCAAATATATAAACACGGAAAATAACTATAATAATAATAAAGTCTTCGAGAATAAAAATCCAACAGAATGGAGTATATTAAAAATGTAAAACAACTAAGAACAATTCTTGTAAAAGCATAATAACTATCTTTTTATGGTTCTTACAAGGGCAAACAAGTATAAAGAAATACTGACAATAGTAATTATTCTAAATCTTTATTAAATTACCTATTTTTCTTTAAATACGATCTAAGTGGTAAATAGTTACGTGTTAATCGTATTTTACTGGTTACCGTTTTTATGTTATACATTATTATTTATTGCCCTTAAGAAAATCCGCATTCTTGTGTGATAATGTAGGGTAGGATACTTCATTGATAGTATAAGGTTACACTAAAGAAATAATAATAATTATTAATTAAATAATTATTTTAACATAATTTAATATTTTTACTAGACTGGAATAAAATGGGGCATGTGCAGGTTGAATACGTATTGCATTAGGGCTTAAAAGCAGTTGTTTAAAATAGGGTAAACCTTGGCTAATTATTTGTAATAGATAGATAAATAACTTTTCGTTTGTGGGTTTATCAACTTTACATTTACATATATTTCATTTTTTCCGATTGATATCGGACGTTTTTTTAATCAGCTTTTCTAGAATTATCTAGATGTTTTTAGTTTTTAGATTTATCACCAATGGATAATTAAGAAGGGAACATAAGTAGAATATCGAAATAATAAAAGTTATTTTATTAGTGAAAGAAATCAGTTTAAAAGTTTATTTATAACACATAGATGTTTAGTTTCTTTAGACTATCTCTCCAATGAAATTTGTATCAACACTTTGTAATTTCTTTTCATTATAACCAAAAAATAGGATTATGTAGTATTTTCTTTCAACCAACTTTTTCTACAAACAGATCAATCCTCTATTGTTTGAATTTGAATGTAACAAGGCAGAAGCTACAAGGATTTGTGAAGGTGATGAATGAGACAGGCAGTTCACTGGAACTGTTCAAGATCTAAGGTATCAAAAAAATAAAGATAAACCTAATCGAAAACGCACCTGTAATTGAAAGAATCAGAGACAAAACCCGAAATAAAAGCTGATCATGAAAAAAACAAGGACATAAGCATATCCTTCAATGAAAGCTAGCCCAAAGAGATCAGACAAGAAAAGGAAGAACTAGCAAAGCATATAAAGGCACTAAGATGAAGGGCAGATATTAAATGGGGAATCCTTTAAAATACCTTCAAACAAATAGAGGAAACAAGGTGAACAGGAATAGATAAAAGCATTAGAAGAACAATAACAAAACAAAAACAAGTAAAAGATCCCCATCAGATGATGAAATCGAGGTAGATAAAATATTACAGTTTTTTAGAAATACCCACAGAGAAAGGTATGAAAAATCACTATAAGAATAATAGATGCTGGGATAGTTGAAAAGATGACGAGCCTAGCAATGAAGACCGAAATCTTGGGTTCTCTATAAAATAAAAAAAAGAGAAACACAACATATTCTTTAAAATGCATTTTAAGCATTTATAATAGAAATAAGTATGGATCAGAGATTTTGATCTTTCAAAAGCCAAATTAGAACTACTGGCACCCAGACTTAAGCACAGAAATTCATTATCTCCAGATACTTAAGTTACATATACATACATCATAATTATAAAGAAGAAGAGCTTTCAATTTTTTGTTAAGAAAATTATATTTTTTGTAACGATACCAGTGGCATTTTAATGACGTTCTCTTGAGTTCTCCTTAAAAATATGAAACGCAAATAAAAGCGATATAAAAGCAGGGTAACTAAAAGAGCGTTGGAAACTTAAGTGCAAGAAATAAGGTACAATAAGAACCCCTAACACAGAAGATAGAAGACAGAGAGCTGACTCGGTATAAGCATAGAATCTTAATGGGAACCTAAAACTATACTAGATCAGGAAAACTGATTAAATCGAATACAAGAAATGACACTAGTAGCGGAAAAACCCAAATGACAGAAAAACCTGACGGAGGATCGAATTAATGAAGTAAGATAGATAAAAGAATCAAGACGTGTAGAAAACGTACACATACACAAAAATTTTAACTTTTTTCAAAAAAAAATTCAAAAAATATTCAAAAAAGCTATTATAAGAAGTTTTTTTTAAATACAATTTTTAATCCATTTCAGCTGTATAAGATAAATTAGATTTGCCCATTTTTTGTAAATTGTACTACTGTTGCACAATAAACTTCAACGCAACCTTCATAAAACTTCTTAGTTTTGACATCCCATCCCAGACTTATTTTGTTTAAAGTAGAGCCATGTTAAATGTGTGTTTTTCTACAAAATCCAATTAGGGCTATTAAAATCTGGTAAAATGTGATGCAAAGTTTATTTGTTTTTGACCCTGTATAAAATAACTTCATAAAATAGCTTTTTTTGAAACGTAGTTTGTATCTAAAAGTAATACACATTATGATTAAGACAAACAAGTACACAATGTCATCACTAAAGTCTGGGTTAGGTGGAAAATAAATTTTTATTTAACTTTACTCAAAATTTATATAGTTTCAACGATTTAATTTAAAACTTAAAATTTGTCATGAAGCTATGTTCTTAAAAGAGTTAAAATAGTACTTTACGTTTTCAAAAATAGTTATTTTATGAAGTTACTTACACAGGGTCAAAAAAAATCAAACTTTGAATCACATGTGACCAAACTTTAATAGCCCTATTTGGATTTTGTAGAAAAACACACATTTAATATGGCGTTACTTTAAACAAAATATGTCTGGAATGAAGCATTGTCAAAACTAAAGAGTTTTATGTGGGTTGCGTTGAGTCTTATTTGGCAACAGTGGTGCAATTTACAAAAAATTGGCAAAAAATCTAAATTATCTGATACTGCTAAAATTTTACATATGGGCTACACATTGCATTTGGAAAAACTTTTTCCAATAACTTTTTTCGATATTTTGAGATATAACTCCACTTTTAAATTTTTTTTGGAAAAAATTTTTTATTTGACACTTAATGCTAATCACGTGACCTCTATTTTTTTTTGGTTAATTTTCATCTCATTCTATGTGATGCCGAATTACTGGTCACACTTATATATATATATATATATATATATATATATATATATATATATATATATATATATATATATATATATATTCTTGATTTTTGAACCATAAATTATATCATTTTTCTTTATTTTACTTTTTGCAGTAAAAGAGACACTAATAAATAATAATTTCAACGAAAAGACTATCACCAAAATAATTGATAAACGAACATATAAGTTTTATAATAACGTAAAAACAAAAAACATAGAACATAAACAGCAAAAATATGTGGCATTACCGTACACTAGTGAGCTGTCAGAAAAAATAACATACATTTTAAAAAAGCATGATATTATCGTATGCCACAGGTCACATAATAAATTAAATACATTGTTCACAAATTTAAAAAGTAAAACTCCTCTAATGAATAAATCAAATATAATATATTCGGTCCCTTGCACAAATTGTCCCAAAAAATATATAGGCATGACGAGCCAATTACTGAAGATTAAATGGCCATAAATATACAAAAAACGCCTCAACAGCGTTAAACATACACACACAGGACGAAAAACACACTTTTGATTATAACAGTACCATTATAAAAAACAAAGATATGAATTACCAAAAATTACAGATAAAACAAATGATTGAAATTAAAAAAGATAAAAACACTGTTAACGACAGAACAGATATGGGAAATTTGAGCCATATTTACGCAAGCCTAATTTAAACAAAAATATTAAGTATTCGATCCGGTCAAATAAGAATCAAAAATGGAATATCCTCTTAAACCTAAAACCAAACATATACCTTATTTGTTTTTTTATGCATTGTAAAATATAAAAAATATTAAAAAAATAAAACACATTCGCATTCCACGTATCCTCAGTAAACGATGTAAAATTTAAATTTTATTTAGTAACAAAACAGCAAAATGTCAAAGTGTGTACTGGTAAAATGAAATATTTTTAAAAAATTTTAAAGTTTTGACTACCGTTTTTAAGTGTCTTGTTTGTTTTTCGAAATTGTAAATATGTTTTTTATGTGATGTATTTTAATATATTTTTAGGAGGAAAGAATTTTGAAAATGCCTTGTGTATTTATTAAATATAGAACCTAAACCCAAGAAAAGACAAAATAAAGAAAAATGATATATATATATATATATATATATATATATATATATATATAAATAAATAATTATTGTTCATTTATTTTAATATTTCACGAAAATATTTTTAAAGAATATAACAGGCCACTCTTGTACCCTTTCTAAAAACAAATAATAAAATATTATACTTTAATTAATTAAAGTCTAAATATTTCATTATTTGTGCTGAGAATTAAAAAAATTGTCAAAACACGTTTAAAAAATAATTTTTGTATTAAAACCAACTATATTGTGGAAACAGTGAGATATTTTTATTTCTCTAAGATAAAGTATTTGTTGGGAACTCAGTTATAAATAAAAGGCACATATATAAATCTAAATAATTGTTTATCGATGTTAAATGATTTTTGAAAAAATTGGATTAATTTCAAGGTTAAAATTTTCTCCCAAAACTTTATATTTGAAATGTAATGAAAAATTTTCTTGTAATCTAATAATAACAGGCATTTTACTACATTTTATAAGATTTGACAAATCATTTTAACCATTGCTTAGTTATTTATTAAATAGAAACTAATGCCGAAAACCAATAAAAGAAAAAAAATTTATAGCTTCCTACATGATGCAAGTTTTTTCTCGTTTACTGTATATATCCTTAAAATTTTAAAGAGCTTTTCGGCTTTGCAATTTTTAACTGAAAATGAAAGTAAGTTATAAATTCAAAAAAAAAGCGTTTCAGGCGAAACTATCCAAAATTAGACAAAAAAATCGATATTACTTAAAAATTTAACTGTAACATGTCTTTTTAAAAAACACACTTAATAAAAAGAAATAATTTATTAGCACCTAAAATCTTAAATAATTTGAAAATATTCACCGACTATAAGGAAGAATGTTTCATATAAAAAAACACTATCGTGTCCAAATCTAGATGGATATTTGCTTTACATATATATGAAATTTTAATTTGTGGGCTACTGTATTACATATTTTTAACCCTATTCACTAGAAAGACTTAAGATTTAGACTTGTTGTCATGAAATATAAAATAATAGATCATGTATATCGAGCGTAATACAATAAATTTTACGGTGTTATTTTGGCAAGTCAAATCAACTTTATACTTCCCATTTTGAACGCCTGAAACCTGTTCTAAATCGAAACTTTGTTAGTGAATTAGGACGTTATTGTTTTTAAATATTTACGTACCAAAGTTTTCATTTTGTATTATATTCAGTCACTATCTACACTCGAGGGTGCAACTGTTCCATTCTAAGAGAGGTTATCTATTATAAAGTAGGTTAGCCCCCTCCCCGCTTCCCCGCTTATTTCTTAAGATATAGTTCAATGCTACATAAATACCTCTTGCAGGAATATAATAAAATATATATAGGTACTTTCTTTGTTGGAGCGTTCGATTACAGTAGGAAGCCTTTTTCACCTGATTTAATTTTTCTTGGTTAGTTTTTAAAATTATGGAACATGTATTTCTTTTTTTAATTTTCATTTAGCGAGAGTAAATATATATATATATATATATATATATATATATATATATATATATATATATATATATATAGTGACCGTCAGAAAGTGCGCAGCATATAAAAAGTGTTGATTTTTGAATCTAATGAATCTATTTTATTTCAAAAATGTTCCGCATGTTCCCAAATCAAAATAGGACCTATCAAAGTGAAAGTCTTCTAGTATATGAGAGAATCAACAATTTAAATTGAGCTCTGAGAAGAGTACCTTTATTTGCAATTATGAAGTTTTGTTCACTTTGAATAAAAAATTAATTTTTTTTTCTGAATAACCCTTTATAAAAAGGAGATCGCAATCATATAGTACGTAAATCCAATTTTGTATTAACTTTGTTAAATAAAAGGGTAAATATTGTGTCAGATTAATCCAAAATGGTTTGACCTTTGAAGATAAAAAGAGAAAAATATAAAATATTTTTGCTGTACACCGTATTTTATTTTTTGAGGAATCAAAAAAAAAAATAATCTAACTAAAATTTTTTGAAACACTTTAACTCGAAATTTCATTCAAACGTCAATTCCTTTTTTCAGATTCTAATCGCAATCCGCATAAAAAAAATGAAAAAGAAATTTTTTTACTTAATTTATTTGCCAGTAAAATAAAGCTCAATATAATTTTGGATGCAATTAAAAAAATGCATATTTTTCATCTAAAGTACATACCGATTTATCTTTATATCATCTCATAAACAATATAACTGTAATCACTTGTATTTATCGAATTAATTTTGAGGATAATTTAACTGATAACTATTAATGGACAGTATACAAACTATTAAATAAAACTATTCACAATAACAATGATAACTTTACATTTCAACGTGTCCTCTTTTATTTTCTATTCATTTTACACTTTTTATGTTGAATTCTTTTGTTATATTTCTTAAAATAGCAGGGTTGATTCGAGCGATACAATTTCTAATAACATTTTCCAAAAATTACAAATTAAGAGTATTTTCTTTAGGATTAATATTACATTTTTGAATATTTTCAACGCTTTGTATGCGCTCTCATGACTTTTATTACTGTTTTTGAAATCTCAAGCAAAACTTTTTATTAAGAATGATTTTTCCTAGAAATATATATATATATATATATATATATATATATATATATATATATATATATATATATATATATACAAGTGAATATTGGGGAGTGCAGCAAGTGAAAGAATACTCTTTAAAACATTAAATATAAACTTAAAAACTTAAAAAAATCGTCAAAAGTAAATTTTATAGTTTATATTAGTCTAAAAAAACTGCGGTTTTTGAAATATCGACAATTTAATTTTTTTGTCTTGTAAAAACGCTATACGGCTTTTAAGTTTTGTTATTATTTGGCCATGATGATGAAATATAGTATATTATATATAAACTAAACCACCTATTGTAGCCCTTATTGTTTGCAATACACTGTATAATCAATATCGATAAAATTTATTTATAAATCAGGAAAAACTGAGTAAAAAGGTTTCCAAATAAAAAAAATATGTTAAGTTGATAGTAACTTAAGGAATCGTCAAATACTTCACTAAGAAACATGGCCAAGTAAATTGAGATGCGTATCTGGGATTAATTTGTCATTTTGAATTTTAATTTCTCCTTTTTAATTTCACATTATTTTATAAATTGATATTTTTAATTAATATTGTATCGCATGAGTGTTAATTTTAAGTCTTGTGAGTGTGCGTATGTGACCATGTTAGTTGTATTTTGTTTTTATTTTAGATTATACTTTTGAAAAAGCCACACACACATTGGGCGAAACGTCAAGCACAGAATAGTATTAATATTTGAAACCTAATCCAAAAAAGTTACCATACATTTATATAGAAAGATGGTTTAAGAAAAATTTTAGCAAATCAATATATATATATATATATATATATATATATATATATATATATATATATATATATATATATAGATAATACAAGAAGGCATCAACTTCCGGTTTAACCGGAAGTGTCACAAACTTGAAAATACTCTAACGGAATTGCCCCCACCGACTTTAGTAAACTATCAAATTTTAAAAATTTTCCAAATTCCATTATCCGAGATTTCGATAGCTGCAATTCGTCGTGGAACACCCTGTATATATTGCACATCTTTTCTATTTTTAACTATTGGATTATTTATAATATAAATATGATAAATAAACACACGATCGGATTTATATGTAATCTGGCATGTAGAAACTAGACTTACTAAGAAACTAAATTTAAGAAAATCAATAGAAAGAAAATTAAACACGTGATTG
Source organism: Diaprepes abbreviatus (assembly GCA_034092305.1). Lineage (NCBI taxonomy): Eukaryota > Metazoa > Arthropoda > Insecta > Coleoptera > Curculionidae > Diaprepes > Diaprepes abbreviatus. The sequence goes on along the minus strand of JASJET010000125.1, from coordinate 3,587,423 downwards.
TTTCGTAACAGAGAAACATTCCGTTTCTGCAACTAATTCAATTATTCTAAATTCTATATACATTTTATATAACTTTAAGGGCTCTTTGTGGCCTCAAAACTCTGGCAAATTGAATTTAATATAAGCAGTTACACCAGGACAGAAGTAGTGACATCAAAGAAACCCGTATAATATGATTTATTAAGGAGTTAGATGGAAACTCCTAGATACAAAGACATAGGACTGATTCGTGACGTCCTTTAAATTATCACGATATTATCTACTTTTAGTCGGATATATGTTTTTGTAACTTTAAATTTACTTATGAACTGTAGATGATGGTTATTTAAATATTTTAAAATTATATTTAAACAAATTAAGAGCCCGGAAAGCCAAACCGACAAACCGCTCAACCGAGCTATGTCTAGTAAGGCAGAGAAGAGATACGCGCTGGCTGAATTACAAACAAGAAAAAAAAATTGGAAAATGTAAAAAATTAAAAATTTCGCACAACTTTGATCCCAGAAACTTGCCTGTATGACTTTTAGTTTTCTGAGATAAAAATTCAAAATGACTTTTTCGATTCAATGAAAATCAAAGTTTCTTTTATGGTCAACTCGCGATAACTCGATCAATTTCGGCTCGACCATGATTTTTCAAAAACCATTTTATCCCCCTATCTCTAGTAATACTAAGGACGTAAGAAAAATTTCTGTAGTGTTTTTGTTACGGGAAGATTAAAATGTTTAAAAAGGCGTAATAGAGTCCGTGCTTTTCCAGTTTCAAATGATAAAACTCACTAACGAAGTTTTCATTTTTTGAAATTCGTCAAAGGAGTATCAATTTAGATAGTTTAAAGAAGTTTTTCCGAATACGGCAATTTTTTAAATCAAAGGCCAGAGTGCTATTTTATAAAAAAGCGTTCGAGTCGCTATCTGCCAATTCAGCCTCTGGGAATTTTTGGGTGCTACTAAAGACAAAATTAAAGACTTAAAGGCTTTGCAAAGTTCTTTGAGAGAGAAACGGAAAAATTATTTCGAGGCATATACGTCAGAAGTGTCAAAAACCGGAAAAGAAAACAGCAAAAGCGAAAGTTCAAACCAAAAATCATACTTCTTTTATGAAATAAATAAATTACTCTTTGTTTTTTTACGTAAGGGAACATATTATCGAATTATAGGATAAATTAATAATATGTAAATATGCATAACAGTAAATGTACAGGGTGCGCCATCTTTTATGTCGGTATGTAAACATTGAATAACTTTGACATTTTCCAATCGATTGATTTGGTCATACGTGTTTTTGAAACGTCAATTCAGCACAATTTTAACCATGAATCGCTTTATACTGAAACAACGCGCCGAAATAGTGACAATGTAAAATAGTCGTACAGTTGTATTAACTCAACGTGCATATCGTCGAAAATATCATGGCCAACAAGCACCGTCTGACAACACTATCCGTCGTTTGGTTTGGAATTTTGTTGAGTACGGGACAGTGAGAGATCGTCAACATACCATTCATCAACGACCAAGACGTTCCAATGAACTAGTTGAAGTGGTTAGAGAGAGCGTTGCCCGGGACCCAAAAGTGTCGTATGGTCACCGCGCTCATCATTTTGGCGTCAGTGGAATTACTTTGCTACGCATTTTGAAGGATGATTTGCATTTGCTTCCATATAAAGTGCAGTTAACACAAAGAATATTGCCGACAGACTATACACGTCCAGTCACTTGAATGGTTGACACTGAACCTGATTTTTGGGAGTAAATTTTGATGACCGACAAGGCCCATTTTACACTCTTTGGCGGCGTTAATATACGAAATTGCAGCATTTCGGGGATGGAGAATCCACACGAGATCCACGAAACGCTATTGCATGACCGAAAAATGACTGTTTGGGTCGGCGTTTGCGCCAAAACCATCATTGGGCCATTTTTTTTTCAAAGAAAACGAAACAGTCGATAGAAATCAATATCGGTGGATGTTGACTCATTATGTCTGCCCACAAATGCGTGAAAAAGGTCTTGGTGGTTACTGGTTTCAACAAGACGGTGCGCTATGCCACACTGCAAATCAAATAATTTAAGAACAAGTTGAAGAAAATCCAAGTCTGAACACGAGTTTGGATTTAGAACTTATAATTTATAAAAATACAGTAAATAGGACTTTTTCCACTTCCAGGCACTACAAAAGCTGTGTTCTCTCGACCTTAGCTGACCTCGTTTAAATGGCTTTAATTACTTAGATGACCAAATTTATTGGATGATCCATTAACTACTAGACAAAATATTTGATTCATGGACTACCGTTTACCCCCTCACATTACATTAAATGAGAATTTTCAAAATCAATTGATCGGTAGAGGAAATTATACTCCAGCAAATTTGCCACCCTGCTCACCAAGTTTATCATTTATTGATTATTTTTTATGGGGAATTCTTAAAAAAATGGTTCACTGTCGACCTGTAAACACCGAAGAAGAATTTAGAGATGATGGAAAGAACACAGTTCAATTTTCTTCGTAGAATTAATCTTGGTGCACATGAAAATAAAGGCCATTTTGAACATTTACTCAGAGTTTAATTAAAAAATTATCTATCCATACGTGAACCAGAGTGGACTTTATTCGAAGGAAATAAACTATCCCTATTTTTTCTTTTGACGCAAAATATTTTCCTATATTTTAGTGAAATTTTAATTTAATATATATATATATATATATATATATATATATATATATATATATATATATATATATATATATATATGTGTGTGTGTGTGTGTGTGTGGGTGTGTGTGTGTGCACTGGTGTTTTTTCGGTTTTCAATAGAAAAATCTTCACATTTCGCCAACATCTCAGCTAGTATTTTCAAGTGATGCTTCCTCGACGGCTGTTCGACTTGGAATACAGCATGAGGTAGTCTCGTGACTGGATTAGTTAAGAAATGCCAACTAAACCTAGAGGTTTAAAGCATTTTTGTGGGGCTGAAGTCAGAAGGATAGCCAGAAAAAAAAACTATTTTTTGTTAGTCCAGGTCTGGAAAAGTTTTATTCATTTCGTCAGGACGTCTACAAAAGAGAAAATAACCTTCCTTAATTTCTTCTTATGAAATAAAAATAAAGAAAAAGACCTACCGAAGTGAGTACATATGAAAAGCCAGGTTTTGTTCATCAAAGACAGTCATTAGCACTTAACATGAAAAGAAATATTTTAAAAGGCAAAAATTCTCTAATTTAGTTAAAAACCTATTTTTTAGCAAGTGGACATCGTTAGGTTCTTAACTAAATTACACAATTTTTGCCTTTTAACATATTTCTTTTCATATTATGTGATCTTATTGTTAAGTGTTAATGACTGTCTCTGTTGAACAAAACGTGGCTTTTCATATGTACTCACTTCGGTAGGTCTTTTTCTTTATTTTTTAACCGACTTCTAAAAGAAGGAGGTTCTCAATTCGTCGACTATGTTTGTTTTTTTTTATGTATGTACACCGATTACCCCGGAACGGCTGCACCGAATTGAATGAAATTTTTTACGTTATATTCAGGAAGTTGCTGCGGTGGTCCCATATTTTTTTAGATGAAATTGGTGCAGTAAAATCCAAGATGGCGCTTACAATATGGCTGCCAAAAAAATAAATTTTGTCCGATTTTCTCCAAAATTGTTATAGAGGAATTTTCAGGGTTGTACTCAACGAATCTGAAATTATTTTTAAAAAATTCAAAATGGCGGATCTAATATGGCGGACAACAAAATTTAATTTTGTCCGATTTTTTCCAAAATTGGTACGGGAGAGTTGTCGGGCCCTCACATAACGAATCTAATTTTTTTTTTAAATGCAAAATGGCGAATCCAATATGGCGGGCAAAAAAATCGATACGGGAGAGTTTTCGAGGTTACACATGACGAATCTAAAATTATTTTTAAAAAGTTCAATATGGCGTATCCAATATGGTGGATAAAAAATTAATTTTGTCCGATTTTTTTCCAAAATTGATCTAAGGTGGAGGACTAAAGATTCCACATCTCTCGATTTTGTCTAAAATCAGTATTGGTGGATTCTTGTTAGTGTTAATTACGAAATTAAAATATTTTTTGAGAAACTCAATCTGGCGGATGGTGTCCTAAAAATTTTACATGTTTCTACTTTCTGCAAAACTGATATAAAGGGGTTCTTGAATTTAATAGTATTTTTTCTGGATTCAATATGGCGAACGCAATATAGCAGACTAAAAATTTTACATTTTCGATTTTGTTCAAATGTGGAATTGAATCGTTTTCGAGCATGTAAATAGCGAATATAAAATTATTTTAAGAAAATCTAATATGTCAGATGCAATATGACAGTTTAGAAATTTTAAATTTCTGGAATTTATCTAAAATTGGTACTAGGGGGCTTTGAAGGATCTAGATTTAGATTAGATTAAGATGTTAAAATTATTTTTTTGAAATTCAATATGGCGGATCCAATATGGTGGGTTGAAAATTTTACCTTATTCGCATTTTTTCAGATTTGGTGTTAGGGGGTTGGGGGGTGGTGTATTATAAATATGAAGTTAATTTTTTACAATTATTAGGTTGATAAGATACAATATGAGGGACTAAAAATTTTACATTTTCCGGTTTTATCTAAAATTAATATTGAGGGTTTCTTGGGGCGTATACAAAGGCTAAGAAATTTGAGTCTCAAATTCTTTATATATCGATATTGGAAGGTTTTGGAGCTTATATTATCAATCTAAAATTAATTGAAATTTAAATTAGTGGATTTACTATGACAGACTAAATACAATTTCATTGGTATTTGAACAACTCTAAGAATCAAAGAATTTTTAGTGATTCATTTTAGGGTGATTTACAATTATGGATAAACTGGGTACTTTTTTCCCACCTTGAAGTCATTGCGAGGTACACTGATCTCGATTAGCACTTAGTTCAAATAATTTATGAATATCATAATGAATTCAAAACTAAAAATCGAAAAATAAAATTTTTATAAAAAAAATTGAACCGACTTCTAAAAGTGCGCTAAAAAGTGAAAAATAACTATAAATTTTTATATGAAATTGAAATTTTTGAAGTCGGCGTCAAATTATTTCTAAATGAAATAAATAACTACTAATATATACAAATTATGGTAAGAACGCAATTACCAATAAAGTATTTCTAATCTGTTTATGCGAATCACATTTTGTCAGGTATTGGTTTGGCGCCGATTTCAAAAATTTCTAGTTATTTTTCATTTTTAGCGCACTTTTAGAAGTCGGTTCAATTTTTTTATAAAAATTTTATATTTTATATATAATATATATTATATAGGGCTAGCTTTTCTCATAAATCCTGTATCTGACATACCATCATATCATTAATAAGGGCTACTTTTGCTGTTCAATCAACAGGTTAGTATTTCTTTACTTGTTCACTTTATCTATACGTTATTAAAGGTCTAGGCATTGAACACGTGCCCCACTAAAACAGTAAAGGTACAAAAATGCAAAGCAAAAAATTTGATTATATAATAATAGAAAAAGAACTTGTATTCCGTGTCAACCTGTTCCACTGTTTTATTCATTATTAATTTAAAGCCAACACCCTTTTGTTAGGTACACACATACGTTCCTGCATATATTTTACTAATTAACATATTTTTTTTTTTGTAAATTCGTTCATTAACTAGAATTTATATAGTGAAATGATATGTTTATTCATAAATACTATTTACCTCATTTGCTTGAATGATTACTCACCTTTTTTAATTTCTTAGACTATTATTTTATAACACTCAATAATAAAGAAAATAAAAAACTGGTCAAGTGCTTGTCAGACACGCATTATGTTAGGGTTCCATAACAGTTAATTATGTCGATAGTTTTATCTGCAATTTGGTTAGTGTGTCTGCGCCTGAATAATTTGATTACAAACGGTAGGCTTTTTTTCAGGAAATAATTTTTTTGTATTTCATGAATTAGTATACATAGTACCAATTTTCATTGAACGGGTTTATTAAAGGGTGTTATTTGAATTTTTTGGTTTTTTAAACAAACCGTTAGGAAACTAAAAGGGAGCAAAGCCAATTTTCAGATTTCTCTCTAAGAAAAAGAGTTTAATAAAAATAATAAAATCTAAATATAAACCAATATAAAAAGACAAAATATTAGAAAAACTAGCTAACATGTAAATAATGCGAAGTCAAAGCTCGTAGAAATACGGGAATGAGCCCGTTCAAATTTTCAGCTTGTATCGAGAAGCTCCATATGATCTGCACTTCTTATACGCCCATTCACCGAAAGTCAGCCTACTTAAATAGGAGTACAATTTGAAGTAACTTTCGAAGCTTCGTGAATAAAACACAACTAAGTAAAAAAGAGTATATATAGTGCATTCCTAAGTTAATAGGATTTATTCAAATGAGAACATAGACTTATTAATTTAACAAAACTTATTTATTTTATTCAAAATACTTTCCTTGAGACTCTATATAGCGATTAGCACGGATCAGGAAGCATATCAAAATATTTTTATAGAGCGTCTGTAGAGATGTCCTTAAGAATGTTGGTGCAAACCTTTTGGATGGCCTCCACGTAGGCATAATGTTTTTCTTTAATCTGCAAATGCAATTTTCCAAATAAATAGAAATCACCGGTGCTAGATAAGGTGAAAACAACAAGAGGTTGATGGTGAAAATACGATATTTAGTCAGAAAATCAGTCACAAGTGTCGATCGAAGAGATGATTGATTTTCATGTAACAAGCCACTTCCTTCTTCACGATATTCTAGCCGAATAAGCCACACCAAATGCTTAAAACACCAAGAAAAAACGCGGCATTAACGGTCTGGCTATGTGAAACGAACTCCCTATGAATTATTTCCTTCGAATCGTAGTAACAAATCAACATTGTCTTAACTTTTTGCGAATTAGGCTCATCTGGATGCTTCCGTGCTGCATTTTGGTGCTTCGTTTCTGGATAGTATTGAAAATACCACGTTTTATCACCAATCAAAATGGTGTACAAAATTTTTAGTTCTTTTTGAGTTCTTGATGATGTCCTTCGAATGATGAACTCTGAGCAATTTTTGGTTATGTCAATTTGTTCGGAACAAAATATGACTTTTCGCAGACCTAATTGATCAAAATGAAAATAATTGATATTTTGGACAATCAGTTCCATTTTCGTTAATTTTAATGAAGAATTTAGGCGATCTTTGAAGAATTCACGCACAGCTTTGACGGCATTTTCTGTTATCACAAGTTTCAATTGGTCATCTTGAAAGCACGTACAATATACCACTCCATATAATTCTTTCATCAACTGAAGCATTTCGGTGAAAGTTTACCGAGTTTAAAACAGAACTTAATATTCATTTTTGCACCGATGCAACAAACATATTGTCACTTACCAAACAATAACTCGGCTTCTAATCATCCGTTGGTTATGCAATTTTTAACGAATTTCAATAAAGGATGTAGTTTCCGACTTAGGCAGCCATTAATACGTAGCGCCACTAGAACGCACTATTTTGAAAAAATCCTTTTTATTTTGAAACGCACTATGTACGACATATTTAGTTGCATTTTTTAAAACCTATTTACTCGATTAGCTAAATAGTTGAGTCAAAATTAGATTTTTATTAGTTTTTATTTCACAAATTCGTGAAGGTAACAGACGCGTTCTAAAGTTATGAAAATAAATTTTTTCAAAATTTTGTAATTTACCATTGAGAAATTAGAGTAAAGAAAAATCCAAAATGCCACTTTAGAGGCTCACATTTGGTGAATCAAGTGTTTAAATAAAAAAATGTCATATAAAACATTTATTAGTATTTTTTTTCCGTTATTCGCTTAGATGGAAGTAACCAAAATTATTATTACAATTTTGTCTTAGGTCTCTTCTTGGATTACTGGCACGAATGTGCCTGTAAAATTCAATGAAAACCTGAGGAAATTATAAGGCTGTGATATACGGATGGATATATGGATGACCATAGTGAAACTTTAAGTGTCCTGCAAAACCTTAAAGAGAAAAAATAGTTAATTTTGCTTAAAGTTTATTTGATTACTGAACCAATACTTACTAATATTATTTATTCTAACAAAGTTATACCTGAACAGGCAACTGAAATAATATTAAAAATGAATCATATTACATTTATTATCAAGTACTTAGACACCAAATTCACTGGTTTACAGTACATCTGTTGCCGAAGAAATTTTAGCTGTTGTTGACTACATATGATATGCTAATTTCAAATATATGAGTAGAATCAGCTCTAGTTTCTGAGTTTCAGCTATGTAGGTATAAAACAGAAAAAAACATTTATATTTACTAAGAAAAAAATTATTAAAAATCCAGTTAATCATTGAATTCTAAAAAACTTCGTTTTAACGCTCTTCTCTGATGTGTAGACTTAGGAAAATGACGTGTCAGAAACCAACAATAGATAGACATCATATTCGTATCCCAGAAACCCTGATAGCGCTCTTCCATGGCTGACTCTTCGCTCATGTCTCCTAAATTTTCTGGAAACCTGTCTAGGTGACTAAGGAGGAAGTGGAGTTTTATGCTCATATTGCACCCCAAATTTTTTAATTGTAATAGAAGGTCTTCTACAAGTTCAATATAATTTTCAGATTTTTTATTTCCGAGAAAATTCTGCATCACAGAGACGAAAGCTGTCCAAGCCCTTAATTCTAACTCACTCATAGAATTTCTAAATTGAGTATCTTTCGTAAGTTGTCTAATTTAGGGGCCATCAAAAATACCGGCTTTAATCTTTTCGATAGTGAGCTGAGGAAATTTTTTGGCAAATGTAAGAAAAGCAGTCCCCGTGTTCATCTAATGATTTAATAAACTGTTTTATGATGCCCAGTTTTATATGTAATGGTGGAAGGATAATTTTGTCACGAGCTACTAATGAATTCTGGACTATATTTTGCTTTCCAGGCTTCAATTTTTTTCTCCAGTTTCTTTTTACCCAATGCTCTTGTTTAGCTCTACTGTCCTAAAGACATATAAAATAGGGAAACTTAGTTTAACCACTTTGTTGACCGAGAAGAATTTTCACCATTTTTAAATCAACACAAATTTGCCACATATGGTCATTGTACTGTATTTTTTATTTAAGACTAGCGAGATGTTACAATATTCTTCCTTTAACTTTATACTATGGGCAATAGATACGTATTAATTTCCATTATGTAATTGGATACATTTTAGGCTACATGTTGAGCTGTCAATGAATAAACGCCAGTCGTTTGGTTCGTATTGTTTCAAGCCCATTGTTATCAACAAGTTTTTAATGTCTGAACAAAAGTTAATACCGTTTTCTTCGGAAAAATAACGCCGTAATTCTTTATCTCTTTCATGATAAAAAGTTATTTTAGTATTTGAAGAAATTAAATTTTTTTTCTTTCAGTCTTGATGCCAACAATTCTGAAGCTTGTTTAGAAAGATTTGAATCTCTTACAAGATCATCTAACTTATTTTGGGAAAAGCATTTTGGCTTATTTGATATACCTTCAAAATCAGCATCATTTAGTGATGAGATTGGTCCTTCATTGTCTTGTTCTAAGAGTTCAGATATATTTTTAGGCACTGAAAAGTCAGGTGAATGGTGCACTCGACACTGAACACAACTAGTACTTGGGTACTACCATTTAGCTCGATTTTTAGTGTTTAGACCATTTACATTCATGCTGCAAAAGTAACAGTCTTCGAGATGATTTTGTGGTTTTCGTCAAATAGTCGGTGTTCCAAATTTAAAGGCGCTTCTTTTACCACTTTTCCATAATCTTAAATATTCCACTCATGGTTTACAAACCCAATTATGAGTCCAAGACTTTTCATTTTTATCTAAGAGCATCCCAAAATACTCAAAATAGGTATTTTTCACCAACTCTGATATAACTTTTCTACAACTGTTAAACACATATTCTCCGCATATATAGCAAAAATGATTTGGATTGTTTAAACAACGTCTTCTTGAACTACTCACGATGCCAAAACTTCAGATACTAATATTAACACAGTAAAATATGCACGTTACCGATAAATAAATACGCATAAATGATAAAAATCAAAAAAAAGTAACTCGAGCTGCACAAAAATTTTTGAGGTTAGATTTGACAAAAACAGGTCATAAGTGAATATTATTAACCATAAAATTCACGGCAACAGACAAAAATTTAAATTTTGTAAACTAGTGTTATGAATAATAAATACGAAAATAGGAAAAATTGTTGAATTATTTCTGTACCAGTCTAAATATCTTAATTATGTCATTTATATTTCCGATTATTCTGAGAATAGTAGGAAGCTCATAAGCTATCATATATCTCCAAAGCTAAGTTTTACCTCCCCTATGCTTACAGATAAAAAAGCTTCCAAATTCATACGATTATCTGATACAAATATTTAAGTTGGTGACATAGAAGCGATGTTTAAAAGTGACGTCATTTTTATAACACTTTTACTACTTTATAGCCTGTCGCTATGACACTAAGAAACATCACATTATAGAATTAGACCATACACCAAAAATCACTAAATTCAGTTACCACGTTTCAAAGAAATTTGGGAAAAATTAATATTCTTGCCTTAAATCGACCTATTTTGACGTCAAGAATCTCTCATGAAATGTTGTACAAGTATTTCCGGTCACCCTGTATATATCTCCAAAAGAGAGAATTTCTAATAAAAATTCATTGATCTTTTTTCATTGTTTGATGTTACAAACTTTTTCAATTCCGTTTCCTTCTGAACGATATTCTTATGCTTCATTAGGAAGTATTTAAAAATTCCTTTACACACAAACTTAAAAGTTAAGAAGCTTTTAAAGACTATCGCATCATATTGTGTTGGATGTTTGCAGTTCGTTTAAGTTGAATAATACACAATACAGAAGCTGAAAGAATGATAAAAGATATGATACAAAATTAAATTGTTATATTCCAGAAGTTTAGAAAAAAAGTGGAGCAATAATTGAGAGATTAACCGAGAAACAGAGAGAGATTATTTTGTGTGTTTAATTTCAATCTCAAACAAATTTAAGTTTAAATTTATTTCGATGCATAAAAAAGTAAAAAATCAGAGAAAACTTAAAGAAAAATGGGATTATTGTACTATAATTATAATGTTAAACAGTGACGAACTATTTTTTTATACATATTTTCTTTTCCTCCTGGTTCCATTCTCCTCGCCTGCCCTCTACTTTCTTTTCTTTTTTCTTCTATCTCTGGTTTCTACCTTCTTGCTTCCTTTCAATTAATTTTAGAAAATTTACACTATGAATTTGTCAATTATTAATTATTTTAATTTATTATACAAATTTGTACCCACTAGACTAAGTAAGAGTAGCAGATATATTGCTATACCTCGCCTGTATGTGTATCTTTTGTGTCAATAAAAGACAATTATTATTGTTATTATTCTGTAATGTGAAAATATAAATAAGAGTAGGGCCACAATATTGGCACTGAAGTCTAGTATTATAACCTAATGACTGGTGTCTGAGCGCAAGAATATACTGGACAGTCTGACAACCAATAGCTGAACAAACAGACTTATATAGGTTTCAGATTATTCAAGTATACATGGTAACGAGGATGCAAATTATCTGGCAAAGATGTGGCCACGATTGAATTATTCTGACCAAAACTAATTCTACTAATTCTGATAACTGTTGGTAAGAGGAAACTTAAACTATTGTTGGAAAGTAAATTCATTGATTTCCAGAGGGAAGCACCTGAGATGAGGGGTTCAACGAACATACGAGGGTAGTTCCAGAAGTATCCAATCTCACAAAGAAAATACAAAACATTTGGATCTCTCAATATTTTATTGTTGCAGACGAAGAAGCAGATTCCTCCAAAGTAGAATCTAGCTCGGTTTTAATACCGGTTTAACTGAGGCCTTTTAAATAAAAGTGTTGTATCCGGTAATGGTGAACAGTTTTTTTCCATGTTTGCAAACAAATACTAAACAATTTAGCGTCTTCAAACTTCAAACTTTATCTTTATAAGGTTGGTTCTTTCGATCATAGTATTTTTTTTTCAGACAATATCTGCAGTCTATACGTCAGGTTAGAAGCTCTTGGGACTAGCCGTGTATAACTGGACCTAATACGCGACTTACCAGAGAAGTTTTCTCCTTAGGCTACTAACAGGATATTGTCACCTGCAAGATCAACTTTATAAAACTGGTAACATATACGAAGTAACTGAAGGAAGATGAAACTGTTGAACTTGTCTTCAGAAAGTTCCCAATACTCAACGGACTGAGACAAAGATATTTTAAAGATATAATAATATCACCTGAAGCCGTAAGGTATATTCAACGAACTAGACTGCTTGAATTCATGAAGACGATCGGTCTCGAACAACTTGCAGCCGTGGTGGGATGTAAGGGGCCACAATGGAACCTAGGCAAGGTTTAGTATCACCACTTTTTATTCATTCATTAGTTTATTCATTCAGCTGCCTTAAAACGTAACTTACTTCCCTTTTCCTCGTGTAACATCTTGGAGCTGATTCATCAGCTGTATAGTTCACATTTGGCCCTGCCATTATTGTTTATTCTTTTATTTTTCAACATAGTCTCCTTGGAGCTCTGTACACGTGTTTCAGTTTTAATCTGAGCAGCTGTCTACTGTTTCAATAGAAATGTTTAATCACTGCTCGTTTCTTTCCGTCATTTATAGCAATGTTGTGATTGATGACCTGCTTCAAATGACTGCTACATATAAACTAAGCAACGAATCATACTGAGATTTTATAGAGGTCGCTTTGAAAGGTACAGCTACATATTCATATGCATTTAAAAATGATAGTGTCGCCATCTACGACTAATTTACCTTACTTGTTGAACATTCCTACTCAGAAATTGAAAATAGCACCTCGAAAGGCGTATTTTGCAGACCATAACTAGTTGAATACTGATGGCTAATTTAAAAGCAATCAGGAATCATATTTTCCTGAAGAAATAAAGTCTTTGCAGGGTAGGTACTTCAAGTGCGTAAAAATTTATTGTTTGCGAGGAAACCTTTCTCGTAGTTTTACCACGTAGGACGATTTCCTGCAAAATAATTCTTACTCGATACAGTACAAATAAGTTAAAGTTTTTAAACAGTTTTCGTACTGTTGTGATGATAAGCTTATAAATAAGTAAATTAAACTGAAAGTCAGGATTCTACGTGTGGAGAAAATAGCCCTGAAGATCGTAGGCGAAACGTCGGATAATAATGCCAAGTTGACACGGTCTAAACCCAAGAACAATAATTTTCAGCTTGATCAAAGCCGTGAAAGCTTTCGTTCTTTATAAGTAAATTAAACCTTCATTCAAAGGAGATAGATACGAATTAAGTTACCTCTGGTAGAAATTTTCAGTTGCCAAATTTCAGAACTTCATTACTGGAGATAATACAAAAATTATACATTTTTTTTTGTAAGACTGCATATTACTTTCATTTATTTCCATACAAAATAGTATACGAACTCATAATATTTCAGATTTTAAAAATATTCAAATAATTATTTATGCAAACTGTTGGTAATTTACTCTGTATTTATTGTTTACTTGTAAAGGGCAATTAGATATTATTGTTATTGCTAATATTATTAACTATTGTAATCCCATAAATTTCTGTTCATTGAACCAAATCTGACGCCCATTATCATTTTTTTCCATGTTAAAATGGCGAACATTTCAATGTTTTTCCATATTATGTTGAACTATTAATTTCAAAAAGGTTAGAAAAATACTAAATTGTACTGTACCTATCTAAACTTGTTAGCTGTCGAGTATAAGAAAAAATTACGTAATTAACCAACTTTATACATGGAACTTAAAGGTCGACAGATACGAAAGTATCTTCTTTTTAATTTAAATTAACATTATCGGTAGATACAAAACTAAAAATGACTGATTGCGCTCACAAAAATAAAATCAAATTTTTGATTATGTATACTCAAAAATATGCAGGCTATATGAATAAGTATACGACATATGGGAGACTACTTTTATTTTTTGAAAAATGGTATTGCACATAACAAATATTATCTGCCACTAACCCAAAATGTCATTTGAATTTTTTGAATGAATTAATATGCAGGAAAAGTTCATTTAAAAAATGTTGCTAGCAAAATTTAACGAGAAAACAGTGAATTTTAGATTATTTTAACTTCTTCAGAGAACATTTTTTTTCTGTAAATTTTTGAAAGAGAGCTGGTTTTATTTCAAAAATATTTGTTAAAGTTTAATAGCAACAACTGAATGTTCCTTACCTAGCAACGTTTAATACAGACCACCTTTTTTACTTGTGTGAAATTTGATGTCAATTCTTTACTTATCTGTCTATTATGAAATGTTTTGCATTAAAAATAATTTTCATAAAATTGCACCTATGCTGTTGAAAGAAAGTGGAAATAATGGTCCTTAAAGATCGTCATTTGAATGTATTCACTATTGTAATGTTTTCATATTTCTCCAGATTATGTTTCAGATTTTGAGTGGTTTCTAACACTTCAACTTGTAAATAGTTTGTAGTCGATTTACAAGCAGTGAGTTTATTTGATATACAACGTTATGGATATATTTAGTTGCGGTCGCAAAGAACACGTGACCTGCTAATGTCAAAATTGTCATGGAAATTGGTAAAAATCATAATTCTACCCATTTGATATCTGCTGTTAAAGCCATTACAACATCCCTTTAAGATTCCATTTTCTGAGGTCATTAAAACTTTTTTAGAGGCGAGTTACTAAAGTTTATATTGATGCACTTTTCTAATGCCATTTTTCTGATTTACTTTAGTAATTTTACTTTCTGGTTTTGAGTTATTTTGATTTGTAGTTTTTGATCCTTATTTTGTCTTCACTCAGATTCAAGAAAATTTTTGATAGTCTGGTTTTGGGGTGACCTTCTGTTTTTTGACTCCTTTACCGACTTTACAAAAGGCCTGAGCAGACAGAGAAGTCTTATGCATAGTGAACAGTTAAGAGTAGAGCCTCTTCGAGTAAACGGGCCTAAATAAATGTTATTAACATGCAACAGAAGTAATAATCTACGTTCTTTTACTCTCACCAAATAATAAAATTAATTTCTACATATAGACTTAACCTTAATAAATTAACTGCCAGAGAATGTAAGGTTATCTTTGGGATGTATAAATCCCGCGTCTAGACAAACTCCTGTAAATTCTTCTTCTTCTTCAAGTGCCTTCTCCATTGCGGAGGTTAGCAATCATAATAGCTATTTTAATTTTTGAGGCAGTTGCTCTAAATAGTTGTTTTGAACTGCTTCCAAACCATTCGCTTAGGTTGTTTAGCTATGAAATTTGTCGTCGTCCTACGCCTCTTCTGCCACTTATTTTGCCTTGGATTATGAGCCGGAAGATGCTGTACTTTTCTCCCCGCATAATGTGTCCGAAATATTGCAGTTTTCTCTGTTTTACTGTTATCTCGACTTCCTTTTCTTTCCCCATTCTTCTCAACACTTCGGCGTTGGTGACTCGATCCACCCACGAAATCCTCTGAATTTTTCTATAGGCCCAGTATATTATTTAATTTTAAAGCAAAAAAATGTTCTTAGAGTTTCTTTTGAAGTAAATCAAAATCAAAACTATGTTTTTCATATGTTGATATAACCAGCTAATGACTATTTATTAAGAACTACGAACCACGACCTTTTAGCCTCCCGATCTCTCTTGAAATGTTTCAGCTTGACTACTAAAAACTCGAATTCGAAACACATATGCCGAAACGAAACTCAATGCCATTACTATTCAGTCTAATGTCCATATGGCATCCTGATTATGTCACTGGTATTCAGAAAAATTATTTCTCCTTTTTAATAACTGATGAGGCGTTCGGCTGGAATTTGTCGTTGGGAATACTATTTCTGATATATGTGATTATCACAGATGTCTAAAAAGTATTCATATACCTTCTTTGCGTCCTTCTTTCTTGATTTATAACTAACAACTTTAAAATTTAAAAATTCTATAGTGTAGTTTAGGCGTGAATATAAAAATAACCCTTAACTTGTTATAGTTTCAATAACAATTTCTTTTTATTAGCACTAATTTTTCTTTTTATCTGTTGCAGTTCAGAACAAAATATTACAAAAATTTTTACATTTTCCGCACTTTATTCGAAATCTAATTCCAAAATAAATTATGCATTTTTTAGTTACTTTTCTTAAAACGGCGTCGTCAGTTTTAAATTCGACGTTGCAGGTTTGAGAAACCATCTTCAACCATATTTTGGTTAATACGAATTTGATGGTTTGATACAATTTTAAAAAGTTGGTTTCTTGATGACCGACCTATCCGCTCAAATTGGATTTTCGAGAGTTCCACCCCTAAGAAGGTAAAAAAAGGGTTTAATATCTTTTATCGGACGCAATATGAAAATTAGTATATAGGATATTAATTACAAATAAATACGACCATTTTTCAAAATTTTAGCACACAGCTTTTTTTTAAATGAATTTTTATATCTAGTGAGCGGCTAAATTTTGGGACTTGAAATTGACATCTATTCTTGTGTGTTTTAGTATATCTGGAAATTTTATCTTAGGCACGATAAACCAGAGATCGATTTTTTTTTCCATTCAATTTTTATATTCTAAGAAATAATGGCTAAAGTTGAAAGCGCAAGTGCAGCAGGGGCGGATCCAACCTCTCTCCTTGGGGGGGGGGGGGGGCAGTGATATCACAAAAGTACAGTATGGCAAGCGAAAGCAAGTTGTCCCCGAGAGGGGAGACACCAGCAACATTCCCATTTCTAGTGTAAAAGGCAGGGACAGGGCTATTTTTTTTGAATTGAAACCTCATTGGAAGAAGAGATGTAAACTGCAATAATAGGAGTTGTACATACATTTTATTATGAGAAGCAGATCTCAACCGTCGACAAAATTATAACTAAAATCAATGAAGATCGGAATTTGACTGAAATTAAAAGAATTGAGCTCTGGAACTTGCTCAGAGAACTTAATTTTTGTTGGGAAAAACCAGATAGGAAATCTGTTCTTATAGATCGCCCGGAGAATGTTCGTTGGTGAAGGAAATATCTCTCTCAAATAAAAGGTAGAGTTGCTGGAAATAACACAACTTACAAAATTAATAATTTAACTGGACTTTTGAAAGATAATTGCGAAAAATCCATATAATAAAAGAATAAAAGAAAATGTGGAAACTCGATCTCATGATCGGTGAGAGAGGAATCAATTATAATTAATTTGAGCGAAGATAGCTTCACTGACTTTGATGACGAATAAGATACGTAATGTTTACCAGCGTTAACACAATTTATTATTTAAATTTTCGGTAACATATAAAAATTAATGACATTTGAATCCCTTTTTAGTGTTTAATTGTAAGTCTGTAGATGGTTTAAGATATAAATAAAATGGAACGTCAAATATCCCAAAAATGTTTTTAATTAATAATAAAATGACCGATAGCCCCAAAAAAATTTTAATATTATATTGACGAATTTATTTTTATATATATATATGTTTAACTTCTTGTATTTTTGATAATGGGTATTTTGTAAGTATTTTAATTGTAACTTTTAAAAATAAATTTTTTGAGAGAAAAAGGCTACGTTTTAGTTTGAATGTGCCTAAAACGATTTCTATGCCAAAATTAAAAATAATAAAACTACAGTTGTGATTTGTGTTAAATATGTCAAAATTATCTATATTTTCTAATATATGTGAATTATTAAAAAATCATAAGAAATAAAATAATATTATAAAAATTTTTATTTTAAGTTTATTACTGAAATAATACTCTATGCCATAAATATTTAGTGATAAAATAGACCTCCTTTCGACGCCTTCCGATGCCTATGAAAAGGATTAAAATCCTTTTTAACACTTCACACATCCAAATATCTATTGCTATCCAATCCAAATAGTCCATTATTATAGACCAGTATTTTTAATTATAAAATTTCTAACCCATTCCTATGAAAAATATATGTGTCTGGCAGATTTTGCCAAAAACACCGAACTAAAGAATACAGGTAGTTTGGGGAGAAAAAAAGGTACAAAAAGAAAAACTCTCCCTAGTTCTTGAATAAACTATAGTATAAGAGGCAAAATCGGGTCTATTTTCCTGAACTCCAAGTTCTTGGGGGGCGATCGCCCCCACCGCCCCCCCTTGGATCCGCGCCTGAAGTGCTGTCATAAAACCTGTGTAAATACATAAATAAATGGCTACAAAATCATACAGTACATAAAAAATATTTATGAATACAATTAATGGATTATAGTTGCATGACTTCTTATAAGCTCTAATGCAGCTGAACTTTAAAATTTTTGCACTAATTATCATTGACAATGATCTTTCGCAATTGCTTTTTCTGTGGTCGGTTTCAAATTAATATCAAACCATATCAGTTTAAAACTTCCCCTTGAATTTTTTGTCCACTCCCTACGCTCACCCGTAAACGAATACGTTGTACAGGGTCGAATTAAGTGAGCAGAGGGGTGGGATGTATTAATCTTTCAGAGTCGGCTCTATAGCATTATCAGCCCTCTTTCTTTCTTCTATTAAAGATTCATTAATACATTACGAATAAGTGTTACTAAATGATTAAATTAATGGTTAAGCAATGATATTTTTAAGAAAAACTTTTGCTGTAGACTGAACTACATTTTCTGTCAATTGGATTCGTACACTCTGTAGATAAAAAGTGATTTATTTAGAATTAATGATATATATATATATATATATATATATATATATATATATATATATATATATATTTGAGAATGAGAAAGACCATTTTTCCCCTTAATCTCGTTTAAAAAAGTTTATTTTCTGCAAATTGTACTTTAGTTCTCAATCCATATGTATTTCGATCACCTAATGTTCTCATCAGTGGAGCTATAATGAACCAAGAGCAAAATTCACAGAAAACAACTGCCCATTTAAAGTATTGATTCCATAATGTTTCGCCAATTATTAAACCTGCATCTATGTCTAGCCTAGAGGTGTAATATCTTTCCGACACATTACGAAATGGGTATTTTAAATAGGCAATTCTTCCCTGAAAATCTTGCACTTGGTTTGATGTCAGTTGCACAATATTTTTGCATGCTTTGTCTAATTAAGTGTCTTGTTTCTTTAGATACTTTTAGATATTCTTCCATTCGATTTTGTTTGTTTCTTTGCTTTGCTTTGTCTCTTGTTTTCTTGGTAGCTTTTTCTGTATTGTTTTTTTCTTTTTTCACTAGTTTCTGAACGTTTTTTTTTCAGTGATTCTACTATATTTTGTGTTGAAGTATCCTAGTTTGGCGAAATTATTTTATCTTCACGTGTCTTAAATCTTCTTTTTTAGTTGTTCTCAATATCTGTTTGTCTTAAATTGTTTAAGTCTATGTTTGTATATTTTTTCTTCCATTTATTGTTCGGTTTTAGTGATTTATTTTACTTATAGTCTAATAGTCTAATACCCTGATATCTTGAATTATTTGTTCTTGTTCGTGATAATAAATTTCTGATTCCAAAATATATTAATTTTGGACCCGTTTCTAAAATTATAATTCAGTAAATTGTATCCCCTTTATCTTACAGGTACTTTGATTATATGATTGCAGTGATTTGGTTACTAGTTATACGGTAATATTTCGAAATCATCTTAGTTTCATAACTTGGTTCCATAAAATATTGTCATTTTATTTATCAGTGATAAGAAAAAATCGCTATGTTAAAAAATAATGGCTTAAAAGAGGCTTGCTTACTTCACGACAAAAGGATGTTAAAAATGTATACCTTACCAAGTCAGGTACTTTTACTATTCTTACATATATAATTTAGATTTATGAAGAATTTTTTTCGACAAATAATGGAAATAGTATTGAATTTTTATTTTTAAATTACGAGTTGCTAGGAATAAGTGATGCCTAGATTATCCAGGACAAAACCACATCTCTTGTTTTTTCCTGCAGTTTTTTTTATATAATTTTTTCTTAAGAATCTGCAATTATAAAAAATAAATGTTAAATATTACCGTAATTAGCGTCTTGTAAAGCCTCAAAACTATGTTTTAAAACTTCTTAGCCGTTATTTCAGCGACCCGCAAGAGCTTTAACCGGCCCTGATAACACAGAAACAAGAGCTAGAAATTCAAATAAGTAAAATGGAACAACTTTAAGTATAATTTTCCAGCAATCTCAAGGATTTATTATTAAATAGGTAACAGGATACAATTATGAATTTTTATCTTAAATAAATAAGTAATGTAGTTCACCTGTAAATATAACGTTTTTCAATACAACGTACCATTTTGTAACCTACACGACTTTTTTATTCATACAAGTTTATGGAAATCGTAGTACGGGTAAAAAAAAATTGCGGTGGTAATTATTGTTAAAGTTCTCTTGTGGACATATATGCATTTTTATGGATAATGATTGGCTGTAGGTGTTATAACATATATCTCTTGTTTTCATGACTAATCAGTTTTTATTCAGTATTGCATGATTTATTGGCAGAATAGTAGGATTGTGACCGATAATACAAATAATTATGTTTATTAAAGGGAATTTTAATTATATCTCTAAGTAAAGGTAGCAAAAACCTACTTTTTTGCAGTAATAACTTAGTTATGTGTTAATATTAAATTCATAATTAAAAGCTTCGGAATATTTAATTATATATACAATTCCTAACCATATAATACTCAAATGTACACAGTGATTCACTTTTATGCCTCCTCCGAAGCCCTGACTTTAGGATATATATATATATATATATATATATATATATATATATATATATATATATATATATATGTATATATATATATATATATATATATATATATATATATATATAAATAGATAATTTATTGTCCGTGTAATATAAAAAGAAAAATAAAATAAAATATTGGCTTAGCGGACGTGAAATTTGTCAATTTGCATTATTCTCGTGTTAAAAAGTGCGGAGCACTTCAAAGTATGGAAAGACTCCGGGTCCGACAGATGGCTACAGCGCTTTCGTCCTAATATGGGACTCGTCAGGCCACCGCATTCCGTACAAACCATCATCTCGCCTTTGCATCCTATAAAGCTGAATTTAAAATTAAAAACAGCAAACAGGACGACAAAGGCGACATCTCAATGGTTCACTTGATAACACAAGAACCACACAAATTATCAAAATTTATAAAAACCGCCGTGTGGTGGCGCGACGGTGAATTAAAACAGAAATCTATACAATACGAGTATACGAAACGCGCTGCTCAAAGAATAGGGGTCGCATTATTGGGTCCTAGGCAACCAGGCTTGCTGCTAATTTTGCCAACGAAAGCCACGTGTCGCACCAAACGATCCCTCTATGAGAGCACCGTTTAGTGTGTTTCAAAGGTGGTCTTGGTTGCCTCGACTATCTGCCTCCACCTGGAACGGTCTTGTGCCAGCTCCCTCCATTCTTGATGGTCAACTTCTAGGATAGCTAGATCCTTGTTGATGTTATCTCTCCATCTCAGCCTAGGTCTTCACAGTTGTCTTTTTCCTTGTGGTGCTTCCTCCCATACCCGTTTTATTAGTCGATCGTTGTGACTCCTTTGTATATGACCTGCCCATCGTAGTCTTCTGGACGTTATTTCTTGAATGATTTCAGGGCTTTGATATATTTGCGCAATCTGTATGTTGCTTCTCATTCTGTGACGGCCTGTTTCCAGGTCACGGTATGGGCCATATATTAAGCGCAGGATTTTTCTCTCAAACCTTCTTAGCAGCTCCGTATCGTGGACTGTCAGGGTCCATGTTTTACTGGCGTAGATTGCTACTGGTCGTATTATTGTTCGATAAATTTCGGTTTTTGCCTTTCTAGTGATAAATTTTGACTTCAGCAAGGTTTGTATAGCAAATGTACATTTATTTGCTTGTATGATGCGCTGTTTAACCTCTTTCTGCATATTATTGTTTGCCGTTATCACTGCGCCCAAGTACTTGAAAACTCGCACATGCTCAAAATTCTAGTCATCCATGGTGACGTTCTGCCTGATTCTGTTTCGGGCGGGGTTGCGGGAGACATGCATGTATTTGGTCTTTCCTTTATTTATTCGGAGCCTATTCTTTGAGCCTCTTTTTCTATCTTTATGAAGTTTTCCTTCACACTGACGCGTAGGCCAAAATAAGTTTAGGGCCACTTGGCCCAAAAACCTCCGCGTCAACTGACACTGTTCTTACGGCTTTCTCCAGTGCAAGGTTAAACAGTATTGGCGACAAAGCATCAAAACCAAACAAATAAATAAATAAATATATAAGTTTTTGTTCGTGTAATTTAAAATAAAATAGAAATAAAATATTGGCGAAGCGGACGTGAAATTTGTCAATCTACATTATTCTCGTGTTAAAAAGTGCGGAGCACTCCAAAGTATGAAAAGACTCTGGGTCCGACAGATGGCGATAGCGCTGTTTCATCCTAATATGGGACCCGTCAGGCCACCGCATTCGATACAAACCATCTGTTTTTAATTTTAAATTCAGCTTTATAGGATGCGAGGCGAGATGATGGTTTATACCGAATGCGGTGGCCTGACGAGTCCCATATTAGGATTTTATTTTTCTTAATATATATATATATATATATATATATATATATATATATATATATATATATATATATATATATCGCAATTTTCAAACAGAATTCAAATTTTTCACATATAGAGGACCAAACGCGCCAAGATATTTTTATTAAAACTATGTCACCTTTGAACTACTGTTGAATCGAGAGTTTTAAAGGTTTTTGAATGCGTTAATAAGGATAATATGGGTTTTGCTAAGAAGTTTAATTGATTTTTTCGGTCATCTCAAGAATCTTAAAAACTTGCAACCATAATGCTATTTGAAACTTGATTATTAAAAATGGAAATAAAAGCAATTTTATCGTTTTTAAACCCACATTTTTTTTCTATAAATATTATTGATTAAGCTTTGCTAGAGGGGTATATATCATTATTTAGAACTGAAAAATCCATAAATACCTATGGAAATTATCTTCCATTAAAATTTTTATAAGAATTGAAATTTATGTTAACTCTACACTTTAACCCTTCCACTAATGTGTTTAACAGCGCTTCTTTTGCTCAGTAATCCGATTATTCAGTATTTTCATGATCCTTTGCGATACCCAAATACCAAAATCCGTTTTGTTCTTATCAGGTGAATCAAGTGACCATAGAAATTATCGTTCTCTTCCAATACGTTGTTGATTGTGGGTTTCATTTAAAAAATTATTAACTACCTTGTTAAATGGACTAGGGCCCTATTAGGAAGAAATCTCATACGTTCTCGAATTTAATTTGCTATATGGGCAAGTAATTTAAGTAAACGATTTTACAAGAAGTCTAGATAAACCTCACGTGTTACTCTTTTCCCGAAAAAATATTGTCCAGTTCAAAATTGATCTAAGACTTTCCCTCTCCCCCAAAGCATTTAGAGACAGACATATAGAAACTATTATGTGAATGGGTTCTTAAAGAACGGGTACGGAAAACATTCATGTTAAAGTATTTTGGTACGAAATTGGCAATATGAATACAAAATGTTGGTTTAAGAAAAGAATAACGTAATCAATCTAACATTTTTTTAAATTTTTTTTTTCCTTTTTCACTAGAAAAGCTCAAAATATTACTTTTTTTAAAAAAAGCCTTCAATAAAACTAAAAATACGCCAACACTGATTAAAATAAACATAGAGATGCCTTAATAAAAATAAAAAGTAATCAGAATATATTTATTATAAAATAGAATAATATAGGGTGTCCCTTTTGAAAAAACATTGTAAATTAGTTTTTTATTCTGTTAAGTTTGCATGTCTGCAAAAAGGCTCCTGTACAAAAAATTAAGTATTCTGTTAGTTAGGACAACTTTTTTTTAATCTTTATCTATAAGAGTTACAGATGTTTTTGTTCTCATTAATGTTAGTCGGAAAATATTACAAATTTTATAACGCCATGTTGTTGTTTTTAAAATTCTTCATATTGTGTAATTTGACAACATCAAATAAGAAAAAAAAACTAATTTCAGTAATACAGTTGTATTGTATCAAGAATTTTGTGAGAACTCAAATATGTTAATTTTATATAGGATGTCGAGTTTAAAAAAATCTACATTTTTTTGTTTTCCTACTCTCTTATATCATCGTATATAACCAAAAACAATTTTGAAATAGATATATATTAATCTTCAATATCATGTAAATAAAATATTTTTTCTTAATTTTTATAATAATGGATATGATATATGACTTTACCGCACTATTGGGCTACCCTGTATATATATATATATATATATATATATATATATATATATATATATATATATATATATATATATATATATATATATATATATATATTGTTGTGTAAACTACATCTCACCGATAATTCCCGCCACACTTTAACTTCAAATATGAGAATAAAAAATTATATAGTACGACAACGGTTGTCTGGAAAGGTGTCAGTCGAAACCCACTGAGGAGTCCTAAGGCTGGCACCGGGACGAAACACCCCAAATTTTTACTTTACAGTTTGTTCGTATTTCTTGCTGGGTACAGGGACCTTAGCAGATTACGACATGGCATCCCTGGACATGGGAACGTGCACTTGTGACGTCAAGTGGCACGGGTGCTTAGCCGCACCGAATCTGCGACGGGGTGTTAGTCCCCGCAGTTCTCAGGCCCCAATAACAATCAAGCCTTCCTTGTAATCGGAATCTGGAGTACAAATCTCCAATTCTCAAGGAAGGTTGATTGTCTAGAGGCGGGGGTGTTGTGTAAACTACATCTCACCGATAATTCCCGCCACACTTTAACTTCAAATATGAGAATAAAAAATTATATAGTACGACAATGGGTGTCTGGGAAGGTGTCAGTCGAAACCCACTGAGGAGTCCTAAGGCTGGCACCGGGACGAAACACCCCAAATTTTTACTTTACTGTTTGTTCGTATTTCTTGCTGGGTACAGGGACCTTAGCAGAATACGACAATATATATATATATATATATATATATATATATATATATATATGGTACATTCCATGTTGATAAAATATTCGTTCTTGCTAATGCGGTGACATTTTGAAAATTTTCCAAATAGCGGCTACAAAATGATGCCTGTTTTCAGTAAAATAATAGAATCATTAGCCGAATGTGGCTGCTAACAAAAATCATTGGCCTGGAGTTATATAATGAGGCTTAAACTATTTCGTTTAATGTCCACTTTCAAACGTCATTTGGCTCTTGGAAATTTTTCAAGATTGCCCAGTTTCCAGTGAATAATCATCAAAATATGATTGCTAACATATCTTAATGGTGTTAAAATAAATGTCTCGAATCTCAAATTGTTCGCAGAAATACTCTTTCGTACATTTTTTAGCTTCTTAATTTATGTTCTTAAAACTGACCAGTTTAAAGTGGGATTTATATAAAATCGATTTTCCGGTGTTACTATTCTAAATAAAAATTTCTGAAGTGGCGTTATATCTAGAACCTTGGCTGATTTTTACCTTAAACTGCTTGGAAATACGTCATATTTAAACACGACTTTTCCGTAGGCAATCTACTTTTTAAGTAAACAATTTTAATATTTTAAAAATTATAATATTTAGTTACAATACTATAATTTATAGCAAACCAGGCATAATCTATAATCTAGTTTAGGATAGCATATTGTACAAATTGCCAGTGAGCAAGTTGTAAATGCTGATTTTAAATTATAATAATTCATTAGACAAGGTCTTTAATGTTTTCCAAGGTATACTGAGAAATAAAGATTATATAAAATTATTACAGGAAGAAAAATGTATAGAATGCAAGAAACTTTACGTCATTTCTCAAACAAAAAGTTCTCCATTTGAAATTATAATTTTATTATTTTTACAACCCCAGCGTGTCTTGGGAACTTCTTACCGTTTTAATATTGTTTTTGGAGAAAAATTCACCGCTTCACAAAATCTTTAACTTAGAAAAAATAAATGCAGAATATAAAGGGTAGCTTAAAAAAATAAAACTAAAAGATTACTAAAGTTGAAAAACAAAAAAAAATCCTGCAATTTAAAAATTAATTCAGAATATACAGGGATGCTCTAAAATGTAAATGTGAATCAATCTGACCCAAGGATATTCTAAATTTCACTGAATCTACATTACGGATATATAAACATTTATCAAGTTATAAGTTAATCTAGAACATAGAAAGTGATTAACATATTGGTTAAAAAACTATATTTTAAACTTTTTACCAATTAATAAAATGCTTGTTAGCGGCTCAAATAGGAAAATATTATATTTTAGTAGATTTGGAAACAGAAAAATTTTAAAAATTAATTTTGGTAGTAACTTAAAGCTTACAGAAAGTATGGGAAATGTAAATTTTGAAATTTACTTGGACAAAAACGATATAAATTATTTACAAAAGTACACTAATGAAATTAAGAAAAGGAAATACCATTTTATGGAAACGTCTCTGTTTAATCTATAAATATTTGCCATTAGGGAAATTGAAGGAATTAGCCTACATCTCTCCGTAATATTGATCACCTAAAATAAATTATAAGGCAATCTATTATACAAATTACTATCAGTATAATTAGAAATGCTAAGTGATGTATTAGCCACATAAAATGGCTCGTTCTGGACTAACTTATAACTTGATTAGTATTTTGATATGAAGATTAAATAGTTTAAAGGGTCACACGACTTTGAAATTTTCAAAAAATCGATTTTTTTTGGATAGATAGATTGCTTATACTTTTAAGAATATTTCAGCATTTAAATACTTGAAAATTCAAATTATTTCCGAAACGATGAATGAAAAATGAACTTGGAAGGATGTCGACCAAAAACTCAGTTAGCGAGCTAACCGGTCACAGCCTTGATAAAGCGTGTTGTTAGATATTCTATTATATTAGATATTTTGAATCAGTCTTTTATAATAACAAATGCTGTGAGGGAATTTTAGGAGTGAAAATAACTCAGCTGCATAAAACAAGTTTAGATTCTCCGAACCTTAAACGGAATAGAATAAGTTTGCTTTGTGACGAAGTAGTGTTACTAATAGAAGGAATATAAATACATCAACTGAAACAATAAAAAAAAGAATATACTCAGAATAACAACAAAAGTCCAAATGGTGTCATTTGGTTTATGGATATCATTTTTTTTTTGTAAATATGTAAATTTATATTTTTTCTTTTGAATATTTTTATACAGACTTTTTCGTGTGTTTTTGAAAATTATTTTTATACATATTATTTTGGTGTAATGTATTGTCTTCTTAAAGAGCAAAGGGCTTTTTTCATTTATTTCATTATTGTTTTTTTTTAACTGATTACAGTTTAATATTAATAACTAGAATAAATTTATATAGTCATTTATATACATTTAAATTATTTAGAGTCGTGATACTTCTAAGTTAAAAAGGAATCTCATTTTTTACAAGAAATAATTGTACAAGGTATCAAAGGAGACTACATTTCTTTGGCAGTATTAAACATGATGTTGTAGGTCTCTTATTTCCCTAAATTCACAAATTTCATAATCTTGAAATCCAATTTTCTTTTTGTGGCATTGCTTTGATTTGTTTCTTCAATAAACCCTGATATCTTTTTGGTGATTCTGGGATATCAAAAGTTCATATTTTTGACCTTTGTTTCTGATTTGACCAAAATGTAAATATCTGCGAAGGGAATACAAAATATACTTAAAGGTTATGTATTCAGTTGTAAAGTTTCCTATATTAGTTGCATCTTTGGCTAGTTTGTCCACAATATAATTTTCCTCAATCTCCGTGGTTCCCATACTAAGATATTTTAATATTTTATTTCGTATTTTTTAGTTTACAAGCGAGTTTATAATTTTACTTGGTTAATTTACACTTAAAGTCAATGGCATCCCAATAAACAATATTTGCTATGCAGATGATACTGCAGTCTTAGCTAACAACTTTGAAGATCTCCAATCAGTTCGGGCTGCATATTGACACTGCCAAAACAAAAATTATGGTGATTAGTAGGCATCAGTACATCACTCCTCTTAACATCAACAAGGTCGCACGGTTCACGTATCTTGGCGCCACTCTGAATGAAAAGTGGGAATGTGACGAAGAAGTAAAGGGAAGAATTGGCCGTGCAAAAATAACTTTCTTTCTTTAAATTTAAGAATCTTCTCCTTCACAGAAATATGCCACTACACACCTCAATACGTGTGGTTCAGTGTTATGTATGGCCTATTCTACTATATAGTGCTGAAACTTGGTCACTTAAGGCTAGAACGTTAAATCGGATCGAAGTTTTTGAATTATGGATACTCCGCCGACTATTGCGTATCCCCTGGACTGCTCACATAACGAATGATGAAGTTCTAAGAGAAACTGGCGTAGAAAGACAACTAATGAATATTGTAAAACAACGAAAAGTGTCATATCTAGGGCATATTCTAAGAGGACCTGTCTGCTCCAGACAAAGGCTAATACTACAGGGAAAAAGTGAAGACAGGCGGGGGCCAGGTCGAAAACAACATTCTTGGCTCCGCAATATAAGAAACTGGAATAGTATCAGCGACGCAACCATATTTAGACAGGTTGAGGAGGGCGCTCTAGTTATAATGTGACCATGAGAGGAACAAATGATAGCCAACGTGTGGCATAGCACATGGTACCCGAAGAAGAAGAAGAATTTACACTGATAAAAAGAAATTCAACACTCAATTTAAATGAATCGACCATCGAGTATAAATAAATTGGACCAGAGAATTTACATTTTATAGACGATACATCCCAAACATAAAGTTAAGAAAATTAAATACTGGAATCCTTGTAATATTCCAAAAGTTATTGGAACATCACTCAGAGTCCTGATCTGAATGTAATAGGAACATAGTGGTTTGACGGAAATTGTAAGGCAACAAGATAATACCAGTAAAATGCATTTTTAATAAAGGAATGGAAAAAAATATTATGGTATTACATATATACCAAGCATATTAAAAAATCTTTAAGGTGAAATAACCTGTGGCTATATTCTCTAATTTTTAGAGTTTCTCTTAGTGTAATATAGCGGGTAGCGAGATAAGCAAGGTCGCAATATTTGACTTTGGCGGGAACGCTTTTGGTAGCATATGTAAGATGAAATAATCTATGATATATTTAATAATGAGATAGGCCAATACCCCAATTTTTGCTTTTGGGTTTCAGTATGATAACTACGTAAAAATGTACTAGACCAAAGGTAGCCTCTTATGGTGTCCGACATCTATAAAGTTATATCTATCAGGCAGGGATGGATCCTGCCTCTTTTTTTTTGAAATGGGGGTTTTATCACAAAAATACAGTATGGCAAGTGAAAGCAAATTGTCGACGGGTGGGGAAGATGCGAGCAGTTCTGAATTTGAAGCTCTTGAGGGGGGGGCGGTTGTAAGCGAAAGCCAGTTCTTGACGGGGGGAGGGAAAATGCTAGCAATATTCAAATTCCTAAGTAAGAGGCAAGATCGAGTCAATTTTTCTGAATTTAAAGCTCTCGGAGGGGGGAGGGGCTACCGCAAGCGATCGCGAGTTATCGACGGTCGGGAGATGCCAACAGCATCCATATTCCTCGTGTAAGAGGCAGAGTTGGGTCAATATGAATGAATTATGCTATAAGATGCTTCATCAGTGGCTGTCGCTACATACGAAACCCTCAATTTGTTTCATTTTCTCTAACGTTTTCCAACAGTAAAGCTTTATAAAACCCAACACAGTAGAGGTGATAAAAGTTTAAGCCTTGGTTTATTTTTTATCAGCAAAGTTCTACCTTGATTACCATAAAAATTAAAGGTATTTTGTGCATGACGCATTAGTTTTAACTTCACAGAATATTAATTTTATTGCCTTTTTAGACCAAAGCCCTCGGCTCTTAAATTCAGGATATGAGTATGTACTGATTTGCTATATTTTGTAAAAGTATAGGTTGAACTAACATTGCACAAATTAAGATTTATCGTATGTATTTTATGACTTAAATTTACTATAACAATTTAACATAAATAACTTAAACCCATATATCTATATTTTTACTTAGGTAATATTTATATTAGAAGTAATACTTAAAGGTTATGCATTCAATTGTTTAATAGTATTTCGAGCATACAAATTATTAAAATGGTGGTTAAAAGACTATATGGTAGTTTCGATTCATTTACTTCTCCCACAATAATGATTTAATAAGAAATGGCAACAGAGGCGTATTTAACGGTTTACAACTAACGAACTCTAAGTTGTGCGGGTTTCTAAAGCCAGTTTTTATGTGTTATTTTTACCCTTTTTTGTTCTTGTATATACACAGATTAAATTTTCAAATTTTATGTCGCCACAACATGTGGAAGAGGATGACATGATATGTCTGAAATAAAGATAGATGAAACAAAACGTTTTATAGAAAACTTAAGATATTATTCAATATATGCCTTGAAACAGATCGGAAAAACAAATTTTAGTATGGTAGATCATGTAGGATAGATCATAAAGGAAACAACTGAATTTATATATAGTATTCGTTGATTATAACAAGGTTTTTGAATAAAATCATTAAAAAGCTCTCGAATGGGCTTCAGGTCCATCGAACAGTTTCTTTAAAGATGTCTTATCTTCAAAGAAATACAATGGGGAAAACTTGGTTTGACTATCAACAGTAAATGACTAAACAATTTCAAAATATGCAGATAGTGTGATATTAATATCAGAAAACCCAAATAACACAAACTAGGTGCAGGAAAAACCAAGAAGAATACCTAATATAGAGAAGACAAAAACAATGCATAAAAGAGTGGATCAGTACATATATTTAGAGGAAGTGATAAGAATTTTCTGAGACATACACACTTCTGACCTAAATAGAAGAATTAGAATGGACCAGAAAAGTTTTTGCAAATAAGTTCTGTACTACGAAATAAAAATAAACGATTTACAACAGAGATCAAAGTTTCAGTCCTAATTATTCTAATACTGACCTATGTAAGTTAAACTTATGCATTAATAACAAGTAATTTACATAAAATGCAGGTGACTCAAAACAATGGAAAGAACTATATTAAATATTACTTGAAAAAGGAAAAATAAATAAAATAAAAATGGAAGATATAACATCAACAATTCTGAAAGTAAATTGGAGATAGGCAAAATATGTAACCCGAATAAAAGAAGTAAGGTGGCCACAAAACATAACCGAGTGGAAAACATGTATCTAGAGAAAGAGTCCAGGTCGACCTGTGATACATTGGTGCGACGGCATCAGTGACCCTGTCCTCGGACACTGTCATCTTTCACATCCCTTTTTGCTTGGTGGAAAGTAGGAAAACTGTAAAATGAGTTGTAATATATGCGAAAATGATATGTCAGGCTTGTATTTTTGGTAGCAGCCGAGTAGATAAGTATCTAGGGCATTGTATTTTTAACTAAATTATATATTTTTTATTTATAATTATAATAAATTTAATATTTTCGACAAATTAAAATATTAAGGATTTGCAAGTACTCTTAAAACAGTTGAAAATTTCACATTTTAAGAAATTATATAGATTATAGTACTTTTTTATAAATTAATTTAATATTTTTCGAATTCTTTTCATCAAAATATATTTTTTAAAAAATTCAAATAAAAAAACAAGTTAATGCGAATTATTTTACAAAGTGCTCTTTCATGAAGACGTGTTATGAACAAAACTATAAAAATAGGGTTCAACATTGCTTATTCCAGAATACTACCTTCATTGTCAAAATCTGAAGTGAAATTTCAGATTACTCGCTCTCTTATTCATATCGGTATTATCTTTACGTTTTTGAGGATAGGGGTCCAGAAAGTAGAAAGCACTACATAGATGATAATGGCACAGGATAGGGAGATGTGTAAACATTTGAAACATACGTGTGACCGTAAATGGATGGGAAATGCTTATTAAAGAAGAGATTCTCTTTAGGAGCTCATTGCGTTCAATGAAGTAGATCTGGGAATGCAAAAGTTAAACATTCTTCAGGATATTTGTTTGTAAGTTGTGTAAAAAATGACATTTTTTTAAATGAAATTGATCATTTGGAAAATTTTAAACCTACTAAAAAAATATAAATTGTGAAATAATTATTTTATATTGCGAGTAATTTATTAATTTTATATTTATTTACTTAACTCTTTTTTAAAGTCTATGCTGCATTGGTTATTTGAAATTAATTTTAGGTGTATTGATATTTCTTCCATATTATTTTTATATTTTTTACATCTGTCTCGATCCTTAGTTAAGAGTACCTTTCGGGATTGGTAGGTATTTTCTATGAATTTTAGTTTTGCAGCTGACTTCAAAAAATGCTAAATATAGAAATAAATATATTATTATTAAATAAATTGCAAATACTTGTTAATTCATTTTTTATTTTTGGTGGCATTTTTGAAGTCGACTTGAGTTAAGAAATGAATATCCCATTCTTTTTAATTCCAATTACAAGGGTGGTATCCCAACTAGACGCTTTCAATGTCAACAATTTTTTAATATGTTGTACACTATGATGAAACAAGAGAGAATGTATTTTTTTATCTGCGGGAAAACACTTTAACGGGATGAAATCTGCCTCCAAGTTCACCCTCGAAAATGAATTTTCCAATATATCTGAGATTCTAATTAGAATTTTGCAATGAAACACATCGCATATTACTTCTGATGTTAATATGCAACTAACTAATCCAGTTTTGACCATAAGGGTTGCAATCCCTATTTTTTATTTTAAAAATCTACTTATTTTGTATCTATTTAGATAAAAAAAATTAAAAATGAGCTAAAGAAAATGAAAAAAAATTTACTCATTAATTAAATATAAAAATAAAGGTAACCACTTCTAGATTATTTTCTTAAACGAAAAATTACCCCTCAAAAAAGGTTTCTCAGTATGTTTCAGCTTTTGACTAATATTTTGCAAAAAATCAAATTGCATGTTATTTTTAACGCAAAACTAAATTATCGACGCCTCCGAGTTCAATAATCGTAAAAATATTTTAACGGGACTCTTTTGCGAATACCCCATACAATATCCTGAAAATTGAATCAAAATATTACACTCCTATAGACAGTTATTTGTAGAAAAGTGCAGGAATCAAATATATTTGTGTGTGGGGGTTTTTAGACTTCTTAAATAAACCTACCTTGAAAATATTACAAGGTTTCCATATTTCAAAGACACTCCTAAAGCATGTTGAAAACCTGATTAAAATTCCTTCCTACCATTAAAACTTATCCATGAATCAACGTTAAAAATTATACATACCACTTGAATTGTTAACCTTTTTTCTTTTTTTTAATTACCGAAATAAAAACACTCCTGCTATTTTTTATTATTTTCTTGTCAACATGGTGGAGAAAACTTTAAATTGCATCACCGAGATCGCAGGTTTTATTCGTGGTCTGTGACTAATGTGTGTCTGTCTGTATGTCCCACATACGATTTAACTGTTCCCTACGGATTTAAAATGGTTACAAATCAAAAAAGGAAAAAATCGTTATAAGAATTCTTTTTTAAAACTAGGTGTTATTTTTTAATAAATTATTTGTGTTTTTAAGAAATACTGCACGATTCCTTATAATTTATTGATATTTTCTTGATTATAAAATATACATTAAATTCATTAATGAGTTCATGTACAAGTGCTTTATGTCTAATGGACAATTTATTACGTTTTAAATAGAAAAAATATTTATATATCCTTATCTAGGAAGTATATAAAAGTATAATAAATGTTGAGAATTATATCAATTATCTCTAGATATAACACGGTAATATTTATTATTTTATGTTAATCGTCGAGTGTAGGCGCAAAAGCTCATTTTGATTCAAGTCTTTACTCCTTTTTTTAATTACATAGCCACAAGACATACTTATAATTTCGATATATCCATCCGTATATATGTCACAGCCCTTATTTGTGATGAAACTTTGCAAATATATGCTCTCAGTTATTCAAAAGACTAACGTGAGGAAAAATTTCAAAAAAATTGAATGCTTCCTTACATGTGGAAGTTTGAAAAAAAACTTTTCTTTGTTTACCCCAAGTCGGGTATCGTTGAAAATGCCTTTAAATATGTTGTAAAAATTTTTTATTTGGTCGCCTCGTTTACAAAATATTGGCCCCTAAACTTGCTAAAAAAATAATAAAGAAAACTAGATGTAAATTGTAATTTGATAAATTAATTATTAAAAATGATATGGACTTGATAATTATAGTTTTTTTGCATTATCGTATATTACGTAATATGATCAATATTCACTTTTTTTTCACCCCTTTAGAGTGAGAATTACAACAAATTCTTTTACAGTGATTGCCTAAGCTGTATTGGCAATATTTCCTTAAGATTCCATGATTTTCCGCAGAGGAAATTAATTTTTCATGATGATGAACATTCAAATCTGCATATTGTCCTTTTTCGTCCTTTTAAGAGTGATATATTAAAAAATACAGAAGTTAGTTTTTCGCTATTATTATAATCTATCTTTTTCAATAAAAATCAACTCTACATCTCTAGTGGACCAAGGAAAATCGGTAATTCTATAAAATGAGATTGGCATTTACGTCCTTCTCTTTCACAAGTGAATTTCAAAAAATTCTTTCTCATTGGGTGTTTATATTATGTTGGCAACATTTTCCCGAAATTTTAGGAATTTTCGTTAAGAACATAAATTTTCAATGTCCATTCTAAATATAATTATTATCGATCCTCTTAAAAATAAAATATCGAAAAAGCCAGAAATTATTTTTTTTTTAGTTTTTTTACTTATTATAATTTATCTTTTAAAATAAAAATAAACTCCATATCACTCTTGAATCAAGAAAAATAGGTAATTTTCTGAAATGAAGTTGTCATTTACCCCCTTTTCACCCCTTCTGAGTACGAATATCAAAAAATATTTTCTTAGTGGGTGTTTAGATTATGTTGGTAAGATTTTCCCCGAATTTCATGATTTTTGAATTAAAAGTTTGGAGCATGCGATATGTTAGTCATTACAACAACGCGCCGTTTAAATAAATGATATTATAAAAATTAAATGCAAAAATTTCCAAATTGACTACAACCTTAGATGCGCTGAAATATTAGTTAGTTTTCAAAAACAATAAGTAGGCAGTTCATATTAAAAAAGTGAAGAAAAATTGGATTATTCATTATTTATAAACCCATACAGAACTCTATCAAAAAAAATTAACAACGAATCACATTGTAGGATATTAAAAGTATCTGCAACTACAAACAGGAGACAGACTGCAAACGCTTGCCGTTTTATTTGTTTAAACTCCCTTGATATGAGCTTTTAATAAACAAAGGGGGAAGGGGGAAGGTGGTACGGTGCTACCTTGATTCATATAAATATCAAATACAAGAAACGGAGCACATTCACCGAAGAAATAGGTTCAGTTAAAACACAATGAGGGCATATCAAGTAAGATTTTTTTGACATTGACAATTAAAATTATACGTACCTGATAGCAAATTGAATTGGTTACGATAAATAAGATTCTAGATCTCATCCCCTATTTTGATTTTAAAATAAGCCTTAAAAATTATTTCAAAATATTAAATGTAAAATTTGCTATTATTGTACGTATTGCGAAAAGGTGAAGGTATTCTTAAGCTTAATTAATTAGTATTTTTTATTTATAAGATATAAATAAGAACTAACATTGACTATTATTAGCTAAAGCTAATATAATCTTCATTTCATATTCAATTTTAAAGCTATCAATAAACTACCTATTTATATTTATATACTGCGTGACCACTTATGACGGACGAGCGGCTCTATCTCAGAAATTCTTCTAAAAATATTTTAAAATTCCTAATTTCATCACTAGGAGGCGTATTTGT
The DNA here is from genome assembly GCA_034092305.1 of Diaprepes abbreviatus. Classification (NCBI taxonomy): domain Eukaryota; kingdom Metazoa; phylum Arthropoda; class Insecta; order Coleoptera; family Curculionidae; genus Diaprepes; species Diaprepes abbreviatus. The sequence continues at coordinate 3,551,547 of JASJET010000125.1, read as the reverse complement.
TACGGAAAAAACGGTAATTTGTATAAATGTCTTAAATATAATGTGAGTGGAAAACAAAATTTATAAAATCTCTGTTTTCTCTTCTACAAATATTGTAAAAATATTTTTTACGTAGTTACCACGGTTAGTGCTGAGCGAAGATCAAAAATTTAAAATGTTTTTAACTAAATTTAAGAAATGTTGCTTATTTTAAACGACATTTTATGTTGACTACATTTTATTATAAACGGATTAGTTTGTAGAGTAAAAGATAGAGGGTGCTGTTCAAGAAAAAAATGTTCGTTTATTAAAAAGTTTTAATAGAATCTTATTAGGTGCTCATTTGTTAAGATAAAAATTTTGGAAATCGATCTCGTTTTGAATTCAAAATTTGTTACAAACTAGGATGGATGGATCAAATATTCTAATTATTTTCTTCTTTTCTTACAAAAGTTTTGTTGTAAGTGAAATTAAAAATACATAAATGATTATTCCTAAGTGGCAATTTTTCATCATTTTAAATTTTTTTACTAATGGGAGTATTTTCCACTTTTTTAGTTATTTATTTAGAAAACTCAACAACCTAAATACTGCATTTATTGAAAATGAGGCCAGGAAATGAAGTAAAAGGACTCATTTTTATACTCTTCTTTCCAATAGTTAGAGAATTTATTTTATTAATGCTTTTTGGAATAAATAACGCAATTATATTAAAAAATGTCTCAACTAGTAAGAAAGGCTTTAAAATTACGAAAAATAGATTTTTAATGTTATTTCAGGCTAACCTTTCGTAAATAAAAAAGAAAAACAGACTTTCTGATAATACTCTACCATTTTTGCAACAAATTTTGAAAGAAAATAGTTATCGATTTCCGCTTGTCGGATTATTATATTATTATGTCTAAAGTTGTTTTTAAAGCAATATATTGTAGACAAAATACTGTAAATGTCATGCGATTGCCATGGAAACTATGTAAAAATTGTTTAAATAAAATTTAAAAAAATTATTTTCTAATCCCTAAGATATCTATACATATGAAAAATTTTGAATTAATAAATATTTTCGAGACAATGTTTTTGTACATATTTGTTAATACATTTTTTTTATCCCAAGTCGCTAGCCAGTATTATGACAAATCTGGTAAAGCCCATTTCAATTTACCTCCATATATATTAGGGAACTGGTACAATTATGATATATAATGAGTTTTTTGAAAAAGTTTTTGAGGATGCGAATCCGGAAATTAAGGAAACTAGCTCGGATGTCACTGATTTTGCGAAAAATGAGTTTTCAAATTAGCAAAAAACTCTTCTATAGATTTTTTTGGCATTTATTTACCGTGTTACACCAATGGAATAGGTATCAAAAACACAACTGCCATACATCTTCGTCGTTACGTTTTTTTAACAATACGTTGTTTTTAAAGTATCTGTTCTTATTTCTTAATATTAATTTGTTGGTTTTAGTCCCTCCAACAAGGAAAAAATAATGCTAGGCGTGTATGTTATTGATCTTTAAAAAAAATTTTCCAAAAATTTTTAAAAATATAGGAAGAATAGTAATGTTTTCTGAAGATGATTACATTATAGTTCATATTCGTAATAAATACCCAAAATATACCTTCAGTGTAAATGTCTATGAGATAATTTTACTTGCAATTGTCTCTGGCATTGTATTAATTTTCCTTGAGGTCTTCTACTATTTTTTCAACCACATGGGGTCCAAGTTGTAAACATTTTTAATGAATTTGGATATTAAATTTGAATATATCAAAAAAAAATACTCCCCGATGCAGAAATATACATTTTTTGGGATTAATTTCAATCAGTGGCATGTTTTTCATACATTAGAAGTGTCTTTTCGTGTTTCTCGTTCTAAAATTGTGACTATTTTCACTACTTCTAGTCAAATTTTTTGCTAGATACAGGAAATCAAAACTTTCAATTATCGGCATCGTCTTGTTTCGAAGACTTTATAACGAAACTCTTTTTGAAGAAAAAAAATTATTTGACCTTGTAAATGCAGATGCAGGCACAACTATATTTCAGAACTTTCCCTTGATCTTTATTTGATTCTTTTTAATTCCATATACTACTTTAAGAAATATATGACATTTAAATATTCTTAATTTTCATCAAATATATTTCATAACTCAGCTTTTTTAGAATAAAAAAATATGAAGATTAATTTATTTAAATGTTACAAAACCTGATAATAATTCATATCTGAGGTATAGAAACACATTTTTCTTTATTAGTTAAATCTAAAATTATGTCAAATTTAAAAAAATTGTAATATTATATAGTTTCAAAAACAATACAGATATTAAATAGTTCTGATTTTGTCATTTTTTTAGGCCTGTTTGGTCTTCGCTTTGGTAGCTGCCATTGCTGCTAAGGAAATTCCCAAAAAACAAGACAAAAGAGGCTTAATCCTAGGAGATGCCGCCATTGGTCACGGTAGGTTTGTAATTATTTTTAAAACTACTGAAAATTTAAAGTTAATATTTTTTCACCTTGTACGTCTTTGGATCTGCTATAATGAATTTTCAAAAAATAATGTTAGATTCATAATCTTTAGCACAAAAAAAAAACCATCAGTAATTTTTGATAAAAATCGAGAAATGCAAGATTTTAAATTCATAATCTACACCCCAGAAGCCTCCCTGAACTAAAGAGTAAACTTTTTAATATCGATTAGACAATTGCGTAAAATTAATTTAGAAAATACAGGGTGGTTTAAAGAAGTAAAAGTCATAGTTCTGGAAACTTAAAAATATAAAAAAAAACTTTATTGGAAAGAGAAGTTTTACAATAGATATAATGGAATTCTTATGGATAAATCACCAATGTTAAAATCGAAATTTACTTCGATATTAACGACACTAAACTTTTACAAAGGTAAAACACAATGCATAAAATACTCTGTCTCACTTAAACTTCGTTTTAAAACTCCCTCGAGGATAGATTGAAGAACTGGTCTACATGTACAGACCTGTCTGTAATATTGATCTCTTAGAAAATTTTTTAAGGCAATCTAGCCGATAATTTACTATAACCAGAGACGTTCTGTGAGCATTATCTAGCATGACAACAATTTGTTTGAAAAAAAAATTGATTGCACCGGGGACATAAATGATTTTTGAGTCACTTGCAAGCATATTATTGATTGTTAAATTGTTTAAAATAAATTTATTTTTTAACCACTCTATAAATCCCATTTTACGCTAACTAAGCTAACTTATAACTTAATTTGTAACATAACGGTGATATAATTAAATTGTAATTTAGAATAACCTTGTATAGGATTGATATAAACTTTTATTATTGAGCCTCCCTGTACGTTCTGAATTTTTAAAATCGCATGGTTATTTTCCCAGATATTATGTTATATTTATTATCATCACTTTTAGAATAAATTTTGCAGATTTTTAAAGTTTTATCCTACATCAATTTTTCCTAACTCAAAGTTAATTTCTCACGAAGCAAAACTTTTATGGAGAGGTATTTTTTTTGCGTAGTATATAGCTACAAATTTTAAACAAATATGTGATAACCCATCAGCCTAATTTTATCAGCGCATCCTTCTCTTGCTTTCTTAGATGTTTTTTTCAAAGCCAATATCAGAATTCTAGAACAGTTCATTTTTCAGCCTTAACTAATGAAATAAAATCTTTGTCCTATATAGGTTCAAAATTTGCATTGCGTAATTGTATTTTTTAAAAAGAAGATATCGTCATATATTCTTTACTAATCAAATATTTTTTAGGTGGACTTGTAGCACTTGCTGGTCCAGCAATTGCTGGTTATGGCGGTTATGGCGGTTATGGATTGGTTGGAGGTAGACTAGCTGGTGCTGGATTGGCTGGAGCTGGACTCGGAACTCTTGGTAAGACAAATTTAAAATTTTAAAAATGAAAGATTTTATTTTTGATATTTTGAATTACTATTATTTTAAAAAGGTTGGATAATCTCTAAAAAAGTGTTCGCAAGAAAGAGCAATCACAGGTGATCGTCCAACTACGAATACGTAGATGTTCATTTCTGAAAGAATGCCCTCCAGTTTTGAGAATATTCTACATATTTCATATTTTTGTTTTATTTCAAGTAAGACGCGTAACAGTGCCAGGTTACGTTGTTGCTGCACGTGTTCCTAGCTACACCCGATTAGGTAATTTAGGTGCAACAATAATTAATTTAAACCTAATGAATAATAAATTTATTAATTCACCAATCTTTCTAACAATTATTTCAATATTTATATTCACAATGCCATTTTTCTTCATCTAATCCAAGAATTATGAGAAAAGTTATATAAAAGAAAAACGCAACAGTTAATAATTTTTTCAAATTGACTGTACTTTATTATTTATGGAAAAAAAAAACTTTTAAAGTTTTCATTGATACTAAGAAATAATTTCACCTTTCCCCTCTGCGCCCTGCAATGTAATAATAATTAAAAGTACTAAAATAATTTTCATCCATAGTATTATGTTAAGGCTAAGAAACTAACACATAAACCGAAATTAAATAAACCCAATTTAAAAATAAAGTGTCATATTAACTTTAACCTATCTTGTAAGTCAGGAAATAGTATTTTAATTAATTTCAAATTATTATTTGAGTTTATTACATTAAGCAGATTTCAGCTTGAATACTGTTAGATGAGAGGCATACGGGCATCTTTAAATTTCATTACAATTAATTAACACCATATCTTTTATAGGTACCGGTTTGGTCGCTGGAGGCCGTGGTCTCGGTGGTGCTGGAGTCGCAACTGGTGCCCGTACCTCTTCAGCTTCCACTTCTGTCATAAATCGTGCTGTAGGATATTCAGTTCCTGCTCCATATCCTGTAGACGTACCTCGTCCCGTCCCAGTCCCTTTCCCTGCTCCCAGACCTTACGATGTACCACGCCCTGTTCCCGTTGATGTACCTGCACCATACACAGTCGATGTTCCTCGTCCAGTACCTTATGATGTACCAAGGCCTATTGCTGTCCCCAGACCCATTGGTAAGCTACAGATATTATTACTAGTAACTATTTTTTTAACAACTGATGGAGTACATTTTTGTTTATCAAATATTTGAATATGGCTTTACAAGAAAGAAAATTTTAACATCTTGCACCAGTTTCTCAGACGATCATCAATCGTCTATCCTTCCTTTGGCAACCAATTTTCAAATTTAAAAAATTTCATTCAAAATACTATCGATTCGGCATTTACAAATAGTAGTTATTTTACCAATTTTGAAAGTTTCTAATAAATAATATACCGTTTCAATTTTGATATTGATCAAATCACAACTAATATAAAAGATGAACCTGTAATAATAATCAAATGTATTTTGAAGAACATTATAAAGTATAAGGAAGACCAAGATTAATAAATATATCTTCATTTATACTGATAGTCGGAGGCCTAAGGTTGTTATAAGAATACCTTTGTTAGTTTAATCACTATCTGTACATCTCTGACCCAGCAAAATCAGCATAAGGCACTCTTTAAGAGATGCTTATAGCGGTAAAAAGCATTTTGCTTCATCGCAATCCTCTTAAACATAATATGGTGTTACAGCTGTTCCTGTTGACCGTCCAAGGCCTGTCGGTGTCGCGGTACCTGCACCAGTCCCCGTTGATGTACCTGTACCCGCGCCTGTAGCTGTGCCCACTCCTGTTGCTGTAGGTGTTGTCGGTGGCCCTGGCCTCGGTGGAGCTGGTCTCGGTTTAGGAGCTGGAGCTGGTCTCGGTTTAGGAGCTGGAGCTGGTCTTGGTTTGGGAGCTGGAGCTGGTCTCGGTTTTGGAGCTGGTCTTGGAGGTGGTTTGGGAGCAGGTAAGATTTCCAATAATTGATAAAAATTTGAAACTTACAACAAACAACTTTATTATATCCAAAAATTATTGACTCGTATTATTATATTGATAGATTAAAAATATTTGCCAAGAAAACCCTTAACAAAATGTCATATATCCATTAAATGCATTAATCTTTCATTTGTTTCTTTTTAGGTCATGGAGTAGGACTTGGAGGAGGATTAGGTTATGGAAAATATCATTAAAACAAAAAGGAAAATTTAGAAAACGACTGTGAAAATACTCTAAGTTCATAGATATTTTCTGTATTAAATGTAAATAATAGATTTTTTAAATAAATTATTGTTTTCTACATTAAGTTTAAATGGATTTTTTATTTTTGATAATATTGGAGGACTAAAGATATGCAAATAAGAATAAACTTAAAACAATGTAAAAAAATCGTGTAATAGTTACCTTAACAGAAACTATAAGAATAATTAGGAAGAGTAAAGTGTTTTCTTCAATAAATTGTAACAAAGAACCGACTTATTGCTTTTATTTTACATATAGTTACCTTCAACTTACATATAATTTTTTCCGAATAAAAGGAAAGATATTAATACCGCTAATAGCGTTAATTATAAACAATATATCGTTACATATATATCCTTGGCTTTTTTATAAAAGGAATGTAAAGGGTAAATCTATGGGCGTTGGTTGCCTTGTTTACGGAAAAAGACTGGAAACTATCTATTCTTATAAATTATTATACTGGATTTCTATTAAATTGTTAGATGTAAAAGATCTTAATGTTAAAGAATGGATACGTATTAAGTTATGGTTAACGAACCATCGTTTATCTCTTTATTATACAAAATAATAATCTATAATCAATTTATTTAATTTTTTTATCAGATAGCATCCTGAAATATCGGGAGTATATTTGAAACAGTTGGCTTTTTATCTCATAATTTAATACCAGTAGTTGACAAAAGTATTTATGAAATTCTACGGGGGGTACGAGAAAAATGTTCTCCCTTACATTAAAACAAAACACAACGATAGCCTCTTATAGTCGATTATATGTAGTCGAAATAATGCCTTCTGAGGTCAGATCGAATCTAATCTAGATAATCGGTGGATGGTCCAACTCGAAGTTATACTCCTGAAGGATGTTTTTGTCAAAACATAATTTATGTATTGTAGCAAGCTCTAATTGTAGTGCTCGTCGATATACAGGGTGTCCGAAAAATAGGTATACAATGTTTGATGACAGACCCGACGTTAAAGTAGGTCGATTTAAGCCAACTTAGTTATATCCGATATTGCTTTGTATAGGCTGTAGAAGACGTCAAATTGTGGAGAAAATATTGATTTTTCCCAAATTTCTTGAAAACATGGTAACTGAATTTAATATTTTTAAATGTGTGGCCTAATTCTAGTGATATGGTCGTCTATAAAGTAATGTAAGTGCTATAAAAGTGACGTTACTTGTAAGCATCGCTTCTAATTTTTTAGGTCATCAATGTTATGACAACCTAGATATTTCTTTCGGATAATTGCATGTATTTGGAAGCTTTTTTACCTCTTGAATAAATTTCGTTTTGGATGAGCCCCTCATAGTTACGTCACAACTTCTAAAATCGTCTTTCAACTTCAACCTATATTAGAAGAGTGATTTTGGCGATCAGAAGAAGGAAACAGGATATAAACGAATATACACAATCCCAAAAAATTTCTGAGCACGAATGGGAAGAACACTTTAAAACACTATATAGAAATACAGATCAATCACAACAGAACAACTACCCGCCCGAAAATGCATCTGAATATGACGAATACACCAAGGAAGTAAGCCTCCAAACGACGAAAGACACGATAGCCAAATTAAAAACGAGAAAAGCCCCAAGACCCGACAATATTCCCAACGAACTAATTAAATATGGTGGAAATGCATTACACGATGAACTAACAAAACTCTTTAACAAAATAATTAAAGACCAAGAGATACCCCGAGATTGGAAGAAAAGTATAACAGTACCTATTTTCAAGAAGGGTGATAAGAAAATCACGGAAAACTATAGAGGAATAACTTTATTAAATTCAATAATGAAATTATTCACCAAAATCCTGGAAGGTATAATAACTGATTATTGCAGAATATCAGAAGAACAGCAAGGTTTCCGCAAAAACAGATCTATAGTAGATGCCATATTCATCGTAAGACAAATAGCAGAGAAATCTATTGAATTTACTAAGCCGGCTTTTATGTGCTTTATAGATCTTACTAAAGCCTTTGATAGGGTGAGACTGAATGATATTCTGCAAACAATGCGAATTAAAAGCATCCCAAACAATTTAATTAACATCGTTGAACAGCTAAACTCCAACACCACAACACAAATCTCAGTAAGCGGCAACCTAACTAAGGATGTACCGATAGCATCGGGCATACGACAGGGGGACTCTCTGAGTCCATTACTGTTTAACATAGTAATGGACCAAATAATTGAGAACGTCAAAAGAGCGGCACCAGGGTACAGAATGAATACCGGGGAAATAACAATAATATGTTACGCTGATGACGCCATCATAGTCTCGGAAAATGAAGACGATCTCCAAAGACTTCTATTTGCATTCCGCACCATAAGCAAGCAATTCAACATGAAAATATCCATCGATAAAACTAAGTCAATTGTAATAAGCAAAGTGCCCTTAAGATGCAAACTAGTAGTGGATGACAAACCAATAGAACAACTCATGACCTTTAATTACTTAGGAGTTGAGATATCCGCAAACCAAGACAGAACAACAGAAGTAAGAAACCAAGTAAACAAGGCAAATAGAATCTCAGGAAGCCTGGCGGATATAATATGGCACAACACATACATGAGCAAGGACGCAAAAACAAAAATCTAGAAGATCTGTATTCGACCGATAATGACGTACGCAATAGAGACGAGAGCTGACAACACAAAAACAAAATCAATTCTAAGAACTGCCGAAATGAAAGTACTAAGAAGAATATCGGGATACACATTAAGAGATCACATACGCAATTCAACAATACGCGAGGAACATGGAATGCAGGATATAGTAAGATGGAGACGGAAGCGCAGAAGAGCCTGGAATGAGCACGTAGGAAGAATGGCGCAAAATAGGATAGCGAGAATCGCCCGAGATAGAACACCGGAAACCAGAAGACCAATAGGTGGACCACCTAAAAGGTGGAGAAAGTCCTGGATTTCAACATCGAATGAAATGAATAATTGAGTTGGAAAAAAAACAGGCTATAAGCCTATAACAAGAGGAAGAAGAAGAAGAAGATTTTGGCGAATGCGTCGGGCAATATAGTGTATAAATCAAATGTAAATTTTGTTCTAATGGGTGCAGATTGTATAAAGCTCGCTGAAATAGAAACGTGCTCTTTCAACGGGTTTGTTTCCGTACTTCTATGAGGTTTTATTAAGCACTACCTATGTACATAGTTCATTATTTTTAACCATTTTTTCCAGTAATTTCCAACTTTATGTTGGTTTATTTTTAAACTTTTTTTTATTAAATTACCTTAAATTATTTTACACATTAATTTGAAAGTTTACTGTGTTCCTTTTAGTTCAGATTAGATTTTTAAAATTATGAATAAATTTGACACCCAGCACTTAAATTCGCACGAGTAAGTTACGTTTATTAATTTACTAAATCCAAAAATAATGTTTTAAGTTTAACCTTCGAAGTTATGATATTCTTTCATTTTCAACAAAAAGTCAATCTTTTGTGGTAAAATTTTGCAGTCATATGCCTCAAAGTCAAATGTATAACAAGTCATTTAAAAAAAAGTAGGGAATAGTTTTTTTACCCTTTAGAAAGTGCGACAATAGAAAGTCGATTTTCCTATTTTTCACGTTCTCATATATTATTACACTTACAGTTTCCACCCTGTATCGATGTTACGTAAAAACTATGCAAATGTTTCTTACCTTTTCGAAACTAATTAAAAAAGGTTTATTGATAACAAATGATGTATAGAAATAAATAAACCTTCATTATAATGGCTCCATCTAGCACAAGTAGCAAGGACTATTATTCGTTCGTTAAGTAGCTAAATTAAAAGTACTGTTATTCCTTCTTTCATTTGACGAATGTTTCTCTTTCTCTTGTAGAGCTTACTTCTGGAAGGTGTCACTACTTTTGTCAGAGTTTAATTTAATATCGAGAAGATTTAGCATGTCGAATGTTCATGATTTCTTACCAGTATTGACAAATGTTAAAATTAACAAAAAGGAGAAAAGAAAATGGCCAAATGCGGACAGACAGGCATAACGTAAGGGTTTCGTAGCAGTCACTGAGGTTGTTACTTCTTTTGATAAATTGGCTTCATGTCTGTCCAGTATTTGAAGCATGTGCTTGCAAATTTTGTACCAAAAACTGGAATTTTTAATCGAAAAGCTTGGTGTGTTTATAAATAGTCCAAGCCATAGGTAAACAGGGGCGGATCCAGCCTCTCTCCTTGGGGGGGGGGGGCGGTGATATCACAAAAGTACAGTATGGCAAGAAAAACAAGTTGTCAACGGGGGGGGGGGGGGGAGTGCAAGCAGCATACTCATTCCTAATATAAAAGGCAGAATGGGTTCTATTTTCCTGAACTCAAAGCTCTTGGGGTGGGGGGGGGGCGATTGCAAGTATACACATTCCTATACTCTATTCAAGAACTAGAGAGAGTAATAAAACTGTGACCGAAGCCTCCAACGTACCTGCTCCAGTGCCGTTGGTAACTGAGAACTGCCGTAAATCTAATTATATTTCATTATATTTAAATATATTTTATAAATTTACTGCAACATAAAAATTCTGATAGTTTAATTTAATTTCTGTCAGTGAGCAAAGTACACCTTAGAGTTTGTTCTTAGTGATTTATCTTGTTTGCGCTTGTTTTTATATATTATTTGAGATTAGAGAGATACCCAAAAGATATGGCTTTCACCTCTATAATTATTCCAAAATCGTTAAACCAGGGTATTTTTCCTCAATGAAAAACTTATTACGATGAATGTTTATGATGCCTTAAGATATCAATATCTAGATAATAATGTTAAAAGCTCTGTTGAGATGTGTTCCAACATGACAGGAGTTGAAAAATCTACTATGTACCGAATACTGAAGGAGAAAAAACGACTGGAATTGTTAGTACTCCCAAGCTACATTCGATCACAGGCAGATAAAAAACCTCGTTGGAAGAAGAGATGAAAACTGCAATTAAAGGGGTTGTATATACATTTTATTATGAGAAGCAGATCCCAGCCGTCTACAAAATTCTAGAGAACTTAATTTTTGCTAGGAAAACCAGATAGAAAATCTGTTCCTATAGATCGTCCGGAAACTGTCCGTTGGAGAAGTAAATACTCGTATCCCTCTCAAGTAAAAGGTGGAGTTGCTAGAGATAACACAACTTACAAAATTAGTAACTTAACTGAACTTTTGAAAGATTTTTTTGAATAAAGTTACTGCGGAAAATTGGGAGAAATCCATATAATAAAAAAATAAAACAAAGTGTGAGAACTCGATCTCATGATCGGTGAGATAGAGGAACCAATTATAATTAATTTGAGCGAAGATATTTTCACTGACTTTGATTAGGAATTAGATACGTAATGTTTACTAGTGTAAACACAATTTATTATTTAAATTTTTGTTTTTGTTGTATTTTATTTTTTAATGTTGTTTATATGTTTTTTTATTTTTTTATATATTTTTATTTTAGTGTGTCCCACTCTTTAATTTTATATATATTTAATTCCAATTAACCGTAATTTTTTTATTATTGTATTTTGTCCTTTTCTTAAGCGTGTAGAATTAACATGTTTATCTTATTTTTTTGGGGCTATCGTATTTCCATATAATAAAGTAAATTAAATTAAGATATCAGAACAATAGAAATAAAAATAAGTAGGTCTAATATTAATTACAACATAAAAAAGTAATTTCATTTGAATCCCTTTTTAGTGTTTAATTGTAATTCGGCAGATGGTTTAAGAAATAAATAAACCGAAACGTCAAACACCCTAAAAATGTTTTTAATTAATAATAAAATGACCGATAGCCCCAAAAATGTTTTAATATTATATGGAAAAATTAATTTTTTTATATATGTTTACCTTTTTGTATTTTTGACAATTATAATATTCGAATTTTTTGAGAGAATAAGGCTACGTTTTAGTCCATTATTATAGACCGGTAATTTTGATTAAAAAATTTTTAACCCATTCCTATGAAAAATATATGTGTCTAACAGATTTTGCTAAAGACACCGGACTAAAGAACACAAGTGGTTTGCGAAGAGAAAAAGGGTAAAAAATGATTTATTACTCTCCCTAGTTCTTAAATAAACTGTAGTGTAAGAGGAAAAATCGGGTCCATTTTCCTAAACTCAAAGCTCTTGGGGGGGGGGGGGGGCGATCGCGCCTGTAGGTAAATATAGTGACGGAAATTCCGAGATGGATGAGACCTACCCAGGGGTGTTGGGGGTAATGTAAGAACAAACCCTACATAAAATGTAAAGGCCAAGAGGGGTGGGGGTCAAATTTAGCTAAAACAAGTTTTTTGAATCTACAGACCAAGGGACACATTTTGGAAAAAATGTTTCAAATTATATTTGAAGAGATTTTAAAAATCTACAATTTGAGCTTTTATTCGATCATTTTTGTTAATTTTTTATTGCAAAAAGTCCAAAAAACCCTTAAAATCGACCATTTGTTTCATATCAATTATTTATTGCCAAATGAACTCTTTTTGCACTTTTTTGTTTTTAAAGGCAAGCCCTCGTCTTTCTGAACAAAATGATATTTTATAATAGTAAATCGGATAATTTGTTGCTGAAATATTGCTAATTGTTTATCCGAAGACGCAGAATGTTGATGACTATAAGTTTTTTTTTGACCTCTCTTCATAAAGACCTAAACTTTCATATCTTGTTAAAGGCAAATGAAAAAATTAACTTTCAACCCCTTAAATATCGTTTTAAAAAAAGGAGTATTTTTTATAAAGAAATACAGCTCTCGCGCGCGTAAGAAACTGAACACGCAGCTTCAAATCAGCAGAGCTCCGAAAAATTTTGCCGTATTTCAGAGATTTTCAGAGATTTTTTTTAAACTGAGATCGTTCGAAAAATTATTAATATGGACCCATAAAATAACTATCTTTGAAAACGTAGGTTGTGTCTAAAAGTAATACACATTATAATTAAGACAAACAAGTACACAATGTCATTAGTAAAGTCTGCATTAGGTGGAAAATAAATTTTTAATTAACTTTCTTCTTCTTCAAGTGCCTTCTCCATTGCGAAGGTTAGCAATCATAATAGCTATTTTAATTTTTGAGGCAGTTGCTCTAAATAGTTGTTTTGAACTGCATCCAAACCATTCCCTTAGGTTTTTTAGCCATGAAATTCGTCGTCGTCCCACGCCTCTTCTGCCACTTATTTTGCCCTGGATTATAAAAATATCATCTGTCATCCAATCTTCCTTCTTGTATCTTGATGTTGTAAGTACTTTCTTGCTTGGTTCCATAATTGACGTTTTGAATAACTGCCACTGTTGTTCAACGTTGTCATCGTTTAACCCAGGCTTGCCTTGTCTTCTTTCTAAGTTTGTGTTGATGTCTTGTCTCAGCTTTTCTTTCGTTTCTTCTGATTTTAATTTTTGTATATCTAGTTTTTTGATGTTATGATTTGTTTGTATCCTTTTTAACTTAAGTTGGAATTTAGCGATAAGGAGATTGTGGTCCGAAAATACATCCGCACCTGGGTACGCCTTTACTGAATGTACTGCTTTTCGATATCTGTTTTTATCAAGACGTAATCAATCTGGTTTCTAACTATGTTGTTGTCCTTATCAGCTGGTGACTTCCATGTATAGAGACGACGTTTAGGTAGCTTAAAAAAGGTATTTATTACTACTAGATTATGCTCTTGACAGAATTGTATAAGACGATCTCCTCTATCATTGCGCACTCCAAGGCCGTATGGCCCGGCAATGGAATCACATTTATCCTGGCCGATTTTTGCCTTAAAATCCCCCATTACAACAGTAATGTCTCTAGATTTTGTAAGGCGTAGTGTCTGTTGGAGCTCATTATAAAAGTTTTCTATTTCGTCTTCCATTTTATCAGCAGTCGGTGCATAAATCTGTAATAGATTTAATTTGCCGTGGGTTGTCATCAGCTGTAGCATTATAATTCTTTCGAATACCGGAATGAATCCCATTACTGATTTTGCTACCTTGTCACTAAGAATAATAGCGACTCCATATCTGTGTTGAGTGTCGCTGCTGTTAGAGTAATAGATTCTTCCGTTCTCCGACTTAAGTTCTCCAGAACTGACCCATCTTGTGTCGCTTATACCCAGTATGTCGATCTTAAGTCTCGATATTTCACGTTGAATGTTTCTCAATTTTCCAGGTTCATACATGTCTCTTACGTTCCATGTTGCAATTTTGAGATTTGTTTTGAATATCTCTAGTAGATAGGGATTTCGCTGGATTACGACCTGGGAAGCCCTGCCGTCCTTGTTCTCACTTCCCCTGCCGAATCTCCGAGAACCATGATTAGTACGTTGTAAATCGTCATTCTGTTTAGCCATTATGATTACTAGGGAAATATGATGAGGTGGTTTCCCCTTGCCTTCCTCATCGCTGTGCAGACGCCTTTTTGTGGGTACCACTCCGCCGTTTGCTGTCTGAATCATGACCAGTGAGATTCTCTGAACCCTTGCTCATGATCAGTTTTGAGGCAGCCAGCTGCCACTGCTCAATGCTAGTTTTGGTCCACCCCGGGTATTTCATTTCCCCGGTACCACCCATATCTGGGAGGCATTCCCCTATCCGCCACCTGGGGAGGCGCCCGATGGAGGACTAGCAACCCCGCACGTAAAGTTTATCTACTTTAAACGATTTAATTTAAAACTTCATTATTAAAATTTGTTATGAAGTTATGTTAATAGAAAAGTTAAAATTATCTTTAGTTATTTAAATGCAGTTTCCAAAAAATTAATTAGTATTTAACTTTCCGTAATGTTGATTATTTGGAAACGGTGATTTCAAACTGTATTTTAGAAATAAGGCCCCTTAGTTTCAAATTAAAATTTGACATTTAATGCCAATCATGTGATTACTATTTTTTTGGTTAATTTTCATCTCGATTGAGGCAGAAATTGTTGTCAAAGTCAAATTTCTCACACTCTATATCCGAATATCCGCTTTTCTGGAACAGAATGATCACATTAAAATTGAGCTGAGAAAATCGTTCTTTGCATAATTAACAAGCCATTTAATATTCTGTAAAGAGACAAGCAATGGAAAAACATGTTTTTTATTCGTGCTACTTTGTGAAAGTTTTTAATATAATAAATATAATAAAATAAGTTGCCCTTATTAAAGATTAAAATTTTCAGTTCATTTATTAGGAAACCTATTTTGAGCTTTAAAAAAAAGTTAGGACACGTATCTATTATTATAGATAAAAAATAAGTATAACCTTAAAGTTATATAAAAGCTTTTGTTAAAGTTTTTGAAACGCCCAAAAGGATAATATGCGTATTTTCAATAAATTCTGTTATTTATGTATGGATACATTCACACCTTCTTATTGAAGTTTTAATGGAAGAAAGTTATAAAAGTATGTTATTTCAAGTTTTCCAATTTAACTATACTATGAAAAAAGTTTTATATTCACATAATGTATGGATGAGTAGTAGGAATCCAAAATTCAATCTGTGTGTGTGAAAAAGCTCCAAATAATCTCGTCAAAACAAAATATCTGTAAAAAACCGAATTATCAAGGGAACGTCCCCGGGTATCTGCTTCCAATTTGTCTCATTCTGTGATATATTGAAGAGTATACCAAAAAATATCCAAATGCATTTTTAAGGGATAAACTCTTCCCCCAAAATTCATCGCTAATAAACAATAGTTTAAAAGGCTGATTTTTCCGTAAAAAATCCCTTGCAGATTATTATGTTTAAGCTAAGAGTTGTATAATAAATTTAAATAAAACTGGTCAAGTTCGCGTCAGATATGCACTTTGTTAGGGTTCTGTAGCTGTTGTTGGCGTTCTTTGGTTTTCCTTGAATTTTCTTGCACATAAGAATTTCCTAAATGATATTATGTCAACTTTTTCAAACTTTTGAAATCTACAGTTGGAAAACCAAAAGGGAGCACAGTAAAACTTGAATGTATGTCTAAAACAAATAAAGATAAAATTTAATTAAAAAAAACTTATTCCTTAATTCACTAACATGGTCTAACTTTAAAGCCGGCCTAAGTCAACAGTAGGGAATCTTTACTGATAAGTACAGGATGCCCAATTTTCGATGGTTTTATGGGTTATTTCCGTTATTAGTAAAAATAAAAAGATATGGTTTTCGTGACATTATCTTACTTTTTTAAGAAACGAACGATGATACTAACGGAATTTTCATAAACCTTTTCGTCTTGGAGATATAGAGGGATTTAAAAAATAATGCATCTAGTATCTCGGTCTTCTTACAACTTATCGTAAAGTTAAAAAATTGAATTATTGGGGTTCAGTTGCGTAGTCAGATTTTCTTTAGATTCAACTCTTTGGGAGAAATAAATCAAATTTGCTTTTTCAAAATAGGATATTCTATATATTTTTGAATTATGTCATTTAGTTTACATGCTTTTCAAAAATAGAGAGAGTCTTAAATTTAGGTGTTTTAAAAAATTATCAGATCGTGTTGTTGGACAATAATGAATATTTAACGAAACAAAAATCTATTACTGGTATCAATAGTATGTTTTTAAACACAAAAAGGGTAAGTATACTAACAGGTTCTTAATATAACCTAGTTTACAACAGCAAATAGTTGTGTATTACTTTAAACTAAAAAACTTGTTCATAAATATTGTTCTAATTATTCTCCAACTTCAATCATACCCTGTAGATTTACACAACAATAGATTTGTTTGACGGCTGTTTATGGTCGGTGAGAGAGAGGCTTTTTTGATGTTTGACAGACATAAACATGTTTCCTTATCTTTTTTTTCAGTTTAATTGCTCTTTTCAGTGTTTTTAAGTGTTCGAAATTACTATAAATGCAAAGCTTACAATTAATATGAACAAAAAGAGGATTTAAAAATTTATGTTTATTGGTAAATATTGTTTATATATTGAATATAACAATAGTAATAATTTAGGCAACCATATATTCATACTTTTACGTATTTAGAATTGACGTACCGATTATCATATGATACTCGTTGGCATTAGAAAAGGATAGCATAAAATCGGTATATGTGCACCAAGAAATTAAATATTTATTTTTTATCAACACTTTTTCAAATATAAATGAAAATATTATTACTTTATTCAGCGTTTAAACAACTGGGCCCTAGTTCTGACGTTATGCTAATTCTACAGGGGTATGTTCGAAGTTCTCCAATATGCCTTCAGCATGTTCCATATATAATTTTTATTTTCTTCAATGCATTTGAAATAATAAAAGGCCCTTTGAGTTGCATTTCTTAAATCCGCCATGGTTTGATACTGGACGGTATAAATTTTATTTTTAAGATATCACTATAAGAAAAATTCCAAAATCGATAAATCGGGAGACCTGGGTGGTCATCTTATAGGTCCATTTGTCCCAATCCAGATAGGCCCTTACAATTTGCGAATTGTGAGAGGGAGCTTCACCTTGTTGCAGGTACAAGTTGTTAAGTCGCCTCAAAGGCACTTTTTTCCATATTTCCGGAAAAATGTGTTGCAGAATTTGTAAAGATTTATTTGCGGCAAGGTTACCTTCATATATATCATATTATTTTGGTTCCAAGTATAAAGCATGAAACGCTGAAACCAAACCTGCTTGCCGGAAATTTTACATGTTGATATTCCTGAAACCAAAACCGAGTATTCTGTCGATTCAATATACCAACGCTGGTAGAATAAGAAGACAACCTCCAAAGTTCATCCCTAAAAAAGGAATTTGTTCAATTGTAATTCAAAATACAAATGTTTTCATGCAAAATGAATTGCATAATATTAGGAATTTTTTAAATACCATTTTTTCATTATCAGTAGGATTTATATTTTTTCCAAAAAGGTGAAAAAACGGTTATTTTTATCTTGGTTTTCATTCAATTTAATTTACCAAAATTTTAAAAATTACCCGCCTTTTTCACAAAAAGAAATTACAGTCCTTTTGCTAAACAGTAGAAAGTTATAATTTATGAATTACAAAGTTTCATAATTTTTGATCTAGATAATTGCATGTATGTACTAATTATGTTACAATTTATATTCAGGTGATCTGATAATATCATTTAATAAGGTAATGATTTAGTAATTGGAAATTATTTTTACATTCATAGCCTAGTTCTTTACTTCTAATAATATTTAAAAAGACATGAAACAATATATGCAGTAATAAATTTTATTAAAAAAAGCATAAAAAAAATAGAACTAGAAAGTAAAAAATAAATTTAAAATTTTAGTAGATATAAGGAAGTTTATCAGACTGAAAAATATCAAAAGACAAATGACACTTAATAATACTCCAGGGTATGGCGAAATTTTAAAATTTAAGTATTTCAATCATACTTTACAATTTTGTTTGACGTCGGCGTTAATTTATAAAATAAAATGTGATGAACGTTTTATAATGAATCAGTGTTTTAATGTGGATGAATGGTTACAAACTTGTTGCAAGTGAAGGGTTTAAATATAAGATCATAATGAAATGAAAAAAAAAACAGTAAAAGCAAAAACTATAATAAAAAAAAACAGCAATAGTCAAAGATAAAGAAAACTCGAAATAATGTATTACATGTTCAACAAAAGATTTAGTTATCTTAGTAATGAATTCTTCCAAATTATGCGAGGTGGACGGACTTACTTTATCAGAGTAACCTTTTCGAAGATTTTTAAAAAATTGACATTTGATGGAACTATTACATTTTGCTCTTCAAGGTTAACGTAAGATTACCTTTGAATAATCCATTTTCTTACTTTTAACCTTCCACAAAATATTATTTATCACTATTAGCCACAATTCATATCATCATCATTATCATCACACAGCCTGTAGCGTCCACTGCTGAACATAGGCCTCCTTCAATCGTTTCCAATGTTCCCGATCTTGTGCTGATTGAATCCAGTTTGTTGCGATTTTCTTGATATCATCCATCCACCGTGTTGGAGGTCTGCCCCTACTTCTAAATGCCTGGAACCTAGGACGCCACTTTATAATGCGTTTAGTCCACCTAGCGTCTTCCATTCTCGCCTCATGTCCCGCCCAGTTCCATTTCATATGTGTTATACTTTCTATAGCATCCTTGATTCCTGTTCTGGTTCTAATAATTACATTTGGAACTTTATCTCCCAATGTTATTTCTAGCATCGACCTCTCCATGGCTCGCTGAGTCACTCTAATTTTTTCGCAGCTTTTCTTAGCGAGTGTTAAAGTTTCTGCGCCGTACGTGAGCACAGGGAGCACACACTGTTCATAAACCTTTTTTTTCAAGCAAATCGGTATGTTGCTTTTAAATACGTTCTTTCTCAGCTTGTCGAACGCCGCCCATGCTAGTGTTATGCGTCTTTGAATTTTGCAGGTCTGGTTATCTCGGTTTATTCTCAGTTCATGGCCCAAATATTTATAAGATGTTACATACTCGATTTCAGATTCGTTTAGGGATATGTTGCTACTTGGAACTAAATTTGTCATACATTGAGTTTTTGCACGGTTAATCTTTAGACCTACCACATCTGACGCTGCATTCAGTGTCCTTAATAACTCTTGGGCTTCTTCAAGGTTGTCAGAAATTAACACGATATCGTCAGCAAAGTGTAGGTGGTTTAATCGTTCACCATCTATATTGACTCCCATGTTCCCCCAACCTATTTTTTTAAACATGTATTCTAGCAGCATTGTAAATAGTTTTGGTGAGATGTTATCACCTTGTCGTACGCCACGTTCCATTCTAAATGTAGATCTTATTTTGGAATGGACTTTCACACTTGCTGTTGCGCTATTATATATGTTCTTAATTAAAGCTGTATATCTGTGGTCGACTCTACAATCAGCTAGTGTAGCAAATATTTTGTTTTGGTCCGCTGAATCGAACGCTTTTTCGTAGTCCACAAATATTAAGACCAGTGGTTTGTTGTACTCCACTGTTTTTCTATGAGCGTTTTCATAACTTGCAAATGGTCGTTTGTACCATAACCGGATCTGAAACCTGCTTGTTCTCTAGGTTGGTAGAAATCTAATTTGGGAATCAACCATCTTGTTATTATTTTTATAAATAGTTTGTACATGTGGGAGAGGAGACTGATTGGACGGTAGTTTTTTAGGTAGGTGGGATCGCCTCTCTTATGCATGATTATCATTATGACATTGTTCGATGAAGTTGGGATTTGTCCCGTCTCTAAACATCTATTAAATAGGACTTTGAGAGCATTTATTAATTCCCCCCCCCCTTGCTTTAATACTTTCAATAACAATGCCATCTTCTCCTGGGGCTCTGTTGTTTTTCATTTCGTGTAAGGCCACTTCAATTTCTGATGATGAAATTTCTGGTTTATCTTCTGAGCCTTTATTGCAGACATTTGGAATGTTTGTTAGGTTATTCATATAGTTAGCAAAAAATAAATACTTTGGTTTCTTATATCTTACTGAGCTATGCAAACTTTGTTCCAGAAGAATGATTAAAGTTCCGAATACGTCAGCTAGACAAACGCAGAAATATATTTTTTGAGACGAAGATCAAAATATAAGTTAAATTGTCTATTTTCCCACTTGACTTGATTTGTAGTTGAGTCTGTTTTGTTGGCTAATTTTTTAAACTCTTTATTTCTTTAAAAAACAAATAAAATTGAATTTTTTCTCCAGGGGCGATTAAAGTTAATTCATTTTGATGAAATATTTTATTTTCATTCTAATAACTACACAACTTGATGTGTTTTTACTAAACAGTTTTTAAGTTAGACCTGTTTAGATGGGTTCCGCTAGCGAATACGTTAGATCGATGACTTATGTGGCACACCCAATCCATAAATTCACTAATGGTGCGTGCACATGACGTATGTAACCCGAGATGCGTTATGTGCACCATTAGTGAATTTATATTTTCTCTTTCAGAAAGAGAATGAATCGTTGACGATTTTTAGTAAATATGGTTGAAGAAAGAGACAAAGAAAACATTAGCCCTGCTTACTGACTCAATGTAAAAATATGCCACCAGATACTGCACCTTTAGAACAGGAGTTTGAACAAATAACACAGAAGGAAACGGTACTAGGGTACAGGCCACAGCTAGATGATGATCTTAATATGTCATTAAGCGATGAAGACTCACCTAAGGGAACTCATGCCGATTTATTGATAAATATTTTCCGAGCACGTCCAATCAACAGTAGACTGATACACCAAATTATTACATTTCATCAATCCGAAGGGACAAAAATGACATTGATGACTCAGATGAGGATCCCAATTGATTCATAAAAGTAGGACACAATCTAGGGTCGTACCAACTAGTTCATCGTTGTCTATGTCCAGTACCAGCAGTGGCAGCTCTGAAAGTTCTTCAAGTGCTAGTAGCTGCCCGGACTGCTAACCTGAACATGTACAAATTGACCCTCAAAATGCTATGGTTGCTGAGATGAATGCTCAAGAATCCATGATAGAAGAAAAAAAGGGTACAAAAAGAATACGAAAACCAACGATGTGAAAATCGAAAGTAGGAAAAAAGCGTCTTTGACCAGTCTTCGTCGAAATCGAAGAAACAAGTACCAGAAAGAAAACTTGGATCCCCCTGTGGAGAAAAATGTCGGCTAAAATGTAAAGATAGGATCGATGAAATATCAAAGCAACGGTTTTTTGATGCATTTTGGGGACTCGGCCATCTTGAAAGGCGGAAAGATTTTGTAGTACGACAATCACAAAAAATAAAGCCTAAATATCGATACTCAAACACATAAGATTTTAGAGTTCTTAACATTTTATTTTGAGGTTGATGGATCAAAAATTAGGGTATGCAAACCGTTTTTCAAATCCACTCTTAACTTGAGTCATAAAACGATACGGCACTTTCCAAGAAATCGGAATCAAAGGTCATGCCAACTAATTTGAAAGGAAAACCCGATCATCAACCAACTATTGATCCACAAATTAAATAAAGCTTTGCAGATTTTATAAATTCTATTCCAAGAATTGAATCTCACTACTTGAAAGATCAAATGAAAAGAGAATTTATTTTAAGTGATAAATCATTGACCGATATCTACAAAGATTATAAACAACTTTGTGAAAAGGATGGTTTAGGTTTTGCCACGTCTTCCACATTCAACAGGATATTCAACACCAAATTCAACATTTCTTTCGTCGTACCCAAAAAAAAGTCGATGTGATCTGTGTGAAAGGTACAATAACGTAGAAGCGAAGGTTAAGCCAAGAATATGAACATCATTTGAAAGAAAAAGCGTTGGCAAGAACTGAAAAAGAAAATGATAAAATAGGACCGATGGGACTGTCGTAGCAATTTACGACTTGCAGGCAGTATTGCAGATTCCCAAGGAACAACTATCCCTATTCCTAAATATAAGTCAAAAGCGATTTTAGATGTGCATTTAAAATGGTTTTCTAAACTTTCTTTATGTTGTGTTACTATTTTATAAGGTATTTATTTGAAGTACATAATTAAGGAATATAAGAGGCGAAACCGGTCTACAGATGGCGGTGCACTATCATAGGAAAGGATTCCACCCTTTCCTGGTATTTTTGCAATCTGAGATAGTGCTTTGTCTCTAACTGTATTAGAACAGAGCACGTTTGTCCTTATAGTATAAGGTTTTTTCAGTTTGTTGAGAGCTAAGTTTCTCTTATATAATTGTATTTTTATACACCCAACTGCAAGTATATTATCCACTTTTGGTTTAAATATAAGAGGCTGTCAGTAGTTTTTATTTCAATAAAAAATAATGTTTGAGTACCTACTCCAATCAGTGTTTTCTTTCTTCTACCCTGCTGTTAGTCATAGACCCTCTCTGTGTTGGATTATATGGAATTAAATTCAAAATGCTATTACATTTAAATTTATATTGACCGTTCAAAAGAGAGGCAACTAAAACTAAATTCACCAACTCCAAATAACAAAACTCTATACATTCACTTATTAATCCTATTTTTAACCCTAATATACGATTAAAATACGTGTGCGAAATAACGTTTTATAGGTTTTTTTGCAAGAGTTTGATTTAATCCTGGTTAGTAGCTGAAGGATAGGTACATGTTTAAGTCAGGTATCTAAAGAAAGCGCCCTTTTTCCTTAGAAGTCTTAAACTATTTAATTATTTATTTCCTGATTTTCAAATTTTCTTCCATTATAGCGAAGAACGTAACATAAAGTCCATAGCAGCTTTGTGCGTCGAGTTGCCTCATTACTAAAACCAAATCACATTGTAATGATGACTTGTACAACGACTAGAATGCATAACTAGAAGAATACTAAACAGACTTGCATAATTCCCGATAATTGGTTTTTAAATACCTAATGATGGCCTTAAACAATGGAACTTAGAGTTTGTTAATGTTAGTATCAATTATTGATTACGAGAATAACATAAATCTATAAATTGAAAGTATTACTTATTTATGAGTTTTACATAAAATAATTTCAGTATTAAATAATGGACTATTTTGGTGTTTGTGATGTGTAAAAGTGTTTAAGGTTATTTGAATAAATTGTGTAATAATTAAATATTATTCAGTTGCAAATTCGAGTGTATTCCAAATTAATAAAAGATGGTCTTAAAATGAAAAAAAAAATTAGTTAATTAACAATTGTTTTTTATTGCAATTAATTTAATAACTCTAAATTTTTGAAATAGGCCCCGAAGCAGTTGAATTAATTCTAGTGAAATTTTATTCATATTATTACAGTTACTATATTGTTTAAATACACCTTTGATTAGTGGTCCATTTCTTTCAGTTTTAGTTAAAAATGTGTTTATGTAGTTTGCCGGTATTTTAGGCTTAACGTAGAATAAAAAAAGTTAATACGTAAATCTAAAATTATTATATTAATTGCAATATATTGCAACAGTTGTCAGATTATATTTTTACTACTTTTTAGTATAATTTTGAAGTCGTTTTAGTTTTAAAAGAAAATAATAGAGTGTGTTGCAAATTCGAGATACACAGTGTGACCACTAAAGTCCGCATCATATGGGATTTTTTTTTTATAAGTTTAATTCAAAATTTTACTTTGGCATCAATTTCTGCTTCCATCGAGATGAAAAATAACTAAAAAAAAGAATAGTTACGTGATTACTATTACCTGTCAAACTTTAATTTTTTTTCCAAAAAAAAAATAAATTGGGGGGTTATATCTCAAAAAATCAAATTTCTTAATGCAATTTTTAGCCCATATGTAAAATTTGAGCTGTATACGGTAATTTAGATTTTTTGCCCATTTTTTGTAAATTGCACCATTGTTGCAAAATAGACTCAACGTAATCTACATAAAACTTTTTAATTTTGACGATGCTTCATCTCAGACCTATTTTGTTTAAAATAGCGCCATACTAAATGTGTATTTTTCTACAAAATCCAAATAGGGTTATTAAAATTTGGTGACATGTGGTGCAAAGTTTATTTGTTGTTGACCCTATATAAGGTAACATCATAAAATAACTATTTTTAAAAACGTAGTTTATGTCTAAAATAATAAACATTATAATTAACACAAACAAGTACACAGTGTCTTCAGCAAAGTCTGCATTAGGTGGAAAATAAATTTTTATTTAACTTTGTTTTTTATCATATTTTTTTTATTAGAAAATTTGAGTTTTTTCAATTAAACTATTTTCTTAATATTAATGTGTATTTACTTTTAGACATAAACTACGTTTTCAAAAATAGTTGTTTTATGAAATTACCTTATACAGGGTCAAAAACAAATAAACTTTGCATCATATGTTACCAGATTTTAATAACCCTATTTGGATTTGTAAAAAACACATACTAATATGGCGGTACATTATTCAAAATATGTCTGGAATAAAGTATTGTGAAAACTAAAAAGTTTTACTTAGGTTGCATTGAATCTTATTTTGTAACAGCGGTGCAATTTACAAAAAATAGACAAAAAATATAAATTATCTTAGACAGCTGAAATTTTGCATATGGGCAAAAAATTGTATTTTTTTCGATAATTTGAGATATAACTTATGATTTTTTTTTTGAAAAGATTGAAATTTGACAAATAATGCTAATCACGTAATTATTATTTTTTTGGTTAGTTTTCATCTCGATCGAAATCGAAATTGTTGCCAAAGTCAAATTTCGAATACAGGGTTCTAATTTAAAAAAATCCCATATGAGTTTACTCTGTAACTCTTGTGATAATGGAAACTAAAGAATTGAAAAACGGTAAAATGGGAAAAACTTTAGAGAATTTTGTCAGTAATTTAATATCAATTAAGATTTTTTTTCGGATTTCTGGAAACACCGAAAATTAGCTAAATTTTTACATACCTTTATTTTCGAATCATAGAACTTGAAACAAGCTTTTTCTTGGCGGTCTTCTATAAAGTCTTCCCTCCATCAATTTTATTTTCACTTGCCACTCTTGTGCATTTTTCACCCTATTTCAAAAACGCTTGATAGCTTCCATTCAAAATCAGGCAGTGAAAATAATCAAAAAAAATGAAATGCTTTTTCCGTAAAGTATATTGTTCTAGAACCCAAAAAAGTGTATATCTAGTTTGTTGCGAAAAAATCATTTTCAGAGAAGTTATAAAGATATTAAAATTGAGCTTAGAGCTTTTGCAGGGAAGAAAAATAAAAGTCATTTTTGATTTAAAATTGTATATTTTATAACTAATCGACAGAATTCAGTTTCTCTATTGATTAAGGTCATAAAGTCATAAACTTTCAGAAAAAAATTTAGATATGAAAAAGTTTCAGAATAAAAATCAAACGCGATTTTCTCAAAAACTACATTTTTTATTTTGATGAATTTTTTTCGAGGGTTCCTTGCTATATGCTTTTCAATTATTAATTTATTAAACTTTGGAATCTGTTTTCTTTTTCTGTGTCATTCGTTCTCCCAGAATATACATTCATTGTCACGTTTTCAAAAGAAATAAGACTTTCACGTTAAATATAAAACACAAAGCTTTTTTTAAAGCTTTGCAATGCAAACGAAAAAACAAATGTACCAAGTAATCTTTCATTTTCTATTTTTCGTTCTTGCAGTACAACCAAGAAAAATATGCAAATCATCTTTGTTAAAACTGCAACGGCAATGTTTTGAACTGTAAGCAACATTTGGAAACATTTTGATATACAGAGTGAATAAACAAAAATATATTTTAATCGTCACATTTTTGATCTATCCAGTTAATTTCAAAATGGTGTTAATTGGTCTTTAAGAATATTTACCATTACGGCTAAACAAAATATAGTCATAAGCTTAAAAAGAATTAATCTACTTCGAAAAGGCGCTAATAAGCAAAATATAAATGTACAAATTTGTGTGTAATTACAACGTTTGTTGTAGTTGTGTCTTGGCAGAGTGGTAAGGTTTTGAAACCAACGGCAGACCTGTTTTGATGTCATCTGACAAAACATGCGAGCAATTTCTGCGCTACCTCACTGTCGGAGGAGATGATAACGAACCTACTCCTGTAACCTTTTGTCAAATGCTTGAAATACCTGTGCTGCCTCAATACCTTACTTTCGCTGAGTCTGGAGGTGGCTGTGTATATTCCGGCTCCCGTACCATAATCAATAAGCCAGTTTCCTGGCTGCCTCCATCAAATCCTGTGTTCCAGTCAATTTAAATGTTATAGGGCCTATCAAAGTTATAGATTCTTAGCATCGTATCACTACTCATCTTCAGCAATGACTTCGTCACCATACCTTTGATGCTGGTGGAACCGAGGGCAGCTCTAGTTCACAAAACCTTGTTTTGTTGCAGCCTGTTTGCCCTTACCCTCGCCTCAACCTTGATTATTATATCAAATGGGAGAATGTTTAATAGGATTTTCAGATCTGCTGTAGTGCTGCCTGTCATGGCTCTTGTGATGCACAGGCGGACCAATCAGGAGATTGAGGAGCTGCAGATTGAACTATTGCTAAGTAGTTTTTTGTCATTATACAACGAAGTAAAAGGTTGTCATAGGTTTTACTACCGTAGTGTACAATGCATGGTTTTAATCACCATATTTTTTCTAGTGCCCTTTTTGCTGTCATGATAGCCAATTTACCTTTGATAATAACTACCTGCAAGTGTAGGATTATACCTGGATATTTTGCCTCCTGGCTTATCGGTAATTGTGTTTTAAAAAAGTTGGTAGTTTTAACTCGTCTAGCTCTCTTTTATTCATGAAGGGTATAAATGCGCTTTTTCCAAGACTGACCCTAAGGTGCTTCGATAATGTTTTGTCATGCATTTTCACGATGAGTATGACTAGATCGTTAGCATACTCCTGAGTGTAACAGCCTTGTTTGTTAAGAAGTTCATCGTTGACCAGGACTCATAGAAGGAGGATAAAATGACTACCGATTTTTCCACAGCTTCTTCCAAAAAATTTCATTATACTCTTTTGCCTTGGAGCATGTTTTATATCCACCTGCAACACTTTCAAACAACCATCTTTGAGAACCACTTATTCCACTTTTCCGCAACACATGGTTTGTTGCGCCTAACGATCTTCTATATCTTGAAGAAATGGGTGATTACTAGAGCAACTTATTGTCTTCTATCCTTAATTGGGTATATGTTTTTAGTTTCCCTCCTATTAATATGACACCGACGACACAAGTTTCAACTATAAATTAAAAAAAATATCAGTCCGTCACATAGGAAACCTCCCGCACTAGATTCTTGAGGAAGTGGAAAATTTTTTTTGTTAGCCATGTTTGAAATGTCATCTTATATTTAACCACCGCAATAACTTCCTAAATATAACACTAAAAATGCTAGTCAGATCAAGAGAGCGGTTCTGAAGTAAGTGTGTACATAAAAGAAATCAATTTATAATTAATTTAGAAAAATAATCATATTAAGAAATATGAAGGTATTACTACGTATACTTCCACTTATAGCATCGTCATTCACCTTGCGGTCTGGTATCTAAAGCATAGTAGTAATGGTAAACGAAAAGAAATAGAGCAAAAAGGCGTGCATGATTTCCGGATGATTGTTTTCCAACAATCGTTAGTTTTGTGAATGATTATTGTTTACGGTACGTCAACTTAAGATATTATGTTTTATTATTTTTGACAGCAAAAGATAGCTTGATGTTTCTTTGTGCACATTTTTTTTGTCAGAGATTTCGAACCTGATGAGAAATATTTTTACCAAGTTCGTTTTAAACATCAAAATAAAGCAGTTATTCTTTTAAGATTTGAAAGTCAAAACATATGGAGGAAGAAATTTTAAAAAATCCTAATTACTGAATAGGTAGTGTACCATTATTTTAAAAGTTACCGAAAACACGAATATATGCGGCGTGTGTGACTATAAAATAAAAAATAATATAAAACAGGATTAGGCAATTCGGATGATGTTTGGCAATTTATCCAGAGGAACACACTCCCAAACTATAATGAATACTATTTTTTATATTTAGGGGACACTCCGTGGAGGGTGGAAATAAATTCTCAGCAAACGTTAATCTCAATGTTTCAAAAATTAAATTTTTTATAACACTTTATGGCGAATATTTCTCTTCCGACAGAATCCACCACTAAAATCAATTATTGAAATCCAATTTAAAGTTTTTAAATATCTCGAGTAAAACAAAATAAAATTTACTTTTTCTGTTAAGAAAACCTTCAGTTAAACTGTATTCCAATGTTTAGCACCAAAAACACCCAGATGTCATGATATTTCATAGTGTCAGTATTTGAACATGTTACCAAAAAAATTTTAAAAATTCATTGGAAAAGTTTGATTTTAGAAGTTTTTTTTTTAAATTTATATCATTTGTGTTTAAAGATAATTAAGTCAATTTTGGAACACATAACACTTTTTTCAGTTGTCAAAAAAAAATTATTATTGTGTGAAATAATATACGGAGTGATACTTTTTTCCGAGTCTGTAAAATTTTATCGAATTTTTTTTCGGGAGTCACTAACACGATTTGATTATTCGGATAGCTTTCCTATCTTATTGTGAAACTTTTTTGTCTCTAAACTTTTTCTCTAGAAGTCAACAGTTTTTCCACAAAAAAGAAAAATCATAACATTTTTGTTTTAATCAATTTTCACTCATATTTTTACTAAGAAAAAAATAAAATACAATAATAACAGAATCTGAACAACAATAACAAAATATTAATAACAGAAATTACACCAAATGTTGAAAATTACTCCTTCAGGCGTAATCCCGAAGTATTTCTTATCCTTTCGCAAGACGTAATATTGCGAATTCTCAAATCAACAGACGATGCATAAACTAAAGATTTAAGGAAACCACAAATATAAAAATCCAAAGGAGTTAGGTCCGGAGATCGAGCAGGCTAGTGTTGAGTGCTTTGATACTGAAGTATGCTGGAACGCCATCATATATAGGCCATAATTCTTGTCTAACTTGAAGAGGAATCTCTTCGAGAAGGGCAGGTGGTTGTAGATCAACTTTTGTTCGATCTACAACTATAAACACCAAGCACAGAAGATGCCAAATGAAGTTTTGGCGAAAAATCTGCAAACTTCTACAGGAAACCAAACGAACGAACGGATGTATTCCCGGATTAATACTGAATCATATATATATATATATATATATATATATATATATATATATATATATATATATATATATATATATATATATGTATATAATTTTCGGTGAAAACTGCTCCAAAAAATGTTAAAAGCGCTGTTTCGTCCTCATTGGGACTCATTAGGCTATTACATCCAGTACAGTCCATCATTTTGTTGTCCCACTCTATTAATATCACTATTTTTAAATCGAGAAAATAGCAGGCTAGACACAACAACGATATTTTGATGGATCACTTAATAACACAAGAGCAACATACAATAACAATGTAGTCATGTGATGACGCGAAAGGAAAATATAAATAGAAATCTTTCAACATTAGATCTTTTTTGGCGTTTATCAGGTAACGGATTGGTTACGGAATTCATTACCAACCACGTGTTAGCGCAATTTTTGTGATGCGGTAAAAAAATGGCAACATAGCTTTGACTTACCGAGTTACGATTATCGTTACCCAGTTCCGACTTTGGTCAGAATCGTGGTTAAGATGAATTATAACCTTAAAATTTATTGTTTATGTATTCTTTTATTTTGAAGAGGAAAATTTCTTTTCTTTGCTCGTGTTTTCTGATGAACTTCATCCAGCAAAGACAAAGTGATCCATATCCAATGTTAGTAAATAGGTAGTGTTATCTGTTTATTCATCATTTGTTACTTTGCGAAAAAATATTGCTACGATGTCACTATCGCTTTCTTGCAGTTTTAGTGATATTCAAAATAAGAAACAAAAAGCACAAACAAAAATCATCTAAAAACGCACGTAATTTCGAACACAAATTTAAGGTTACGTGAAGGTTATCAATTTACAAAAAGGCGTTTTCGCGTTTGGTCACGAAATCGTTAGAGTGGGTCCACACGATAAGAAAAATCTGGGCGTAAGCGTAGCGTAATAAGACATATGTCAAATTTCAAGCATTGTAATTTGTTAAATTTAATGGAATTTGACCGAAGATTTCCCGCCTAAATTCGCCTTTTCCAAGGTCATTACCCCAAAAAATGTTTAACTTTTCAGCGGACTGCTTTAAATATGGCGAAAACTGTTTCTTTTTAATACTTTATGTGAACATAACTTATGTTTTTTTTTCAGAGGTTAGTTGTTTTATTTATATTTTTTTATTTTGCGAGTTTTGAGATAATGGATATTTATGAACTATAATAAATTGTTTTAATTTATTAAAAAATGCTTGTTACCGAAGATCATTACTGCTTGGTACTCAAAAAAAAAAACAATTTATGTTCATTTTTTTTTATTAATTTTATAAAAATTGCAATAAAACAGTTGTTAGTGATATAAATTAAAGCTTATGAAATAAAGGTCGTGTTATAATACAATTTCTTTTTAACGATAATCTCTGATGTCGAGACGCTACTCCACAGACAAGCCCTTAGCTATGATAACCCGATCAAATAATGAGATTTCCTGACAATATCCCTGATTTCTTAGTAAATATCCGGAAATTTTATCTGAATGTTATATGTGGTATGTTAATGCAGTGAGATTTTCAAAATATTTGCCATTGAAGCACCAAATGTGAATATCGAGCGAGTGTTCTTATTAATGGGAGCGTAGTGGACTAAGGAGAGAAATATGCTGTCTGTATTGTTATAAGCTTTGTTTTCGCTGCCACCAATGTTATAACTTTGCTGGTTCTGGTTTTGGTTCATCACTGCTTTCGTTGAATTAAAATAAATTCTCTATTACTTTTATATTTTATTAAAATGTTCACTAAATCATGAGGTAACAACAGTTTCTCTTCTTACTTACTAATTTAATGTTACCATTGTAGTTTTTTAATTTTAGTTCCCCTCGTCTCTACGTTCATGTCCTAGTTATATTCTATTTCTGTATCTAAATTATTATTTTACAGTCATTGGCATACTAACAGATATAACATAACTATTTATTTACATGATTACTGAAATGAAAAAGTATGTATTTATGGGACGATGACAATATGAACAAAGCTAATGGTCTCTGTAAAAAGTAAGATTTAGAGTTTCGGAGATTAAGGCATGCTTTTGTTTGAGCCTATTAGAATATAAATTTACTTAAGATATAACTTCTTCTTAAGAGGGTATTAAATATTAGACTATAATTATGTATTAATCCATAAGACTAACTTAAAAATATTTATATATAGTAATTTAATAATTAATATTTGGTAGTAATCGTTGGTTTTGAACAATATCTTCTATTAAGGTTTTACTCTAGACACATATCATGTAAAGAATGTCATGAAATGGTTATAAAACATCAGCAATTGCCAAAAGAAACATCAAGCAATTAAAAAGTATGAAACTAAATTTATTAATATACTAAATTAATAATTCACTTATTTTGTTAACATTTAATTAATGTATTTTTTCTTATTAGAATGATTAATAAATATTTTTTATTACTTATATTTTCCTCTTTTAATTTCAAAAAATACTGACAATTGCAGTTTCCCTAAAGAAAGCTAAAATTTCAGACATGTTAGGAAAATTCCTGTCGTCTGGTAACCCTACCCTTAGCAAAATTTATATAAACCTATTATTAACAATTGAAAAGTAAAAATTACATTGATGGAAATTTAATAACAGAAATCCAGTTAGCATCATAGGTAATGTATTCTTCTAAAAACTACAAACAATTGTAATTATTAAAACGATTGTTAAAATTACACTGTTTTATTGAAATTCTCGTCTTTGAACTCCTTGGCAATTCTTTAGCAGGTAGAAGTGGTAAACTTTGGAAATAAAACTTCTTTTAAAGAGTCCTTTATTACCGCACAAGTAATTTGAATAATTTCAGAAACACTGTTTATCGACTTGGAATTCGCACTGTTGCTTTCAAATGCTGATTTCATCAGTTAAGTATCACAATGTTATTTCCCACCTAGTAAGAAGGGTATGGCTGTACACATTTCCATGTGTTTCCTAATTACTGGCCCAACAACAGCGAAGGGTTCTTCAAATTCACCAATAGTAACAGGAAAATATTTTTAAAAAATCAAGATCATTTTCTCACATTTATTGAATTAAATTGTTATTATTTCCAAGCCTTTCTCCAATGTTTTCCTCAAATACAAACCGGACCCATTAGCGACGACTTTCCTGTTTTTTTAATAAAGAATATATCAATATTCTCCTAATATTTTGTAACTTTTTTTCTAGATTAAAATACTGCCGCAATTAATGTTTTATTTTGCTTCATTTTAATTTTTAGATAAAATATAAACAAAAATCCTGGTAAAAGTTAGGCTAAGACAAAAAAAACACACCCCCTTATGATCGCGTAACGAAATGCCCCGTGTGGACGATACATTTTCGACACAAAAGCGCGTAATACGCTCAAATTTTTCTTGTCGTGTGGACTCTCCCTCTATGTCAAAGTCATAACCCGTAACCCATAACCTGGTAAACGCCAAAAAATGCCTAATGTTACGCGGAGCATGCTGCATAAAAGCTAAAGGTCACTCCACACCTTCTCAGTCAATTGGACTTGAACTTGTCAAAAAATCCGATGAATATCTACCTACTCGTCTCGAAAAAATCTAGATGCTATAAATTAAATGTTTTGAATGATTTTTTTAATTATATGTCGTATTTAAGGTTTTCAATTTAAATTATAAATAAATATATTCTAGTAAATCCAAGCGATTTTCAAAAATGAAGAAAAAATAATTTTTCAAAATTACAGCTTTAGACAAATTTCAAAATTTAAGTACAAAATATTTAATATTAGAACAAATTTTTGCTTTACCTAATTACTTTCGCAAATTGTCAGCAATATCTTTAAATCCCATGTTCCAACAACGTTAGTGATTGGCTACGTAAACCTATAAGAATAGAAGCATCTAAAACTCTCCTTTTTCTGCATTAGGTACTGCTTCAACAAGAAGAAAGTAAAATTAAAATAAAATCTCCATTACATATCCCGTAATCAGTGAAATTACACCGGCTTCAGGAGTAAGGCATTACATAATTTGATAACACGCAAAGTAAACCTGAGAATAGTGCCATAGAAACTTATGAGAAGAACAAAACAAAATCAATAAAAGGAATTGAAAATAAAAAAACAAAGTGACAAATTAATATTAATTAAATATTAACAAAATGCAATTTAATTTTATATTTTTACCAACTTGTTTAGTGATAATTTTTACAAAAGTTGCTTGCAAAAAACCTAATAATGTGTGTCCGACGTTTCGAGATTATTTTACCATGCTCAATAACAGTAATTGTTGGTATGACTTTGCAGCTGAATCTACTGTGGTAAGTATCTTCGTTTTATATTTATTAATTTGTTTAAATAATTTGGCAAGAACTTAACATTGATATCTTTAATTTCTAAATGCCCTGTGTTTATGTATGGCTAGAAAGTGAAATGTTTTCATTCAATGTCAGTCTAATACAAAACAGGAATTTCATAACTTTAGTAATTCATTAAAATACCTTTGCTTTCCCATTAGCTTTGATAATGACCATTGAAATTAATGCAAATTTATATTATAAACTACATATTTATTTTCTAAAATTGTTGTTGTTTATTTAGGATATTAATAATACAACTAAAGAAAAATTTTAATATTATATAAAAGCCGGGTACTAGTTTTAAGAAGCTTTTAAATGTAGAGACATTATTATATTGTGGGGAATTAGGAGCTTTTTCATGTATGTGGAATTAATAAAAACATTTTCAGCAGGATTTATTAAGAAGGTTAGCCATCTTATATTAGATAGTTCTGTTTTGCTTATGATATTGTTTCGAAAGTTACTAATGCTAAACACACACAGGTAAAAATAAAACACGTAGGATGTGCTGATGTGCTTTAATTTATTGGGAAGGCAAGAAGATGTTATGCTGAAGATTTCCAGCTCAGATATTGTCATGTCCAGGAAACTTTCAAAGGGTTGATCTGGACTCATTTAAATTACAATATCAAAATTCATAAATAGTGAAAACGTTTAAATATTATTTTGGCAAATGTTCAATGTGGGTTCCACGTACTTCAATAAATTTTCTTATTTTTCGATTATTTTTCCGCTGCGCTACAAATAATATTCCGGCATTATTATGGACGCTAGTAGTTCGGACTCGCTGTATTTAAGGAAAAAAAAACTGTTTAGCTAAGTTTTGCTGATTGCATCGTTTAGAACTATATTTCCCTATCAAAATGAGTTTTCTATTATCCAACTAGGATTTTTCTTATTAGAGTTATGGCTTTTTAAAGATGAACGGATTTGAATATTTAAAGTTGCATAACGATTATCGGAAATTTTTAAACGATACCTTCTTGAGTTTCGTCCTAAAACTAAAGCCATTTCACATATGACTTAGAACACAAACGCTAAACGCATAAGTCTTCAAGCCAATAACTCGAAACCTAATAACTTACTCACAATAGGTCTAAAATTTTTAAAAAGCCGTAACTCCGATAAGAAAAATCGTCGGGCTAAAAGGAATTTATTTCTTACATATATATATATATATATATATGTATATATATATATATATATATATATATATATATATATATATAATAAGGGGAAGAGTAGTTCTTGACTGACTAGTTAGAAAGGAAAACTCAAATTCTTGGGATAGCGGTCCTAGAGCTGAATGGAACTCTGTTTTTTACAAACGCCAAGCTTTCGGAAGTTTATTATTTCCTTCTTCAGGGCTACAATACAGAACAG
Organism: Diaprepes abbreviatus; assembly: GCA_034092305.1. Lineage (NCBI taxonomy): Eukaryota > Metazoa > Arthropoda > Insecta > Coleoptera > Curculionidae > Diaprepes > Diaprepes abbreviatus. The sequence goes on along the minus strand of JASJET010000125.1, from coordinate 3,516,285 downwards.
TTCTGTTGATTATAATTTTAAATTTTAGAATATATGATATTTATTAATAAAAAGAAAATGATTCTAAATTCAAAGACTTACGTGCAAATTGAGTCCATTTATGGCTTTTAGAAAATGAAACGGAAAATTCATGTAGAAACTGTTGATTTTTGCATACTTATCACATTTTATTATTAAAATGGTTTTTTAAACATTAATATATAATTTTATTTTGTGGGTCATTTTAGTTGTACTGAATGTAGGTTTATCTGATAAGAGAATCCTTGAAACACTCTTTTTTTGGTAGATGGGATATGTCAGAAATGTGTAATTTTATTTTAGCGGCAATTTTGAATGTGGAATCATCATGTTTTACAAGAAATGTTAATTTTACTTTTAATTTATAAGTTAGGTATTTAATAATATTATTTTTATTTGTATTTCTATTGATGGGATTTATGTTTATTAATGAGTAATTAAGTTTTTATGAGTATTGTTGCGTTTAAAAATTGTTATAATTGTAAGAAGGTAATAGGAAATGATTAATGAACATTATTTATATAGAACAAAGAAGGTTGGAAAACAGTCTCCCAACCTCTCACCCTCTCAATATTCAAAATTGCAAAATATCTATTAGCAATGTAGTTGTTATAGGTAAGTGACAAAAATGCACTTACGTAATTTGCAGAAAACTATGGAGAAACTGTGAAGTCAAGAGGCTGGGAGGCTTGTTGTCTAGTATTTTTATTATTTAAGGTGGACGAGAGATGCGAGTAGATTACACTGAGATTTTCAATATCTTTTCTTTTGTTGATGCAGTAATCATCTAAATAAATTTCTACCATCTCCAGAAAATGCCTTTTATTATTATTTTGTTCTTTGTTGATCACCTCAACATTGGCAAAATCAAACCTGTGATCCTCATCGATTACATGTTCCGACAAGGTGCATGTCCTGTTTTGCAATCTACAATCACTCCTGTGTCTGGTGATTCTATCTTTCAAAACAGTTGATGTTTGACCTATGTAATGTTTGTCACATTCTATATATTTTAAACGGTATACTACCCCTGATTTATTAGGGTTGCTATCCGTGTCTTTCAGTCTGGAGAAGGTTTGGCCAACTGTTAATATATGTTTACCACATATTTTTATATTATTATGTATAGAAAGAATTTTATTCAATTTTTGTGTGACTTGGTTGATATAAGGTAATGAAAAATAATATGTGGGTTGATTTTTTTCTAAGAAAGCTGAAATTTCAGAGGAAAAGTCAGTGGCATTTTGATTGGCATTACTCTCTATATGTGAATGTGTTGGTGTTATGAAGGCAGATATCTCTGGTGATACATTAAAATTTAGTGGAATAGATCTGCCTTGTTTGGGGTGTGGAGAACTGTGTTCCTGTTGTGTGATGGGGGTATTGTGTAAAAACTTATTTAAGAACCACCGAAGATAGCTATTTTCTTTTAGTATTTTATATAATCAGTTTATATTTTTTTGAATGAGAGTAGGATGACAAATTGATGTAATTCTTTTTTTTTTAAATTAATTACCAGATTTATTTTAGTTTTAGTATTATGGTAGGAATGGAAATTCATGTAACGTCCTGAATACGTCGGTTTAGTATACCAGTTCACCATTATTTCGTTGTTAGTAGTCCTTATTAATTTAGTGTCAATAAAAGGTACACTATTATTAGTTTCACATTCTACTGTGAATTGAATGTGTGGATCATATGCATTGAAGATTCGTAAGGTCTCTTCAATATTATTTTGTGGTACTGCTGTAATAATGTCGTCCACAAATTTCTTTATGAAAGGTGGTTGGAAGCCTAATTTTGGGATACATGAATTAAGTAGGTCATCCGTTACATATGGCGTTTGTAAAAAACAGAGTTTCATTCAGCCCTAGGACCGCTATCCCAAGAATTTGAGTTGTCCTTTATATATATATATATATATATATATATATATATATATATATATATATATATATATATATATATATATGTTTTAGATATGCTGGCGAAGCTTAAGCCAAAACTAACTCAGGGACGGGACGGAATACCTTACTTTGTTTTTAGAGATCACAGAAGTCAGATAAAGCCTGCTTGACACTGAATATGATGATTTTAATACCGCAGTTAAAACGTAAAAATACAAAATTTTTGCTGAAATAGTAAAAAATCAATTCGAATTAAACTTTTGGCATACTCAAAATCAATCATTTAATACGGAAGATAGATTTCTTTATTTCTTACTGAAATTTTGATTTTTTAAATAATTTCACACTATCCCGGTGATTTCATAGATATCGTTCAACTGGGGATATTTTTCTATCTCGACATCGAGTTCGGCAGGTAGCAGGTTTGCAATATCCTACCGACACACCTTGGATTTTATATTTTATATAGTAGTTGTTTCTTGCGAAAGTTGCTCTCAGTTTGGCACAGCTCCACTGACGAGATTATTAGGTGGTCGAAACAACTACTTGAATCCAATATGAAGTTTTTTACAGAAACAGGTTGAAAATCTTTCCAAATTGAATTAAAGAAAACAACCAAACTATTATAATACTTTTATGACCTACAACTTACACATCAAAATTGAAATTGAATGTGTTTGGTTTCAATAAATTCTCTTCAATTTAAATCGGAAAAGAATTCATGAGGAATAGAGAGGGTTATTCATCCTATACGACCAAAATACGTGACCTTCAAAAAGTTTTATTTTTCGGATATCTGGGGGTCTAATATAGGTACTTTTTAAAATTATTTTCATATTATACAGGGTGTCCGAAAAGCACTGAAAGTATCAAAGTTGTGTTTTTTTAAATAAAAACCCCTGTATATTATTACATTTTTGGATTTTCCGATCAAAATGAGTGCCTATTTTAATAAGGTTTATAGTACCTAAACCTTAAGGGTTTTTAAATAATTTGAATTTTGACAAAATTTAACCAAATATTTATGTTTCAAATACTTAAGAAGTATTTCAGTTATGTACTCGAAATTTACGGTGAAGTATAATAATAAATCATATTTTATATCCTAATTTTAATAAACTTGCTATATTGTACAAAGTGTCCAAAAATTAAAACTAAACAAATAAGAAATTTGAGTGGCAATAACTTAATTTAAATACCTATCGAATGGTATAAAGGTGTTCTATAGCTAAGTCTTCGCGTTTTCACAGAATACGCCAAATAATCATTTTCTGCACCATTTTGTGTTTCTAATGTATCTAGTTGCCTATGACATTAAGAAACGTCAGATAATTCATTTAATCTGTCAGTTTAGTCTGCAAAGACTATTACTATAATAGCGGAATTATTTTATGTAACTGTAAAACATCATTTATTGAATTGAAGTATTTGAATATTGTTGTGTTACTGCTTTGACAAAATGAAGATTTATCCAAAGGAAGAGTGTATTGAAATGATTTTTATCCTTGGAGAATGGCATCAAAATTGTTTGTTGACTTCTTGAGTCTATGCTCTAAGGTATCCTGAAAGAAACCATCCCAAACCAGCTGTTTTTGTAAGACTATTAAACCAGTTTCGGGAAAGTTGAAGTGTCATTTATAAAAAGTCTGTTATAAGAAAATCTGTCACTAAGGATGAAGAAAATGTTTTTACTGTACTTGGCTTAGTGATCGAAAATCCCAATTTTAGTCAGAATCATATATCCAAAAATACTAACATTAGCCAAGCAAGTGTTTCAAGGATTCTTAACAAATACAAATTTCATTTGTATTTGTCAAGAGCTTTACGGAAATGATTATGACAACTGCACTGAATTCTGCTTGTGGATGGTTGATAAAGAGGCAGAAAATGTGTTATTTAATGATGAATGTACTTTTCATAACAATGGTTTCGTGAACAGACACAACTTCCATTACTATTCTGATTCAAATCTGCATGAATACAGAGTGATAAGAAACCAGAATAGATGGTCGGTTAATGTGTGGGAAGGAATACTGGTTCCATACTTAATTGGACCCTACTTTTTTGTAGGACCTTGAAATGGTTTGATATTTCGCGACTTTCTTTTACAGCAACTTCCAGTGTTATTAGAAGATGTCCTTTTAAATATTAGAACAACTATGTGGCTTTACTGGATTGAGCTCCGCCTCATTATCATCGCGTGGTTCGTCAATTTTTAAACGTCAACTTTCGAATTAGGTGGATTGGGAGAGACGGATTTCAAAATTGGCCCCGGAGATCTCCGAACTTAACTCCACCAGATTTCTTTTTATGCGGACACATAAAACGAATTGTCTACAATGCGCCCTCGACAACACCACAAGATATGAAAATACGCATAAGAGGCGCTTTTCAAACTGTAACCCCGCAAATGTTATCCAGAATTAGTAGAATGTTGTGTTTGGAAATAGATGGTCGATATTTGGAACATCTCCTATGAATATTTTGCTTCTGTTTTGTGCTATCGTCAATATATTATTACCATTATTGCTGTTATAGCATGTTGGACGACTATAAATCGCATAAGTTATTAACAGGTTGTACACCGAAGTAATCAAGAGAGTACAGATTGTTTATTTCAGTGTATATTTTATATTATCGGCCAAGCGCTTTCGGTCTTACTTAGACCATCCTCAGGGCTCAGGCCTCGTCAAAGGGCACACCTCAACCTTGTCATTTGGAGAACAGTCTCCACTGCCAACGGAGCCTCTACACAGTACAAATCAGGTATACAATTAAAAAGTCTATCCCAAATTAAAATTAAAATGTTCAGAACAGTTCAGAACAATAAAATCATTAATACTGTTAAAACAATCAACTTTATTGTTATATACATTGTTCTGAACGTTTTAATTTTAATTTGCGATAGACTTCTTAATTGTATAAGTTATTTGTACTGCGTAGAGGCTGCGCTGACGTTGGAGACTGTTCTCCAAATGACAAGGTTGAGGTGTGCCCTTTGACGAGGTCTGAGCACTGAAGATGGTCTCAGTAAGACCGAAAACGCTTGGCCGATAATATAAAATTACACCGAAATACACAATCTCTCGTTTCTTGACTATAAATCACGTTCTGAGTTTCTAAACATTTGTAAAGATATTCCTGATTATTATTCTTATAATTGTAAATTACCTGTCATTTCCAAATGCCGTAGGCAACTAGATACATTAGAACATCTAATCAAAAAACACAAAATGGAGATGAAAACGATTATTTGGCGTATTCAGTGAAAACGTGAAGAGTTAGCTGTAGAACACCCTTAACCATTCGATAAGTATTTAAAGGTAGGTTTTCTGGTAAATTAAAACGTATAGCGTTCTATTTAAATTAATCAAGTTATAGCCACTTAAAGTTCTTATTTGATTAGTTTTAATTTTTATACACCCTCTATAATAAAGCAAATTTATTATAATTGAAATATAAAATATGATTTATTGTTACACTTCACTGTAAATTTCGACTACATAACTGAAATACTTCTTTAATATTTGAAACATAAAAATCTGGTTAGATTTTGTCAAAATTCAAATTATTTAAAAACCCTTAAGGTTTAGTTGCTATAAACCTTGTTAAGCTAGGCACTTATTTTGATCGGATAACCAAAAATGCAATAATAAAAATGGGTTCTATTTAAAAAAATCAAAACTTTGATACTTTCAGAGCTTTTGGGACACCCTGTATAATATGAAAGTAATTTCAAAAAGTAACTATATTAGACTCCCATATATCCCAAAAGTAAAACATTTTGAAAGTCACGTATTTTGGCCGCAATATTCCTTAGTCTACTTTTGGCGCTATATTGAGTCCGTCAAATTGTTACAATATGCTGCTCGGTCGAAAGTCAAGCAAGTAAGTTAAAATTGGATTTCTGACAGAAATCTGTTGATCATATTATTTTTACAAAAATTTAGCTTAATATCCAGGAACGACAGATTACCCATTTTATCAATTCATAAATCACTGTATATTAATCACAATACTATTGAGATATCGCTCTTTTCTAAGACTATTGACCATAAAATATTCTATTAAAACTATTGTTCAAAATATTTATGTCAGCTGGTAGTTGTTGAATGAATGAATGAATGAAAAAGGGGTGGTGATACTAGATCATCGATGCCTAGGCCTCCATCGGGCCCTTTACATCCCACTATATCTGCAGGTTATTCGAGGCCGATCGCCTTTGCGAATCTAAGCAGCCTCGTTAGTTAAACTAACTACTTCCGGTAACAAAACTGTATCTCTGAAATATCTCTTTCTCAGTCCGTTGAGTGCAGAGCACTCTCTGAGACCATGGTCAACAGTTTCATCCTCCTCCAAACACCATCTGCATGTCGGGTCGCCTTCGACACCGATTCTATGAAGATGGCCCCTGAGGTGACAATATCCTGTCAAAAATCCCACCACAATTCGCAGCTCTTTCCTTCCCAAGGAGAGAAGTTTCTTAGTACGCCTTGCGCTAGACCCAGTTATCTGTTCCTTTACACACCTCATTCCAGGAGCTCTCCTCCACGATTCAATAAATTTGCTTTTCAGCAACGATTTTAATTCCCTCTGGTGGTTGTTATGATTCATTTTAATAATGCTGGACTTTATACAAACATTCAATATCAAATTATTTATTTAATATGTATTCTGTCGTCCAAAAGAATAATGCTCATAATTTAAATGATTCTATCTACATTGACCACTTGAAAATTATGTTAGTTGGAAACGATTAAGGGTCAACGCCCATAAATGACCTGTTTTTCGTTATTTTGTTCACCCTTTAAGAAGAAACCCCTAGTCTACCTAAAAACTGTTACAATACCAAAGAGTAGATTTTTCTTTCCAGCCTTTTCATCTATAAACGTAATTTCTGAATAAATATTTTCCTTTATACGTCATTGCGAAATTTTATGATTACTCCCTCATAGTTTTTTGTCGTTACGCCCAAAATTGCCTCTATTACATCACATATAATTAATAAAATAATACAATCACCTTACAAGATTGTATATTACACACTTTTTCCCTCTATTAGATCGGAGATTGTTGAACTAAATTAAAGTCAACGTATATTTCATCCATTTTTATAATAAAAAATGAAAAAAAAATATTATGGAAACTTGCGAAATCTTATTAAAAATAATTTCAATAAGTGAGAGAGAATATGTTCACCTATTTTAAGTTTTTTACTTGTTTATTGTATTTTACGAGTATTATAATTACCTACGGATATTATCCTTTTATACGCTAAGATCTTGCAAATGTTACTTTTAATGGTGATTATTTGGTTTATATTTTATTTGTTTTATATTTTAAGACAATTAGCGTAAAGACTTATTTAATTCAAATAAATGTCAAAATATTAAAAATTTTTAAACTGCCATTCGAAAAAGAGTTGTCATCGAAACTATTCTTGACTATTCTTGGGCCACGAAATTTTTTGCTTCCTGGTCATCTCTTTCCCAATATCTTTCGTTATTTTATGCTTTGTAGGAGTCCATATTATTGAATAATGTATTCAGAAGTTCCATGTTTTTTTTTTCCATTTCTTTCCAGCACAGGCTCATTCGTTATATGCTCCGTCCACGAAATTTCAAATATTCGAGGAAACAGCCACATTTCAAAAGGGTTGATTTAGTTAGGATCCAAGAGAAATCTGATTTTTATTTGAAGACTCAGTTTCCGAGTTTTAAAGAGTCATCCAATTTTAATAAATGTGGTTCTTGCTTACTCGATGCGGCATCGAATCTCCTCTGAATGGGCCCATTGTTCATTACTGCTAGTTCCCAGATAAATTAGTCAACTTTCTTAATTTTTTGTTGATTGACTAGAAGAAATTCATACCGTTTATTCATGTTAGTTATCAATGTGATTTAATTATCCTTCAGTAGTTCAAGAAATTCTGCGTGTATTTTGTCAGGCTCAGGTGTTTTCCCTTATGTTCAGTCCTGAAATGCTTCCTTTTTCTGGCGGTAGGTTTCATTTTCTCACAGAGTGTTTTCATATATTGTTTCCAAACCTTTAATTTGTCTACCCTGGTGTATCTTAGTTGTCTATCAGCTTTCCCAAAGTTTGTGATTTAAGTATTCTTGTTGCTTCTCTTATTTCCGACGTAAGTTAAACAAATCATGTTTCTGTTGTAACTCCTTTATTTCTAGACATTTTTCCTAGTTCTATCTTTCTTCTGTGATTCTTATCTCTCTCTCTCTCTCTCTCTCTCTGTATTTTTTGTAAATGCTGTTGTATTCTGTTATGCCTATATGTTTCCATCGTCTTGTTTCCTTCATCATATGTAAAATGTATTCAGTCACCTCGGCTTTCTGTTTAATACTTCTGATTGATTTTAAGTTGTATTCACTAATTTTTCCTAATAGGTTCTTTAACTTCTTTATCTTAGCCTCTAATTCGTTGCTACAATTTTTATCTTTAAGATTTTCATTTAATTCTTCCTTTATTTATTGTATATGATTCTTTTAGTTTCCTTATGTTAATCTTTTGTTTGTTATCAGGCTTTCGAATTTTTTTTACCTTTAGCTTTCAGGGTTCCAACCAATAGATTGTGGTCGGTTGCCACATCTTCATCATAATCTATCTCGACTGAAGCGAAACCATTTTAGAATCGCCTATTTGATAATATTGTTACGATTTTGTTTCTTTAAAATCGCTCACTGGGTTCGCAGAATAAAACACAATACCTTTCGCTAATATTTCCAATACTTATATGAACTACTTCTTAACATTATACACAGATAAAACTCAACTATTTTATTACTACTTCTTAATATCTTCACTATTCAAATACAACTATACAACTAACTTAAAACTCTTATTCTATTCCTATTTATGAACCTATAGATTTTCTTATACAAATCTAGAACTTACTAACATAAAAGTTGAGATTTATCTAGAAATACAACTCATCGATATAATATTCTTTTCTGCAAATTATACTAAAGATCATTCATCGCATCGGAATATTGATATACGAGGGCGTATCAATAAGTTTCTTCTAGTCGTTCGTAACAATATGTAGTTGATTTAATTCCTAGCTAAATATCCTGAAGGGTCCATTGGAGATTTCGATGGATATATATTCATTGAGTTGTTCCTCTGTACGAAATGTACTCAAGTGGCTACCGCGTTCATTTCTTTCTTCCACTAATTTAGCATTGAAATCCCCCATTACTTCATTTATATGATGCTTTGAAAGTTTTTGGAGCGTTTGTGTTATTATGTGATAAAATCTTCTACTTCCTCTTCATTCTTGTCTGTTGTAGAGAAGTCAACTTCTATCAGCAATACTCTTTCACAAAGAGGTGTAAAATTTGTGATGGACTAGGCAATTTTTTGGTTGGTGATAATTCCTACTTCATGTTGATAACTTTCGTTGAGGTTTCCGGAATAACTTGCTGTGTACAATTCTGTTAAATTTACCTATTTCTAGCCATCTGATATCATTAATACCCAGAATAGCTATGTTTATTCATTTATTGTATAATGTTACGTATTTTTTCAGATTAGTATAAAGTGTTAACATTCCAAATAGCAATCTTAATGACTAACTCGGAGATTTTTAGAATCGTCAAACCACTGAAAATTTACTCCGGACTAAGGCCCATTGATTCTTGATTTTCAGACAGAGTTGATTATACTTGAAATGAGATTCATGGTAGTTTTCTATTGCCTTTCATGTGCTGAAGCAATGCCGATTATGATAAATATTTTATCAACGCTTTTTCTATCTGATACCAGGCCATTTTAATCTTTTTGATTCTTGAGTTTGTTCAGTTTTGCTATGGTCCAGTTGCTAGTTTTGGTGAGCATCGGGTATTTCATTTCCCCGATATCACTTATATCTGAAAGGCATTATTCTATCCACAAACTAGGAGGCTCCCGATCAAGGGTAATTAGTAATTATTAGTAGACGCTTTTAAATCTCATTTTCATGAAACTTAGCAAACTGGAATTAATCTTCCAATTTCTAATCTTCCAGTTCCAAAATGAATTAAATCAAAAGTTTCGGTATTTTGTCACTTACTTATCTATCCATCACTTGAAATCAAAAGTATTACCTGTTTTTCTTTTATTGATCCACCACTAAATATAGCGAAAAATGTGTCGATATGCCTGTATTATTGATCATATATTACTATTAAAAAATTAAGGAAATATATCTATTAAAGAGGGATCCTAAGAGAACATTTTATACTTGTAAAAAATTCTTTTTTTTCAGCCAGAAATTATCAAAAAGACTGGTTACCCTATAATAGAGTACAAAGTACGAACTCAAGATGACTTTCACTTAACAGTCTTCCGAATACCGGGTGTCAACTCAAATAAACCACCTATTTTTATGTTACATGGTGTTCAAAGTACGTCTGGAATTTTTGTTGGATTAGGGAAGAGATCTATTGGTAAGCAAGTAAATATTTTATTTAAATGTAACATCGTATATACAGTGTTTTCCAAATTAGCGATGGCTGTTGAAAACTATAAAAGATAGAATAACAGTTAAAAGGGAAAGTTTTAGACAATTTTTAAAAAATGAAATGTTACATTTTTTAAAAATTTATCTCGTATCTATTTCATTCTTTTAATTTTTATAATTCGGCTGTAGCGACTTTTTACGAATAATATGTTGCTTTAGTCAATTCTTAATTTAAATGATTTGGTTTATTGGAACCATCATGTCCTCTTTTTAACGGACTTTTAAAAAAAAGAGGTTCTCAATTCGTCGAGTATGTGTGTTTTTTTTTTATGTATGCACACCGATTACTCCGCACCGTCGGCACCGATGGTATGAAATTTTTTACGTTATGTTCAGGAAGTTGCTGCGGTAATCCCACATTTTTGTGGACGAAATTGGTGCAGTAATATCCAAGATGGCGCTGACAATATGGAGGCCAAAAAAATTAATTTTGTCTGATTTTTTCTAAAAGTGGTACGGGGGAATTTTTGGGGTCATACACAACGAATCTGAAATTATTTTTAAAAAATTCAATACGGCAGATCCAATATGGCGGATTAAAAATTCTATATTTCCCGATTTTGTCTAAAATCAGTATTGGGGTATTTTTGTTAGTGTTAATTATGAATTTAAAATATTTTTTGCAAAACTCAATCTGGCAGATTCAATATGGTGTCCTAAAAATTTTACGTTTTTCCATTTTCTCCCAAACTGAAATAAAGGGTTCTTGAGGGTGTAAATTATGAATTTAAAACTATTTTTTCAGGATTCAATATGGCATCCAAGATAGCGGACTAAAAATTTTACATTTTTCGATTTTGTTCAAAGGTGGGACTGAATCGTTTTTGAGGATGTACATAGCGAATATAAGTCTAGAAAATTAAAATTTCCAGATTTCATCCAAAATTGGTACTAGGGGGCTTTGAAGGGTTTAGATTTAGATTAGATTAAGTATTAAAATAATTTTTTTGAAATTCAATATAGCGGATGCAATATGGTGGGTTGAAAATTTTACCTTATTCGCATTTTTTCAGATTTGGTATCAGAGGGTTTTCGGCGTCGTGTATTACGAATATGAAAATAATTTTTTTCAACTATTGGATTGATAAGATACAATATGAGGGACAGAAAATTTCACATAATCCGATTTTGTCTAAAATTGATATTGTGGGGTTCTTGAGGCGTATACAAATTCAGTATGCAGTATAAAATATATCGAGCTAAGAGATTTACATCTCAGGTTCTTTAAATATTGTTAATTGATATTGTGGGGTTCTTAAGTCGTATACATACTCAATATGCAGTATAACATATATCAAGCTAAGAAATTTTCATCTCAGGTTCTTTAAACATCGATATTCAAAGGTTATATATATTACCATATATTATTATTAAATTAATTTGAAATTTAAGATAGTGGATTTAATATGACAGACTAAATATTTGTTTCACATAATTTTACTGGTATTTGGAAAATTCTAAGAACCAAAGAATTTTTAGTGGTTCATTTTAGGGTGATTTACAACTTTGGATAAAATGGGTACTTTTTTGCCACCTTGGAGTCATTGCGAGGTACACTAATGTCGATTAGTACTTAGTTCAAATAATTTATGGATATCATAATGAATTCTAAAACTAAAAATAGACAAATAAAATTTTGATAAAAAAATTGAACCGACTTATAAAAGTGCGCTAAAAAGTGAAAAATAACTATAAATTTTTATATGAAATTGAACTTTTTGAAGTCGGCATCAAATTATTTTTAAATAAAATAAATAACTACTAATATATAGAAATTATGGTACGAAAGCAATTACAAATAAAGTGTTTTTAATATGTTTATGCAAATCACATTTTGTCAGGTATTAGTTTAACGCCGACTTTAAAAAGTTCAATTTCATATAAAAATTTATAGTTATTTTTCATTTTTATCGCACTTTTAGAAGTCAGTTAAATTTTTTTGTAAAAATCTTATTAGTCTTATGGTTACGGTTTTGAAGAGAATCTCATAACTGCGTGTTAATACTTCTGGGGGTAAATACTCGGTTGATTTACAGAAAAAGTCAGTATAACAATGTACTGAGTCGGCAGTAAAGTAATTTTGATTGTCACATGTAGAGAGCGTTGTAATTGTTTTGAAGGATTTCGCAAAGGAACTGTGTTGCATCATAATAACTTAAAGCCTCATATTTAATAACTCAATGGAAATTATTTGAGGTTGGTTGAGAAGTAATCTTGCATCTCCCATACAGCCCAGACTTGGCATCATCTGATTAGCATTTATTTCGAAGTTGGCAAAACTCTTTGAATGGTAAAACTTTCACACATTATAATGATTTTAAATTGCACTTGGCTCAGTTTTTTGCTGATAAGAACCAACATTTCAAAGAGCGCGGAATAACGAGGCTGAAGGAAAGATGACAAAATGTTATTAAACAAAACACTATAAAAACGAAACTACTTTCTTGTCGCCCTACAGGTCAACATTCAATTAATAAAGGGAATATATTTTTCCTATATAGTTTTTTTTACGATAATTCTGTACTAATTATAATTAAAATACATTTTTCTGAGCATTGTTCTACTTCGACCAATGGTATCTTTAAAAATGATAATTTTCTCTCCTTGAAACTGAAGGATCAAGGATGCGAAATAATAGAAATTTCATAATATTCAAGCTTTAGAAAAAAGGGTTAAACTTATTTTTCATCCTGCGATTTTTTCAATAAACTGTGTTTATCCTGAAGACGACTAAATAGGCCCTCACTTTTGATGGGTCTCTTTTTATGGCCAATTAAACAAATGTTTTTTAGAAGAGTAAGAATTATGGAAGAACAGAAGGTATCAATAATAAAATAATCGTGGAAAAATAATTATATATAAACGTAATTTATGATATTGAAAATTATTTTTTAATAAATATTAATAAATTACTATTCTAAATAATTTATTGTTTTAATATTCTATTATGGACAATTGGAACAAACAATAAAAAAAGTATTTTTGTTATAACTCTAAATTTCGTTACTTGTTTATTTAAAAAAAAATGTTTTATTCATTTTTAATTCATTCCGCCCATTATAAGAAAAATATAAGACGCAAGGTATTATTTTCTATCAAAATAATTAACAAATGAATGCTCTGAATACAACAAATACTTTGCGGAGCAAAAAAAAACTTTTAAAAGTAAAACCTAAATTTTTACAATTAATGGTAATTATAAGTTCAAGATAACAGATGTTAACTCCCAGAACTTCAAAACCTCCCATTCTAAAGGCAATATACTGATTTACGTATTTAGGGGTTTTATTTAAAAAAAAATGGGAAACAAGGACCCAAATGTGATATAACCAAGGACAACAAACTTCCCAAATAGATAGTAATCATTAAAATGAGAAAGAAATTGTTATAAACACTGTCAAAACTATCTTCAAACGTCGAAAATTATTTATTTTTACATAGTTGCCTTATAATTAAGACAAGTCTCTATTAAAATCATATCATTTTGCCTTTGTTTTAGAAGCAAAAATGGAATATTGGATTAAAATTTTTAAGTCTGAAAAGTATATTTTTTATCTCAAAATGTTAATTTTTTTCCGAAATTAAAAACTAAATTGTCAAAAAATATATTATACAAAATATCCTCTAGCTGTACCTAGACCTATCGTATCCAATTAATCAATTTTGTGTCAATTCTTTCAAATTTTAAGTAAGTTTTATTATAAATGTGCAAAATTCCATTAAAATTGTGTTTTATTACAGTGAATTTGCTTCTTTTTCAAACGTATAGGAACCTCTTTTTTTAGTTTAATTAGTACTATTCACCCTAGAAGTTTCATAAATTACACAGGTCTACAAGTTTCCAAGTGATTTGCTTCGTAAAAATCGAGTCCTAGGTCATAATAGGCCCATCACGTCAGGATTTTTAAATATTTGAGGTTATGTATTCGCAAAAAATTTTTTTGGCTACTATCAATGCTATATACGGAATGTACAAAATTTTTTAGCATCATTGAACACTAAGCTTAACCTTTAAAATAAGCTATTAAGTGATCATCTACGATTTTTTCTTGCAAAGTTACGACCATTTTAAGTTATGAAATATATCTCAACAACATCTTGAGCTATAACATTAACCCTCTGATGCATATATTTTTCTACTGTATAGATTTCTTTCGAAAATTTGTAGTTGGGGGATTTTAGAGTCGCTGAGTAGAAATATAAAGTCAGAAAATAGAAATTTTATTTTCCAAGATGGCGGATTCAAAATGGCGCTTTAAAATTTACAAAAAATGATATTGATAATTAAAAATTTTTTCTTTGGGGGTTTTCGGAATTGATAAGTACGAATATTAGACCGAAAGATGAAATTTTTTATTTTTAAGATGATGGGTTTAAAATGGCAGATGAAAATTTTCAAAAAAAAACATTTGTCTCTAAAAACTTACTAACCTGTACTTAAGATGACCTTAACTTTGTAAAAAAAATAGCCCCGATAACTTTTTTCTCTCGCCGAGATATCTACTGTGGAAAACATCAAATTTGGTGTTTTTCTCATTACATGCAAATAGATAGTATTCAGCTTAAAAACCAAGGCCTTTAAACATACATAACCCAGGCCCTCAAACCCACAAAACCTAAGCGTAACTGGATGCATTGAGGAAAACACTCAATTTGATAATTGAAATAGTAGATATCTCGGCGAGAAAAAAAGATATCGGGACCATTGAAAAACGATTGTGAAGGAGCAGCGTAGTGCTTTAAAATACTATATTGAGTTTTGTAAAGAAACGTCATTTGACGTTAAAAAGTAACACCAATTAAGGCCTAAAATGCTCTTTTTGCAGTTTTAAGTTAGATTATCTTGACAATTTAACATTCTGAAGCAATTCGGGTTCCGATTTGGATTTAGCATGTCAAAAGCCTTCGGAAAGGTATATTCTAATTTCTGGTTAAATATTTTGTCAGCCTGTGTAATTTTAGATTCTCAATTTGCGTTTCCACACCAATTTTTAGCCTCGATATTTCGGATTTTTCCTAACCGATTTCAACCAAAATTATAGAAAACCACCAGAAAAACATCTTGAATAAAATACAAAAAATTTCATTCAAATTAATTCCGTTCCGAAGTAATCGCTGTACTAAAATATATGTGGCATTCTTCAATCTTTATCGTGCTATAAAGTACAATAAAATAATTGATTGCATTTTTCCAACTAGGTGAATGCTTTCCAACAAAAACAAAAACCACGAGTATCCGTGAAAGGGAGATGAAAGGTGGAATAGCTAATTTAGCAAAAAGAACTTTTATTAATTTATGGGCACTAACCCAATTTGAGAATTTAACAGTTTTGGTTCATTAATTGTCTTGAACAATTAACATGAAATATATTCGAGACTAATCTATTTAATACCGTAATGCAAATATTTGCATTGAAATAATTTTATTACATACCATATAAACTTAAAAAACCCCGTGTAATTTCACTTGTAAATATATGATATAACATAGTCTGTTTTTATAAAAGACGGTATGCAGACCTCCTTTAAAAAAGTATTATTTGTTTGTTACGGCTTTACAAATAAATTAACCAATTTTCATAAATTTCAAGATATTTGTCTTTGTAAAATGTTATATAGAAATAACTGATTTCTCACTAATAACTTTGATGTGACCCAAATAAACAAATTTTTTTTCTACAAGTTTGTCTAACCACTAAAAAATGATCAGTAACCCGTAATATCAGATGTTTGATATATCGTTTCTCAATAAGTAGTATAATATTTTTCATTATACATAATTTTTTACAAATGTTGATTTTTGTTTATATTTCTGATCGCTTTCTCTCATAAGAAACCAACAATAATCCCCCATTATTGCTGGATCCCATCTGCCTTGGTAGTGTAGCTCCATTGTTAATATGTCTTAGTGGAAACTCTCTCACTCGTCACTAACCGCACCCAAATTTTCTGGGAAAAAATTTAAATGGGAGTGCAAGAAGTGTATTTTAAGAGACATGTAACAGCCCATTTTGCAGTAGTTTTCAAGTAGTTCTCCTACAAGTTTTTCATGGTTTTCTACTTTTTTGTTTCATAAAAATTCCGAAACAATTGTTTTAAAAGAACTCCACGCAGCTAATTCAACATCACTTAATTTTTGACCAAACTGTTGATCTCTTAATATTTTTCTAGTATGTGGTTCAACAAATATTCTTTTCTTAAACTTAGCATCACTTAATTTAGGAAAAATTTGTTTAAAGTATTTAAACGCACCTCCTTCTTTATCTAATGCTTTAACGAAATTTTTAATTAATCCCATTTTAATGTGTAAAGGAGATAACAGTACTTTTTGGGGATCAACAAGAAGTATATTATTTGCGTTAACTTAACCTGGAATATATTAATTTCTCGGAAGAGATTCTTTTACTTGGTAACAACAATACTTCGTAAATCCACCCTGAAGCCCTAGTAATAGTCCTATGACTTTTAGGTCACCACATATTTACCACTTATAAGTATCACAGCTTATTATATTTAGAATAAGTGACATACATTCGTATATTTCCTTCATGTCAACTGCATGTACAAGAGGAATACAGGATTTTTTTTTGCCATTATAGGGCAGAACTGCTTTTAAACTTGCGAAGTAGTAGATATCTGTTGGACTTCCACTATCTTTATTTTTGTTGAATATCACGACGTTTCGGCTAGTAGTTATCTCTAGCCGTTTTCAAGTGAAACTAAATAAATCCCTTAGCTACATGACTATTTATCCTAAAAGTAAATGCAGTAGAGTATGACTGCTATGACAAAATCATATTTTTTTTATGCTGCATTAGTTTTAGTTTATAATTACTAAGAAGTAGTTTCCACACTTCTCTTATATCTAAAGATGGTTTACTAAAACAACTCGGGTTCTGATGTATAATCGCTGCTTCTTTGAACTTCGGTTTTCTCCAATGTTCTTCTCGGTGTATTATTTTAGCTTCAGACCATTTTATGTGGTGTCCATGAGTCCAGGCATGGTTGGCGGCACCAGATTTTTCTGTTTCTTCTCGAGATGTGCATTTTTGGTGTTCCTTGATCCTTACGTCAAGAGGTCTCTTTGTTTCGGCAATGTAGGAATTGCCACATTCACATGGTATCTGATATATACAGTTCTTCATGTCTCTTTGAGTTGTTGGTTTGACCCTAGTGAGCCGACTTCTCAGAGAGTTATTTGAACTGAAAACAACGTTGATTCTATATCTTTTTCTTATCCTTCTAACTTTTTCTGAAATGCCTTTAACATAGGGGATGTTCAATACTGGTTTTCGTTCTTCATTCGTTGTCGATATTGTCCAATTTCTGCGTTGTTCAAGAAATTTATCCACTAGATATATTGGGTATCCGTTGGCTGTCAGATCATTTTTCATGTAATCAATCTCTTTCATCAAGTTCTCGTTGGAGTTGCAGAGAGTTAAGGCTCTATCTATGAGATTTCTTATAATTCCTTGTTTGGTGTTGTTGGAGTGACTAGATGAATAATTAAGGTATTGTTCTGTGTACGTGGCTTTTCTGTAAACCGAAGTTCGAATTTGTCTGCCATTTCTTTCAACCAAGACATCTAAGAATGGTAATTTATTTTCTACTTCCTTCTCCATGGTGAGTTTAATAGTTGGACCGATATTGTTGAGATGAAAAAGGAAGTTTCGAAGTTCTTCGTCATTTCCACTCCAAATAATAAAAGTATCGTCTACGTATCTGAGCCATAACTTTGGTTTCTTAAATGTGGATTCAATTGCAAACGTCTCGAACCATTCCATGAAAATATTTGCGACCACCGGTGAGAGTGAAGATCCCATCGGTAGTCCATCATCCTGGATGTAGAATTTTTCCTTTTCTTGAAAATAGGAATTAGTCAAACAACTTTCCAATAAGTCCATAATGGCGTGCGGTGGTAAAGATGTTCTTTCTGCTAAGGTCTGGTGTTCTTCAAGTTTCTTTCTTATGATTTTTAGTGAGTCGTTAACTGGAACGTTGGTGTATAGGCTTTCCACGTCAAAGCTAATAAAATGGTCTTCTGGTTGTACTTCTATTTCCCGTATAATTTCTACGAAATGTTGCGAGTTTTTAACCCAGGACGATGTATTTCCTTGTAATGGTCTCAGGATTGGGAGAAGAAATTTGGCAAGTTCAGAAGTCGGAGAGTTCCGAGAATTCGTGATAGGTCGTAAGGGCATGTCTTGCTTATGTATTTTCGGGAGTCCATAAAAATGTGGAGTTTTGCTATGGTGTGGCGTCAACTGAGTTCGGATCCTCTCAGGAATATATCGTTCATATTTCTTAAGTACGCGATAGATTCTTCCTTCAATTGCAGATGTGGGATCTTTAGAAAGAGATGTATAATTTCCTTTGCTTAAAACTTCGTCAATTTTTTGATTGTATGTTTCAGCATTCATTATGACTGTAGCATTTCCTTTATCCGCTGGTAGAATTTTAATACTGGAGTCCTTCTGAAGGTTGGCTAGGGCAGTTTTCTCGTCTTTGCTGATGTTTGGTTCAGTTTTTCTAGATTTTTGTAGAGTTTCCCTTATTTTCCACCTGAACTCATCTGCAAAAGAGTCTTCGATATTCGCTGAGTTTGCGGCGCTAATTATATCGAGAATGGGAACCTCTTTTGGAGCAACCGTGAAGTTCAAACCATTGGCATGCTTTTAAACTTATTTTAGAAGAATCTATAAATAAACGCCATTCGTCTGGGTTATGTTCAAATTATAATTTTTCTATAACATTATTTTGATTAATGCAAACACACATTTTGTCCTGCAGTATAAAAAACGAGGATAGCTCCTGGTCAGGTTTCCTAAATATTGTAACTTTGGTTCCAGTGGCTAACAAATTTCATTGATGTAGTCTAGACACTAATACTTCAGCATGCTCTTTGGTCAAGTAGAGGTTCCGAACTAGATCATTTAATTCAGGTTGTTCGATTAAATAGGGTGCTTTTTCTTCATTTTCGAGAAAATAAGAATCGTTCTTCTCTGATACATTGTCGGGTTTGGCCTTATCATCATACATTTCTAAATCTTCCTTTCATCTAGCTGGGGGAGCTGGAGCTGGTAAACCTTCGCCAAGAAGAACCGGTTTTATTGCTGAAGAAATATCTGGATATTCAATACCATGTATTGTATTGTGTTAGCCGTTACTTGATGGAAATCCATTATATAATAGTTAAATAATACAACATATTATCATTTCGACTATATTACATTAACCATAACAATTGTTTCAACACAGAGTGTCTTCTTCAGATAGTAGATACCAACTAAACAAAGTAAAAATTACTCTCAATCTAAATTCAAAAAGATATTTACCTGTATCACCCAAAATTACAAGTCTATAAAATGCTGCAAAAACCAAAAATAAATTTAGTTTTATAACCGTTCCGTACTTCTGGTATTTTCTAAAAACATCGAGTATTGGAAGCTCAACAAGCGAGAGCGGACTTCTTATATACAGGGGTCATCATCTATTAGTAGATTTGGCTACGGACAGGATGAAATTTGGAATTATATGGGTTTAAATGGGCATTTCGGTTAAATTAAGCCCTAGTGGGTTGAAACTTCCGTGGTTGACTTGTCATTCCTAGACACCCCCACGTGATGTTGCCAGATTGTGCACAATTTTCCTAACTTATGGAAAACATAAATTTAGCAACGTCGCACTTCGATATAAAAATCAATCAACAATTGTTGCCCTATTGGTTTATTCCCCATCCATATAAGCCGATAACAAAAATCTTAACAGACAGACTGACGAACAAACTAGATTGTTATTTCTCATCTAAATAAGCCTGAATTCATAAAAAGTATGGTGGGATAAAACATATATATACCCTCTTTGCACGTTTACACAAAAATGCCGTGAATATAACGAACAATTACATTTAGCTTTCGTTAACCATCACAAAGCCTTCGATACAGGAGAATTATGACCTATTCTTAAAGCCCTCGATAAGCTAAAAATCGATTCTAAATGTAAAAAGCTACCTAAATATATGAAGAGTGTTTTTTGTAGAGGTATAGAACTTTAATATGGCAACACTTTTTTAACTGGCGGCCATTTTGTCAGCTGTCAAGTGATTTATGTTTAGTTTGGTTTGGCATTTCAACATGAATAGACTGACGCCTGAACAACGCTTCCAAATTGTGCAAATTTATTTTGAAAATCATGGTTATGTTCGAAATACGTATCGCCCACTACGTCCATTTTACGGTCAACATAATCGTCCATCAGAGCAATTAATTCGATTAACTATGGAACGTTTTCGCACCACGTTTACTCTAAATGATAATACGCATCCACAGAGACGTCGTACAGTACATAGAGAAGAAGTTATTGCTGCTGTAGAGCCTAGCGTAGAGGAAGACCCGAATCAGTCTATCCGCCATCGTGCACAGGAATTGGATATGTGTCCATTCACTTTATGGAAGATTTTGCGGAAAAATCTTGGTTTGCGTACTTACAAAATCCAACTCGTGCAAGAATTGAAGCCACACGATCACCTAACAAGGCGTAGATTCGGTGAATGGGCCCAAAACAAGATTGCCGTTGATCCCGATTTTCATAAGCGAATTTTGTTTAGCGATGAAGCCCACTTTTGTTTGAATGGATACGTCAATAAACAAAACTGCCGTATTTGGAGTGATGATAATCCTTAAGTGTATGTTGAGACACCGTTACATCCAGAAAAACTGACTGTTTGGTGTGCTTTATGGGCTGGTGGAATCATTGGTCCGTACTTCTTTAAAAACAATGCTGATCAGAACGTTACAGTCAATGGTGACCGCTATAGAGCCATGATTACTGACTTTTTCGTTCATCAATTGAACAACCATGATGTGCAGGAGCTGTGGTTTCAACAAGACGGCGCAACATGTCACACAGCTCGTGCCACAATTAATTTATTGAAGGAAACGTTTGGTAACCGCATAGTTTCACGTTTCGGACCCGTGAATTGGCCTCCAAGATCGTGCGATTTAACGCCGCTAGACTATTTTCTGTGGGGATATGTTAAGTCGCTAGTCTATGCCGATAAGCCCGAAACGATTGATCACTTGGAGGACAACATTCGCCGCGTTATTGCCGATATACGGCCACAAATGTTGGAAAAAGTCATCGAAAATTGGACCTCCAGATTAGACTACGTCCGAGCCAGCCGTGGCGGTCATATGCCAGAAGTCATATTTAAATTATAATGCCAGAAGGTTATCCTTCGAATAAAGTAAATTTCATGTCAATTTAAAAAATTCATCTTTGTTTTATTCCATTTAAAAGTTGTATACCTCTATAAAAAAATACCCTTTATAAGACGTCGCAATGCTGGAGGTAAATATAACTTAATAAATTAACAAAATTTTAGTAAAAAGCGAAGTTAGATAAGGCGATACTATCTCCCCTAAGTTATTCACGCTGCTGTTGGAGGATGCTTTTAAGGCATTAAAATGGGGTCATAATTGATGAACGTCATTTAAACTACCTCCGTTTTGTTTATCAGTCAGAGCATAAAGGAACTACCAGAACAGTTTCATTCAAAATTAGTAAATACAGGGCTAACAAGACAAAAATTTTACCACAGATAATGTGAATGTATATATAACTAACCAACTGATTAAAAAAATTGGTAAACAAATCTGCCTAGGACGTAACATCAAACCAAGTAAAGAAAATTAAACTACTGATTTAATTAGACGAATTTGGTTAAATTGGGTGGCTACAAGCGAACTGCATTCCCGCATTTTCCCTGTGTTAACCTGTGGAATAGAAACTATAAAATCACCCAAAAAAATCATAACAATATAAAGAGCGACTGAAAGAATGATGTTATGTGAGTATTAATGTTCAGGCAAATAATTAAAATGACGATTCCATAACACGTACCGCTCAATTAACATGGAACTGCGTAGAGCATGGTGCTTGCGAGGATGGTTTTAGGTGAACAAAACGAATTATGCATCGGACACCATGTTTACATAAAAGAGGTATTGGTAGGCTATAAAAGGCATCTGAACGACATTAATAAAATGGTAGAAATTGGCATCAAATAGCTTAACAAATGAAATCAAGGAAGAAATAGAAAAACATTACATTTCATAAGACCTATTTTAGTTCCCACCAGCATGTTATAATGAGAATAACTCCTGTTTGGTGTAAAGAAACAGTTACCATCAACTTTCCTGCTGAAGATTATGTGCGGACTTTTTTGGATGCAGTGTTAAGGTCCAGTAGCATCCAAAGATTCTGTCCGATTGAGAAAAATGTGCATGAGTTTTTGTTTAAAAGTCAATAAACTAGGAACCTGCGTAGATGGAACCTAACTTATGCTTAGTGTATCATGTGGGTTAAACACAACCTCAAAAGTTATAAAGAAATTCACTGTGGAAAAATTATTCGAATATTTTTACTTCAAATTTTGCACGCTTGTTTTATACTACACAGAGTATGCATTATTATAATTATTTAAAGATATAAACAATTATTTAAAATATGATCACCAGTATGTCAAGAAAAGATCTCATGATTCATTTTTTTTCTGCAATTATTTCCATAAGCTTACTTTTTAACACGACACACCTAAAAAGTATAATTTTACATGGTAATTTATTCTGATTTTTCTTAACTCTCAAACCTTAAAACGAAAATACCACCCTATTATGTCAAAAAGATTTATATATCAACAAACTTGCCTCGCAATATATAAATCATTTTTAATTAATAATGTAAAATGTGTATTACTTTTACTATAACTAATAAATCACAAAATGTTCCAGTTCCCGAAATCTAATAATTGTTCGTTATCTTCTTAGAAAGTCGTTGAATAAATCTGTGGGTTTTAGTACTTTATACGCGGTCTAACGATTATTACTTCATATACATGGCATTTTTCCAAAAGTCCTTAGGTACATATATGTTCGAGGTTATCACGGAATAAAAATTTAAGTTTTTAACAGTGGCGGAACGAAGAATGGGGAGGCTTGATCCAAAGAAAACGTCGATATGGAATTATTTGAAGGAAATGTTGTTAAGATCTCTAGCTTGAAGTTGACATTCATTAATCACGTAGTTTACAGTGAGGTTTGTCGATAATACGAGAAATCGTGAATCACAGTTGTCGGTTTCGGTAAGAAGAAAATTTCTTTTTTTCATTGACGTTTTTTCTGTTCAGTCATTGTTTGTCACTCTCACAACTTTTTTTATAATCCCCATTAGAGGCTGGATAGTCTTTCATACATCAAAATATACAAGGAAAATTCTCAAAGTTATATGAAGCCAAGTCTGGACTATACTATAAAATATTATGGTTTATTAAAGTAGACGGGGGCAATTCGATCAAAATATTTTCAAGATGGTAGCATTTTTCGCTATACCGGCACAATTTTTCTAGATTCTTAAAATTTCCAGTGTTTTCGGAACCGCGAGTTTTGAAGCTATGCAAACGTACTAAAATCGAAATTATGCGTCTTGAAAATACCTTCTTTTATTTTTCTTAGTTCGTCCAAAAAAGAGTAGTCGCGTTTCTAGAGATAGTTAATGTTTCGAATATCGAAAATACAGGGTGATTCAAAAATCGATCACGAAACTTAAGGAGGTGATTCTACTTGACAAAATAAGGGTAGAGCTTCATATAATTTTTTTTCAAAATGTCATTCGTTTTTGAGTTACAAGCCGTCCAAGTTCAAGTTTTTATTTTTTGTTTTTTGAATTACTCGCTTACAGGAAAACCGATTTGACTAATATTTGAAAGATAGGCTAAGTCTTCTGCGCTTCATCATTTTAGTAACAATTCACATTGATTGTTTGCCGCTAGAGGGCACTTTACCTACATTGAAAATTGTTTTTTTGTCATAATTTTTTAGTGTTGACAGCTATAGTAGTTTTTGGCATAATTTCTGAAAGATTGATGCCAGGCCTTTAAAAAAGGTGCTCTTTATTTACATCGCTAAACCCAACGGTTTAGACGTAAATCACCCTTAAAAATTAAGTGGTAAATTTACTTTTCTCATTTCATTAGCACCAGCTACCAGGTAAATAGCTATCAAAGTATACTAGAGCTGTCAGTTTAACATCAAATAAATTCGCTTTTTAAACTATTTAATTTATAATCTTAAAATAACTAATAATGGCTAATCAGTAAATATTCATATCATGGATTATTGCGATATACATTTAATTGATAAAAATTAATGAAACAGTACTAAACAAACTAAAAAAGATTCTCAAAATGTCCCCCATTTTGTTCCATACATTTCCTAACACTCTTCAAAAAATGTCGCCTAACTCGATGAAAAATTTGTGGTGTTTCTTTAATAATTTGGCACTTTTCGATTATCCTGAAGCGAAGATCCTCGACGTTGATTACTGGACTATCGTACACCAATTGTTTCAAATGACCCCAAAAGAAAAAATCCATAGGATTAAGGTCTGGTGACCTCGCTGCCCATGCC
This sequence comes from Diaprepes abbreviatus, assembly GCA_034092305.1. Lineage (NCBI taxonomy): Eukaryota > Metazoa > Arthropoda > Insecta > Coleoptera > Curculionidae > Diaprepes > Diaprepes abbreviatus. Next base: position 3,491,380 of record JASJET010000125.1, on the reverse strand, counting down.
AATGGTCCACTTCGTCCTATCCATCGCTCAGGATACGTTGCATTCAAATACTGTCGGACAGGTATACTAAAGTGGGGCGGAGCTCCGTCTTGGAGGATCCACATGTTGGCCCTTACTTCCAATGGCACATCTTCCAGATACAATGGGAGACGATTTTGGATAAAATCTAAGTATACGTCACCAGTTAATGGGCCATCAAAGAAATGAGGACCAATAAGGTAATCTCCTATTATCCCTGCCCACACATTTAGTGAAAATCTACGCTGATGTTTCGTTTCTACCACATTGTTTGGGTTCTCGTAAGCATATGTGTGGATGTTGTGTAGATTTGTTATGCCATCACGAGTGAAACCAGCTTCGTCAGTGAATAATATGACGCCAATTAATCGATTATCGTGTTCATACTTAGCTAGGATCTGATTGCACATTTCCAACCGTCTCGGCCGATCATCGTCATAAAGAGCCTGCACCTTTTTTGAATGAAACGGGTAGAGTTGTTCTTCTCTTAGTATCCTCCATGAACTAGCCTGACAGAGCCGCACTTCATTCCCAATTTTTCTAGTACTAATACCTGGATTATCTTCAATAATTTCAAGCACTCTTTCTTCTTGTTGCACGTTTCTAGCAGTTCTAGGTCTTCCCCTATTTCCATTATAACTTTTAAAGGAACCACATTCCGCAAGCCTCCTGTGCACACTGGAAAATGTTTGAGCATGAGGGATATTTCTTTCCGGATAACTCTCCATATAATATCTTCTTGCCAACTCTGCATTACCATTTGCTTTTCCATAACAAAAATTGATATCACAATATTCGATATTTGAATATTGGTGATTAGCCATTATTAGTTATTTTAAGATTATAAATTAAATAGTTTAAAAAGCGAATTTATTTGATGTTAAACTGACAGCTCTAGTATACTTTGATAGCTATTTACCTGGTAGCTGGTGGTAATGAAATGAGAAAAGTAAATTTACCACTTAATTTTTAAGGGTGATTTACGTCTAAACCGTTGGGTTTAGCGATGTAAATAAAGAGCACCTTTTTTAAAGGCCTGTCTTTCAGAAATTATGCCAAAAACTACTGTAGCTGTCAACACTAAAAAATTATGACAAAAAAACCATTTTCAATGTAGGTAAAGTGCCCTCTAGCGGCAAACAATCAATGTGAATTGTTACTAAAATGATGAAGCGCAAAAGACTTAGCCTATCTTTCAAATATTAGTCAAATCGGTTTTCCTGTAAGCGAGTAATTCAAAAAACAAAAAATAAAAACTTGAACTTGGACGGCTTGTAACTCGAAAACGAATGACATTTTGAAAAAAAATTATATGAAGCTCTACCCTTATTTTGTCAAGTAGAATCACCCCCTTAAGTTTCGTGGTCGATTTTTGAATCACCCTGTATATTTAGGAACTTTAAATACATATAGAATTATTCTTCTTGAAAAATGGATGGTGTATAAGCTTCCCCAACACTTACTCGAGACACTGTTCCTTAGCAACTCTTAAAACTGCCCAATGTTATCACCCAGACACCCTCAATCTAATAACCGTACGAAGTTAAGTAGATTCAAATATTCTATCACACATTATTAAAGTTTCAGATTTATATTTCATCTTAAAGATACGACGTCTTTGAGGGTGCAATTTTCGTGACATTACATGCCTGACGACCTCATATTTCAATAAGAGAAATTCGAAATATATTTGGGATCTTTAAATACATATAGAATTGCTCTTCTTGAAAAATGGATGGTGGACAAGCTTCCTCAACACTTACTCGAGACACTGTTCCTTAGTTAAGCAACTCTTAAAACTGCCCAATGTTATCACTCAGACACCCCCAATCTAATAACCGTCCGAAGTTAAGTAGTTTCAAATATTCTACCACACATTACTAAAGTATCAGATTTGTTAGTCAAATCACAGAGTATTTCATCTTAAAGATACGATGTCTTTGAGAGTGCAATTTTCGTGACTTTACATGCAAAACGACTTCATATTTCAATAAGAGAAATTCTAAAATTGAAAATAATATATCAATTACAGTGATAGTAATGTTTAAAAAAAATACTACTTAATATAGTTTGCTGAAAAAATAAAACTAAAAATCCCACTAGGTGTAAAAAATATAGTATTTCTTTAAATTAAGAGAGAAAAAAACTTATTTCATTCTAATATAACAAATTAGTTACTTTTCTTTTTTTTTTGTTATTTATAGGTTCCGAATGACTTGAAAGAACTATTTATAAAATATGCTTTTAGAAACAAGAAGTAAATACATTAAACATTCTTTACAAATATGCGTAACAAAATTTTATTAGATAACTTCATGTCCTATATTTCTTACCAGTCATTTAGACAAATATTTTTACACAAACAAAAAATTACAGTTAAACATGGTCTAATTATTTCCTACTTTTTGTTAATTTGGACTACCATATCACTTTTTTATGTTAATTTTTTCTGATAATATTTAAATGCTTATTTTAAAGGATGCTCCTCAAGGATGTTGTGTATCTATCAATCAGCATTCATTCTTAAATTCACCTCATTAAGTTCAGTACGTCTCTTTCAATTAATGCCACCTCATAGCATAATGGAACCGCCACCAAAGCTAACGGATTGTTCAAGATTACAACATTATCCAGACCTTTTGTATACTTTACCTCGTCCATCTTCCATAATTGTATTCTAGTTTCATCGGTGAAAAGAACTTTTCCTCATTGTTCTTCATTCCAGTTAGCATGAGCTCTTGCAAATTGTAATCGTTCAGTTTTGTTATGTGGGAGAAGCCTGGGAACTCCGACAGGACGTTTTGGATTTAAACCAACCTCTTTAAGTCTTCTTATTACTCTTTTGACACTTACATTAATTGTCTTGTGATTAGTAATTCAATTTTTAGGTGAGAAGTTGTAAGTGTGCGATTTTGCAAAGATTGAATTCTCAAATATTGGTCATCTCTTAGCGTTGTACATCTTTTTCATCCTTGACCAGGGCGCCTTTTATATTCTCCAGTTTCCCTATATCGCTTTACTGTACAATCTTCTTCTCTGCAACCCTCATTGGCTAAAATAACAATTTTAACACATATTAAATTGCTTAAATGTTGCATCTTAGCAAGAAAACTACTGAATCGACAAATAAAGTAATGAAAATATCATTTTGACGACAAACAAAACAGCAGCGATTATTAATAGTCAAGGCATCCTATGTAATATTTGTAACTTGTGATATTATTGCTTCTTGCGCTCTAAAGGGTATGTCTAAATATTGTTTTATCTGTAATAAATTGCAATAAAAGTAAAAAGTCGTAGCTTAAGAAATTTATCAATGAAAATGCATAACAATTTAAAGGAAAAGGAATAAATATAAAAAAATTCTTGAAAATAAAATATGCAATATTTTTGTCTGTGAGTGTATACAAATCATAAAATACGAATAAAAAATAACGTGAGGAAATGTAAACAATAAAGGTAGATTGAATGCTATTGAAAAATACATAGAAATTTAATTCTAGCAGCAAGACCTTTACATCTAATTAATCTGTAGCAGTATTCTTTCTAATTTCAATCTTTTTCCCTATGAAAGAGACCAGCAAGGTCACAATATTTAATTTTGGCGGGATCGCCTATTTTTGCATTTGTAAAATGAAATATTCTGTGGTCAAACTATCTTAAAGGGATTACAAATTATTCCAATGTATAAATCATCAAATTTAGGCGCCTTTTCTTGTAAAATATGTTCATAGTTAAATATATAATTTTATTTTGAATGACCTCATGATTTCTGAGAGCAAAGGGAAATATATCTTTATAATGCATACAACATGCAATCTTATACCCTTTTAGTTTATATATTTCAAGCAATTAAAACAATAAAAATTAGTGCTTCATTTTTGACTGTAATTTCTTACGAGATACTCGTTTCGGCCATTTTATGTTTTACCAGTAGTGCAATTTGAGGCAACATGGTTATTGTCTTTTTGTGAAGAATACTCTTGTTCCGATATTGTACTGATTAGAGGTGATAAAAATCTTAAAGAGTATATGTTATTTTTCTAAGTGATTCACAAGTATCAAAAATTCTCAAATTGTTAGATAAATAATCATTTATTCTGTAGGTACTGTCGCATATAGTTATGCCCCTGATAGTAAAGACAAATTACTAGCGCCCTATTTTCGACCACCGTCAAATTCAGGATGTTTCGTCCCGGTGCCAGTCGTGGGATTCCAACTGACACCTTTTCCCAGACATCCTGTTTGTCATGCTTTCCACAAAACTTAGACTCCTATCCAGTCAAGTTTTGTCGGCAAATGATGGTAAGATGTTGGTGTCACAGTTGTAAAAATTTAGTTGAAAGGTTAAAATTATTGGATACGATTTACAAGAGATTTTTATTTGTAGTGTACAACCTACAAAGGCATCCTGAAGAAACTTTTTTTCACTTTCCAAAAATGTTTATATAGCAGATAATATTTTGTTAAAATGTAGTTTTTTAACCTGACGCGCCTAAGGCTCCATTTTTTCCTTATTCTTTGACCTTTTATGATTCTTATCTTATCCTCTTAATCACAAAATTGTAAAAGCTAAAGTGAAAAATTCTGCTCATTATTATGTGCTCATTTATGATACTTATATTTGACTTGATTAAAGCATTTTGAATATCTTTTACTTATTTAAGAATAAGGGACGAGTCAGTGTAAATTTGTGCAGGATATTCACAGACACGACAATAAATTTTTGTTCAGAGTATTTTTTATGGCTATTTTGTGACAAATAAAAACATACATTTTATTTTTAATTTATCAGTGTTTTCTTTTAGCATTTCAGTTAGCAGACGCTGGATATGACGTATGGTTGGGTAATTACCGAGGAACTGAATACTCAGAAGGTCATGAATCACTTAATGTTACTCAGAGAGAATTTTGGGATCACAGGTAAAAAAAATACTGTTCTATAAAAGTCATATATTTTTAAATGTAAAGCCATGTCTACATTAACGCGCTGCCACGTAGAGTCCGGTTTACTATAATAGGATAGAGCCGCACAAGACTGAAGCAGTGTGTTTGTAGATGCTTGCAGGTGCTTTATAGTGTATATGACATAATTCATTCAAAAGGCACTCAGAAAAAAACAGAACTGCTTTCCGAATAGAATTCCTGTACTTTTTTCACTGAATCTTGATTGTGTTACACAGATTTGTTTTGTGTGCCACACTTCGTAAAGCAATTTATGATTAGCCTCATATAGATTTAGATGCTCGAAAAAACGGACATAAGGATGATTAGGGTGATGGGAAAATAAATATTGTGATGCGAAATTAAAAGAATAAACTGATTTTTCTCACTAATCCAAGAATGGTGTATCATATGTTATATATTTATATGTATGTTTGTTGCATATGACCGCAAGCAATCCAGATTATATATTAAATTTAAAAAAATAGTACCAAATTATAATGTGCAGTTAAAGTTTTTTTTAAGTTAAGTTGTTATGCACACAAATATGCGATTAACTTTATCACAACAAACAATCTATGCACAAATTACGAATTGTATGAACACGATATTAAACAATTTATTTGGATGAATAATTTAAATATGATAAAGAAAGAACATCACAACCATTCTGAATTAAATGACAGCCTATGCAAACTTCTTCGCATCACACATTTCCTTGGTACGTAACCCCACAATTATTTTATATTATGAACTACTTTCCTGAGACAATTTTTTTGTTATTCTCTGTTAATTAACATTTGAAACTGCTTTCTACTGCATACTATTCAAGAACATTGCACTTCTCTTTTTTCCCTTATTTATTTGGCTTTGGCTGTTTGCGGTAACCATGAAATCGATTGACTTGTGCAATCGAACCTTGATACCATATTTTTGAAAAAGATACCTTTTTTGCAGTTCACTAGTAAAAACGAATTGCAGAAAATTTCAATTCATAAGGATTTTTAAGAATAGTAATTAAAATTGTGATATAATCTAAATTTATATCTTGAAATGTTGAATTTATAAAACGAAACGATAAAACAAATTATTCATGTTAATATCTACGTTATCACATAATCAATGTACCTTTTTTGGCAACCAATTATTATTGTCTCTGTCGGTAAATACAGATGATTAGAATCATAATTTGAATAATAAAAATAAAGGAAAAGTTAGAAATAATGAATTACAGAGCATATTAGAAAAGTTTCCTATTTTAAATGCCTGAAAAATCATAAATGGGGTTACACCACCTTGCTGCTCAAAAAATAACTTAAAAAAAAAACCAATGCAGTTCTTAAACATAAAAATACAGTTTTATTTTACACAAATGAATAGTACTTTGATGAATAATTTATAAAAGAACGAATAAAAAAAATAAAATACGCAGATATAAGGCGTCAAGTAGAATCCTCTTTTGAAAATCTTTACTGCTGATGAATTTTTTTCTCTGTCGGGAATAGTATGAAAAATGAAAAAAAAATTGACAGCTGTTTGAAAACGAAGCTGATTTTTATCGGAATTATGAGACGTAGACATTCATAAAGAATAAACTTGGTATCTAATTAAAAAAAATCCTATCCTAGACTTTAAGTAGTATTATAAAGAATATATGGGTTAAATTTTATTGAAATCGGTTAAGTAGATTTTGAGATATCTTGTCCATCTATTTGAAAAACTAAACTATTTTTTAAAAATTACTTCTCACTATGCGATTCCTGGACCATGCATGAGGCTTTTTATTGATGATGCGATATCTTCCGACTCTTTTTGAGCAGTTTTTTTTCCCTTTTCTGCATTCTTTAATCCCTTCTTGGGTTCTCATGTTGGCTATAGATACTCGCTGAGAAACCAACGCAGCGCACTTGGGCCAGTTCTTGAAATTCCTCAAATTAATTTGTATTATAAAGGACTAATTCAAAATATCTAAAATAAAATAATATTCGACAGTACCCTTCGGCAAGGCTCTGACCGGTCCGCTCGCTATCTGAGTTTCAGGTCGACGCCCTGCTGCGTTCACGCCTAATTGCTATAAGTTCGGAAATAATTTGTTTTTGGAATGGTTTAACGCTGAAATATTCCAAAAATTTTAAACAGTTTATCTAGTTTAAAAAAAATCGATATTTTTGAAAATCTCATGCCAGTGTAACCTATAAGAAATTTTTACTTACTTACTTAAACTTTTATTCATATTTAAAATTTAAAATTGTATGACAATACATCATCTTTGTCTTTTTTGATATGAATTTTTTTAATTATACAAAGTGACAGGCAAGAAGGTATGCTATAACTATTTTTAATTTCCTGTAAAATTCTGAATTTTTTTTCTATTACATGACCTATACCTAAATGTAACTGTTTTCAATTTATCGGTAGTTAATACTCGAAAAAAGTAGTAACTAGAGTTATTTAATATTTTCTTTAATATTGAAAATGCCTTCCATTGATTAATTGACTGTTACTTAAGCAATAGATAAATTCATTCTGAATATTCCTGATTACTTTTGTCATAATTATCAGTATTTATTGAATAATCCGATTCTTTAAGTCTTTTATGTCACTTGGCTTAGTTTCGATAACTTTACGTTTACAGTAACGCCATAAAAAAATCAATAGGGTTTAAGTCTTGAGAATGAGATGACCCCCTAATTGGTCGCCTTTGTGGAAACATCATTAAGCAAGGCTCCAACTTCTGCTGCATTATGTGGCACGGCACTATCTCGTTGAAACCCGATATTTTTATTGGGTAAATCTGGATTATCTTCTTCAGTAAGTTTCCCTTTCAGTTAAAATTAACCACAGTGACAATGTAATACAATGTTTAAAAGGAACAGTTCATTGAATCAGGTATGCTACTAAATAACATATAACATCAAATTGAAAAGAAACTCAGATCCCGATACGTATTTTTGGCCGCTGAATCTGAATCAGTTCAGCATTTACAAAATTCTGATATCGCTAAAATCAACAATATCCTCATGCTCTAAACCCGTAAACCGACATATCATATAACCATAACCCTAAGCTCAGAAACCCATAAAATCGTTATCCACATACTCGAAATCCTTAAATCCCAAACCAACAAGCCCTGAACCTACAGACCCCAAATCCATAAATCCCAAACTGACAAACTACAAACAATAAATCCACAAACCATAAATCCAGAAACTCACAAATCTCAAACACACAAAATCCAAATTAACAAATCACAAACCTACTGTTTATTCTGGTAGATTTTTTTTAGTTTGTGATCCTGTGGAATTATTTTATTCCATTTTCAGTTTTAACTGTATAGGATATATAATAGAAAAAATTTAGAATTTTGCACGAACTCTAAAGTAAACAAACAATTGGAGGTCACTATGTAAAATTTAACATATTGGAACAAATTCTAAAAATAAAGTCCACGTATCTGAACCATAGATAAAATATTTATAGATCCGCAAAGTTTAATCCCAAAAACGGCAAATTTACGACAATAAAATGTAAACATCGTAGATCAGATGTCGGCATGCGCACTACAAAATGATCAGGTGACCATCGACAGGACCGAACTTCGAAAATCTATTTAGTTAGTTCAATTAGTCATAAATGGTGTCTAAATCAAGCAAGTTATCAAAGTTGCAACCATGGTTGCAATCTTTAGTAAAAAAGTCGGTGTCGTGTAACTTTCTTGTTCTGGGAGTCACATCATATGGGCACAAATAATATCTGAAGCAGAAGGGAATAATCCGGTTTGTGTTTACCAATGGGACTTAGTTTAGTCATTTCTTATACTGTGAAAGTAAAATTGTGAAGAAAATGTATCTTACTATTTCTCTAATCTATTGTTTCCGTCTGTGTGCGTTAACTTTCTTGTTGTAGGGTAGGAGTGAATAATTAACATTTTTAAGGTCCCGCAATTTATTCTCTAAGTATTAAAAAATAATGACCTTCTTTTTCTTATCTTTTTTTCATTTTTTAAGAAAATATTGATTCGAAATGGGTTTGTCAACGGATATGCAGGATTTAAAAATAATTATATATAATAATATTTTTCTGCCGTAATGGTGAACGAAGTATATATTTTCTTGTCGTATTAATTTATTCGACAAAATTATGAAAATGTTATTTCAAATAAAATAAGTGAACAAGGTCATTTCTGGGGGCGAATAAAAAAAATATACCAACAAAAGAAATTCACATTTGTCTAACTTATTTCGTAATATTTTGCTTTTGTTAACATATTAATGAATTTGTAATTTGATGATTTCAAAGTGAGGATTGCCATGACCACATGAATCATGACAATTTCATAAAATGAGTATGGACATAACTAATCTGAATTTACTTCCAAAATCATTATTAATAATGAACAACGCTTTTTAACGTCATGTCCTCAATCTTCAGACATACAAAATAATAAATCATAGAATGGCTGCAGAACAAAAAAAACATTTGAGTTGGGTGGAAACATCGGTTAAATATAAGGTGGATAAAGTTATGCAAGAATATGGACATTGTGCAAATTAGCAACTGGAAAAAAGTCGTCGACAATTTGAAAAAATAATTTAAACAGAGCTTAGAAATTATAGAGCCAATAGCCGATTCTGGCTAAAATATAAACCTTGTACTGAAATATTTTATATATATATAACAAAATAATAACGCATTATAATTATTGTAAGTTATATATGTATGTTTTAAAATATTCCAACTTCATTTTGAGGATGTATGTTTTTATTTAAGTAATGTAATAGATGGAGAAATTGTACCATTTCTTGACATATTGATGAATGTACTTTTTTCATATGATAAAATAAACTATTCTATGGTTTGGTGTGAATTTTCAGATTTTTTTTTAAGAATTGATTGCTTAAAAGTGCAGTTTATCTTTTGGTAACCATTTGGAAAGTGCTAAAAATATATCATACTACATGTTTTGGAAATTTAATGTTATACGAAAACATTATAAATCCAAAAGCGTTGTAAAGCAACACTAATTTTTACCCTATAGAGAAAAAGGAAAATAAAACAAATAAAATATGTACACATTCCATTATATTAAATAAAAATACAAAACCAAATATAATAAATCACTTAAAACGCTATAAATCCGTTTAAATCGCACGCAACCCACAAAGCAAAAATAAACACAAAAATGGTGATGAACCGATACTGTGCTGACGCTACGAAACAACCGATAGATAATAGGAAGTCGCTTATGCGCATGCCATTATCTGATCAACGTCCAAAAATATGACTGGCGCCTGATGTGCAGAAATGCATTTTTTCGCCCATAGTTTGCCATTTTTTTGCTTTAGCAGCCGATAAGAGTAGGGGTCCATAGTAGAGGTCAGTGATCTGAACGATAATCTAAAAAAAATCAGCGTTTTTTAAATAATGTATTCCAGAGTTTTTGTCCTAATTGTATAAACAAAAACTAACAATAATATTCTACGGTATATATTATGATAAAAATCACAAATATAGTAATCCAAACTGGTTACTTCTTACTACAGATTGCAACAATTGAAAAAAAAAATTTTTCATTATTATTTTGCAATGTAATCAAAGAGCTTATAAAATATATTTAAATTATCTATCTATCACTGTCATCATGTTTTGTGGTAAATACGGACTGCATAGATATAGATATATTATTGGTTTATGGGGTAACGCCTATATAGTGTATAGAAAATAAATATATATCTATTTTTGCTATCTATATTACACAATAAACCTGAACGAAATATAGTTTGCATTTAGCGCGAATTTTTTATCCTAGATTTTGTTGTCATCATTAGCGGAAAAATAAATAACGGCTATTTTGTAATATATCATAAATTAAATACAGGTGTCTAAAATAAAAGCGTAAAAATAATTTTTTTATTTATTCAGCTTTATAACTAAAAGCTTGTTGATTATGTAACAAATTTATGCATAAAAAAGTCTACGTTTCTATTAGTAGGATTTTTACTTTATGAGGTTTATTTAGGGAATTATCTTTTTATCAAACAAAGTAAAAATATTGTTTCATTATGTGCAATAAAAGTTGTTTCATAAATATCACAACAAATAAACTAAAACGGGTATGTTCGTGCATTTTTTTAAATTACAGTTTTTTTCTAATTATATAGTTTTCCAAAACTGAAACTCACCTAAAAGAGTTTTTTGATAAGTATACTGGTTCGCCTACTAATGGATGGTGCTAGCGTCATCTGTGAGGAGTTTTCTTTGCATATATAATTAATCTGTGGTCGAAAGTCATTCTGACAGTAATTTGTCTTTTGACATTTGCTTAAACAGAAGTATTTTTAGTGGCAAAGCAAAATGGATACAATTTGAATTTGTGTTGTGATTAAATTATTTTTTTTCGAAAAGGAAAGCATCGCGACCCACGTTCTGGAGCCCTGAAATCAGCTGACACCTGAAACCATATAAAGTCCATGATTTGGTTTGAGCAGACAAATGGATGGAAGTGTGTGAGATAACAGAGACTGCAGGTATCCCAACTAAGTGGATTAACTTTATTTTGCATAAGGAACTGCACATGAGTAAAATGGGTGCTATCATCTGTCGAAAATTTATAGGTACTTGAAAATAATTCAGTGGGGATCTTACGTCGTTAAGTAACAATGGATGATGCCTAGATAACATACTATATTTGGGAAAAGAAACGATGATCAAGATAATGGAATGCACGTGGTAAACAGACTCCGAAAGAGGTAAAATGTATTGCATTCACTAGAAAGATCATTGAATCAATTTTTAGGCACGCAAAAGGAATTCTTCTAATTAACAATCTCGAAAATGGGATAACCAGTACCGGGAATATTATTCATTACTGTAGGTTTGGCTAAAAGCAGCAATAATAAAAAAAAACGTCCAGGAATAACCAAAAAAGCGGTTTTTTCACCATTACAGCAGGACCTGTACATTAAGGATATGTCGCTAAACATGATGCCCTGAATATACACAAGATTTAGGTCCCTGTTATAATCTATTTCTGAAGCTGACAACGTTTCTGAAAGGATGAAAATTTGAGTCGACTGAATGAGTCATGCAGGAAGTGAACGAGTATTTTGAAAGGCTCGAAAAAACTCATTTCTGTGAAGGAATTCTGCGTTGAACTTCGAGGGGACTATATTGAAAAATAAAACACATTAGTGACATGTTCAATCAAATACTTTAAATATTTTGGACTCGGATCCAAGGGGGGTGGTGGGGGCGATCGCCCGTCCCCAAGAGCTTAGATTTCAGGAAAATACACCCGATTGTATCTCTTACACTAGGAATGTGTATGCTGTTGGCTTCTATCCCCTCCTCCCCCCCTCCGTCGACAACTTGTTTTTTTTTCTTGCGATCGTCCCCCTAAGAGCTATGAGTTTAGGAAAATAGACCCGATTCTGGCTCTTGTACTAGGAATGTGTATGCTGTTGGCTTCCACCCTCCCGTACAAAACTTGCTTTTTCTTGCAATCGCCCCTTCCAAAACCTCTGAGTGTAGCAAAACAAACCCGATTCTGGCTCTTATACTAGGAATGTGTATGGTATTGGCTTCCACCCTACCGTCGACAACTTGCCTTTTCTTGCGATCGCCCCTCCAAGACCTCTCAGTGTAGGAAAACAAATCCGATTCTGGCTCTTATACTAGAAATGCGTATTCTGCTGGCTTCCACCCTCCCATCGACAACTTGTTTTTTCTTGCGATTGCCCCCCCCCCCCAAGACCTTTGAGTTTAGGATAATAGACCCGATTCTGGCTCTTATACTAGGAATGTGTATATGTTTCAGTTTCACTTGAAAACGGCTAGAGGTAACTACTAGCCGAAACGTCGTGATATTCAACAAAAATAAAGACAATGGACGTCCAACAGATATCTACTATTTCGCAAAAAACATCATTGTCTATGACCTTCAAACAAACACAGGAATGTGTATGCTGCTGACGTCTCCTACCCCCCGTCGACAACTTGCTTTCGCTTGCTATATTGTACTTTCGTAATATCACCGCCCCCCCCCCCCCCAAAGAGAGAGGTTGGATCACTGATCTCTACTATGGATCCCTACTCTTGTCGGCTGCTAAAGCCAAAAAATGGCAAACCATGGGCGAAAAAATGCGTTTCTGCACATCGGGCGACAGTCATATTTTTGGATACTGGCCAGATGAGGGCATGCGCATAAGCGACTTCCTGTTATCGATCGGTTGTTTCGTAGTGCCATCCGTAAACAGCACAGTATCGGCTTAACGCTATTTTTGTGTTTATTTTTGCTTTGCAAGTTACGTGCGATTTAAACGGATTTATAGCGTTTTAAATGATTTATTTTATTTGTTCTTGTGTTTTTATTTAATATAATGGAATGTGTACATATTTTATTTGATTTATTTTCCTTTTTCTCTATAAGGAAAAAAATAGTGTTGATTTACAACGTTTTTGGAGTTACGTTGTTTTCGTATAACATTAAATTTCCAAAACATGTAGTATGATATATTTCTGGCACTTTCCAAATGATTACCAACAGATAAACTGAATTTTTAAACAGTCAATTTTAAAAAAAAAATCAAAATTCGCACCAAACCATAGAATAGTTTATTCTTATTATTATCATATGAAAAAAGTACATTCATCAATATGTCAAGAAATGGTATAATTTCTTCATCTATTACATTACTTACATAAATAAAAACTAACGATTCATTTCAAAATATATTTATTTGGCAATGCAAGTAAGTATAATTATGAACAAAAACATACTTCCTCATGATGAAGTTGGAATATTTTAAAACATACATATATAACTTACAATAATTATAATCTATTATTATTTGGTTATATACATAAAATACTTGAGTACAAGGTTTATATTGTAGCCATAATCGGCTATTGGTTCTATAATTTCTAAGCTCTGTTTGAATTATTTTTCCAAATTGCCAACGAATTTTTTCCAGTAACTAATTTGCACAATGGCCATATTCTTGCATAACTTCATCTACCTTATATTTAACCGATGTTTCCAACCAGCTCAAATGTTTTTTTTTGTTCTGCAGCCAATCTGATTTATAATTTTGTATGTTTGAAGATTGTGGACATGACGTTAAAAAGCGTCGTTCATTATTAATACTGGTTTTGGAAGTAAATTCAGATTAGTTATGTCCGTACTCATTTTATGAAATTGTCATGAATCATGTTGTCATGGAAATCCTCACTTTCAAATCGTCAAATAAAAAATTCATTAATATGTTAACAGAAGCAAAATGTTACGAAATAAGTTAGACAAATGTGAATTTCTTTTGTTGGTATATTTTTTTTATTCACCCTCAGCAATGACCTTGTTCACTTATTTTATTTGAAATAACATTTTCATCATTTTGTCGAAAAAATTAATGCGATAAGAAAATATATGCTCCGTTCACCATTACGGCAGAAAAATATTAGTATATAAAATTATTTTCAAATCCTGAATATCCGTTAAAAAACCCATTTCGTATCAATATTTTCTTAAAAAAATTAAAAAAAAAGACAAGAAAAAGATGGTAATAATTTTTTCATAATTAGAGAATAAATTGCCAAACTTTAAAAATATTAATTATTCACTCCCACCCCACAACAAGAAAGTTAACGCACACAGACGGAAACAATAGATTAGAGAAATAGTAAGATACATTTTTTTCACAATTTTACTTTCACAGTATAAGAAATTACTAAACTAACTCCCATCGGTACACTGATCGGATTATTCCCTTCTGCTTCATTGATATTATTTGTGCCCATTTGATATAACTCCCAGAACAAGAAAGTTACATGAGACCGACTTCTTTACTAAAGATTGCAACTTTGATAACTTGCTTCATTTAGACACCATTTATGACTAATTGAACTAACTAAATAGATTTTCGAAGTTCGGTCCTGTCGATGGTGACCTGATCAATTTGTACTGCGCATGCCGACATCTGGTCTAGGATGTTTACATTTTATTGTCATAAATTTGCCGTTTTTGGGATTAAGCTTTGCGGATCTATAAATATTTTATCTATGGGGTGGATCCGCCTCTGGGATCACAAGAAAACAAATAATTTGAAAACGTCACTTTTGAAGACAAGATAATTTTAGAGTTGAGACGAGGATTCAATGAGACTCTAATTTCGATAAAAAAAAATGTCGATCGTTACATAAAAAAAATTATTCCCAACTCTTTTTTCGGATAGTTTTTATACGCGAAGCTATTTTTATAATGTACCCCTTTTGACTCCATTAGCCTGTAATATTTTTAACCGATTTGACAATATAGCCGTACATGAATAGAGGAATATTAAATCCACACCCTGCATAACTATGGTGTCAAAATGTCAATTTTGAAACCATAATTGTAGAACTGTCATACATAATTTTTCGAAATTTTTGGATCAGTTTCATGTTTTTACCTGTTCGAGAGGTTTCAAAGAAAAATTTTCTGTCGAAAGAAACAACAAGCATTGTATTAGACTCGGCAAAATATAATATTTTAAATGTTTACCAATTATATTTACAACTTTATACTTTCGTTCCCTTCGACACGCCCTAGTTCAATTTAAAATAATAAAAGTGAGCGTTACCAGTTTGACTAATAAATTATAATTATATATTAAGATGCCATATGCTACATTAAATTTTATATATTGGAAATAAATTTCGTATTACGAAAAATTATAGTATATTATTTAGAGCAAAAGCAGCGGTGAAATATAAAGGCAATAAGAAGTATTAATTAGACATTTTTATACCTGTATAGGCCACTAATACGATGATTTGAGTGCTAATAAATAATTGCAAAACACGTGGTAATTTGCCAGCAATTTTTAGCAAATTGCGCTTTATTATATTTCCACATCAGCAAATTACAATTAAAAACCTGTCTTGCTGATCAGAAAAAAATAATCCAGATTATTAGGTAATCCCAAATATAGAACTAGTTCATCACTTAATAATAATAACATTCACCATGTGATACACAATAAGGCCTTCATGGCCTAACGTGCATGACCATGCGAGAACTTGATATTTAGTAAAATCAGCCTATTATGAAGATATCAAGTCTCAACCTACACTAAAACCTCAAATTTTTCACTTTTCC
This sequence comes from Diaprepes abbreviatus, assembly GCA_034092305.1. Classification (NCBI taxonomy): domain Eukaryota; kingdom Metazoa; phylum Arthropoda; class Insecta; order Coleoptera; family Curculionidae; genus Diaprepes; species Diaprepes abbreviatus. The sequence goes on along the minus strand of JASJET010000125.1, from coordinate 3,475,284 downwards.
CAAATTCACTCACACTTACCAAAATTCTGTTATTAAATATCAAGATTGAAAATAATAAAACACCAGCAGACGCCGATTCAAGGGGGAAGAGAAGATATGGAAAACAACTGTGCAATTTAATATATACAGAAAACCATCTTACACTGACAGTACGATTCCTCACGACTCCCTTTACTCTAAAGCATATAAAATGGCAGCATGCAGAGAAATTATATATCGTACGTTCTCTATATCACTTTTAAAAAAAATCTATAGAAAGAACTCGATGCAATCAGAAAAATAACAATCAATAATGGTTATTCACTATCCGAAATAAATACAATCATTTCCAAAAAACAAAAAAAAAAACACTACCTTCAATTTAATTTATATGCAAAGCAAAGAAAAAAAATATCAGACAATTCCGAACTCGTACATTTTTTGGGGAAATTTCTAGGAAAATATCAAATGTCCTTGGCGAAGACAAATATAACATAGCCTTCAAATCTTTTAACCGATTATCTAACCTAATCTTTAATGTTAAAGACAGACATAACAAATATAAAAAAATCAGGTATTTACAAGTTAAAATGAAATGAATGGAGTAGCTGTTACATTGGACAGATGGGAAGAAATTTTGAAACTAGAATTAATGAACATAAATCCTGTTATAGATAAGAATAGAACTGCTAATTTCCAAAATTTTCAAGATTTAAATAGCTTTCTAATATTTCACTATGAACAGAAAGGACAGAAATTAAATATATTAGAAAATATTGAAATATATAAACATAAAAAGGACCAAAATAGAAAGCTTCTCAATACTCAACTGGAATTTAGAACTTCACCGTTTTTAAGGGACCAAAAAAACCTGACAATACTGCGGGCTATTTTAAAAGCTAAAATAGTTATTACACCATCTGCTATCCTATATTTATATATAATCACTAATTCAGTTTGTTAATCATAGCGTCGGAAGATGTAATTGTTGTAATGCCAAAAATTTAATAAATGTGACAAATAACAAAGTTTAATCTTGTCTATATTACATTTAAAATGCAATATTGTCACAATGTAACGGACAGATCCATCAATTTTTTGAACTCTTATTTGTTTTTTATTATTTATGTATTTTTTACAATCGCCTAAGGTAAAAGAATAAGAAAATATCTTTCTGTCTGTATTATTTTGGAATGTTCCAAAATTAGCGTCCTAAAAAAAATTCTATTATTTAGGGTGTAACGAAAACCCCTTCTTTGATTTGGGCCTCACTTAATCATACAAAGACTGACCTTTAATATTCAAGGCTTTAAAAAAAAATTTACTTATTGTATGTGAAGTAAAGGTAAATATATATATATATATATATATATATATATATATATATATATATATATATATATATATATATATATATATATCGCATATGTTTATCAACCAAAGCATTATACGACTGGTTTTCTTGACCTGGTACAGTATTTCTACAAAAGAGCCATTTTTAAAAATAATGTTTGACCTTAACTCTATTGTCTTATTCACATTATTTATTAATATAGCCTTCTTATAGCTTTGTACCCTGTCTCTGCTATAATATCAGTCATGCCCGTAATAAAAAAAAAAACAGCTTTTAAACGTGTTTTAGAAAAATCAATAAGCAATCTTCACTGTTGGAGTTGGAAATATTGTGAGTAAAAAAAATGTCGCAGATGAGAAACAGTAATGTATTTCTGTTATATGAGATTTAGCTACGTGAGGCTAATCCTAAATATTCTTCATGCTGCGTTGCCATATCGTCCAAAAATTTCTAAATGCTCATCCATTTTGGAGGGAGCATTTTAATGTAAAACATTGTTACTAAGCAACTTTTATTGTATCATTATTTATTTACAACGACAAGTACTGTTCCGATTACTATCTAGTAAAACGGTTACGTCTACAAAATGTTAAATTTATAACATTTGCAAGACGGAGCTAAACGGAATGACTTAATAAGTTGATACATATTTTCCGTACTAAAACATTTACGCATATTTTTTATGCGAATATTTCTACTTTCTAATAATAATTATTATTGGTGTTATATTATACTAGACCTTGCCATTTATGAAAAAAGGGTACAAAACGTATGCGTAGTATAATGTACTTTATGTTAGTTAATTTTTAACAATTGCTTAAGAATAATTTTATCGATGATATTAAATTACACTAATCAACAAACTGTAACCTTTTCTATGCCTATGAGATGAGTGATACTAATAACCATAGTTAAGGGTTTATTTTGATATATACTTTACAGTCGCAAATTTAACTTGGATTGAAATTCTAAAATTTTTTCTTATGATTAAAGTTTTAATTTTACACTCCTAGGAGCGAGCAAACTTCTGAATCATATGATCTATTAATTATCACTTTAGATTATTATGTTCTCTTCTCACCTAAAAGATTTAGAAAAACATATATAATGATTTTTCAAATTCCTTTTTTCTTTTTGACCTAATTTCTTCATCAAAAATTTATCATTTATCATTTGGGATCCTATACAAGTCATCTCCTTAAACTGCGCAGGTATAATTTTTGTAAATTTTTCTTTAAGATACTGAAAAACATCGCTATCAGGGTTGAATAAGTTCACAAAGATTTTCCTTATTCCCAATGTTATAGGCACAGTACTATCTTTTTTTTTTATTTAGGAAGTTTTATTGATTTGGGAGTGGGTTTTGCTTCTGCTTTAAACCATTAAAACTTGTAACGCCTTACATTAATCTTCAAGCAGGCCCATCTCAAAACAGCTTTAAACATCACCTTAAGGATACATTGAGATGAAGAGGAGCCAAATAATATTCTGTACGTTAATGATAAATATTTTATGTTAAAATATGTATCTCTGGCCGAACGATGCGAAAAACCTAGAAATTTACCAGACTAGTTGCCACATGGATCTATAAGGCCAGCGACCAGTGATAATATATAAAGCTGTTGTGTATGAGGATCAAATACGAATAAAACAACGGCTATTCAAAAATTAGATCACGTTTAAAGAACAGAACGTCTCGATATTACAGGACTATACTGACTATAATAATGGAGATGTCTCACTCCTCTTGACATTTTTGCCAAGGAGATGGTTTTGACGACTATGGTGCCCTTCCGTACTGTAGAAATTAAATCTAATGTAAGATTTAATATGGTTTAATGTCGCCTATGGAGAGAAATGCTGGACACGATTCCATTCCTCCAGATCAAGACGGACTCTACTTCACCAAAATTGATCTTCAATAAACCCTATTCTATACGGCTGTCACGCACAGATATGGCAGATGAAATTAACATCTACACATATGAATTAAAAAAAAAGGCAAAAACAGAATCCCCAGCCCTGTAGTAGTAATCCGTAATTACCATTAGCAATACTCTTATCGAGGAGGTAACAATATATACCGATAGTTTACAAGTTGTTCAGTTTCCAAGCTATGTTCAAAAATATTGAATTTTGCATCAAATTCTGGTGTAGCCTCAGCAGATAATTCGCATTTCTCCTTATATTCCGATGCAGCACCTGCTTGACATCCTCAATTACCTTCTACTCGGCTCCACTGACATCTATATAGGCAATGATCCAAATGATATGTCCCAGATTATGTATCTCACATAATTTTTCGCTGTAATAGCTCCTAGAAAAACTTTCGTGTCTAGAAATATTTCCCTCACCCAACCAGTAGTTCTAGTCTTACTTGTCGACGTTTTTCTAAATGATGTCATTTGGGAGTCATCAATGAAGAAGAGGCTTTTCCCGTCGAGCTTAAATTTTATCTTGATTTATTTTGTGATGTATATTCATTTTTTGCTTCTTAACCGTAATAACATTGCCTCGCATTATGCCTGGTGTGGTGTGATTTCTTATTATTACAATATAATAAGGTAAATTTGATTTCAGTTCTTAAATTGGAAACACAATAAACTAAATAGATGTATTTAAAACGTTATCATTACTTTAAAATTAATACTGGATATTGAACTCTCTATTGTGGTTTAATTTTAAAATTTCAACGAAATTTGGTGAAATGTGTAACTGCAAAAAACAATTCAGTTTTTATAATACACGAATTTAATTATTTTTATGTTTCCTTTTCAGCGTTGATGAGATTGCAAGATTCGATGTTCCCGCAATGCTTCAGCTTGTCAAGTATCACTCCGGTTTCAAAGGAAAAACTATATACATAGGTCATTCTCTAGCATCTACTGCAGCAATGATGTTTGCATCAGAAAGTCCAGAATTTGCAAAGAGTTTGGTATCGCTTTTTATATTTTTGGGACCTGCATATAAAATGACCAATATGAGGAGTCCTTATAGGTTATTCTTTCCTCTCTTTTATCCGGCTTTGGTAAGTGAAATATGAAGTAACTTCCCTAAAAAATTGCACATTCTAATGAAGTAGATTTCACCTTTCTTCTAATAAAAAAAATAAATTCGGATGCTTAAAGCAATTTGTTATTAATAAGTATTTAGGAGATCTGATATTTCTTCGTCTCAATGCTACTAAGAAAATTTATTTCTATATAAAAAATTTTAAGGTTTTATTGTCATTCTTGGAAATTTAGGATTTTTGTTCTTTTAGACAATTAAACTTTATACCTGAATATTTTATATCGAGAAGATTATCTTTAAAGGAGAGAAAGAAAAACAGACATAGAGTAAATTCCAATGTAAGAGTTAAATCCACAATAACTCCTTAGCCATAACTAATAACTCTTTAAATTTAAACAGCAAAGTAGGACAGTGAAGAAATTCCTGTCTTAAGATCTCTAAGTTAGATAATAGATCTCTTGGATAATTTAAAATAGAGTATCGTGGGGAACGTTTATAACACAACACGATTCAATCGAAAACGAATTTATCGTTGATTCATTTCTTCCCAATTTATCATTAATGAATCTTCTCTATCCGTTTTACAGGATTAATTAATTGGATCTAATGTCCTTGGTGATTATTGTTAAATTAGAAGTACTTGATGATAGGCGGGCTCTCTGAACCGAAATCTATAATTCTAAAAAAAAATTAAATGTAGTGGCTAAGAAGTTTGTTGACGTAATTTTTTTTAGGATATTACTGGAGCCCTTAACGTCGTCCAAATAGTTTCTCGAGGTCATGCCAGAAGGCTTACAGGTCCCACTTGTATGGCCTCTCCAGTCTTGATGTTGGGCTGTGCTGCTTTAGTTAATATGTTCATAGGACCGTTTACTGAAATTGCACCTGTAAGTTAAATAGCTAAGTTGCTTATAAGAAGCAAATCAACCAACACAATATTTCATTTTAGAAATATTACATATGTATCATTATTTTCCCTTATTGTTTATTTACTAAGAAAAATACATTACTCTCATCGCTTGATCTTTATTTTATATTATTCAATTTTCATAGGGATTATTTTTCTTTTAAATTACTTCGACTTTAAAATAAGCATGATAACTAAATAAGTAAATAATATTAAATACCATAAACTGATATACAAAATAGTCTTAATTATAATAAAAAACTGATTTTCTTAGAGTGCCATGCCTCTTGTAGAGCATAGGCAACCTCTCGCACATATTCCTGTTACGTGTTGATTACGTTGTATATAGATATGCGAGACAATCAGCTTAACTTGCCTTTCAAGGACATCTGAGAGGTTTTATTAGGCAAAATACTAGGCTGTGGTTTACCATTTCCTTCTGTAAGGCAACGAACCTATAAATAAATTTCAATATTCTAGCTGAGATAAGAACTCGGGTCATTTCAGTGCAAAGGTGACACGCTATGTACTATACCACGCTCGTCTCTAAAAATGAATAATCTTAATAATTTTGCATGAAATATTAAAACACATTCAATAGAAAATAATAAGGGAAATACATTTCTTTTAATGAGATAAAAAGGTGATCGCTAAAAAATAGTCATTAAAAATGTTTAGCAACCAATATTTTCCCTTTTGTTCAGCTTTTAAACTCTTTACAATAAACCTTAGAGTCCCCTTGAATGTATCTCTAACAACAGGCCCAAAATTTAATTAAAATACCTGATTCTCGTCGAAATTATGTATATAAAAAGTATATAAAAACACTGAATTGATAACATTATTTTTTTTGGAATCTATTATAAAGCATGTATAACCCGTCAATAAAGAAATTCTCACTACTGGAACTATAGGAACCTTGGGACTACAAAATTGATCTTTATATTATAAACCAGTATTTAATATTAAATCATATATTGGATGTCAACTTGCTATTAAAAGAATCTCTGCAAGGTGGATAATATAAATGCATTTAATTAAAAAAAAAGAAGAAAAATAATGATACAAAAAAATTATCAGTTAACTTTTACATAAATAATCCCTGCAAAAATAATAATTTTTCATCTTTTTAGGAGACGATTCCTGTTTACTTCAATCAACTCCCAGGTGGTACTTCACTTAAGACATTAACGTTCCTAAGAGAATCGACGAGAGGAAACTTTAGAAAGTACGACTATGGCCCAGGAAAAAATACATTTCTCTATGGTACTAAAACACCTCCAGAATATGACATAAAGAAAATTAAAGTACCCATATTTTTAATATACGCTCGAAGTGATTGGGCTACAACTAAAAAGGTAAATAATTATTTTACCGTGGTTTTATTACCCTGATTTTAATATCGTAATAAAGATTAAATAGGGCATTTGCGAAATTAGGATTGCTTCGTACCATTAGATTAGATTAATATTAGATTATAAAACAGAAATGCTGTCTTTTATTTATGATTTTCTTTCGCTTTGCTAAAAGAAAATTTGTGAATTATTGTGAGATTTTTTGACGTTATGCCTTAAATCCATACAATTAAAAATCAGCTGACCTTCAGCTAACCTGCTACTTAAAAAGGGAACTGTTTAGATTTACTTCAGGATTGCTTCTATAATTTTAATATCAGAGTAATGACGAAGAAAATTAAAGACTATAATGTAATATTACGCCGATTTTTTATATAATTTTCTTAGATAATGGTGAAATTTAAATAACTACTAGTTTATACTACAAAGGAAATTCCTAGTAAAATTAAGAGAAAGTTAGGATTAGTGAATTATGTTTCCTCTTTTATTAAATTAACCAGTAGTGGGTTAGCTCAGGGGGTTTTTGTAGCAGATGAAGGTACATGACTCCCCCAAAGTTTCTTATGTGAATTTTGACCCCCTTATTACAAATATCTCGAAAGTGGATTCCCAAAAAATAGTCAAGTAATTTGTTATAAAAAAATTGTCCATAATTAGGAAAATTGTTTCTTTTTGTTAATCACGTGATTGTTCCATTCGACGACAGCTGATAATCAGGTCCATCAATTATATCTATGACAAGAAATATTAGTCTAATTACAGGCGCTCACCTAGTACACATAATTCGATACAGTTTTCACTGATCGTTGCCATAGTACTTTTGACACATTTATATATATATATATATATATATATATATATATATATATATACAATAAATAATTCTCGGCTGATCGGACATAAAATTGTCAACAATCATTACTCTCGTGTTAAAAAGTGCGAAGAACTTCAAGATAATGGAGAGGTTCCGGATCCGAAAAATGACAGCGCTGTTTCGTCCTAGTATAGGACTCATCAAGTCATTGCATTCGGTAAAACCTTAATCTCGCATTTGTGTCCTATAAGCTGATTTTAAAATTAAAAAAATAGCAAATAAGAGATAACGGCGACATCTCGATGGTTCACTTAATAACATAAGAGCAACACAAATCAACAATGTTGTATAAAACCGCCATGTGATAGCGCGATGGTGAATTAAAAAAGATGTATGAGGGAGACCCAAAAGTAACGGGAATTGGGCTGCGATGGGGAGGGAGAGTGGGAGAACTCATTGTTCAACCAAGTGTCCGTTAGGGTCACGCCTCCTGAGTCACTGTGCGAAGTTATGTCGTTATGAGTGACTCGTGACCCGTCAGAATTTTTTTAGTAAAACAACTTTTTCCATTTCGCCGAAAACGTGATCGCAGATTGTCGTGAGCAACGCGCGGCTGTGAAATTTTGTTTGTTGTTGGGGAAATCGGCCGTGGAAATTATTATAATGCTTAAGACGGCTTATACGGATGCTGTCCTAAGTAAAACCAGACTCTACGAGTGGTTTTCACCTTTTAAATATCGATAAATGTCAATTGAAGACCAACCCCGTTCAGAACGCACCTCAACGTCAAGAAGTGACGAAAACGTCGACAAAGTCAATGACCTCGTTCATGAAGACCATCGCTGAACCATTGATCAATTCTGTGAGATGTCTGAAATGTCATGGAGTTCAATTCAGAGGATTATATCCAAAAATTTGCACATGAGAAGGGTTGCAGCCAAAATTGTCCCTCGTCTTTTCACAGACGAGCAAAGGGAGTGTCGACTTTAGGCATGTTTTGAGCTTCAAAATAAGCTCGAAGAGGACCTTGAATTTTTTTCCAAGGTGATTACTGGTGATGAATCGTGGTGCTATGGTTACGACCCCCAAACAAAGCAGCAATCAAGCCAGTGGAAGACAGCTGACTCTCCTCGTCCCAAAAAAGCTCGCCAAATGAAGTCAAACATCAAGAAAATGCTCATTTGTTTCTTCGATTGCAGAGGTGTTGTGCACACGGAGTTTGTTCTCCCGGGTCAAACTGTCAACCAGAAGTTCTACTTGGAGGTTTTGAAAAGATTGAGGGATACTATTCGGAGGAAAAGGGCAGATCTTTGGCGTACAGAAGACTGGTTTTTCCGTCATGACAACGCGCTGGCCCACACTGCCCTCTCCGAAAAACAGTTTTAGACCAAAAACGGCATGACACCGATTGTCCACCACCCCTACTCACCGAATTTAGCCCCTCGTGACTTCATTTTGTTCCCCAGACTCAAAAGGGGCATGAAAGGAAAGCGCTTTGCCACTGTGGAGGAGGTAAATCGCTAGAAGGCCTAAAGGACATCCCGATAAGTGAATTTTAAAATTGTTTTGAATAATGGAAGAATCGTTTGGAGAAGTGCATTGTAGTCAATGGAGAATACTTTGAAGGTAATCAAAATTTGGTGTAAAAATATTAAGAAATAAAGAAGGTATGACGAAATTCCTATTTTTTTTGGGGTCCCCCTCGTATATCAAAACTCGATACACGAAACGCGCTTCCCAAAGGATAGAGATCGCGTTATTCGTTATCGGTAACCAAGTCTATTACGCGTTCTGCAGTCAAAGCTAGGTGTCGCATCAACAATCCCCTCTCCCCATGCGAGCTAGTTTTCGTCCGTATAATTTTAAAATAAAATAAAATAATTATCGGCTGATCGGACATAGGACTGTCAATAAACATTACTCTCTGGCTCTGACCAAGTGAATTGAAAAAGTAAAATAAGTGCTATTTATAAATATATTTCTAATTTTCCAGGATGCATTATACTTATACAATCAGCTACCAGAATCAATAAGAGCAGGTATATATGGTGTGGAAAAATTGAACTTCAACCATAACGATTTTTTCTTTGGAAAAAATTCCGATGAACTAGTGACTAAGCCAATTATGAAAATTATCGACAAATTTTTGAAGAAGCAGAAGGGCCGCGTAGAAATAGGGAAAGAACTTAATTATAATTCACAAAATATTAAAGTTTTTTAAATGCTCAAAATATGTTATAAAAAGATTTTGATGTTTTATGACACAAATTAATATTTCATTGATTTTTGCAATAATTAGGATTAAATCGAGACATGGCGTAAAATTTTGTTTGGTGTGACGACAGTATTAAAAGCACTATTGTGGTAAAACACAAAAATAAAAATGCCAATATTAAAGTACCTTCTCTTTCTTGTAGTGTTGATCCGTAAATATAAATTCCAAAAACTATATAATAGAGTTAAATATGTCTTGAGTTGAATCGAAGGTTACAGATTCACGGCACTTTTAGATTTTGCTTAAAAACCAATTTTCATCTTTCGATAGCAATTAAGCATTTGTGTAAACTTTAGCAAATATTTAGGGAATTCAGCAATTTTGTCCTACATATTTAACATAGTTGACAATTTCAAATTGATGATGAAAACATAAGGGTTCTGAAATTGCTTTATCTAACTTTGAACAATTTCATGGTAATTAATTTTAATGAGTTCATATATTTCCTAATTAAGTTTAAAATATAATTTAAGTTTTGTTTGTAGTTATTTTAGTTTTTAAACTTGTATATACATGTAAACTTTTTATTTAAATTATACTTTGTGATATTTTGTATAAAGCTAAGTTTTCTTAAGGTTGTTTATTATTTCCCTTTGTTGATAAATATAAACCTGTTTCATTTTTCTCATTATGGTGCAGTAAAAATTTTTAATGGGGGATTTCAAATATTAAGTTTTAAGATAATACAATTTTCTTTTGCTAGAAAGAGATTTTATTGCGTTATCTGCACCTGACTTGTAGATAAATTATCTTATGCAATTTTAAGCCCGGAGGTCGCTATTTTTATGCTCTGTCCTTAACAATGAAAATCAAGAGTTAAACAATTTGGCTTAGGAGTGATCAAATATCTTTTGGGCGATACAATTTAAAATATTTATAAAAAATATTAATATTCCTCATCACATAATTCTTCTAACGAGCTCCAGTAGCTTAAAGCGTGGGTTAGTGTTACTTTATACTTTTTTTCGGCTTGTATAAATAATAAACCTAAATACCGGTCAAAATTTTGAAAACTACTAATGTAACAAAATATAATTTTTAAGAGTGATTACACCATTAATTAGCCTAATACCAAAACAAGTCCGCAATTTTTTTTCTTCGCAGACGATACTTCGTTATATTTAAAATCAAAGATTTTGAACACCTGGTGCATGTTATGTCGAAGATAGAACAGAAAACATGTGATTAGCCTGCGACTCACTAATTGAGCTTTAATGACTCTTAATGTAGATTCCCACTTAATATAGAAGCATACATAGACTTATTGGCAAAGAATTTGTCCTTCACGATTTTCCCGTCTCTCAAAAACAGCGCCCTTATTATTTCAAAGTACTCCTATCACTAAAAGATCTAGGATCACTCTCCTCTTTTGGATAGAATACTTATTCTTCAACGTAAAGCTATCAGGGTGATCACAGCAGGTAAGATAAACAGTCACAATTTTCTATACTGGAGTAATGAAAATCCTCATTGGTTGCTTGAAGTATATACATAGAATTAAAATGATGGCCAGGACGTTGCCTCGATGGAGCATTTGAGCTTTTTTTTATTGATGGAATTAATTAAAACTTCTCACAAGCCATATAGAATTGCTGGTAATAATTTTTGTTTGGTACAATTTTTGTTCTGAATATTTTCCGGCAAGACTTAATGTTTTTGTAAGTTTTATTTCCGTTCTAATGTTTGACCTTGATTTGACTACACAGGTCAAAAGTAGTGTAGCTATTTTAAAAAGTCACTTGACGTCGAAATGGCCCTGAAGGTCTTGGTCAAGATCAAATCCAAGGTCATCAACAGATATCCAGAGAATAATCTTAAGCTTTTGTCTGGTGTGTTGTACTAACTTTTAGAACTCAAAGGTTCAAGTTGCTCATGATCATATCTGAAGACACTTGCTGCTCTTTCAATTTTCAGTATATGTTTCTATTAAAAAATCAACTTTAAAAAAATTATCCTTCGTTTTCTAGTTTTCGGCTGATTTTACACCAATTCATGAAAAAAAAAACATTGACCTCCAAACGACGTTAAGATGTAATTTAACCCAATTTATTATATTCGATGCCGGCGTTGCATTGGTGGACCTGTTGCCATCCTTCTATAAGACATTCCAGCAACACGGAACCTTCTTATAACTTTCCATCCAATAATATTTACATTTCTAACTTCTTAAAGTTGATTTCGCAGCAAAACTGCAGAAGCTGTTCTATTCCGCAAACTTTCTGACACAAAAACGGCCATTTCTTTGGAAGGTTACTCTTTTTAGTCCAGATCCTGGTCCTCTGCTTATCAGGCCAGTCGTCTCATAACGCTGGTACACATTTTGTACAGCATAAAGGCTCTTACCAACAATTCTTGTAGTTTCACGTTGTCCATGACCATCTTGTATCAAAGTTACAATTCCTACCGCAACAGTAGGATCTAAAGACATTATATATGTTAAATAAAGACTACACCGTGAGGCTGATAGGTTTTATAAAAAAACCAACGTTAAATGGAAAATAGGCGACGAAATGTGAATTTTGGATTAGAACGAATGCACACTGTATTATAAAAGTCATAAATACAGTATCAATATATGACAAATAACAAATATGACAGATAATTTCTTGGAAAACAAATAATTAAGCGCCTACTAGTACAATAATTCTCTTATTATTATTATTAATCCTAAAATTATTTGTAACTTCTTAAGTGACCTAAATATTTTGCTCTCCATTGTATTTATGTATTCAAAGTTCGAATAATCTTAACTTCAAATAGACACGGTTGAATTTCGCAGTTATAGGCGCATAATATTAGATATTTCCGTATTATTTGGCGCACAGCGATACATTCATTTTCGCAGTCAAACCAGTAAAAATTAAATAGCAATTGAGAGGAAATTTATACCGCTATCCATTTCTGTAATAAAAAGGGGTTTCCGTTTAAAAAAAATCCTTGACATTCAAATGACAATGAAGTCATGGTTACGATCGGAATTAAAGTTATCATTTAAAGCCTTTCTCCAAAACCCTTTGGTCTTGTGTTATTCGACCGTTCCGTCACTCGTATGCCATCCTGTATATTAAGATACATAGGCCTAAAAGAGTATCCGTTTTCATGTCAAGGGTCATTTCCTACATAATTTGGTATGTTCAATCCATTTGCCGTGGATTTTGAGTTATTCTAACCTAAAAGTAACAAAATGGCTATTTTTAGGTACATTTGAGACTGAATATCTCAAAAATAAGATGTGCTAAAACTTCTTGGTAAGCACATCTAAATTCCACATAAAAAAATCTACGGAAATCAGTCGGAAAACCTAGGAACGGACCTGAACACATAACCTACATTTAAAGTCCCAAGATCTGTGTACCTGAAAATTAAAAATATGAATTTAGCCCTTTTGTGAGTGAAACTAGTTTTTAAATCATATATGCATTACAAAAATAGTTAAAAAGGACTTGGAGAAAAACAATTTCAAATTTAACATCTGGTTATGAAAATTTAAAATGGCGGATAAACTAATCAACTACAAGATGGTTTGTTATATTTTGTCCCTTGATAATAATGACAGCCATCAAGTAGACTAAATATGTATAAGACTAAAGCCATAAAAATATCTATAAAAAAATATCCGTTATAGATGTTATTGCAAACAAAACAATTTTCACTATTTAATTATTTAGCTTCTAAAACACCCTGTACAACAATTAAAAAGGGTAAGATCTCCATACTGCACTAATTAAATCTAATTGCTCTATTAACGCATTCTAATAACAGTGTAAATACAAATAATGAAGCACAAATAAAATGATGAGGGCCGGACTAAGAAATATTAAAATGTAATCTTGCTATGATATTTCGAACTACATACAAGGAAAATGATAGGTCAAAATAAAGGGAATTTAAGAGACCGCCTGAAACGAAAAATTTAAGTCATATTAAAATTAATGACGCCTCTGACCCTACATGTGAAAGCGATAAAAAGTTAATATAATTCTGAAAATATTCCTGTAAAAGTATTTTATTTAGATACAACCCACATATACATATATTATGATTAAGAGGAACTAGCCTACTTTTAATAAGGAAATAGGGTAAGTGGTGATATTACTGCGGTTAATTCAGTATTTTCGACATTCAGTATGCGAAATCTTATTTTTAATCAACGTTTCGATAGCAACTTTTTTTACCGAAAATTTTAATGCTTTGGTTTAATTATGTAAAAAAAAAATGTTGACGAAAGTCAAAAATTGAATATGTAAAGTATAACTTAATTTTTGCTGGTTTTACTGCGAAAATGAATGTATTATTACGCGCCAAATAACGCGGAAACATCCACTATTACGCGCTTATTACTATGAAATTCATTTGTGTCTATTTGAGGTTAAGATTATTCGAACGTGGTATACATAAATAGTTAGATAGGGTAAGGGGTGGTATTATGCGAAATCTTATTTTTTATCAATTTTTAATAGCAACTTTTTTTACTGAAAATTTGATGTACTTGTTTAATGGCGCAAAAAAAATGTTTATAGCCTTTTTTTGACTGTTTTTCACGACTAGGTTTGAATCCTATCTAAATTATAGATATCTACCTATCTTAAAAATACGGTTTAGTATATTTCTATCTTTAATTGCTTTTAATCAATTAATAAGAGAAATGCAGGTAGCTACCCAGATGTGAGGTTATGAAAATATTAGCAGGGTTAGTTTACTTCGCGGTAATATATGTGTATTACTTATCCAGCAATTTATATGATGAAAATATGAGTTTAAATAACATTAAATGGTATTATTATAAAATATATCGAGATATTCAAAAAAAAGGCTCTCTTTAAAATCCGCAATATTTGACGCCCCTATAGTAATTCCACCGTTTACCCCAAGGTCATGACAAAATTCTTAGCTTTTAATATCAGTTTTTCAATGCATTTAAAGAACTTTTTAAATAAAATAAAAATTAAATAAAGATTTGATCCAATAACTAAAGTTATTGTGTAATTACGTTATTTTAAAGATCGATAGTATTTTTGCATAAAAGTACTATTTGTTGCATATTGGTTATCGAATTTAACATAGTACGGTCCATGACATTTTAGCTTTATTTATTCAAAAGAGACTGTTTCCGAACTTTCAAATATACGAGGTAGAAACAAATTTTAGTTTACTGATTGGGTCGGCAAGAAAGTATTTTTAGTTGTCAAATATAGTGTTCTGATTGTTTTGAAGGATTTCTGCCAGATTTGTGTTATAAGAAAATTGCCTTGTTTGAATTATTAACAGCCTTCAGGTTAGTAATCTCGGGGGAAAAGCTGTCACTTCCCAAAAGAATATAATAGAAGAGTCTTGACCACTTAGACAATAGCTTTTCCTAAGACCTGGAGTTGCGTATGTACTTACTGACCAGTATACTGTAAAAACCTGTAGTCATTTGCTATTTAAGCTACAAGAGCCTAAGAAGAGGCACCGGATGCTAGAATGTCTTTGACACAGTTGGTTTTATTAATAAATATATAATAAAGCTACTAACTAACATGCCATAGTAATAAATTGTGGTCTAAAGGTCCATACTCTACCAAAATAACTCGTTTTGCAATAGACCAAGATATTATTTTGTCACAAAAGAAATAGCAGCACAACTTAGTTTTTAAAAATAAATATATTTAGGGTCCTTTATAAATAGTCAGGGTGTTCAGTATCTTCACGACAAGCCGAGGTTACCAAGGCTATTGTTCACGAAAGTAATTTGGCTAAATTGCTTCATCTCCATTAAAGGCTGGACATAGCTGTCAGCACTAAATATTTAAAATGCTCTTAAACTAGTATATAAACTAAACCGAAAAATAATATTGCTTTTTTATTATCACGTTTCTTTCTGTCAAAGAATTTTTAAACAGTGACAATTTGGAATCTAAAATTAAAATTTTATTTAAATTTAACTACGTAAAACATTTTAATCTCCACACAACATATCACTGAATTTAGGGTTAAAATGTCACAATTTAAATCCGACCCTGATAAATTGCAAGATAGACATTATAAAGCGAATAAGCCAGAAGCGAATTTTTATCACACAGGGCAAATTTATTATAATAGTCAAGGTCTCGCGAGACCCAAGACCATGGTACATTTTCATGTAGTAAAATGTACCATTTACCCATTTTAATGATACTGCCCACCATTTATTACATGAAACATGATCCGCAGAGTGGCGGGCGCTACACCCGTAGTGCTGTTTATCGTTTTGTTTTTGGGTTGTCCAATTTTTTTTGATTGCGTTGAGGGAACCGGTGAAAGAAATAATGTGTGTCCAACTTTTGAGGATTATTATACCATAAAGAACAATTCAAACTGTTGGTATGATTTGGGGGCCGAATATATAGCAGTAAGTACAATTTATATAAATATATTAAATTATTTTCTTAATAAAAAAAACATAGGTCAAAACTATGACGATTTAAAATTAAATAAAATTTTTTGTGAATTAGGTAAAAAACAATTATAAAATTTAAAATATAGTAGATACTCTATTAGTTCATTCAGTTTTTTTTTAAATTAGGTTTAAATTGGTTTTGTTTAATAAATTAGTATCTTAAAGATACAAAATACAATAGTTTTTCTTTAAAATTAAATAAAATAGACACTCAAGAGAAACAGTTAAAATATATGCAGCGTACAAGTAAATATATTAACATATTACACCGGTACAATATGACTTTTTATTGTAGAATTTATTACAAATAGTTTCGTTTAATAAAATAAATTGTTATTAAAAAAATAATGTAAAATATCATTCTTAGCTATTTGTGGGCTAAAAATTTCTTAATCTATTTTGAAGGTCGTTTTATGCTTGTGCATAAAAAATTAATTTTGACCCAATAAAAACCTCACTTTTATATTAACAATGAAATAACAAAGGTTTTCTAATGTAAATAATTTATTAATTGTAGAATTACTTATTGGTTTGATAGTGTGTAGGAGCCAGAGAAGTCCTAATTATCACTTTAATTTAGATGGACCCACGAAAGTTTATATATTTTGAGTCGCTGAACATGATTTTTATAGTTGAAGTTCGAACAAGTGAGAATAAGTTTGGAATAAACAAATAGTTGTTTCACCACTTTAAACTAAGAAGTATTTAATTAAGTTTTTCGTGACATGCTTAATTTTTAAGACAAACAATGTCAAAGAGTTGAAAAATGCAATTTTTGGACGGTAAAAACTTATGAAATAATAAGCATTTTTCAATTCTGCTTGCACTGATCGAAAGCTCGAATCAAGATCTACAAGCTACAATATAATGCTATATGAAAAATTATGTTTTAAATGTTTTTTTTTCGGCTATAAATAAATAGCGACAAGTAAAGGAGAAGTAGCCAAAATGATCAAAACAATCAAAGATAAAATCACTAATGATGTAAGACAATGTAATCAAAACTAAATCAAAAAGACAATAGAGGATGGAAGAAGTTTGAAAATATTACCAAGATCGAAAAAGAAAAAAAAAGATCAATTAATAAAATTATAAACTGAAAATAGCATTCTACTTCTACATATATAAAAAATTATATACCAATAAAAGCATATTATGGCATTTGTATAAGTTTACCAAAATTATTACTGACAGCCAGGAAAAAAATCTTTATCAGGCGGGTTACTAAACTAGGTTTGGAACAAAATGTCACCTCTTGTCATTGAAAATATTTGTGGACTTTGAAAAGGCTTTCGGTACTCTTAACCTGTTAAAATTTGCCGTATTGATCACAGCTATATCCGTTTAATATATAACATTACGTGTAGCTATACAAAACACCAATAAATTTAAATTAGAAAGATGTGTTCAACAAGGGCACACAATGTTTCGTAACTCCTTACAGCTATCTTGGAGTATGTATTCAAAAAACTAGACTGGGGATTTGAATACATAATGCAAACAGCTCAACTACCTCCATTTTGTTGATATTGTTATTCTCGTAGAAGAAAAAATATCAAACCAAGTAATGCAGACAACTCAAAAAGTTGGCTTAAACTTTGACAAATAGAAAACGAAGATTATGACAAATTTGGATGGCGAATCAATAAGATGAACGCATAAAAGAAGTTCAAGAATATCTCTTCTTGGAACACGACAAAAATAGCAAGAGGCAACCAAACTTATGATATATGAAAGATAATTGGCCTTGGTTGTGCTGCGTCGGGCAAACTAAGAGAAATGTTGGAGAGTTAAATTCCTATAAACCTCAAGCAAAAAATATATAACCAATGCATTCTTACCGTTATAAGTCATGGGTTGGAAACTTTAACTCTTACCATAGCAAATGCAAACTGTTGAAGAATCGCTCAACGAGAGATAGAGAGATGCATATTAAGTATCAGATTTATCAGAAATACGTAATTGCAGATGTATATATTATAGAATGAATATCTCATTTAAAGTGTAAATTCGTAGTACAAATAGTGAAACATAAAGATGACAGATGCACCAAGATATTGTTAAAGTGGTAGCTACGTACAGATAAGAAAATTAAGGAAAGAACACTTATCCTATGGAAAGACTATAGTAAAACGATTGAAAGATGTGAGAGTTTACTGGAGACCTTAAAAGGAGGTTTAAATCCAGCATTGGACAAGAGAAGTAGCTGAATGATGAAAGAGTGCAAGTTTTCAATATCGAGTTCAAGGAGATTCCAGAAAAGCTAACAGAGGATATAAAAATTCCAATAGTGGATTACTAGTAGAACTGATGTAGCAAAGAGAATAAATAATACTAAATCTCGCTGTGATCCTCCACAATGAATATATATATATATATATATATATATATATATATATATATATATATATATATATATATATATATATATGTATATATATATATATATATATATATATATATAAAGGGTGTTTTTTATAGAGGTATAGAACTTTTAAATGGAATATAACAAAGATGAATTTTTTAAATTGACATGAAAGTTACTTTATTCGAAAGATAACCTTCTGGCATTATAATTTAAATATGACTTCTGGCATATGACCGCCACGGCTGGCTCGGACGTAGTCTAATCTGGAGGTTCAATTTTCGATGACTTTTTCCAACATCTGTGGCCGTATATCGGCAATAACGCGGCGAATGTTGTCCTCCAAGTGATCAATCGTTTCGGGCTTATCGGCGTAGACTAGCGACTTCACATATCTCCACAGAAAATAGTCTAGCGGCGTTAAGTCGCACGATCTTGGAGGCCAATTCACGAGTCCGAAACGTGAAATTATGCGATTACCAAACGTTTCCTTCAATAAATCAATTGTGGCACGAGCTGTGTGACATATTGCGCCGTCTTGTTGAAACCACAGCTCCTGCACATCATGGTTGTTCAATTGGTGAACGAAAAAGTCAGTTATCATGGCTCTATAGCGATCACCATTGACTGTAACGTTCTGACCAGCATCGTTTTTAAAGAAGACGGACCAATGATTCCACCAGGCCATAAAGCGCACCAACCAGTCAGTTTTTCTGGATGTAACGGTGCCTCAATATACACTTGAGGATTATCATCACTCAAAATACGGCAGTTTTGTTTATTGACGTATCCATTCAAACAAAAGTGAGCTTCATCGCTAAACAAAATTCGCTTATGAAAATCGGGATCAACGGCTATCTTGTTCTGGGCCCATTCACCGAATCTACGCCTTGCTAGGTGATCGTGTGGCTTCAATTCTTGCACGAGTTGGATTTTGTAAGCACGCAAACCAAGATCTTTCAGCAAAATCTTCCATAAAGTGAATGGACACATATCCAATTCCTGTGCACGATGGCGGATAGACTGATTCGGGTCTTCCTCTACGCTATGCTCTACAGCAGCAATGGCTTCTTCTGTACGCACTGTACGACGTCTCTGTGGATGCGTATTATCTTTTAAAGTAAACGTGGTGCGAAAACGTTCCATAGTTAATCGAATTAATTGCTCTGATGGACCATTATGTTGACCGTAAAATGGACGTAGTGCGCGATACGTATTTCGAACAGAACCATGATTTTCACAATAAATTTGCACAATTTGGAAGCGTTGTTCAAGCGTCAGTCTATTCATGTTGAAATGCCAAACCAAACTAAACATAAATCACGTGACAGCTGACAAAATGGCCGCCAGTTAAAAAAGTGTTGCCAACTTAAAGTTCTATACCTCTATAAAAAACACCCTTAATATATATATATATATATATATATATATATATATATATATATATATATATATATATATATATACCGAATGACTGGAAAAACGGGCAATTAGACTTTTTAAAAAAGGAAATAAAACAAAATATAAAGTAAACAGAGATCATGAAAAGGAAATAGAAATCGACGAAAAATATTTTAGTCATTTAAGACTTAGTGATGATGTTACCTTGGCGGCCGAAAATTGATAAGCTTTTCAAATGATTGGCGTGAAATAATAATGGAAATGAGCATTTCAATATAAAGGGTACCACAAAAAAAACTAACTTAGAGTAGATATTGTAACCAAGGGCCAGGGGAATTTGGCAGCGTCTTTATAGAAAAACTGTAACTAAAGGCTAGGGCAATTCGGCAACGGCCTTGTAGAAATAATATATTTATCAGTCATCATTGTTAGTCATGTTTCTAGTGATATTCTAGACCTTTAATCGGGTATTTTCTGTATATATATATATATATATATATATATATATATATATATATATATATATATATATATATATATATATATATATATATATATATATGTATATATATATATATATATATATATATATATATATATATATATATAAAGATGAAAAATAGGGTTTAGGTTCCAATTGTATTTGAACCGTTGAAGTATTAACAAGTAGTTATTAAAGAGTTTAGTGAAAAGTGTTATTTCTTTTTGAGCCCAGTGAGTAAATATAGGAGATAAAAATCGTAACAATATATTCAAGACAGACAGTACAATTATCAAAAAATAATTTTAAAGCAAATCTGCCAAGATTATAGAACAGGAACATGGGTAGGAAAATAGTCATAGGCTTAAAAATAAATAAAAAGAAGTAATAAGGTATAGAGGTGAAGTAAAAGACATTGTACATTAAATGAGTGGATTGCGATGGAACTATGTCATATACTAAGAGTGCTGGACGATGGATAAGTAGCATGCAGGCCTTTCACCATCTAGAATGTTCAGGAGCATAAAGAGACTAAACGGTTGAATGAGAAAAACTGAAGATAGGGAGGAACGGCAAAGATCGAAGAAGGCTTATAATACAGAGTAGGGGTACATTGATTCTTGCTCAAGAATAAGAATCCCATACTTAATTAATACAGAAAAATACCGCTAAGGGAATTTATTTGATGCTTATTTTTATGATCAAATATAAAAAATCAATTATCTTTGATAAAAATGAGGAATTATCGGCTTTAAATGCTTGTCAGTCTCTAATAGAAATAAAAAACTTATAAATTCCTAAATGGATAAATAACATATTGAAACTCTCCGACTCTACCACATGGCTTAAATAATCATGAATATTTCAAATATTTGAATTTTTCATACTGTTTTCCATACGTCAATGCAATAATTGACAAATCGAATAATGTGACTTTAAACATCGTTGATGCATCTATATTTAAAAAGCTCCATATATTATACTTTTAAATTAAGTATAATAAACCTTTTAAAAATTTATTAACTTTATTAAATTTGAGACCAATCGATGAAACGTTTATTTTCCTAAGGAAAATAAGCCAATTTTGCTCTAAAATATTCAGAAGTTTCTGTTGCAGAAAAGTTGTTATTTAAAATATCTTTATTCAGACTGAACTATTGTTGTAAAACGATAACTAAAGAACGTTTTTTTTAATATTTACTTAAAATGAGTTTAATTAGGTATTTCAGTAAAAATAAAACTTAAGTATTTACATGAACCACTTTATCATGATCTAACTCCTAACACGGCATATTGTGATTCAAATATTTTTTAAATTGGATCTCATAAAAACTTACTTGTGCATTTTAATAACATAGGGGATCAGTCAATGTCAACAATAAAAATTCTCATAATTGCGATTTTGACTTAGTTGTTTCATCCATAAAATGTGTGATAACATTTGATCATATTCTCCTGCAAATGGAGTATCTTGGGCAGCGTTGGCCGTTCGGTCTACAATCATACTGCTGTCCCATATTAGTAGCTAATTTAAAAACCCTATAATTAAATTTTACAGTAACAAAGATACTCTAGAAGTCTGGTCGTTCATCTTCTCTTTTGCAGTTTTAGTTCCAAATATATACAGACTAGTAAAGGCTTACCAATACCATAATTCAGGTCTTCAGGACTCAGGTAAGGCTGCTTACTTAACAAGCAGTACTAAAGGCAGTCCTTCTATCCAGTGAAATAAATATAGGATATTTCCTTAAGTTCCTCAGAATAAATAAGGAACAAAAACCTTCATACTCGACCAATATATAGGTCACGTAATTTTCTCAGACACTGTTCTTAAAAGTCGTACCGACCGCCCTAAACGAATTCCAGATTATAACTGAAGTTTATTATTTCTTAAAAGGCCAAACTTGTACTCTCTCGGTACCCCGCAGATCCTATTAGCATCCATATCACCCCATTGAACCCTGTAATTATAATTTTGAATCATAACATGTAGAGGGCGTTAGCCATTCTATACCGAATACTTAACTCCCGAATTAACTAGATTAGAGCATCTTATTTTTTATACAAGACGGTTATTCCAGGTCTTTCTATAACTGAAAGAAAAATCGATAACCACTGGAAAAAAAACCGAATGCCATTTTATTCATTTTGCTGGAATTTAAATAATTCCCTGTTGCAATCAGAAAAAAACAGTAGCAATATTAATTCTTTGTACATGTTGTCAAACGATATATTATTTTATAGTGAGCTTATTTGATCATTGTTTTGTTTCCTAATGATGGAAAAATCATTGAATAATTTAATACATTTTAACGATATTTTCATATAACACATTTTAACGGTATTTTCATATAACACATGGTAAAAACCTCCCTTGGCTCTTATCTCTTCGGTTTTAATTACATAACCAGGGCAGGCGCGGATCCAAGAGGGGGCGGTGGGGGCGATCGCCCCCCCCCCCCCAAGAGCTTTGACTTTAGGAAAATAGACCCGATTTTGCCTCTTATACTATAGTGTATTGAAGAACTAGAGAGAGTAATAAATCATTTTTACACTTTTTTTTCTTTGCAAACTACCTGTGTTCTTTAGTCCGGTGTCTTTGGCAAAATCTGTTAGACACATATATTTTTCGTAGGAATGGGTTTGAAATTTTGTAATCAGAAATAGATATTTGGATGTGAGAGGTGTTAAACTATTTTAATCCTTGTCATAGCCGTCGAAAGGAGGTTTATTTTATCACCAAGTATTTATTGCATAGAATAATATCATTTCGGTAATAAACGTAAAATAAAAAGTTTTTATAATATTATTTTATTTCTTATGATTTCTTAATAATTCACATACATTAGAAAATATAAATAATCTTGACATATTTAATATAAATCACAACTGTATTTTCATTATTTTTAATTTTGGCATAGGCGTTTTAGGCTCATTCAGACTAAAAAGTAGCCTTTTTCTCTCCAAAAATGCTAAGCTATAACTTGAATACTTACAAAATACCCATTGTCAAAAATACAGTTAAGCATATATATAAAAAAATAAATTCATCCATATGATATTAAAATTTTTTTAGGGCTATCGGCCATTTTATTATTAATTAAAAACATTTTTAAGTCATTTGACGTTTCAGTTTATTTATGTTTTAAACTATCTGCAGAATTACAATTAAACACTAAAAAGGGATTTAAATGTAATTAATTTTTATATGTTACAGAAAATTTAAATAATAAATTGTGTTTACGCTGGTAAACATTACGTGTTTAATTCGTAATCAAAGTCAGTGAAGCTATCTTCGCTCAAATTAATTACAATTGGTTCCTCTATCTCACCGATCATGAGCTCGAGTTTCCACATTTTCTTTTATTCTTTTATTATATGGATTTTTCCCAATTTTCTGCAGTAGCTTTATTCAGAAAAATCTTTCAAAAGTTCAGTTAAATTACTAATTTTATAAGTTGTTCCAGCAACTCTATCTTTTACTTGAGAGAGATATTTCCTTCTCCAACGGACATTTTCCGAACGATCTATGAGAACAAATTTCCTATCTTGTTTTTCCCAGCCAAGTTCTCTGAGCAATTTCCAGAGCTCAGTTCTTTTAATTTCAGGTAAATACCGATGTTTATTGATTTTAGTTAGAATTTTGTCGACGGTTAGGATCTGCTTCTAATAATAAAATGTATGTACACCTCCTGTTACTGCAGTTTACATCTCTTCTTCCAACGAGGTTTTTCGTCTGTCTGTGATCGAATGTGGCTTGAGAGTACTAACAATTCAAGTTGTTTTTTTCTCCTTCGGTATTCGATACATAGTAGATTTTCCAACTCCTGTCATGTTGGAACACATCTCAACAGAGCTTTTAACATTATTGTCTAGATATTGATATCTGAAGGCATCATAAACATTCATCGTAATAAGTTATTCGTTGAGGAAAAAATGCCCTGGTTTAACGATTTTGGAATAAATTTAGATGTGGAAGCCATATCTTTTGGGTATCTCACTTATCTCAAATAATATATTAAACAAGCATAAACAAGATAAATCACTAAGGACACACTGTTAGGTGTACTTTGCTCACTGACGGAAATTAGATTGAACTATCAGAAATTTTATTGTTGCAATAAATTTATAAAAGCTTATAATATTTAAATATAATTTAATATAATTAGATTCACGGCAGTCTTCAGTTACCTACGGCACTGGAGCAGGTACGTTGGAGGTTTCGAAAACAGTTTTATTACTCTCTCTAATTCTTGCGATCGCCCCTCCCCTTCCCAAGAGCTTTTAGTTCAGGAAAATAGAACCGATTTTGTCGTTTGCCATACTGTACTTTTATGATATCACCGCCCCCCCCCCCCAAAGAAAGAGGCTGGATCCGCCCCTGAACCAGGGTAGGATTTCTTCGACAGATCTATTTATAAATATTAAAAGAGGGTACAGTCGTCATAAATTGTCTAGGTTTACATATTTTTAAGAAAATATTTAAACGACTCAAAGATGATAAAGTTGAGATTATGATTAAGTAGGAGAATCAATTTATTTTTCCTTTAAACTTTCTTGGGTGATAATAAAAAATATATACTATCCCGTTCTCAAGGATAAAATCTATCCACAGAATGATTATTTAATTATTCGTTTTGGCAGAATATACTGCACATTAAACAGTATAAAATAATTAATATTTGTTCCATTACAAATGATCAACCAGTTTATTTTTTATCAAATTTTGAAATTTTAAAAAGCAATGATTTTTTAAATATTTTTTCTGTACTTAAATGAACACTACTCCACAACGCTACATCTAATACCAATAGTTGGCAGCTCATTTGAAGGTCTTCTTTATAGCCTATCTTTTGATGTAAGGAATAATCTTATAAGAGCTTCTAAACTTTAGTTTGAAATAAATACAACCCTATAAAGTAAAAATATTTTTAATTTAATTAATGGACCATGACATTTTTATTTAAAAAATTATTTTCTCTGAATGGCTGCATCGTGGTTTATTAAAACAGTCAGTTCAAACTATTTTTTTCACCAATGACATTGTATCTAACGTAAAATGCCCTATCGGATCTAAATTATTGGATAGAGACTTTTTAAAATTAAAAGGGTTTTATCGAAAACTGCTTCATCTGATCCATTAATCCCTATTTAAATTCTTTACAATAGGACAAAGTAATGATATTGAAAAGAAAGAGATGATTCACCTTATCATACATGACCATTTGGATCCCATAATCAAATTTTGATTTCATCTTAATTAACCTATTAACAATTTTTAGTTTCTTGGACATCTCTTTAAAAGATTGTTTTTTGGAAAAATCGATTTTGAAGAACTGAATACGTTTTTTCGCGATATGACAGACTTACCCACTTGAAAGAAACGCCGCAGTATCCAGTAAAATTTTCTTAGTCAAGTGCTACAGTCCACTCACACTTTATGAGTAGCTTCACTTTAACGTGTCAGGCAATTTTTTTTATTTGCGAAAATTCTCGGATACGCAGCATTTTCAAACGCGGGAAATTGGCAATTGCCAAGCGTTGGACTAGAAAAATGGCGCATTAAATTTGTTGAATAATATGACCATAAGACTGTGGTTTGACACCACATCATATAAGAGAATTTTCGCAAATAAAAAACTTGGAGGACTCGTCAAAATGAAGCCACTCATAAAGTTTCACAAAAGTGATCATCGTATTGAAATAGGTTTTTCATCCTGTTAACTACTGTTATTAATTATGGGTATGTTAAAAAGGTTTTAAAAAAATCCATTGAAGTTGTTTTGTATATATTTATTTTTTTATAAGATAGGTTTAATGAAACCCAAAGTGATCTTTCTCATATCTCAAATATTTTTTTGGGAGAAAATTCACAGTAGTTGGAGATATGAAGAAGTGCTGTTTTTTATTAACACAATTTTTAAACTTATGTGTATTCATAATTTTCGTTTCTCGTTTTTAGCCAGAAATTATTCATTTACTTGGTTATCCAGTACAAACCTATAGAGTAGTAACGAGAGATGGATATATTCTTACTTTATTTAGAATACCCAATAATGGGACTAAAAATCCTCATGCTAAAAAGCATCCTATATATATGCAACATGGGTTGGTGGCAACGTGTAATAATTTCCTAGCATTGCAGAAAGACTCACTTGGTAAGTAAATAAATACTCAAAATTAGAAATTTAAAAACTTTATTAATATCTTCTTCTTCCTGTGCCCTATCCGTTGGCGATCATTCTGGCCCATATCACTTAATTGACAGCGGCTCTAAATAATTCAGCAGATGTCTTTCTGGTCCATTGTCACAAATTATACAGCCACGAAGTTCGTAGTTTCCCAGGGCCTCTCTTATTATCTATCTTGCCTTACATAACCAATTGTAGGAGTTCGTATTTTTGGCGAAGCATTATATGTCCAGAGTATGCTAATTTCCTTTTTTTTATGATCTTCATGATTTCTCACTCCTTTCTCATGCGTTGTAGAACAGTTTCGTTGGTTACGTGATGTGTCCAAAATATTCTTATCATACGTCGATAACACCACATTTCAAAAGCCTTAAGTCGTCTACATGCAGAATATATAGCATTTCAGTAAGCGAGTTCTCAGTTGTAGATTAAGTTTCATATTACATAATAGTGTTTTCATGCGATTAAAATAGGCTCTGGCTTTCTCGATACGTATTTTTGTTTCTTTTATTTGCTCCCACTTATCATATAGTTATGCACCCAGATATTTGATGGATGATACTGTTTCAGTAAGGAAACTTCCGATGCGAAACTGTACATTTTGGGGTAAGGTTTTGCTTATTATCATAACCTTTGTTTTGCTTATATTCAATCGCATGTTGTTCTTTTCACAAATCTCATCTACCCTTTCCATCAATCTTTGAAGTAGTTCAGCTGTGTCTGCAAGAAGAACAGTATCATCTGCATATCTCAAATTATTGATCAAAATCCTATTTAGAGAGATACCTTCTTTTACCTCTTCAAGAGCCTCCCGAAATAGTTTCTCTGAATAGATATTAAAGAGGAATGGAGATAATACACAACCCTGCCAAACATCCTGACGAATTTGGAATTTTTGTGATTCCTTTTCCTCCACTTGAACAAATGATTCTTATTTCCAATAAAGGTTGGAGATAATTCGTAAATCTTTATCATCCAATTGGTGCTCTTGTAATGTTTCTATTAGTTTGTAATGATTTACTCGATCGAAAGCTTTTTCAAAATCAATAAAGCAGGTAAATACATCGCAATTTACATCACGACTTCGCTGAATTAAAACATTTAAACGAAACAGCGACTCTCTTGTGCCTAAGCCGTTCCTGAATCCAAATTGCCTATCACCAATGTCTTGTTCAAGTTTCGGGTACATTCGTCTATGTATTATTTTAAGAAATACTTTTAGAATATGACTCATAAGACTGATAGATCTATAATCATT
Organism: Diaprepes abbreviatus; assembly: GCA_034092305.1. Lineage (NCBI taxonomy): Eukaryota > Metazoa > Arthropoda > Insecta > Coleoptera > Curculionidae > Diaprepes > Diaprepes abbreviatus. Next base: position 3,447,474 of record JASJET010000125.1, on the reverse strand, counting down.
ACATTTTTTGACTGTGTGTTTTTTGAGAATAGGAATAAAGGACGAAACTAGCCAGTCATTAGGAATATTTCCTATGTCACAAACATGATTTAAAAGGTCTGTTAAGATATCTAAATGGTCTTCTTGAATTAGTTTAAGCAAGTCACCACAAACTCCATCTGGTCCTTATTAATATACGCCCGAAAATATTCCAGGAACGACTCATTATATTGATAACAGGTTTCCTATTTCCATTTCTTAGGTTTGTCTTTACTTGGTGGAAAAAAAGTCATTACAAAACTTATAGTTAACATTCACAAATACCCTAAACTGACCCGAAATCGAACCAGGCAGTGATACAGTACCAATATCATGATTACCACACCACCTAGGTGATCCTTAATTTCTACTTATATTGAGGGAAAATTATATACAGAATAGAAGCTTTAACGGAGAAAAGTTCCAGAACAAAAGGGAAACTTTTCCTAGAAAAATGTAACACATCTGTGTAGACTTTTATTTGGACACATTTCAGTCACTCACCAGATGGTGGGTAGGTCTAAAAATAACTGATTTTTTTTTGTTCCGTAATACGCCGAATACCCCTTTTGATTATAATGTCACCCTGAGATGTAACGCTATTGTGAAGCCGCTATTTTAAACAATTTTAGAGGGCCAAACTATGTTGAAATGTACCTATTACTACGAACATTTCGAGGCTCGGAAATATATTTTATCGGATTAATTTTTTGTAAAAGCCGCATTTTGCGGATGACTTTCTGTATTCATTGAAAACAACTCCAATATGAGCCTAAACACGTTTGAAAGTGGATATCCAAATAAACATTGTAAGCATCATAACATATATTTTCAGCCAATTGTTCTTGCATTTCCCTAATGACACTCTGAAAACAAGCACCATTGTGCAAGTTTTCAAATCGCGACACGACATTTAAAAGTATGTGATTGATTAATACCGAGATTTTGAGCCGTAATATCTTTTTTTAACCCGTATATATATTATATTTATTATTAATATTACTACTTTTTTAAAAGTACATTTAATTATACTATTTGATAATTCAATAAACATATTACATATTAAAATAACATACCTATAGAGGTAAATAAACACAATAAAGTCTACAGATAATTATGTTGATTATTTTACCATAAATTCATTTAAATTTATTTATTAACCAGCTATTAATTTAGTAGCTTAGGTCGGTCATTTTCATAATTATTGAGGTTAAAGTCAGATTTAATTAATCGATTACGTAGAAATGCGTTTTAATATCATTTTTGGTTTTTCTGTAAATGGGTGACCGCTAGGAATTACTACTTTCTAAATCATTTTTATTAAATAAGGAAAGCAAAAGGTTAACATGTAGATTTAACATTACGAACGGTTATATAAAGTAATTGTATTTTAGGAAAATCCGTGTTTCCTAAACAGCGAAACAAGCAATGTGGGCAAATCAAATTATTTATTCACTACTTTGAAAATTTATTAAGAACGATACAATAATAACTAATTATCTTCATTGCTATAGGCCAACGATGATTTTTAATTCCTTATCTTGTCAGGACCATTCAAATTTTACTTTGCAGGATTACGAATTACTTTTAACCATTTTTTTTCGCTCTGACATTTAAAACTGAACCAGATTTTAAATTTCACGATATGTCCGAGTGAAAACGATATTTCCATGTTGCTAACTTCCTTTGCGGTAAGTAACATCGTTTCAGTTTTGGCAACACAGCCAGAAACATATTTTACTAAAATAGGTATATTTGTCACAACAAGTAAATAATGTTGTGATTTTAAAAATGCGCCGTTTGTATGGCCCGTTTAGTTGCCAACTAATATATTTTTCGTTGTATTTACTATTTCTAGCATTTGTCCTTTGGGAAGCTGGATATGACGTGTGGCTTGGAAATTATAGGGGTACATTTTATTCGGAAGATCATGTGAATCTGACAGTTCGTGACCCGCAATTTTGGGATACTAGGTATGTATAACTAAACTTCTGTTAGGCTCTGAATGTAACGGTGTGTAATACATTTTAACTATTTTAGCACATATTTTAGTAAACATAAATTTTGTTTATTACTGCACTACTTGAGAGGCTAGATATTAATGGCGTCGTCGCCAGATATCAAATATTTTCATATAATAATAGTTGAGGTGAGGTAATCTAGTCCTGCTCAGTTGAGAGATAGCTTGGTTTTAGTTACTTCAGAAAACTCAACTAATTACAAAAACGAAAATTAATCTGAACTAACCAAATCTGTAGAAAAGCAAAGAATATATGTTTGTATTTCATTGAGATTATATTTATACTATGGCAAAAAAGTGAATTATCTCCCTATTGAGTCAACAGACATTGCTGACAAATGTAACGCCATAGATGTAAGGGAAATAAATATTACTTTATTATAGACTGCGGATCCTATAGAAGAATGTTGAATCACGCTTAAAAAGAGATAGAGCATTTTCGAGGAGCAGGACCTCTTTTTCTAATTTAGGTCAGGTGACACGAGTATCCAATGATATTTGAAGTATCGGACTTCACTCTGCCATTAGAAAGATAGGTTCTGCTTCTCGAAACGCTTTTTTTAATCGTGAGCCACCTTTATTCTTTAGGGTCTTCAATCTATATTAAAGTAATATTAATTTCTATGACATCTATGGTAAACCCCGATTTGATTTTTAAAGCTTCTTAGGCGTTTTTCTTGACGTTTCCGACTTAAAAAGTGGATGAAATTTTTTATAATATAGACGGGTAAAGTTTGTGGATATAACAAAATTTTAACAATTATGCGGAAAAAATGAAACCGAAGAATAAAAAGTGTTTTTCTGTGTTTTCTGGAAAACTAAAGAAAATTTGTGGAAAACAAAAACCAGAATCTTATTTTACTCTACGAAACAGGGCGTATAAAAGGGAATTTTCAAAACGAAAATAAGAATAAAAAAATAATTTTTTTCCTAATCTGTCTTTTTTACTACGAGGGATGCCAGAAAAACATAATATAAATGCATTTTAAATATATCAAGGAAGCCTAATTAATCTAAAATAAATAATAAAACTAATTCTAGTGAACAAAATTCATTTTTTATTAAATTTTACAGTATGGATGATGTGGCTCTTATAGACTTACCAGCAATCTTCCACACCATTCTATCTCATACACACAAAGATAACCAGATAATCTACGTAGGGCACTCTCTAGGGACTACATTTGCCCTTATGTATGGAAGTGAGTTTCCAGAGGAAGCAAAAAATGTCATCAAAATGTTCGTCCTTCTCTGTCCTGCCTATACGCTTAACAATATGATCTCTCCTTATAAGGTTTTTGCGCCTTATGGAAACTGGGTAGTGGTAAGTAAAAAAATCCTAATTGCTATTTTATTTAGTATATATTTGTCAAATAGTTGTGTCTCCCAGTATTTTTTCGAGACGCCTTTTAGAACCAGGGGTACTCAAACTTTTTTTAATTCCACGTTTTGTGGCATGACAAAACCGTAAGGGTTTCTTGTTAAACTCTGAACCTTAAAAAGGATCTTCAAGTCTAGCAAACAACTCATGAGTTTTTGACGCAAATGTCTAACAACCGTCATATAAATCGGGACACCAAGATTTCATTTGAGTGAATATTTTTCTTTTTAACTAATTGAGGAAAACTTAATTTTTGAAACTACACTATACGGATAACCTCAACTTAACTTTAATTTTACAGTGATGTCTATTTATTGTACCCTTTATCGCCCAACTATTGCCTCGACAAGTTTTACTTAATCTGTTCTTGTTCTACCATTATCCAAATTAGTAATCCTACTGAATTAACACTGCGCAGATCTACATATATCCGTTTTATCAACTTCTCCCAAAATACTTAAAAAAGATAATGGAAACCTAAATTTATAATTATATGGCTTTATATTCCGGAAAAGAGCCTCGTTTTAGGGCAGGATAGCTGCTTAACAGCTCTCTCGGAGATGATGGAATAATAACCTGACTGCGCTCGATAATTCTCAAGCAAAAAATCTCATCCTGTGAGATTAGACAAAATTTTAGACCGAGATCCGGCTGCAAATTTTTGGACCGATTGTTTTATCGAGTATATATATATATATATATATATATATATATATATATATATATATATAATCGAAGGTTTTCGGGCATCCCGTGTATGTGCTGAGTCCCTTTTAGGACTGTAAGGCAGCTGACGTTTCGGTGAAATCTCAATCACCATTTTCAAAGCTCACTGTATGGCGTCTACGAGCGAACTGACGCCTGCCACTCCGGTGCTGTCGGTACCGTGTGCGCGTCGGACGCGATCGTTTTCCGAATGGTTCCGGCTCATCAGGTTGCGAGACCTACTGCGCGTCATCAGCCCTGTTGCCAGTGTTTGAGGTTGCGTTGCCGAGTTGTAATCTATTTCGTTACTAAGTGGTACTGGTTGATGTTTTGTAAGCAGATTTTTCCAAGTATTAGGCACACGTTGGCTATCATCTCTACTATTTAAGTTGTCGGGCCTCTTTGCAATTTCAATGGCTTCCCTTATAACTCTGCTTACAAAACATCAACCTGGACCACTTAGTAACGAAACAGATTACAACTCGGCAACGCAACCCCAAACACTGGCAACAGGGCCGATGACGCGCTGCAGGTCTCGCAACCTGACGGAAAACGAACGCGTCCGACGCGCACACGGTACCAACAGTACCGGAGTCGCAGGCGTCAGTTCGCTCGTAGACGCCATACAATGAGCTTTGAAAATGGTGAATGAGATTTCACCGAAACGTTAGCTGCCTTACAGTCCTGAGAGGGACTCAGCACATACACGAGATGCCGGAAAACCTTCGATTACACATCACACCTGTGAGAATATCCGTCATAATATATATATATATATATATATATATATATATATATATATATATATATATATATATATATATATATATATATATATATATTGCATATGTTACATTCTTTAATTTATAATTAGAGTAGGCATGCCAAGTCGGAGAAGCAACTTTTTTCCGAAATAATGATAAAGAAATGGGAAAACTGAGCTAAAATCCCCTCTTGGCACAAAATATATTGAAAATTAACAAATTAAGCAAATTTTTCGGATAAATATTGTTGAGAACATAATTCTTTACAACTCTGATGATGAAGATTTTAGTCGAAAAGTGGAAAAAAATTGTACTGGACACTGGATATTCGCATTGGAGAGATTAATACCTTTCATTTGATACCTCATTCAAAAGGTTACGTGATGGGGATTGATGAAATTGTTGAAAAAAACTACCCTTTTACACTTGGTTCTAAGGCAATGCAGCCAGATAAGGGATAGCACCGATACATTTTTAGCATTGTCTAAGTGCTACCCAGACCCCGAACGGATATTTTTTGGTTATACTAAATAAAAATTGAGCAATAAACAATTTTTTTTATCGCTCTTTCGGCCAAAATTGCACTAGCACCATTGTCTTTTTCGAAATAGTCAATAAAAAACTTCAGTTTCTTATGATTTTGAGTGGTTACGCGATAAGTCCAAAAGTTTGCATCCGAATCTCGGACTATTATTCTCATTTTAAAATATTTGAGGTTTAGGGACCAGGCCTTATCTCTTTAATTGTCCTTTTCGTGGGACAGAGTACAAAGGACGGTTATAGATAGCCAACAGTCAAAGAATGTCACAAAGAAGTATTTTATGTACCCATATAGTTTTATAAAGTCGATACAATTCTGTAAAGATCATCTCTACGTAGATTATTTATAATTTTTTATTTCTTTCAAAGAAAATTATGTTGATATTGCTAACAATCAAATTAATCAAAATCTAAATAATATATTTAATCTTTACTTACTATTTTGTAGCAAATATTAGAGGGATAATTTCAAACAACATATTTAATTAAATATAGTTCAAGTTCCCATTATTATCAAAACGCATGCAAAAACTTAGGTTTATTAATGGATAATAAACCAAAAAATTTACTGAACATATTACTCAATGCCCAAGGGGGTCTTATTGTGCCCTAAAAATTCTGTATAAAAATAGTTTTATGCGACTCGTGAGAACTCTTTCATTTCAATTTTTGCGATCATATTAATGGGCCACTTTTTCTAAATTTTACTCATCAACGAAGAATTCAAAAAATGCACAATAATTATATACATCCTATTTTTAGTATCAAAGATTTTCTAATAAACTAAATGAGCTAAGTGGGCTCAATATGTTTGACAGACATGTTCTTCGCTCAATTTGCTGCTTTTACAACATAATTAAATTTAGGATACCATTTTACTTACACAACACTTATTTATTGTACAGTTATTCAATGCATAATTTAAATATATTAAAATCTGTTTATAGTATCAGCCCATAATAAAGAGATTAATAAAAAATTATTTTCATATAATATTGCATTCCTTGTAAATAAATTCCAATTTTTCCTTATTAATCAGCTTCAAGAGAGAAATGAAAACAAAATTTAAAATTTTCGGTCCAAATTTTTGTGACCTACCAATAAACGCTGCACATATGACATTATTCTTGTTTTCTTCTTCTGATATCATTTTCTCTTTCTCGATTTTCTAACTTCCCTATTTGTAGTTCTGCCTTCCTTCAATCTGTTTGTTCTTATATTTTGCTTTTAAATATTGTGTTCAATTTATTTTTTATTCAGCAGGAAACAGAAGACCAGCCTTTTATTTCCAATATATTTTGCGGGATTAAGGAAGTGTGTGTAATTTACTTTTACTTGGACGTAATAAATAGTCTAGAGTGGCGGATCCCAACCTTTTCCTTCTTGCGAATCTCTCCTAAAAACCGAAATAAATTGACAAAGAGTAAGTCAAATAGTTCAATAGTCAATAGTTCTTAAAATTTATTTTCGATATTGAAAACGGGATATTGTGCCTGTTTGGTGGAACAAAAAAATTCAAAATTTGATTCGATGTTTGAAGGTTTGAGACTAAGGTCAAGTTACTGAACTTATCTTTCAAGTAAGTGTATGTTGAAAATTTTTTCTCACATAGATATGTTGAACAAAAGACAATCAAACCTTAATCACTTTTTTCGCCATTACAAAATGTAGGGAACTGTCACAGGATAAGTCAATGATCTTTTCTTTCTCCAGGTAAGTTACAGAAGTATCCGAAGTTACATCTCCTTGAAGTTGTTCGAGCCAGATATAATAGGTTGATTCGGAAAATATTCCTTCAACGTTAATTGAAGTGGTTTTGAGAAGTTCAGTAATATCCCTTTCGAGTTGACAGACATAGCTAAGCCAAGGTACCTTGCCGTCGAAGGTAGGTGGCTTTATCACACTAGTGGTAGGAATACCAACATCTATCTTTATTATACCTGTATTGGCTACCTTCTCAATTTGTAAATGTAACTGTTGCATTTCATGCTCTTCATATCTTGCTGATTTTTTTAATGTCTTCTTTCAGTTCTTGCTTCATATCTTCTTGACTGATAATCCTCTGTTGCATTTCTTGTTCTATGCGCTTCATATCTTCTTGATTTTTTTTGATGTCTTCTTTCAGTTCTTTTCTCATATCTTGTTGGCTCATCTTAAAGTACTGTCTCATATCTTCCAGGCTTATTTTTAGTTCTTATTTTATACTTTCTTGATTTTTCTTCATGTCTTCTTTCAATTCTTGGTTCATGTTTTCTTGGCATGTTCTCAGTGTCATCAATTCTTATTTCATATCATCTTAGTTTAATTCTTGTTTCATATCATCTTGACTTATCTTTAGTGTCATCAGTTCTTGTTTCATATCATTTTGATTTTTCGTCATATTTTCTTTCAATTCTTATTTCTTATTATCTTTGTTTATCTTTAATTCTTGTTTCATATCATCCTGACTTGTCTTTAGTGTTATCAATTCTTTTTTCATATCGTGCTGATTTTTAGTCATATCATCTTTCAATTCTCTCTTTTATCGACATCTCATGAAATTAACAAAAGGTAAAATTATTGAAGTAAATTATGAACTCGTAGAAAATACATCTAAAACTGTACAAACAAATGAAGGGTATACTGGTATAACGTCCGTTACAATATCTTCTGTAAGTGTTGATAAGCAAAATTGGTAATCTTTTAAATTGCCTTTGGTTTGTACCTATAACACAAAAAATATAAAGAATGACCGTGGTTTATAACTATGTATATAATTTCCTTTTATTGTTAGTAAACTAATTAATAACGCTGTAATGAACAAAACCAATAATTAATTAATTTTCATTGTTTTCAGGTAATTATTTTTTATTATTATTTGTTGCGACATTTACTGCCAGCTTACAGTAATTAAGAGTTTTTAAACATCATATATCACTGCTGCATTTTTTTAAGGATAGTTTTTTATTATATAATATATCGATAAAAAATATCTGCGATTAATAGTTATGCAAATGTCTAGATACTTTAGAAAAAATTCTTCGTTATTTTGTCTTTAAATAGGTAATATTTATATTGCTTGAAGCAAAACCTAATATATTCTCCTCACACCAGCACATAATTATTTTATTTTAATTTATGTATCCATAAACCCATGTAAAAATATATCATTTATATAATTGTAGCAGCATAAAATTAACGCACTGAAAAAATTTAAATAAAATTTTTCCCTAGAGCTTCGCCTTCGTCTCAAGATCCTGGTTTTTATGTAAATAATTTTTTATGTAAAATAAAAAATTACGTAAGCGTCTCGCAAAGTAAAGGACTTTTTTTGAGAAAAAATATGCTTTATTTCCTGCAGGTAACAAAAGAAAAACGGCTTTTGCTTCTAATGAAATGCGAAAGTAGTTTCCGGGGCAGAAGGAAGAAAAATGAAGTTTATATTCAGTTAAATTCAAAAGTCCATGAATCTCCCGGATCTTACTTTTACGCTATATTAACTGTTAAAATTAAAAATTAACCTCCTGCTAAATACGCGAAAAATAACTCTAATGTAAATGTATATTAAAAATTTATAGTTATTTTCCGCTTTCTAGCACTCTTTACAAGAAGGTTCAACTATTTTTTCATTTTTTTTTCGGTTTTAGTTTGAACTAAATTCTAAACGTAATTGTGTAATGTACTTTGCCATATTTCCAGGATGGCAAAAAAGTTCTCAGATTAGTTAAAGTTACGGTTATCTTTGAGAAAATGGAGCACCACCATTTTTCCTGATTCCTAGAATTGCTCAAATGCCAATTTTAAATGAAATTGACCAACTCTCCATAATAAATGGTCTATTTTAAATTAAAAAAATTATTTTAAAAATATATTATCTATGCCTTCGAAAGCATTTAGAAAATGTAAATTTGGTATGGAATTTTTAGGTCTTTGGCTAAATTGGATTAGCCATATATAATTTTACAAATCAAATTCAAAAACTGCCACACTAAAACTCCCTTCTCCTGATAGCAAGTTTGAAGGAAACTATTTTTTTGTACGCCGTATTAGGAGCACCATCTTGGATTTTACTGAACTAATTAGAGCAATTCCTGAATACAATATAACATTAAAATAAATAGTGGGCGAATTGAAAACCTATCCTTTTTTTAAGTCTGTTAACAAAGCATATCTTTGATCAATTTAGAAATAAATTGAACAAAATAATGACTTAGTCAACCATTCTGAATCAACGATAATGAATTATAAAAAATTAACTTTGTATTTACAATATATAACCCCGAAAAACTCTCGGTACCCATTTAGGAAAAATGAGGTGAATGAACAATTTTCAAACCACCATACTCGATCCTCTTATTTGTAATATTCACCCTCCGCACCAATTATGGACAAAATTGGGAAATATAAATGCTTTAACCAGACATACTGAATTAAAAAGGATACTTTAAATTCGTAATTCGTACCCCTGAAAACCCTCTAGCTTCCAATATGGAGAAAATAGGGTGAGATAAAATTTTTAGTCGGCTCTATATGATCGGCCTTATTTAATTGTTTTAAAATAATATTAGATTTCTAATCTGCGACTCCGAAAAAAACCACTTTAAAATGCATTATCAATGGTTTCTTTTGCCGCATTATATGAGCCATCTTGAATTTTACTCAACCGAGTTCAGCTAAAATGATATAAGCCCACCGCTGTAACTTTTTGAAGATACCGTAACAAAATCCTCCAACTGATGGAGCTTCTTCTTTTTAGATGTCGGTTATGGAAAATAATCAGTAGAGGGAATGCATAAAAAACTCTATTTTTTCAATTTTTTGTATACCCCATTGAATGCAATCATTAGAATTAGAATAAGCGAACAAAAAGATTAAAAAAAACTCAATGATAATAGCAGGTAAGAATGTGGCTAAATTCCAGGAGACTAAATACGTGGAACAAATTAGCTACGAAATTCAAAAACTTGTCATAAAGACACAAACTAGCGAATCAAGGTAAAACCGTAACATACGAATTTATAGATTTGAACCAAAATATTCGAAGAGAAAACATAAAGAAAAACACAAGAATTAATAGAGAGAACAATCGAAAAATTAAAAGTGTAAAGGTATTGAAATAGAGATTAGACACGAAGATATATGTAGTAAAGCAACTGAAAAGAAACAATGAATGGACAACAATCAACAGAAAAGAAATACTACAAATAACAAAGGAGTACATTGAAGAACTATATAAATTTACAAAGGAAAAACATTCACAGCAAACAAATAATTAATATCGGATCATAAGAAATACTCCCCATGAAAACGTGTGAAATAAAAAAGGAAATGAAGTTAGACCAAGCATCGGAAGAGAACAACATTCTACCAGAATTGGTGAAATGTAGAGGAGGGATTCTGGTAAAAAAGCTTACAATATTGTTATACCTCAAAGAACGAAAAATGACCCAGGAATGGGATGACGTGTTATTAATACTATTACACAAGAAGGAAGGAAAATCAAAACTAAAAAATTGCAGACCAATAAGTTTTCTATATGACGTATACAAACTGTTCATGAAATTAGTAGATCCACGATTAACAAAGAAGTTCGATCTCAGGCATACTGTTCGCATTTTACTTCATATATATATATATATATATATATATATATATATATATATATATATATATATATATATATATATATATATATATATATATATATATGTAGATAACTTTTTGTCCGTGTAATTTAAAATAAAATAGAATAAAATATTGGCGAAGCGGACGTGAAAAATTCGTCAATCTACATGATTCTCTTATTAAAAAGTGCGGAGCACTCCAAAGTATGGAATAACTCCGGGTCCGACAGATGGCGACAGCGCTGTTTCGTCCTAATATGGGACTCGTCAGGCCACCGCAGTCGGTACAAACCATCATCTCGCCTTTGCATCGTATAAGCCATACTTATAATCAAAATACGGCAAATAAGACGACAAAGGCGACATCTCGATGGTCCACTTGATAATACAAGAACCATACAGATTAACAAAGTTTGTAAGAGAACCGTCATATGGTGGCGCGACGGTGAATTAAAACAGAAATATGTAAAATCGAGTACACGAAACGCGCTGCCCAAAAGATAGGGGTCGCATTTTTCGGTACTGGCAAGCAAGCATACCGCTATTTAAGCAGCCAAAGCCACGTGCCGCACCAAACGATCCCACCATGAGAGCATCGTTTAGCGTGTTTCAAAGCCAAACAAGTAAATAAATATGTAGATAAGTTTTTGTCCGTGTAATTTAAAATAAAATAGAATAAAATATTGGCGAAGCGGACGTGAAAAATTCGTCAATCTACATAATTCTCGTATTAAAAAGTGCGGAGCACTCCAAAGTATGGAATAACTCCGGGTCCGACAGATGGCGACAGCGCTGTTTCGTCCTAATATGGGACTCGTCAGGCCACCGCAGTCGGTACAAACCATCATCTCGCCTTTGCATCGTATAAGCTATACTTATAATCAAAATACGGCAAATAAGACGACAAAGGCGACATCTCGATGCAAAGGCGAGATGATGGTTTGTACCGACTGCGGTGGCCTGACGAGTCCCATATTAGGACGAAACAGCGCTGTCGCCATCTGTCGGACCCGGAGTTATTCCATACTTTGGAGTGCTCCGCACTTTTTAATACGAGAATCATGTAGATTGACGAATTTTTCACGTCCGCTTCGCCAATATTTTATTCTATTTTATTTTATATATATATATATATATATATATATATATATATATATATATATATATATATATATATATATATATATATATATATATCGAAGGTTTTCGGGCATCCAGTGTATGTGCTGAGTCCCTCTCAGGACTGTAAGGCAGCTGACGTTTCGGTAAAATCTCATTCACCATTTTCAAAGCTCACTGTACGGCGTCTACGAACGAACTGACACCCGCAACTCGGGTGCTGTCGGTCCTGTGTGTACATCGGAGCGTTCGTTTTCCGAATGGTTCTGGCCAATCAGGTTGCGAGACCTGCTTCGCGTCATCGGCCCTGTTGCCAGTGTTTGGGGTTGAGTTGCTGAGTTAAAATCTGTTTCGTTACTAAGTGCTACTGGTTGATGTTTTGTAAGCAGACTTTTCCAATTATTAGGCACTCGCTGGCTATCATCTCTACTATTTAAGTTATTGGGCCTCTTTGCAATTTCGATGGCTTCCCTCATAACTCTTGTAGACAGGTTTTCGCATCTCGATAGCATTTTTGTTCCTGAGAAATTTATCTTATGTCCTGTGTTTAACCAGTGTTGGACCAGAGCAGAAGAAGTTGTTTTTTGCTTGACAGCGTTTATATGTTTGTCTCTTCTGGCGCCTATTTTACGGTTGGTTTAGCCTAGTTTTCTAGAGGGATTCTTTCTTTAGGTGTTGGCAAGAGACCTTTTAATTTACGGTCTGTGGTGAAAAAAGTTTCAATGTTGTGTCTCCTGGGTACCATTTTGGTTTCAAGCGGCAAATTGATAAAAGGACATTTTTATATTTTGGAGAATAAAGGAAATACAGGTTTGAATAGTATTTATATTTAATGACTTTTAAAGATTATTTAAATAGGAAAGAAACTTATTTCACAAGGTGAAGCTCTCAATAACTAGTGGCAAAAATATGAATAAAATTGACTTCTGTACCACCTCCAGAAATCCCCGGTGACATGTTTATGTACAAATATTTTAACTACATATATTGTAGTCACTGTTAAGTTTTAGCCTAAACTGCAATATTTTAATACGTTGATCTGTATACCATTACTTAGGATAAACCATAGATATGCATATAAATATTTTACCGATCACAGTTTTTACTAATGATTTCATTGAATTTTTCCAGGATACTGTACGAGACTTAAGAATGGAACGCATCGTTTCAGAAGCCAAAGAATTAGCTAGACTAGTTACACCTATGTGCATGGAATCTCCCCCTTTAATGAGAACCTGTATGCAATTTTATAATTTATTTTATGGACCTAAGGCTGATTTTGGACCAGTATGTATATTTATTTCTCTTTTGTGGTTATTTTACGTGACGAAACTTTAACAATTTTAGCGTATCAGTAACAAATAAATGAAATCTATATCTACCATATTTAAACAGTTGCCTATATATTAGTATCCTTTCAGGAGAACTCTGGTTCTCTGTCCATACGCGTTGTGACCACCTCATGGTTCCGTCAGTCGATCTGTATCCAACCGAGAGCAGCTTTTGCAGGAAAGAACTGCTATATAAAATGGAATTTCCGAGGCATGTTGGCAGGATATTAAAAACCTGCCGAGTTTGATGTGTTATAAATACGACAGATATAGATTTTTTTATTTCTTACTAAAATTTTGATTTTTAAAATTTTGCACTACTCCGGTGAATGCATAGATGTCGTTTCGACTCATGATACTTTTTAGTCTGACATCGAAGTCGGCAGATTTTTAATATCCTGCCAACATGCCTCGTAATTTATCTTTTATATAGCGAATGTTGATTTTGGTTCAATACAGCTCCATTCACGAGACATGAGTTTGTCGAAACGCATATGGAAAAAGGATCAGAGTTGTATTTGCAGGAAAGAAAGCTGCCTACAGTCATAATGATATATGTGTGAAATTTATGGTGTTGATTGCATAACGAAGTGTGAGAATTGGTTTAAAAAATTCCGTTCTGGAGATTTTTCATTCACAGGTGACCTTCATCTTGGTCAACCTACTGAAATTTATGATGACCAAATCAAGGCCATATATAAAGAGAATCATCACATAACTGTCTGAAGCATTGCATCGCTAAGCTGCTTGATATTTGGATTATTCATGCATTCATATGCATCTCACGCACAATGAAACTCACTCTTTTTCAAAAAGACTCCTATTTAGTGATGAAAAGTAGATCATCTAAAATAACATCAATCATAATACAAGCGTATGAACTAGCACAAACCATATCTAGGACTTAATTGCATCTAAAAAAAGGTGATGCTATCAATTTGACGAGACTACAAAGGTATTGCCTATTTTGAGCTGCTTTAAAAAGGTCAGACGACGAACTCAGAGGTTTGCTGTCAACAATTAATGAAACTAAGTGAAGCAATCACAGGAAAATGACCAGAATTGGCAAATCTCAAAGGAATTGTATTCATCATTATAATGCAAAGCGTTATTCAGCTTTTGTAAACTCATGGAAAATTATTATAGCTTGGTTGAGAAATTATGTCACATCCGCCACATAGCCCTGAACTAGCACCATTTATTTTGAAGTGTGCAAAACTCTTTGAATTGTAAAAGTTTCCCAGATGATGATGATCTTAATTCGTACTTATATCAGTTTTTTGCTCATCAGGACAAAATGAAAAATAAATAATTGATTAAAGTTTATTCTTTGGAAATTAAAAAAAGAGTTTTATTTCATACTAAAAAATGGTCTTTGTTCTTTATCCAAAAGGTTTCACTGCAGCAGACATGCGTCAAAAAGTGTTGTTTGTGCTTTCGACAAATTTAGATCTCACATTCGATAATTTAATTCAAGTTCAAAAATACGATGAAAGTGGAGTGACTAAACCATAACAAAACCTGCATGAATATACGATGATTTACTAGCAAGTCCAAAGAAGAACGACCTTACGAGACTTGAACTAAACCTGCCATAGTGCCTTTATCATAAATAAATAATTATAGTGTATTTTATTATTATAAGTTACCTGTTGAGCAATATTACCATCATCTTTTTTTTAGGAAATAGTTCCAGTATATTTTAGACAACTACCCGGTGGTACCTCAATAAAAATCCTAAACCACGCTGCAGACTTAGTACAAGGAAACTTCAGAAAATACAACCATCCTCCAAAACTTAACGAGGTCAAATATGGAACGCGTAAGGCTCCTTTGTTCGATATCTCCAAAATTGAAGTTCCTACTTATATTGTGTATAGTGCTCAAGACTGGGCTACACCAGAAGCTGTAAGTTAACAAAGTTATTTGTTAGTAAATAGTTTCTTTTCAAATTAAACCGAAAGGGATTTTTTTTATAACTTAACCAACGTGGTAGTCCCTCCATTCCGAAGAGAGCAATAGTGTCCTTTTTAAAGTAGGCACTGTATATACGCATCGAATTGATAAAATTATTTTCCTGAAATCGTTGAAAAAAACAATTAATTTTAAATGAATTAAAAGATATTTCCTATACATTAAAACTTCGAATAGAATAGTAAGCAATATAAACATATATTTCAATTATACTTGTTTTTAATTTTGCATTATTTAAACTTTTTATAATTTCTTTTGTAAAATGAAAGTAGAAATATTTAGCCTTTAAAAGCTTTGACAGTATTATGAAAAAATAAAAACTATTTAGAAAATTTACTAAGAATTCCCCAAAAATATTTTGATATTATTATTATATATATATTTCGAAAAAACGAGGAATTTCTCGTATTGATTCGTGTATAATTCTTTTTTATGTTTATTCACACACAACTTTAGTAAAAATTTTGATTGTAAAAGGCACTCCCAAGGAGATCTCCTAACATCATTTCGACTATAGGAGTATTCAAACTAGCCAAAAATAAAGAAAACTATTGAAAATATCTGAAACTGCACATAAACACTTTTAAAAAAGATAAAAAAGGTAAAATGCAAATCTAACTCTAAGTTTAACATGTAAACTCACACAGAACTAATTCAAAGATAATGTCTTCAACTACAACAAGCCTAACTTCAAAAAAGTTAAAGTTTCTCGTCTTTTCAGTTCTCCAAGACTTAATATCAGTTTTCATCTCGGCGCATTTTAATGTTGTTTAGATTTATTACTAAATTTATGTTATTCGTTTTTTCGTCGCTTTCGATATACCATCATAAATCAATATCTGCCACAACTAATAAAGTTAGATCACGTACGGCAACACTTATTACCTTTTATATCCCACGATTATATTTTAATCGTATATGGGGAAGGGTTTTCAGAAGTTCAGTAATTTTTATTTTGTAATCCAGTAGAAAATAAAGCTACAGCATTTCCATTATGCAACACGTTGGATAACTTTATAAACAAGACAAATTTACAATAGAAAACCAGAGTTGGAATACATACAAATGCTGTTCAAACAATTTTTGGAAGATTCCAAATCTTCCAAATATTTCTGATTAAAAATCTCTATAGTGTATCTGGATATGTTGCATAATTCATAGGAAAACTCTCGCTACCAAAGAAGTAAATCCAAATCTGAATGTGGTGTTAACCACAGTTGTAGAATTGTATTGTATGATCGATTTTAAATAAAATAAAATAAAATAAAATAAAGTTTCCCACTAATTTTTTCGTACAAGGCTTCCAGTGTTAAAAAAGTTTAAAAGTTTTGGACGTTAATAGCTTTTAACTGAACAAACATTTTTCAGTTCTGCTTGCAGCGATCATAATGATATTTTGTTATGTTTTCTACTCTCAAGTATGATCCATTTATTTGTTATAAACAACTAAAACTTAAAAAATTATTTTCTTGTTTTTTTTTGCCTATAAAATAAAAACTGATAATGCCACTCGATGGTGTAAACAGACGAACTGTAGAAAATAACAATGCTAATAAAACGGAGAAGTGCTTCTAGGAATATTTCTAGACATGGAAGGAGCGTTTGATAACATATCATTTCAATCGATCAGCACGGCAATAAGGAACATCAATTTAGAAGAGACCCGTTGCAGGTGAATAGAAAACATGTTAAAAGACAGGATTGTTTCTATAAAACTGCTTGGAGAAACGCTAATGGCACTAATAACTTAGGGGTGTCTGCTGGGGGTACTTCTCTTTCCACTGCTCTGGAACCTGGTAATGGATGAGCTTTTGCAAATTCTAAATAAAGAGTTCACTCAATACTAGGATATGCTGATGATTTGGTAACCTTAACCCAAGTTAAATTTAATACAACTGTGAGAGAAAAAATGCAACTGGCTCTCATGGTTGTAGAAAGATGGGTAGGATAGGAAGGACTAAATATAAGTTTTCAAAAGACTGTCCTAATCCTCTAGAGAACTTCGGTCCCATTATCTTTCAAGGAGATATAACACCACTTTGCCAGGAAGTTTTATCTGGGGATGATCTGGAACTCTAGAATTATCTGGAATAAGCTTGCGGAAAAGATAACAAGAAAATCGGAAACAACCTTTGTCATTGTTAGAAGAGTGTGCTGGAAAACATAGGGTCTCTCACCAAAGATGGTGAATTGGTTATACACCAGTGGGGTGAGACCAGCGATTACATATGCAGCCTCGGTATGGTGGCACAAGGTAATGCAAAGGACAGCTATGAACAAGCTAGGTGGCATACAGGGAGTCACCTGTTTGAGTATCACGGGGGCTATGAAATCGACCTCAACCTCAGCAATAGAGTGCACTCTAGACCTCCTTCCACTCTATTTAGTGATTCAAGGGGAGGCAAGGATAAGGCTTCACCGGCTGTACCACTCAACGCCAACAGCTGAAATGCTGATGATAAGACTTAAAACTATATGTAATAAGGTTAGGGGACGTCAGTTGAAAGTGGACCCTATGATCTCAGGCTACTGCTACAATATGCCGTTCGAGACCACTATAAAGAATCGAAGGGTAAGCATTCAAGCTAAACTGGAGCCATCTTGGTACACTGAGATTGAGCTGGAATATATGAGCTACAATCAAGAAGGGAAAATACTCATAAGTATTCCAGGCAGAAATTTATTCAATTTTACAAAGTGCAGATGAAATAAAAGAAGAGCTTACAACGCAAAACAGATCAATTCCAACAGCCAAGCAGTGCTGAAGGCCCTTAAGGGTCAAAATCTACCGTCTAGATTTGTTTGAGAATGTCAGAGTGAATTTAAAACTCTGGCAAGAGACAACAGAATTATATTAAAGTGGTTACTATGACACGAAGGCATATAGGGAAATGAAAAAGCTGATGACCTGGCGAGAGCTGGCTCTTTGGTACAGATCCAGCTCTTTGGATGCCACAATGTGCAGCATGAGAAGCTGTTAAAGAATAGATTAAAAAAGATCACAATAAGTCACTAGATAGCCATACAGGGAATGTGTGAATCATAGAAAGCTATTTAGGTATTGAGAATCTTGATCCGAAGTAAGCAGGAACCAATTAAGGGCAATCATAGGCATAATGACGGAACACATGACAGTTAAAGTTCACCTGAATAAAGTGAATTTTTACAATAGTGACCCCGGCTGCGGACTATGTAGTCAAGTCGAAGAAACGGTGAAGCACATTATATGTGATTGCGAATAACTATATTAGAAAAAACAACAAACTCTCGGATCAGCAAATTTGGAACCGAATGAAATACTAACTTATTCTTTAGCGGACTTATACAGATTTGATCAGGAGGTTTAAGCAGCGCGCCCACTAGTTCGGTTTGGTTCAGACCTCTCGGCTCCGCACAATCAGCCAGTTTTGGTTTACACGTAAATAAATGAGAGCCCGTTCACTGGTTTCGACCGGTCAGAATGCTTCAGCGCTTTCAGCATCGGAACCAGTGAGCGGGCTCTCATTTATTTACGTGTAAACCAAAACTGGCCGATTGTGCGGAGCCGAGCGGTCTGAACCGAACCGAACCAGTGGGCGCGCTGCTTAAGTTAACAGAGTGGTTGTAAATTAGGGGGGAGTATAATAGGATTATATTGTTTGTAGTGCATTTGGTTCCAGGTCAACAAAATGGGACCCGGATCGACTTAATCTGACCATTAGTAACCGAGAAAAACGGAACAACTAGAAAACTCAGTGTTTTTTCAAAATTGTGCATCTCCGTCATTTTTTAAGTAGTAGTGTTGGCTGTTGGCGAAATAATAATAATTTCTTTATGTGTGTCATACCAGATGCTGTCAGTTTATTATTTTTTGCCCAATTGCTATGCGCCATAAATGGTTCGATTGTAATTTTGAAAAAAGATTTTGAAAGTAAAAGCATCATTTTATAAGCCTATATTTTCATTTCTAATCAAAATGTTTGTAAAATACGTGAAAAATGCCAGCTAATATGACTGGAAACAGTTGAGCGCGTGAAAGTAGAAAACCAGTAGGGGCAATGGGGCTGCCGAAAGAAGTTATATGTATATACCACGTGACCCAAAAAAATACAAACGCAATCCTTCAAAAAAGATTTATAAGATCGTGACAGACGACGAGTGTTAGATCAACGGGAATGAGTCGGAAAATAAACAGCAATCGACCGACAAAAGTTGCTCGAGCGAGAAGCACTTCGAAACAAATGGTCGCCATTTCTTTAAGAAAAACTAGCCATGTCATAATCGATTCTTTAGAGAATCTCAAAACAAAACGGAGGCCATGGATCATTTTCCACCATGACAATGCGAGCTCTCACACAACGGCTCCAACAAGGGACATTTTTTGGAATTGATGGGTCATTCGCCGTACAGCCCTGATTTGACACCCAAAGATTTATTTTTGATTCCGTTGATGCATTCATATTTTGGAGCTACTTCATAGACGCAGAGATGCTTTTCGGATCGGTTCGAGCGCATGCAAAAGTGTAGAATATTAAAAAAAAAAGCAACAAAAACAGTTTTAATGATAAGTGTTTGTTTTAGTTTCTTATTCCCGAAATATAAACAGCTCCCCTAGCAGGGGCGGATCCAGCCTCTCTCCTTGGGAGGCGGTGATATCACAAAAGTACAGTATCGCAAACGAAAGCAAGTTGTCCCCGGGGTGGGGGGGGGGATACCAGCAACATTCCCATTTCTAGTGTAAAAGGCAGGGACGGGGCTATTGTTTTGAATTTGAAGCTCTTGGACAGCGATCACAAGAAAAAACAAGTTTCCGACAGGGGGTGGGAAGATGCAATCAACATACACATTCCTCGTATAAGAGACAGAATCGGGTCTATTTTCCTGAACTCAAAGCTCCTGGGGGGAGGGTTCTATCGCAAAAAAAAACAAGTTGTCAACGGGGTGGGGGGTTGCCAGCAGCTTACACATTATTAATATAAAAGGTAGAATCGGTTCTATATTCCTGAACTCAAAACCCTTGAGAAGGGGAGGGGCGATTGCAAGCATCCACATTCCTATATTCTATTCAAGAACTAGAGAGAGTAATAAAACTGTTACCGAAACCTCCAACGTACCTGCTTCAGTGCCCTCAGTAACTGAGAACTTCCGTAAATCTAGTTCTATTTAATTATATTTAAATATTATAAGCTTTTATAAATTTACTGCAACAATAAAATTTCTGATAATTCAATTTAATTTCTGTTAGTGAGCAAAGTGCATCTTATAGTTTGTCTTTAGTGATTTATTTTGTTTGTGCTTGTTTTTATATAATATTTGAGATTAGTGAGATACCCAAAAGATGGAGGGCATTTTTTCCTCAACGAAAAACTTATTACGATGAATGTTTATGATGCCTTAAGATATTAATATCTAGATAATAATGTTAAAAGCTCTGTTGAGATGTGTTCCAATAAAACAGGAGTTCGAAAATCTATCATGTACCGAACACTGACGGAGAAAAAAACAACTGGAATTGTTAGTAATTCCAAGCTATATTCGATCACAGGCAGACGAAAAACCTCGTTGAAAGGAGAGATGTAAATTGTAATAAAAGAAGTTGTACATACATTTTATTCTGAGAAGCAAATCTCAACTGTCGACAAAATTTTAACTAAAATCAATAAAGATCGGCATTTACCTGAAATTAAAAAACTGAGCTCTGGAAATTGCTCAGAGAACTTAATTTTTGTTGGGAAAAACCAGATAGGAAATCTGTTCATATAGATCGTCCGGAAAATGTCCGTTGGTGAAGGAAATATCTGTCTCAAATAAAAGGTAGAGTTGCTGGACATAACACAACTTACAAAATTAATAATTTAACTGGACTTTTGAAAGATTTTTTTGAATAAAGTTACTGCAGATAATTGCAAAAAATCCATATAATAAAGGAATAAAAGAAAATGTGGAAACTCGATCTCATGATCGGTGAGAGAGGAATCAATTATAATTAATTTGAGCGAAGATAGCTTCACTGACTTTGATGACGGATAAGATACGTAATGTTTACCAGCGTTAACACAATTTATTATTTAAATTTTCTGTAACATACAAAAATTAATGACATTTGAATCCCTTTTTAGTATTTAATTGTAATTCTGCAAATGGTTTAAGAAATAAATAAACTGGAATGTCAAATATCCCAAAAATGTTTTTAATTAATAATAAAATGACCAATAGCCCAAAAAAAATTTTAATATTATATTGACGAATTTATTTTTTTTATATATATTCAACTTCTTGTATTTTTGATAATGAGTATTTTGTAAGTATTTAAATTATAACTTAGCATTTTTTGAGAGAAAAAGGCTACGTTTTAGTCTGAATGTGCCTAAAACGGTTTCAATGCCAAAATTAAAAATAATAAAACTACAGTTGTAATTTGTGTTAAATATGTCAAAATTATCTATATTTTCTAATATATGTGAATTATTAAAAAATCATAAGAAATAAAATAATATTATAAAAACTTTTTATTTTAAGTTTATTACTGAAATAATACTCTATGTCATAAATATTTAGTGATAAAATAGACCTCCTTTTGACGCCTTCCGATGCCTATGACAAGGATTAAAATCCTTTTTAACACTTCACACATCCAAATATCTATTGTTATCCAACCCAAATAGTCCATTATTATAGGCCAGTATTTTTGATTATAAAATTTCTAACCCATTCCTATGAAAAATATATGTGTCTAACAGATTTTGCCAAAGACACCAGACTAAAGAACACAGGTAATTTGCGAAGAAAAAAAAGGTAAAAATGAAAAACTCTTCCTAGTTCTTGAATAAACTATAGTATAAGAGACAAAATCGGGTCAATTTTTCTGAACTCCAAGCTCTTGGGGGGGGGGTCGCCCCCACTGCTCCCCCCTTGGATCCGCGCCTGTCCCCTACTATAGTGTCCAGAATGTCTAATATAAATTAATTTTTTATTATTATAAGCTTTTAAAACGTACTCATATTGTAGATAATATAAACAGCAAACAAAAGCATCTTTTTTGACGTAAAATTTATTTCACTGGCATCTCGCCAATCATACAAATTTTCCGCATAAATGTTATTTTACCCATTTACTGTGTTACTTACTGCTGACATTGTAAAAACAATTTGCGAACTCCCCAGATATTTCGTTACATGTTTTGCTACTTTAACCCTGAATACAAAATTTATTCCACTTTCTTGTATTTTAGGATGCGAGACATCTCTACAGAAACCTGAACGAGAAAGCACGTCACGGCATAAGGAAAATCGACCTGCCTTTCTTTAATCATATTGATTTTGTTATGGGACGACACGCAAGAAAAATTGTTTATGATCCTTTGGTTAGAGTGATAAACGACGCCGTCAAGAACTAAAAATGGAAATATATAGTTCCTAGTTAAATTGTGCATGTTGCACCATTTACCTTTTTGAAATCCTTATAGAGTGTTACTAAACAAATAAATTAATATATTATTGAAAAATATTTTCTCGGACTGTTGGCACAGTTACCAGATAAATATGGATAGCTAGAGGACCGAAATAATTTGCTGTGTAAAATCCGAATCCGAGGTCATCACATCAGGATTTTGAGATATTTGAAAAATTAGTTTTTTGGCTACTTTTGAAGTTATGTATAGGATGTACAAATTTTTTTTTTGTTTTTTTTTTATATATATAGAGCGGTCACCTCCGATTTTTTCTTGCAAAATTATAAAATATATCCCAAAAACGTCATGTGCATTCACATTAACCCTTTGAGGCATACAATGTTCTATTGCATGTATTTCTCTCGAAAATTTTTATTTGGGGCTTCTGCGGTCGCTGAGCATGAATATAGAGTCATAAAATTGAAATTTTTTTTCCAAGATGGCGAATTTAAAATGGCGCCTCAAAAGTTACAAAAAATTATGTGGGTATCTAAAAAAATTTCACTTGCGTATTTTCAAAGTCGCTGATTATGGAAATTATGTCGGAAAAAATAAATTTTGGTGGATTCAAAATGGCGTATTCAACCTGAACTAACCTGTGCCCAAGATGATAGTAACTTTGCAAAAAAAAATCATAGATGACCACTCATTAGTTTATTTTGAAGGATTAAAAAAATTTGGAAAAAAAACAAAAAAATTTTGTGCTTCCTGCACATAACTTTTTAAGTTGCCAAAAGAAAACATTTTTCGAGCCAATAACCTCAAATATCTCAAAATCCTGATGCGATAGGCCAATTCTGATCGCGGATTTGGATTCTACTCGGCAAATTACTTCGGAAGCGACCCCCAGCTGCCCAACAACAATTATGAGTACATTTTTTGTACCTTTGAAATGCGTTCAACATCGTGTAAGCTACCTCTAAAATTTATGTTACTCTGATACTTTAACGAATAAAATTTAAGTAATATTACTATTTGGCCAGAGGCGTACGCACTTTTTTGGCCTTGTTGAATAATACTAACATAATTATGTAACTATTTTTATTTATTTTTTAAACAATGTATATTTACAAGTTTCAGTATATATTTAGTTATGCTACACCGCGTCACTATTGATCATTTTTTCAAAATAGATGTAATTTGAGAGTTTGAGATGTTTCTTCTTAAAATATTTTTACATCAATGGCCAGGTTGTGAACGCTTTATTTGTGTTCTTCCTTTTTCAACTGTTATATTTTTCCATATTTTTTTAAAATGTAATAATCACTTTGGAAATATTTATCCCCTAATTCATTAATACGGTCTAACTTTAAAACTAGTCTAAGCTGATAATAGAGGATTTAAGTTGACAAGTACAACAATAAGTTAAGCAAGTTTTTAAACTTAGAAATTCACCGATAAAAAATCCTTTCCTTTCCCTTCTAGACCTGCAAAAATGGGAAATATAATTTATTCTCAGGACATAATTGCCCCTCTTTCCCATTTCAAGGTTTTATATCAAGGTTTTTATCATTAATATTCCTATATAAGCAATTATTTGTTGATATATGTAATAAAAATTATGAAGATATCACTCAAGCAAGGAGAAATTGGCGAAATAGATCTAATTTCCATACCACCTATAAAGGCGAGCGATTTACCCCTAAAAAGATGCTTAGACACGCAATACTTAAAAAAAAAAGATAAAATGCATGGAATCAATTGGGAAGCATATTAAAATAAACATTTTTTGTCATTTGACAAATTTTCGAAAAATGCTTCCTTTCCGACATATTACCGATTTTATGCAAAAAACTGACAAAATTCGTTATTTTTAGATTTTTTTTTCTCGGAGACTACTAAACTGATCGTAATTCTAAAAAAACATCAATAACCCGATTTGTCGGATAAAAATCATGTTGTTATTGTTGAGCTCCACTTTCAGCATCACAGACTTCATTTGCCCAAATCTCTGTAGAAGTCGAAGGTTCAAAGATTGCTATGCATTGTTCAGAATTACGATCCGTTTAGTAGTTCTCCAGAAAAAAAATTCCAAATATGTCGAAATTCATCATTTTTTTTGCCTCAAATAGCAAATATGTCAAAAAGGAACCATTTTTTAAAATTTTTTTTATATATTATTTTGACGTGTTTTATCTAAAAAAAATGCTTTCTAATCGATTCCGTGCATTCAATTATTTTTGCAAGTTTTTTTGTTAACAACAATTGCCGACCCACTTGTTCAAAAAATTTTATTAAGAAAAATTACTCAGAAATATATAATAAATTTAATAAAATAGGTTTAGTGAACTTAAAATGTGAAAAAAAAATGGTAGGTTTATGCTATTCTTAGGGAGTGAACCGCTCGCTTAATAGATAAATTTTCTTAGTAAATCCGACTATTAAAATATATGAAAATTACGTTTATTTTTTACAATTATTACTTCTTAATCTAAGGTTAAAAATTCGAGATATCAAACGATCAAGATCTGTGGTTTTTTGTTTGTTACCAGAACTACTTCTAGCGCCATTTATTTACTTTCAAATTCAATTGTTTCTAAACCTCATCAGTTTAGATTTCGATTTAAATCAGTCGAAATCAGAACAAAAGTAAAATAAAATTTTGAAAAAAATCGAGTTTCGCTTTTTAACGCTTTTTTTAGAAGCATGTAAAATTTTTTTATCTAAATTTTATTTTTTGATTTTTAATTTTGAAATGTGTGGAGTTTCTAAGGCCACAAAAAAGTATCCATTTCATCGGTAGTTGTAGAATAAACTTAATTGAACAAGAAAATATTCTTTGATTCTGAGAATTATTTAGTCTGCTATAGTTAATCCGCCTACTAGGCCCCTACAATCCACCAATACCGATATTGAAACAACCTGAGACATGTAAATTTTTTAGTCTCTCATATCTTGTCTTGCATATTAAGTTTGAAAAAATTGGTTTAAAATCGGAAATATACGCCTCAAGAACCCTCCCAATATCACT
The DNA here is from genome assembly GCA_034092305.1 of Diaprepes abbreviatus. Taxonomy (NCBI): domain Eukaryota; kingdom Metazoa; phylum Arthropoda; class Insecta; order Coleoptera; family Curculionidae; genus Diaprepes; species Diaprepes abbreviatus. Next base: position 3,421,619 of record JASJET010000125.1, on the reverse strand, counting down.
CTGGACAAAATCGAAAGAATATAAAATTTTAGTCCCCATATTGTATCTGCCATATTAAATTGTAAAAAATGGACTTCATATTCGTAACCTACGATTCCGAAAACCTCCTAAAACGAATTTTTAAAAAAAAAATTAAGTAACAAAAAATTTTCAACCCACCATATTGAATCCGCCATATTGAATTTCAAAAAAATACTTTTGTAACTCTTAATCTGATCTTAATCTACATCCTCGAAAACTTCCCAGTACCAACTTTTTTAGATCGCAGCATCGCTCCTGCCATATTATCTTTTTGAAGAAAATTGAGAAATGTCAAATTTTTATTCCGCTATATTGGATCGGCCATATTGAATTTTTTAAGAATTCCTAATTTACACCTTCAAAAAATTTGTAATTTACACCCTCAAAAAAACCTCCTATACCAATTTTAGACAAAATCGAGAGATGTTAAATTTGTGGTCCGCCATATTGGATCGGCGTATTGAATTTTTTAAAAATAAATTTATATTCGTTTTGTACGATCACAAAAACTTACTTATATCAATTCTGAGGAACATCAGACTAAATTAATTGAGACTTGATGGAAAAAAATTGTTCCCTTTATTCGGAAAATAATTAAGATCCTCCGCTCTTTCATTGCCACAGGGCCTCCAGACCTCCAAATCCGGCCCTGAATGAGATGCAAATTGGACTCTTGATTGTCAAGGTTTTATTAAAACCTAAAAAAAAAACAAGCAAGCAGATTCTAAAATCACTATGTTTTTTGATAAAGGAAAATATTATATATCAATATAGGAACAAATTAAAATTAATCTATTTCTCTCATAATCAGTATGAACAAGGAGACTTTGGAAAGAAATGAGGTCATGTGTGATGTCTTCTAATAATTTGTAACTTCAAAAAATTATTGGGCTGGAAAATTTAGTATTGTATATTTGTGTTTCTTTTGTAAAGAAAATAACTGTTTGAAGGAAACACCTGTTTATTATTTTTTGGATACAATAATAACAATAAGAGCTTATTTACTAAATTAAAAATAAAGAGTAAAAATCGATTTAATATTATAAATAATCCGAGATACCACCAGTTAAAATAAAGATTTATTATAAAAAATAATTGTTTAAAAAGCCTTCGTTATTCAGCGTAATCATGGTTATCGATTTTTATGATTTTTTTGGTCACTTACCAATATACTGTGCTATAATCATCATTTCTAAAATGTAGGTAAAAACAATTATTAGAAAATCATATTCTCTATTAATAAATATGCAGCCAAATCATTGACCCGGTATTGGTTTCTCTTGTGTTACGAGGACTTTTAAAAAATAAATCGGAATAATTATAGACACAAATAAAGGTATGACAAATAAACTGGTTTGAATTAGATAACTATATATAACTAGACTTTCACGACATTGACCAAAATTAAAAGACCAATGCTTTTGGTTTTAAAACGTTTTATAAAGATAAGTTTAGAAATTTTCACTACAAAAAAATAGATGAATGCAGTAGTTGTCTGTAATTTGCAATGTCAAATATTGTATTAATACCAAATGGAAGCTTCCCTGTATCCAGCTGGCAAGGCTTCAGCTAAATATAGGGTCTTGCCAGCATTCTAATTTCAATATCCCTTCCCCTAAAAGATAGTCAAAGAGAAGGAAAACAAATCCAACATATAAGAAAAGTTTTCAGGCAAAATAGCTACAAAAATCGTCGACCAAGTACTCCAGAAATACAGCTTACTAACCACATAAAACAATAGGTTCACTAAAAGAAAAATCGACTTAGACATACGATACCTGTAACAATATATATATATATATATATATATATATATATATATATATATATATATATATAAATAAATATGTAGATAAGTTTTTGTCCGTGTAATTTAAAATAAAATAGAATAAAATATTGGCGAAGCGGACGTGAAAATTTGTCAATCTACAAGATTCTCGTATTAAAAAGTGCGGAGCACTCCAAAGTATGGAATAACTCCGGGTCCGACAGATGGCGACAGCGCTGTTTCGTCCTAATATGGGACTCGTCAGGCCACCGCAGTCGGTACAAACCATCATCTCGCCTTTGCATCGTATAAGCCATACTTATAATCAAAATACGGCAAATAAGACGACAAAGGCGACATCTCGATGGTCCACTCGATAATACAAGAACCATACAGATTAACAAAGTTTGTAAGAGAACCGTCATATGGTGGCGCGACGGTGAATTAAAACAGAAATATGTAAAATCGAGTACACGAAACGCGCTGCCCAAAAGATAGGGGTCGCATTTTTCGGTACTGGCAAGCAAGCATGCCGCTATTTAAGCAGCCAACGCCACGTGCCGCACCAAACGATCACACCATGAGAGCATCGTTTAGCGTGTTTCAAAGCCAAACAAGTAAATAAATATGTAGATAAGTTTTTGTCCGTGTAATTTAAAATAAAATAGAATAAAATATTGGCGAAGCGGACGTGAAAATTTGTCAATCTACAAGATTCTCGTATTAAAAAGTGCGGAGCACTCCAAAGTATGGAATAACTCCGGGTCCGACAGATGGCGACAGCGCTGTTTCGTCCTAATATGGGACTCGTCAGGCCACCGCAGTCGGTACAAACCATCATCTCGCCTTTGCATCGTATAAGCCATACTTATAATCAAAATACGGCAAATAAGACGACAAAGGCGACATCTCGATGGTCCACTCGATAATACAAGAACCATACAGATTAACAAAGTTTGTAAGAGAACCGTCATATGGTGGCGCGACGGTGAATTAAAACAGAAATATGTAAAATCGAGTACACGACACAGCGCGTTTCGTGTACTCGATTTTACATATTTCTGTTTTAATTCACCGTCGCGCCACCATATGACGGTTCTCTTACAAACTTTGTTAATCTGTATGGTTCTTGTATTATCGAGTGGACCATCGAGATGTCGCCTTTGTCGTCTTATTTGCCGTATTTTGATTATAAGTATGGCTTATACGATGCAAAGGCGAGATGATGGTTTGTACCGACTGCGGTGGCCTGACGAGTCCCATATTAGGACGAAACAGCGCTGTCGCCATCTGTCGGACCCGGAGTTATTCCATACTTTGGAGTGCTCCGCACTTTTTAATACGAGAATCTTGTAGATTGACAAATTTTCACGTCTGCTTCGCCAATATTTTATTCTATTTTATTTTAAATTACACGGACAAAAACTTATCTACATATTTATTTACTTGTTTGGCTTTAAAACACGCTAAACGATGCTCTCATGGTGTGATCGTTTGGTGCGGCACGTGGCGTTCGCTGCTTAAATAGCGGCATGCTTGCTTGCCAGTACCGAAAAATGCGACCCCTATCTTTTGGGCAGCGCGTTTCGTGTACTCGATTTTACATATTTCTGTTTTAATTCACCGTCGCGCCACCATATGACGGTTCTCTTACAAACTTTGTTAATCTGTATGGTTCTTGTATTATCGAGTGGACCATCGAGATGTCGCCTTTGTCGTCTTATTTGCCGTATTTTGATTATAAGTATGGCTTATACGATGCAAAGGCGAGATGATGGTTTGTATCGACTGCGGTGGCCTGACGAGTCCCATATTAGGACGAAACAGCGCTGTCGCCATCTGTCGGACCCGGAGTTATTCCATACTTTGGAGTGCTCCGCACTTTTTAATACGAGAATCTTGTAGATTGACAAATTTTCACGTCCGCTTAGCCAATATTTTATTCTATTTTATTATATATATATATATATATATATATATATATATATATATATATATATATATAGTCCATAGTACGTAGCATGATTACCACTCTTTTGAAACTTTGTGAGTAGCATCATTTTGTCGAGTCTCAGCGAACCCGATGAACCCACTCACAAACTTTCAGAAGAGTCGTAATCACCTTAAAATATAAGTCCTGTGGATTAATACAGAGGCCAAGAGGCTAAGAGCAGAATAACAATTAACAAGTATAAACTACTGCAAGCTACAAAAAATAAATGGACGACCTCAACAATTTTCCAAAGTCAGTTTAAAACAGGACACAAGATTAATTTGCACGATGCAGGCGGAAGTACTCCATGATTAGTACAAAATCATCATCTTTTTAATATTTTCAGCGATTTCCACTTCCTTAAACAACTTATTCCTTGCAATTCTTGTGCTTTCTCACTTTGTGTTACTTTTCAAATTTATTTTAACTTACCCTCGTACATCTGAAAACAGTTACTGAAGAAGAAGAAACAAGGTCATGGTACTACTTCACGTATGTTCTTTAGACGTTCATGAGTCAAGTTCACGGCTGAACAGGTTCTTCATTTTAATAAAAAAAAACATATTGGTAATTGAGATGCAAAAAAAGTTTTAGGCGACCGGTACCAAAAATATTTACTTAACTTTGTAAAAAAGGAAAAACTATAAATTCATAGGATACGTCAAATATAAATGTGTGATTTGGAAGATGTGTAACACTATTTTATGGATTTTTGTGCTTAGTGCATCAAGTGTTTTATGTGGAAAATATGTACCCAAATGGAAAAAACAGGTAAAATCAAATACTTTTCTCTAACAATATAAAAAGACTTACAGGTATAAAAGAAAATAAATTTGAAAAATAGTTTGAATACGTTTTTATAGAATTGAAACCCTCTGCAAATATTTTATTAATAAATCTTTGGAATAATATCAAGACATTTTATAAAAAAGCTATATTTTCGTTTATAACATTAATTTCCTTCATATTTATATTTTCAAGTATTTCGTTTTAAAGCAGAATGTATTAAATTTTTTTAATTTACCTCGATTTAACAATTTCAAAATATTGGTTGCAATCTAAAAATGACTTGGAAAAGCATCTTTTAAATTACTTAGGAAGGCATTTTGGAAAGTTAACAAGCGTTCTATATTATTTTTCGAAGCCTTTTAATATCACTTTAATAAACTTCTTCTGGTAATTAACATTGGCTGTTCACCTACAGTAGTAAACAAAAATGTTGAGCCAAACCAATTTGCGATCTTTTTTATAAAGCAAAGGATAATAAGTAAATATCAATATCGGCTCCATATAATATTATTATTGAACAATAGAAATATGCGATTGTTCAAGTTTTATCTATATACAGGGTGTCTCAGACGAATTGTATCTGAAACAATGTTCTCGGGGATTTTTGAGGTTGCTGAACATGAAAATTAATCCAAATTTTACAAATTTTCATATTTAAGTTAGCGTATTCACTTCAATACAAAAGATGGCAGATTTCAATCACGGATGAATACTTTACGTTTCAATGCATACATTTTTGAGTTCCTTAATATACGTTGTTAATTAATACCTTTATATCTTAGCAATTACTGAAAATATCCCCTCCCCCAATGACGAAATTCCCAATAAGATCGTGAAATTTTGTGAACATCTTGATTTTACTATTGAAACTTTCAATTTATGGGTTCTTTGGATCGTCAAATATATGAAAAAATTATTATTTTAATAACCTTAATACTTAAAAATTAATTTTCAAAAGCACGAACACAGATTTTCATAACAAAAGGGCAAAAATAAATTATTATTTTATAAACTTGTTTTTACGTCGAAACGGGAAATATAAAATTATGATCTTTAAAATTCAAATAACATTTTATCTACATACGCTCTGAGAATATATAGCTTAATATTTTCCCCGGAATTTAATTATTTATGGAGTTTTAAAATAGCACGATAAAATTCATTGAGGTGTATGTGCTATGTTTATGTTTTTCAGACTTTCTTTAAAAGTTAATATTATAACATTTGTTACATTTATTCGTTTTTATGAAAAACCATAAACTAGAAAAAAAGCAATTTATTAAAACTTTACAAATCGAAATATAATTTTTGTTTGCATGGTAAATTCATCATTTTTAAGGCTCCGTAGCCAGCTGTCAACCCGTATACTTTCGTCTTGTACGTCCATCCATCCCTCTGTATATCACAGTCAATAACTTTTTCAGTTTTTAAACTTTTGTAATAAAATTTTTCAGGCATGCGAAAAGTAGGAATACCGCCAATTAAATATTCAAAAGTATCATTAAATATGTCATAAAATATTTTTTCAATTGTCTCTTAAAATATTGTTGTTTAAAATTCCCGCACTATTTTATGATTTTGATATTTGGCGAATGCGCTGAGCAAACATTTTTTATAATATGACTGGTGTAGATTGTATGAGGCTTCTTAGCATAAAAGCTCGGGATTTCAACGGGTTTGTTTTTATAGTTCTATAAGACCTCATTGCACACTAATGGTTTTTTTTTTGCCAATTTTTCCAGTATTTTGTTTTTAGTTTATCGGCTGCAACCAATATATCGGTTTATATTTCACTTTCAGATTTCTGATATTATACTTTTTCTTAATTTGTTTTATATAAATATTTGATATTGTCTTGTGCTTCTCTTTAGTTCCAAGGAAGAGTATAATCAAATATGTTGAAGGACACTTGGAAGGGGTTCTATCCTCCTTCTGTGAGATCTGGTGATTGATAAATTTTAATAAATCTCAACGACCAAGGATATTACATCCAGGGATCATACTTGTCGTGGGGAAGTGGTGCATTTAGAAACACCTCAGGGTAAATCCTCAAAAACCACAGTCAATATTTTACCAAACGAAAGAAGCTTGGCAAATTAAAACTACCAATTCTCTTTAACACAGTCAGAATGTTAAGTTCCTAGTTGTAATCTTCACTACAAACTTTACTTGGAACTTGCGGAACACTTGCGGAAAGTTATGATCCAAAGTAAAACAGCCATCATGGCAGTAAAAAGGTCGTAAGGCAAAACATATGCCTTAAAACCATGCGTTGTACACGGTTGTACACGGTAATGGTCCGACCCATGATAACCTATTGCTCGATAGAGTGGTAAACAAAAACCATCCACAGTCTGGCTATTCTGGAGCTCTCTAAACTCCAGAAATTGACCTACCTGTGCATCACGGAAATCTTCAGAAGCACCCTGACAGTAGCTATAGACACTCTACTGAATCTCCCCACGCTTGATATAATAATCAAGACTAAGACGAGGTTGGGAGTACATAGGTTGGAATAAAATAAGATTTGGTGGACTAGACCTTCCCTGGAACACACCTGCATCAAATGCATGCTAACAAACTCATTGTTGGAGAGGAGCAGCGACACCATGTCAAGAGTCTTTCTTTAACAGGCGCTACAGATTATAAATTAACTAGAAGCCAGGATCTGCTTAATCACTAAGCTAGTCAGAAAATTTTGTCTCTAGTTCACAGATGGATCCTAAACTGACAGTAGCTAAAATATACGAAGCCACTCCCAGACTCAACATAAATGAGCTATTGGGGTAGAATATCACGGTATTCCAGGACGAGACACATACCTATCATTGATAGAACCTGACTAAGAGTTACAGAGGCAGGACCATTCTCGTCTTCTCCGACAGTCAGGCAGCATTAAAAGTGCTTGCATATCATCAGATAACATCAAAACAGGTCTGAAAGTGTCTTGGAAACCTTATCTCTTCGGAAAAACACAACAAAGTTACTACTACATGGTTATCAGGACATAAAGACATCCTAGGCAATGAATAAATGTCTCAATTTACAAGACAAGGTTCTGCTAACAGAATTATTGGAACGAAATCAGTATTTGACATTACTAAAGCTGAACATCCTGGAGGATAAACCATTATCATCAGACCACATTGCTGATCATAAGCACAGCATACCATTACTGAGCAAACCATCCGACAAACTTTAGCCTTACACATCATCCTCATCTTCGAATGCGAAGCTTCAACCTACTGAAGACAGCTTCAGGAATTAATCGATCCGGAAGGTTTATACCCAGCGGATAAACTAGTGGACAGACTGATAAACATGATCAAGGCAATCAATTTGTTCACATAGAATATATATATAACAGGCTAAACAATAAATCTCAATGCTGTAGTACAAAGACTCCTCAGTCCTAGCCTGCTATATCACTCAATCAATCAACCCCCTTTAGTTTTCTAACGGTAGATTTTAAAGTATAAAATGATCATAGGAACACTTAGTAAATGCCAAAAACTTCTACGAAATCTTAACATAATGCATGACTAACACGCCCTTGACCAGTTTTCAGTCATAAAATTTGAGATCAATAGAAATTAAACAAGCACATATTGTAACTGTACATAAATTTTATTTGTTTTAAGAAGCAGTTAAAAACTAACACTTAAATGCATAAATTCCGGTTTTAGCAGTAATTTTAAAGTATACCAGCTATTCAATTGCAGAAGTTCAAAGACCTTTTGGAAAAATATGTGACTTTTATTGTACAGCGTTGCGCAAAATGATACCAAAATTTTAGTGATGGATATTATAGGTGGCGATTACCTATGTAATAAATCAAATAAGTAAATAAATCTTTAACAGACCGATATGATATTCTTCATTTTTAACCATTTTCCAGGAATTTAACTTTTAAATATAATAATTTAACTTGTCAAACATTACTTATGACACATGATCTATAAAGAAACTGTAAAAGCTTATATTTTTAACATATTTTAGGCTTGCGAAGTACCAACTTCCCAAAATGAATATTCTCATTACATATGTTCAGATGATGGAGAGGTAAAGTGTCTACCAGGGTGGACTGGAGACCTATGTGATGTTCCAAAATGTCGGTCAGGTTGTGACCCATTGCAAGGGTAAGTAACAAATTCATTTAACTAATTTTAACTGCGGATATACCTAATTCATTAATAAGTTATTTTACGAAATATAGAACTGACTTTAAAAAATTGCATACAAAAATAAGAATGAAATCAACTACTGTTTTAAATTACAATTAATTTCTTAATTTTAAATTTATTGAAATACGTAACACTTGTTTAAAGTCGGTTGGCGATCTTAATGGATTGGTATTATGTTCATTTATTATCGTTTGCATAGCTTTTGATTACTAGTCAGAACTGGGTCATCTATAAGCTCTCTAAAGACAACTACTGGCCTGCTTGTATATTACGAGAGCTGTGAGAAGCTCTTGTATCGCAGCCATGGAAAGTGTACTAAATCCTTCCCTCCTCCTTTATATAATAACCAATCCTTAAGTGAGTATTTGGGTATACAGACTGGAACAACATAAGGTCTGGCGGAGTAGACCTACCCTCGAACACAACAGCATTAAAGGCATGACAATGAACTTATTATTAGATATGAGCTATAATAACATACCAAGGACGTACAACTTGACTAGACTCCATACGTCAGACTGACTGAAAGGCAGGATTTGATCAAATACGGGGTCAGCTAAGAAACATCATCTGGTTTACCGATGAATCCAAAACTCACCATTATCCAAGAACCAGAATACGGGGTGTCAAATACAGATTTAATATAAGTGTATCACTGGGGTAGTACACAACTATATTCCAGGTAAAAATATATGCAATTAATACTCGTCTCCAAGAGAATATGACGGTTATTGAAACAGGACCTTTATCATTTTTTCTGACAGTCTGGCGGCGTTAAAAGCATTTGCATGTCATCAAATCAAATCAGAGATACTTTTACGTGAGCAATTGGACACAAGGGTATTCTAGAGAGTAAAAATTGGAACAACTTACAAGACAAAAGGGGTGGGTGGATATGCTGGTTGATAAATCATGAACACCGGACTCACTGAAACAACATTATGACCACAGGTACAGCAAAATATTTCTGAGATAACTATCCGGCCAGTGTTACCAGGTGAAAAAAAAATCCCCAGAATCGATAAAAAAATTTGTCAGATTTAAAAAAAATTACCATATTTTTAAATTACTTTATAAACTCCAAATACGCTTAAAAAATTAAAAAGTCAAAATATTGTAACTATAATATTTTAATTGCGGAAACAGAGGAGCCTTTAAAATAAATTTGAGTTGAAAAAACTTGTAAAACTGGACAAAAATTGGTATTTATCAGTTATTATTAATTAATTAAAAAGAAAAACTACTGTTGCCGGCATTCTACAAGCACGTACATACGCCGTAATTAGGTTGGTTCAGTTATCATTGAGCGTGCAGAGCATATTGTTTGTACTATAAAGTGACAATGATTAAACCAGACTAGATGTAATCTTTATAATAACAGAAAAATATGTAAATGTCAAATGAGGACTAACAAAAGAGTGATATCTTTAAGAAGATATAATTTTATAAATAATTATTTTGGACCTAAAACGTTACATTTACACTTATAGCCTATGAGCAAAACTATGTTTAGAGGTAAACAGAAAAAAAAAACACAAGAAATCACATTCTGGAAAAAAATTTACCATTCATCAGATCAAACGAAAAATCACTAGATCTGGTTAAATTTCACCACACCTGGTAACACTGCATTCAGCCAACTAAATTGCGATGACTTAAGTTTAAGAAGGAAACAAATTAGGCTGTCTGATAACCGACCACTGCAGCTTATGGAAACATCTAAACTGAATGAGTTTTTATAATTAAACAATAACACGTACGAGGTGAGTAAATTTAGTAATTTGACTGGTAATCTAACCGTCGATCTGGCAACACTTGAGAAGGGAGTACGTTCAAAAATAAATGTCGTCAATTTGGAGCAACAGTGTGCTGTCAGGTCTTGCTTCAGATTTGGGCATAGTGCAACGAAATCTTTTGCAAAATTGGTGACGAGTCTTGGATGTTGAAGTACTATCTGTAAACCAAGAGCCCGGGTATGGAATGATAGATTTCAACTCTACCAATGCCCAAAAAATCAAGAATGAGCGAGTCGAAAATCAAATGCTAAATTGCTTTTTCGATGGTCAGAAAATTGTCCACAAAGAGTTTGTGTGCTTCAAGTTCAAACAAACAATTAATACTTTTACCGAGAGGTTCTTGAAAAACTTCGAAAGTTGTTTAAGCATGTGAGACCAAACACAAAAGAACAACTGAATGTTGCTTCACGACGATGTACCTTGTCACTTAGTAATTTCAATTGATTGATGAATGAGTTTTTGGTCAGTAAAAATATTTCTATCGCGGCTCAGTCTACTTATTAACCTGACTTGAGTCCTCGGACTTTTTCCGTAAGAGCTATTCAAACATTTAAATGGGTGTAACCGATCAGGTGAAGGTTAATCCCAGTATCCATGTTTGTAATATATTTCACATAGAATGAAATATTTTGAACAAATCATCTCCACCTCTTATATTATTGTGGTTGTGATAATTAAACAGGAAATTCAAATTTATATATATATATTTTTTTTAATATAGATCATAAATTAATTCTAATTTATTTAATTTTCAATAAATTAGGTATTGTAATAGACCCGGCGAATGCCTTTGTAAACTAGGGTTTTATGGAGAAAGATGCAACAAATGTATTCCTTTACCTGGATGTCAACATGGATACTGCAATACTAGCTTTGAATGTCTTTGTCATGAAGGATGGGATGGCTTATTTTGTTCAGAACGTAAGTACAATAACGTAGTCCACAGAATTAAATGATCTTTAATTATATATATATATATATATATATATATATATATATATATATATATATATATATATATAATAATCTTTGCTATTACCCGCGGTTTCACAGGCGCTGAATTTGTGTGATTATTTATTTATCTTAACTCTTATTTTATCTCGGTTAACTTATGTATTAATTTCAACTATGGCTTCTTTAGATAAAAAAAAATTGTAATAAAGAAATTGTATCAAAATGCAGAATAGTGCAAGAAAATATTAAAGAAATGCCATCTTTTTGCGTGCGCATTAATAACTTTTTTGAAATGTTTTTCATTCAGTTCCAATTGTTTTCAGCGCTCTGCAGGCAAGATTGTCATCTAACCCGTGGCTATTGCGATCAACCAGGAGAATGCAGATGTAGATTAGGTTGGTCTGGAAGAACCTGCAAAGAATGTCAAGTTTTACCTGGTTGCGTTCATGGTTTTTGCGAAAAACCTCTCGAATGTAAATGCTTCCCCGGGTATACAGGAATACTTTGCCAAACACGTAAGTTAGAAATAAAAACTGATTATAATTAATAAAAAATACCACGGAATAAGTCTGTCTACTATTAGCAATTGTCTAAGCTGCAAAATTAATTGTTATTTTATTTTACCTAGATAGTTCTCATTCATGTAGAGCATAAAAAATTTTAAAATTCATTGTAATAGTAAAAAAACTTTATTTAGCTGAAAAGTGCAAAAAAAATATTATTTTGATGTCTGAACAAAATTAAAATTGAAATATTCAGCTCTAATATTTGAACAGTACAGGAGCATTACACAGAAAATGGTAACTGAGTATTGGTGATGGCATTTTCCATAGTTTCAAGCTGATCTAACTTCATATGATGTTTTGCAAAGGTAGCCTACGATAATTTGACATTTGGAGCATGAGATTCCCTTTTGTTGGAGCTACCACGTTCTTCTTTTAACTCATTGTGGCTCCAGATGATTGCGATAATGTTTATGTTATTCCTAAAAGTAGCAAGAGACATAAAAAAGGCCACTTTATGAGAGATTAAGTAAGACTGTATTACAGGGCGCGTCGTTCGGTGCCACGAGGTGAACATTTGTGATAGCATCTTCCCTACTCTCATCCAGTTCTTAGCACATTGTCTTATACCCTAGCTTGGGTAAGCTGGTCCACAATAAGATTTCGTAAAAGATTTTGGTGGGCTTTATTACTACTTATAACCACCGCTAACCAGACCCACAAGACCTGATCGTCCTCCTAACTTATCAATCAAGAAAATTCGCCAGGAAGTCGCTTAAACCCATAGAAATAAGGAAGATTAGTAAACAGTGTTTATTATGGTGGTTTATCCAAATCATAAATGGCAATATCGGCGAGTAGTAGAAGCGGTACAGCTATCAGGGTTCAAAAATAACTCCTGAAAAGGAATCGAAAGAAGTCACAAGCACTGAGGAAGCTCAAGAAGGAAACAATAAGAAACTAAAAAAAAAAGGGATTAGTTGAAAAAAATTAAGGATAAAAATGTATCCTCCATATTGTTGTACTCGGACGAATTCAAAAGTTTTACTAAAATGTGTTGTCTGACAACAGACATCAGACTATGAAGAAGGTTACGAATAGGTTCCATTTTCTAACTAATTCTAATATCGCTACACTTGTCAAAGCATGAAAAACGCAATGGTGACTTGGAATACTGAGGAGGAAAGAATATTTCAAAAGCATTATTTGAGAATTAAAGTGAAGCTTTCCTTTATGTCCAAATGAAAAAAACAAACGATTTTAATAATGATTTATCAAATTTGTAGCTAAAAAACTTTCCAGTTTGAAAAGTAGCACCACCTGAGCAGTGACATTGTGAGTTCTACGAATCTTTTAAATTAAGATTGAAAGATCTTAAGATAACGCCTTGTCAGATGTTTTGGTAGTCAACATTTTGTGATGATATTTTAAATTATCTCTGTTGTCCAAGTAAAGGTAATTTACCAAAATTTAACCATATTTTAAATTTGAAAATTTTATGAATATATTTTTCTTACAAGCATTTCCAATATAACATATTAAAATTAATTTTTATATGTTAGCTTTCTCACACATAATCAAAACTGATTATTACAATTCGATAACCTCCTTTTTTGACTAATCTTAAAAAGAATACTTTCAACTAGGATGGTTAATTTCACTAAAAATCTATATATGTATAATTTTTTTTCTCTGCATTAGGGAAAATTTCAATTTGAATACAGCGTTAAATTTCAAGTATTTTTTGTAAAAACAGTATACAATTATCAAGGTCAGATTTCTTGGTTATACATTGTGGCAATTTGTATCAATTTTGTGGATCCAGACGATTGCCACTGAATGTCCCACACATAACCGTAAAATGTTCTATTTTTGAGAGATTCTCTGATTTCCAACTAGACTAATAAATATTTTAAAAATATTTTCAGCGATCTGCTCTAAAACGTGCCACAGGGAACGAGGCTATTGTCGAAAACCGGACGAATGTAGGTAAGTACGCTATTTTGCATAGAAAATTATCCACCAGCAAATGTCGCCTGCCAAAACAGAACCCAGAATTTAAAAAAAAATTCAGAAAACAACAAGTTTATTCTTTGTACCAAGAAATTTGTTTTATTTCATACTAAAAAGTCGAAATTACTTTTTTGCCCACCTGATAACCACATTTCGCCCCACAGCGAACACTTACTGGCAACATTGTTTAATCCCTTTAGCGTTACTCCACGTCCCATCCCATTCTAGGGATTGGCTCTAAAAATGTATTTTAAATATATTTAGCAAGGTAATTAAACAATTCTAAATTTATGATTATTCCAGAGTTTTAAAAGTAAAGTATTATCACAGACGAGAGAGTTATAATTTATGATTCTTTATATGTAATTTGTCGTGTAAAATAATGCAAATTACACGTAAATTTTTATATTTGTATCTCTATAAAAAAAATTTATAAAAAAATTAAAAAGAAGAGATTGTTCCAGGTCTTTTTATGTATAGATATTAAGCATAAAAGACTTGAAAAGTCATCTAAATATTTCTTAATAAAAGAAAATTATATTTTTCGTCACAAATCTTATATGTCCTGAATTCTTAGAATGAAAAAAGCTATTTATTAAATAAAAGTAAAACCAATAAAAATTAAAACCCCCAAATTTTGACTCCGCACATTGGTACATAGACTGTGCCAACGATGTGACATTATTTTATTTCTGAGTTAATAAATAAAGGAAATTCTTGATAGAAACTCATATTTTATTTAAAGGGCCACAAGAATGTTAAATTTATTCTACAGATTTTTCAAAAATAAGAAAATCACCATCTTTGTTTCTAAAGAAAAAACAAAGTATTTAGTAGAAGTTGTTAGAGCTAGAAAATTATGTCAAAATATCAAATTATGGAACATCAAAACAACTAAGCTTTTCTTTTATTTATATGGTTTTTTTTAAATTGTCTCTAATGGCCAATACTCTGTTCCTTCGGGAGGTAGGGAGGTAGGTAGGTAGGTAGGGAGGAAGGAAGGATGGCAGAGCGAGGGAGACAGAGCGAGGGAGGGAAGAAGGGAGGTAGGGAGAGAGAGAGAGAGAGAGAGAGGGAGAACAAGCACGTTGGTCGTCAACGAAAATTGCAATTCCTTTTATAACAAGATATTACGTTTCTTTTTCTTACACGCTATTGGGCTACAATGACCAAAAGATGGACTTGACCAATGGATTACTTGGAAAAAGCACAGCTCTCGAATGTTTTAATATTTCTTTGTAAATAGTTTGGTATATGCGGCCAAAAGGGTATCAAACGCAACACACAAGCTAAATCTTGAAGAAACTGAAATAGATACTTTGAATGCCGTAAATGCAGGCTACAAATGCTGAGATATAATCTTGAAAGCTGAACTATGATTTCAAAAGCTAGACTATGATTTTAAAAAGCTGGTACGTGGTTTAAAATGCTGATTTCTGAAACCAAAAGAAACAATAATCTAATTGGTAAAGTTTGCCATGTACAAAATGAGAATAATTGAATTTATTGAACTCGGTGATCAGAAAGAAAAATCTAGACTGTAGTTACCTGATTTTGGTGTATATTAATCAAATCAAATAATAAAACACACAGATGGTCACTAATTTTTTTCGTTAACAATTCTAAACGACTGCTAAAACATCCAGTTAAAAATATAATGGCTGAATGCCAAAATTTCAAACTAGACTTGTCAAAATGCATATTTCAAGAGGTTTTCTAAAGCCACGATCCTAATTATTGGAAAAATATTTGACACGACGTTTCCACAAAATTCAATATTATTCATCCAGAAACTTATACGGAAACAGATAATCAATTTTTAGATGCCCAACCATGGTAAGAATTTTTACACAGAAAACCTGCTTGAAATCGCGACTTTAAGAACGATGCCGATAGATAGCGGGAGGCGTACAATCTTTTGCGAAATTCTAGGTTTAAATTATTTCTAAGCTCATACAGCTCTTAATAATACCTTTGCTTTCCATTTTTATAAACAAAAGTACTTACTTTGTTCTTTGCAATTTTTTCCTAAAACCTGAATACCCTATTTTGACCTCTACAAGTGTTAATAAGACATGAGGTTATTTCATAGATCCACAATTAAAAAACTTTTCATATTGAGACTCAAACCATAGTATACACGTAATAAAAATATTTTTTTATAGGTGTAAGGTTGGATGGTGGGGTAGAAACTGTGAAAAATGTTTCCCGTATCCAGGTTGTGTCAATGGAACCTGCAGTAGGCCATGGGAATGTAACTGCAAGAAAGGTTGGGGAGGAATGTTGTGCAATGAAGGTAAAAATATTAACTGGCTTAAAAAATTTCAGTATTCTAGACAGCACTATATTATTCAATAATACTAACAATATCTATTATAATTGTAAAATTTATCCCGAAAATATCCGCCGACACTGTATTAATATTATTATGTTAATATACCTCCACCCTCTTCTAAACATTTTCCCAAAGTTTAACCCTCCTATTAACTATGTTTATCCGAAATATATTGTTGCCAACTTTGTAGCATTTGGCACATTCTCCTTTCATAAACTTAAATTTACAGGTTTATATCTCTTAGGTTTACTAAAGGAAAATGCGATGCCAAAATGCAAATGTAAGGTAAATTTGAAACACTGATATCCAAGCAAACAGTTATTAGCATTAGCTTAGACGTCTCCACCTTGTATCACAAATTAATTGGGGGCGACAAAAGGCATTTTCGCCAAAACCAAATTTCTTTGCCAGCGTGCCTGAATCGGATTGAGTCGGATTATTGAACGAAACTACAGTTGGGGACATACTTATTTCTTGATAACTAAAGAAACAGCGAAAGTAATATATTAATCGTCGTGATTTTTCATTGCACTAATGCAAGTTGGCGAATGGCGAGTAATTGCTTACATTCCTATAATACGAACATTAAATCACCTTAAAAATTCGTAAATTTTTGAATCAAATAATTTTCAATTTAAATACTTTTAGTCCTTGGTTCAAGTTAGGCTTGCTAGGTATTCCCAAAAATCTCCCCAACTTTTAAGGATAAAACTAAATTATATGTTTCTCAGGAAAATTATGTTAATTAGTAAAGAAATATAATTATAAAAATACTAACCATATTTTCTTCTTATAGCGTTGACCTTCTGCGAAAACAACCCTGACACTTGCCAAAATGGAGCAAAATGTGTCTCTTTAACAAGTGATGAAGGTTCTTATAAATGTCTTTGTCGGGAAGGCACCTATGGAAAAAATTGTGAAAAATCCGAATATGGACCAGCTACTGCCAAGCCTGAAACATCCACCAACAAGCCCCAGAAATCCACAAAACCACCCATGAAACCTGGAAAACCTCCGAAACCTGAAAATATAACTTTAGTTTACCCAGAGGAAATTCCTGTAGTTAATGCAGAAAAAGAGAAAAATAATTCTACAGTACAAGATTCTGACAACGAAACTTAAATTTCACTGTCGACTTTTGAATTACGTAAAGGCAAAAAAATAAAATACATTTTCCACATCAAAAATAAATATTCGCCTAGAACCAAATGTTCAATTATTCTGAGAAATTGTATTTTTTATTCTTGTGCAGGCATTTCTTCAGTATTTATATTCCCTGCAAAGTAAAATACGATAATTGAAAAAGTCTTTAACATATCGCTTTTTTTATCCCAAAGTTGTGACATATACAATTACTCAACGTCGGTAAGTTTGGAAGTTTCCCTATTCATTTTGTTGCCGCTACAAATATAAATCATTTTTATAATGTGTTGGCACATTTACCAACCAAAGTAAAATTTCGCTATAAATATTATTAGTTTTTACTCCACAAAACTTATTTATTTTATAAAATAATTTATTTATTTAATATTATTAGAGATAAATTTAATTTAGTATAAGAAAACACATATTTCATAATAAACATATTGTTTAAAAGTTTTAGTTTTGATTGTATGTTCAATTCATCCTTTAAAAAAATACATACACAATAATGATAATCGCGATTACATTGTAAATATCCTTATAAAAAAGCAAGGTTCTTAGAAATCTCTATTGGCAATAAGTATAACAGCAGAAATCTTGATTGGGAACAACGTATCAGGCAGATATCAAGAAAGGTACCAAACAGAATTGTTATTCCTCCATCTGTGTTTAATATATATTCAGAAGCAATATTCGGAAAAGCATTAGCACAGAAAACTACTATAGAATCAAATCATTAATAGCATAAAGTTCGTTGATGATACGATTGTAATATTAGAATCAGATATCAGATTTGAGCGCGTGTTACAGCAACTACACATCATCTGCCAAGAATACAGTATGAAATTCAATTTCAACAAAACTAACAAAAAAAAAATTAATTTACCATTTTCAATTACAATAGAAGGACAAATAGTAAAACAAGTCAACAAATTAAAATATTGGAGATGTTGGATAGACAAAAACCTTGGATCCAAACATTGAAATCAAATTACACATTGAGCAAGCCAAATGAGCATTCACAAATATGAAAAACTACTTTGAGAATCCGCTGATTAAGATAGAAACACGTAGCAGACTGCTACATATGGTCAATCCTTTTGTATGGATCCGAAACAAGGATGATCATGGTCAAGAATATTGGGTATTAGAAAATTTTAAATACTCCATAGACAATCCTTCATCATAACTTAACGTCTTCCAATTAAAATGCTCTCAAAAATCTAAACATGAATAAAATTGAGTATCATCAGCATAGTTTTGAATTTTACAAAATTTTAATGATTTTAGTATATCAGATGTATATATAAGAAATATTATCGACACTACAATAAAGCCTTGTGGAACTCCCGACATAATTTTAGCTTACTTTGAAAACCTACCATCGGAAAATATTTTTTGATAACAATTAAATAAAAAAGATTCAATTAAAAGACAAAATTTTGTTTGAAAACTATAACAACCAGATTCACTAAGAAGTTTTATGAGTTAGACCCAATCTAGTTGCCGAGGAAGTTAGATCGTCTAGTCGGTCACTTTTGTCTTGCTAATGATATTGCTATAATTTGTATTATATACGTCATCAAACAAATGCCTACACAAGAACATTCAGAAGAAAAATCTAAAGATCAAGCTTTGAAATCGAAAATAGGAACAGTATTCTCCCAAAAATAAACAAAATTTTCAATTTTTGTCGGTTTAATAATGAGAGAAATATTTTTATCCTTGTATTATTAAGATTTAAAACTTGCTTAAGTTATTATTGTACTTGTCAATTTAAACCCTCTACTGTCTCTAGATCGGTTTTAAAGTTAAATCATGTTAGTGAATTTGGTGGTTATATTTCAATTTGGACACCAAAAGCTTCTAGTTAAAGGTATCGAATGCTTTAGAAAAGTCTAGCAATATTAATGCACTAATCAGTTTTTTATCGCTAGCTTGAACTATGTCAACAATTATATTAATTAAAGCTACAGAAGCATTTAAATTTTTCCTGAAACCACACTGCAAATCTGGGATTATTTGACATTCAAACATTTGATTAAATAATATTTTTTCAAAAATCTTAGGAAGTGCAGGTAAAATGCTAATAATTCGGAGGTTGTTAAAGCTTGAAGGGTTTGATACTTTTGTTAGAGGCCTTCCAATCGATATTTTTGACTAGTCAGGAAAATAAGTCATTTCTGTGCAACAATTTATGATACCCCTAATATATTTATCTATAAATACATTACAACATCGAAACATTAAAGGTTATCTGTATCTCATATAAAATTTTATGAAGATCTAATATTGTGGAAATATTAAAAAAAAATATCTTAGTATTGGGCACATTTTTAGAACAGAAGGCACTAATAGAGTTTATTAATGTTCTCCAAGTTTAGCGTGAATTTTTTCCTAGACTTAAAATATCAAAATATTTATATTTTGCTCTTCTGACCATTGTAACTGTAAAAGTATCAAGATGACAATCATCCCGGTCCTTACTGTTTTTAAACTTTTACAGCGGTGTGTATCTCTGAATGAAGAAGTTTTTCCAAGAACAGTATGTAAGGAAGAAAAACAGAGAGAGAGAGAGAGAGAGAGAGAGTTACCTCACAACATCAATGTTGGGAAATCTGCGTAATTGAGACAGTTATTTCGTAACGAAAAATATTATATTCTTCAACTTATAATTAAAGAAAAGATACGAAGAAATAACAGAGTGGTTAGAAAGAAATTATCTTGAGTAAGCAATACCGCAACTACACAAACTTTTTAAGAATTGTCCTCAAAATTTTAATAATTTGGGTAAATAGAAGCTCAGTTGTGCACCAAGAATTTGATCTTAAAAATCTTCATTTAGTAATAAAATTGATAAAAAATTTGACAAATTCTATGGCCTTGAAATGGGTGATACTATTGTTAAATGTGTATAAATAAGTCTTTATTTTGCAGTCACACTGTAATTTAATGCGAATTTGAAGAATAAGATTTCTTTTATGTTAAAGATTTAATTTGCTAGAAAATATAACATTTAAAAATAACAGGATGAATTGCATTGTCTTTTGTAAACGATGTTTACAGCTTTCCACAGAAGA
Source organism: Diaprepes abbreviatus (assembly GCA_034092305.1). Lineage (NCBI taxonomy): Eukaryota > Metazoa > Arthropoda > Insecta > Coleoptera > Curculionidae > Diaprepes > Diaprepes abbreviatus. Next base: position 3,401,040 of record JASJET010000125.1, on the reverse strand, counting down.
TAGCCATCTCTCGAGGGCGCACAATGAGAAGTTATTTTTTCAAATCAGTCTGGAGACATCAATTTTGTCCTAAAAAATTTCGTTCCTTTAAGAATATTGTGTTTTTTTTTCGGGCTTTAGATGCATGTTCGTTGAACTGTAAACCCTTCGAATGATTTTAGTACTAATAGTTAGAGATTTTCAATAATGGTGATTCTAAATTTGCCATAGGAATTATCAAAATTGGAAATAGCAGACCAAAAATCTTAAGAAACATCGAAAAAAATTAGTATCGGGATTTTATACCCTTTTATTTTTGTCTATTATGATATATGACCTATATTAGTTGCAGTTAACTAATTAAAAAGATGAAAGAATTCCAGATGAAATGCCAGATGAGTTGTTGAAGCTGATCAATGACAAAAATTTAGATTTATTGGTGAGATTATTTAATACAATTTACACGACAGGAACTATCACCCGAGAAATGTTAACATCAACATTGATATGTTTACCAAAGAAAGCAAATTCAAAAGAATGCAGTGACTATCGAACAATCAGTCTCATGTCACATACTTTGAAAACCATTTTAAAAATTGTACACGCTAGAATACATTCCAAGTTGGAGCTTGATATTAGTGACACACAGTTTGGCTTCCGGAACGGGGTGGGTACAAGAGAAGCATTATTTGTTTTAATGTGCTTACTCAAAGATGCTTAGATATCAATCAGGACCTCTATGTCTGCTTCGTAGATTACAACAAAGCTTTTGATAGGGTCAAGCATGACAAACTAATAGAGATTCTCAGAAGCAAAAATTTGGATGATAGGAGTTTAAGGTTGATATCAAATTTGTATTACAATTAGCGAGCGGCAGTAAGATTTGGACAGGAAATATCCGGAGATGTGGAAATACAAAGGGGAGTCAGACAAGGTTGTATATTGTCACCTTTACTATTTAACGCTTATTCTGAAGAGGTCATATTGGAAAGTCTTGAATCTGAAACAGCAGGGATAAAAGTAAACGGAGTTTTAATCAACAATATTAGGTATGCAGATGACATCGTAATAATAGCTGATAGTTTGAAAGACCTAGAAAGGATAATGAATAAGATATTGAAAGTCAGTGGAGAATATGGACTTTCTCTTAACACGAAAAAGACCAAGTTCATGATAATTAGTAAAAACAACACCAATAATAATGAAACCCTAATGGTAGGAGGCCAGCACATAGAAAGAGTTAAGAAATACACTTACTTAGGAACCCTAATAACAGAAAATAATGACTATACCGTCGAAATAAAAACCAGAATCGAGAAAGCACGTGCCAACTTTATTAGAATGAAAAAGGTTATCTGCAGCAAAGATCTAACGTTAGCTCTGAAAATACGACTGACTAAATGTTACGTATATAGTGTTCTATATTATGGAATGGAAGCATGGACACTGAATCGAGAGGCATTGAGAAGACTTAACTCTTTTGAGATGTGGACCTTCAGAGGATTTGGTGGGTGGATCGAGTTAGGAACGCCGAAGTGTTGAGGAGAATGGGGAAAGAAAAGGAAGTCGAGATAACAGTAAAACAGAGAAAACTGCAATATTTCGGACACATTATGCGAGGAGAAAGGTACAACATCTTACGGCTCATAATCCAGGGCAAAACAAGTGGCAGAAGAGGCGTGGGACGACGACGAATTTCATGGCTGAAGAACCTAAGGGAATGGTTTGGATGCAGTTCAAAACAACTATTTAGAGCAACTGCCTCAAAAATTAAAATAGCTATTATGATTGCCAACCTCCGCAATGGAGAAGGCACTTGAAGAAGAAGAATTAAAAGGAGGCGGAAAAAATATGGCTCACAAAAAACAAGGAAACCTTCAAATAACTCGGAAACTAAGAGTTGTGAAAAACAATGTTGAATACAACATCTCCTGGTGGCCAAGAATTTGACCTTAGACTTGACCTTCAAAGTCATTTAGAATTCAAGTTGATTTTTATAATATCCACCCTATTTTTAATTGCAGAAATATAAACTACCAAAAATTCCACGTTCAAGTAAATAAAATATTTAGGGGTTGAATGACTCCTGACGGTCAGTTAGGATAAACAGCATTAAAACCCCTAATTACTTGTATCACAGGCATTGTCAGGTACCATCTGATATTTCCATTGTATTGTATCTAATCGTACGAGTCCACATTTCGGTCTTCCGAGCCAAAAACAACAAAAGTTGCTTGTGCACGAAGCACTTTGAAGCGAATGATCGTCAGTTTTTCCAAAAAAAAACTGATCGAGTTGCAACTTTTCATATACAGAATAATAGAATGGGAAATTTTTAACATACAACCAATTGTTTGCTGAAAGTCTTCAGTCAATTGAGAAAAACCAACGGATACGATAGATCATTCTCAACCACGACAGTGCGAGTTCTCACATATCAGCTTAAACAATTGCCTTTTTGAGCAGTGCAAACATGAAATTGATGAAATATTTGTAGCACAGCCCTAATTTGACACCCAATAGTTCCTTTTTGTTCCCATCTATGAAGAACACCTTGCGTGGTCAACGATTTCCTTCGTTAGAAGAGGCAGTTGATTTAAAAACCATGTTTTTGGATATCATCTTCTTATTAGTAGATATGCTTTTCGAATTGATTCAAACGCATGGGGAAGAATATTTTGAAAAATAATACAACCATTTTCAATGATTAATATTTATTTTTGTTTGTAATTCCTGAAATATAAACGCCTATCATCATTGTACGCTGCTTTCTAAACAAGTCTAAACAAGCATTAACTTCAAAACTCGAGCTAAACATGCTGTGATGCGGATATTCTTAAATTGCCTAATAACACGGTTTATTTATTTATAAATATTAATAATTACTTAAGATTATAAATCTTATTAAAACAATAAATTTAAACTTTCCTTCACCACTGTCAGGAAAAAGCTTTTTGAAAGAAAAATATAGCTACATAAATGAGATATAGAATTTTTAATCCCTATATTTTTTTAAATCCCACAATTCCTCATGTAAAATTTATATATGCCATAAAAATTTTACTTCCGCCTAATACCCCCGTTAATTAAAAACCCCGAACCTTAATTAGCGTTGTTATTCCCAGTTCCAAAGTTCGGAAAGTTATTTTTAAAAAGAAAATTAACATACTTTGATGAGAAGTATCAGATTTAAGAAAATCAATTTCATATTGAAATATAATCATGCGTGTCGTATTTACTGTTCGTTACTCGATATACAGTTTACTTCCCTTTCACCAACGGCATAGGCGTAGGATTTTTTGATATAATTATTATTTTATGCAAAGAATTTAATAAAATACAGGGTGCCCTATAAGTAATAGTACACAGTGCATCAGCAGATGTACTACGATAAAACATTGCAACAAACCGAAGTTACCTTAACTTTTAAAAAAATTAAAATATTTAAACATTTGGTAACCGGGAGTTTATTGAGTCGAAAAATCTAATTACAGTAAAACTCGCTTGAGACTCTTCTGGAGGGACCAGCTAAACAGCGTCTTAAAAGGAAAAGGAAAAAAAAATTAACGACATACATACATAAATACATTTGTTCGTTTTCAACAGCGTTTACGAGAACATGAAACATTTCTAAAACGAACTTCTAATTGTGGACATTTTCAGTAGATAAGAACTCTAGGGCTAGAGGAATCTGTTCTTAATTTAACAGAAAAATCTTCTAAAACAAGTACAAGAAAAAAGTTGTCAATATATTAAATATAGGCAGTTCCACAGTATTCCGAATTTTAGAAGAACACTGATTGTGTCCCTGCCATATCCAGCAAGTGCAGACGGTTTTACCTCGAGATTTTTTGCCGCATATAGTTTTTTACCAGTGGATACTTCAAATGGTTGCTCAATTTCCCCTTTTTTATTTCGTATTCTGTTTACTGATGAAGCAAAGTTTTCAAGTGAATTCATAAGAAATTTTCACAATAATCACATTCTCCAGTTATGTGCTGGATTGTCTTTGATGTTCGACAGCCATATCAACATTGGACATTTTCTGTTGAGGGATCTTTAATGATGAACTTCCGAAAGTTCTTCGTCGGAATAACCTGGTCTTGAATAGCTAACAAGAAGCCCTCCGTTTCCGGAAACATTTATCCTGAAAATAACCAGTAGTTCGACGATGAGTTGTCGACTTTGTCCTGATTGACCTCATTTGGATGTCGTTCATGAAGTGCCTCCTGTAGCAAGGTTTCTAACTTTTCTTGGTCTGTTTGGTGGTGAAAAGCAATATCCTGTTCTGCTTTTGGATTACTGAAAAGTATATGCATGCAAAATTTTAATGCAAGAGAGTAACAGTTGAAGAAGTTATAAAGCTGTGACACACAGATGAACGGCCTGGTAGAGAGATGGACAGACAAATAGGCGGATATCACAAAACCTATAGAATCCTAAAAAAAAAGATATGCTGTGTGCTTTTGCTCTTTTCATTAGGAACAATTTTATTAATGATTTATTAATTTTACAATTTTTCAAAATAGACGTTGATTAAAACAAAAACCATATAAGACTCAGTTCATAACATCTAACTTATTGTTTACTAGAGTTTTGTGTTTGTATATTAACTTAGAAATGCGAGTATGCGAATCCATCGAATGGAACTCAGCAGTGGAATGCTTTCATTCATAACCAATGCTGATATTTGCAGGAATGTGGAAACAATAGTTTTTGAATAACGTCTCTTAAAAATTTCGACTGCTGCAAAAAGATATTAAATGTAACCGAAATAAATGGTTTGATAATTATAAATTATAAACTAGACATTAGTAAAGTTTTATTAAAGTGAGTTCCAGGTGTGTTGACTTCCTAGGAACTGCATTTTTCATATTCATTTTTGGCGCAACCTCTGATTTTTTCTTAAAAAAAGTGGCAGACGATGACACTTTAGAACATTACTGTGATTTAGAATGAAAATTAGAATCCATACAGTAATTTCAAGAAAGGCCGGAGATGTTCTTCAACTGAGATAGTTCATGACCATCGTCTTTTGGAAGCAAACAGGAATTCTCTGTTAAATAAGTACCAGAGTGCAATACAATAATAACTATAATATATCAATAAAATTAAGTAAGGCAATTTCTTCTGCTTCACAAGAAAGAGCAAGTTCACAAAGCAGTCAGAGTTCAACTCATCCCCAATGAGACTGACTTCTACAAAGGAAGCCAGTAATATTTCGTAATTTTATTGTTTTTAAAAATATTCTCCACGAAAATCAATACAATTTAGCATATCCTTGAACAAATAGCAAAAGCATTTTAACCACTGTAAAAATGGTATCTCCAAATAATGGTTTTTGATCGCGTCAGTCACCTCTTTTGGTGTGAAACATCGTTGACTACGCAGTTTATTTTTAATATAGGGGAACAAAAAGAAATTATTGGGTGCCAAATCATGGGTAAACGTTCACCAGTTCTTTGAGTGCTCAAAAAGTTACTTATTTGAGCCGAAGTGTGAGAGCTTGCATTGTCATGGTGGAAAATAATCCACTTTCTCAGGTTTATTTCTTAATCCACTGAGGGGCAAACAAATAGTTCTGTACCATTCAAAATTGACAGGAGACCATTTGTTCCAAAGTGTTTCGTGCTCGAGCAACTTCTGCTGGTTTTGGCTCATCATGGATAGCGGTGGATCCAGCCTCTCTTTTTGGGAAGTGATATCATAAAAATACAATATGATAAGGGAAAGCAAGAGGTCAAAGGGGGAGAGGAGACGCTAGTAGTTTTAAATTTGAAGTTCTTTGAAGGGCAATCTCAAGCGAAACTGAGTTGTCAACGGGGGGGGGGGGGGGGAGATGCCAACAACATTCACATTCCTAGATGAGAGGCAGGGTCTGGTCTATTTTTCTCAATTCAAACCTCTTAGGGGAGCGGTCGCAAATTGTCGAGGAGGGGGGATGCCCAGAACATTCACCTTCCTAGGTAAGAGGCAGAGTCGGGTCTATTTTCCTGAATTTGAAGCTCTAGGGGGGGGGTAATCGCTCCCACCATCCCCCCCTTAGATCCACCACTAATCATGGAAGCCTCACGCAAACTACTGTTATTTAATTTCGGACTCACGACCATTACCTGTTATGATTTTATAAATGTTTTTTGCAGCACCGCGATCATATTTTTGGCGCATTTTCTTAACTCAATTGACACGAATCTTTTTTTGAGAAATTGGTAAATTATACGGAATCCAAAGAGAACATAGCTCTTTCACACCACCCAAATTTTCATGCAATATAATTATATAAGCTTATGCTATTATTGCCAAGGAATGCCTCAATCTCACAATATGTCAAGTGAAGATCTTGCGTTATCAATTCACGCAGAGCGTTGATTTTTCTTGCACTGATTTTAAACTACCTGCACATGACTCGTCCATAATCGAATGATGGCCACCATTGAATTCACTAAACTAGCTATATAGAGTGGTTTTTTATATGTGCTTCATCCCCTTATGCATTCTTGTTGCAAAAGTTGTTAAAACTAATCGCACGAAAATAGTCACGAGCGTCAGTATATCAGAAGGTTCTGTGTATATATACCACCTAAAATGTGAAATTTTACAATAGATATATAGATGGCACCTAACAAAGCCAGTGTTGCCAATTCCCCAAGGCATAAACATCTACTCCGCAGTATAGTCAATATGTTGCTCAATCTGACTTTTTTTTAGGAATTTGAAACATCCATTCGGAGGACGTAATTTTGTTAACTATACTTACTTAAGCCCATTTGAAAGGCGAACAAGATTCATTTATTTTAAATTATGATAAGAAAAGAAAAAACTTGCCTATTTCAAAATATTTACTCGAGATTGACATTTATTCATAATTTAGGTTTGCATTTAAAAGTTCTAACTGGTACAGTATAAGTGTCATGGATTAACGCGCTATTGCAGAACCCTGTATACTTGACGACCTTACACTAGCTTATAAATCGGCTTTTATGTTCTATATGTAGTTAACTAAATTCTAATGCACCAATACTGCAACAAATTTATTAATCAAGAACAATGAGACAATTTCTGGTAATGACACCGATTTTAGGCGCAATTTTTAATAAGATTTTGTGAAAGGATTTATTAGTGAAGGTATCGATTTATTAATATTATCAACCTGGTTTAATAGTCTTTTTGTGTTATGAATTATGCAAAATCCTGTTAAGGTGTAAAATAAATATATGTATAAGGCAACTAAATTTTTAACTCACTTCAAAAATGAAGGTTTAATGTTTGTTCATGCGTAACTTTTGATAGAAGTGAGATTTTTTATGCGGTTTTAAACATCATGTATATATATATATATATATATATATATATATATATATATATATATATATATATATATATATATATATATATATATATCCTACCTGTAAGAGGTTTAACTTTTCTGCTAACTCTTGGTGGAGTATCTATGCGGCTGAGTCGTGTCTTTCCTTATACTCGGTTGCGGTAAACGCTTGGCATCCTCCAGTTATGTGCTGAATTGTCTCCGATGTTGGACAGCCATATCTGCATTGGTCATTTTCTATTGAGGGATCTCTAATGATGAACTTCCGATAGTTCTTCGTCGGAATAACCTGGTCTTGGATAGCTAACAAGAAGCCCTCCGTTTCCGAAAACATCTGTCCTAAAATCAACCAGTAGTTCGACGCTGAGTTGTCGACATTGTCCTGATGGAGCTCATTTAGATGCCGTCCATGAAGTGGCTTCCGTAGCCAGGTTTGCAACTCCTCTTGGTCCGTTCGGTAGTGAGAAGCAATATCCTGCTACCTCAACTGTAGCGTCATTGAATCGTCTACCTCGCATATTGCTCGGTGTAGTGTGGGAGAGTCCGCTAACCTGTGGAAATATGAACGTAAGTTTATTATTTGTTGATCGAGCTGCTTACCAATATCCACCAATCCTCTTCCTCCTTGATGTTTTGGAAGCATTATATGTTCAATAGCATTCCGAGGGTGATGTTTTTGTGCTTTTGTTAGGAGTGTCCTTATTTTTCTTTGCAGGTTTTGGATGTCCATCGTGCTCCACTTTACAATTCCAAAAGAGTAGCTCAGCGCAGAGCAAGCATACGTGTTGAGCGCCTTAAACAAATTTCTACTATTTAAATTAGTTTGTAATACCCGCCTTACCCTCCTGACAAATTCGGCTGTCAATTCGGTCTTTATAGTGCCATGGTCAATTCTTTTAGCCTGTTTCATACCTAGATATTTGTATGTTTGGTCTGCTTCCATTACAGCTATAGTTTCACCATTCTGCATTTCAAAAGCCCCCGGTTGTATCTTCCCTTTAACGATGTTCAAAATACGGCACTTGTCAAGTCCAAATTGCATTCCGATATCCCCGGAGAACTCCTCTAGAATTTTAAGTATTTTTTCCAGCTAGTTTCTGGTAGCAGCCATCAGTTTAGATCATCCATGTATAGAAGATGATTCACTCTGACTACTTCTTCGTTGTTATTTCTAACACCAAAGCCGCATCGGGTGGGACGGCGTGATAGTGGGTTCATTGCAAGGCAGAACCACAATGGGCCAGGTGAATCGCCGTTTCGATGGTGTCGCTGGATGGCACTTGCCATTGGATCCTAGTTGTCCAGGTTGGCATGATGCGTTCTAAAATGGAAACAAAAGTATTATCGACTCTATACATTCTCAATATAGTTTTGAGCTACTCATGTGGCACCGAGTCGAAGGCCTTCTTATAATCCACGTAGGCAGCAAAGAGGTTTCTTCGGTTGGCACAGGCTTGGTTACATATGACAGAGTCAACAATCAATTGTTCCTTGCATCCCTTTGCTCCCCTCGTGCATCCTTTCTGTTGAGTTACAATGATATTATTTTGCTCACAATGTGCATAGATGCGTTGGGTCAAGCAGGAGGTCATCACTTTATACAGTGTTGGTAGGCAGGTGATCGGCCTATACTTAGCTGGGTCATGTGTGTTATGTCGGTCCTTTGGTAGGAGGTACGTAATACCTTCAGTCAAGAACAATGGCATTTTTGATATATATATATATATATATATATATATATATATATATATATATATATATATGAATAAGATTAGCCAACTGATGGTGCATACACCAGAACTTTTTGAGCCAGTAGTTTTGGATTCCGTCGAGACCTGGAGCTTTCCAGTTATGGGATTCCTTGATTATTCTTGAAATTTCCTTTATTATTAATTTCTTATAATTTTTGTCTTTATGGAGTATTGTGGTATCTCCAAAGTTAAAAGAGTAATTTTAATTCTTTTAATCTTTTGTCAATGCTGCAGCAGCGTTTTTGGTATATTTATGTTCATTTGGTCGATTTTTCAATAATTGGCTTGTCATTCCTATATATATTTTTTGGACAGTTTGCACACGGAACTGAATATACAATATTGGAAGTTTTGCTTTTCAGTTTGGTAAAAATTGAATTTAGTTGATTGTAACTCTTGTGGCATACAACAATATTGTGTGTTTTTAAAAGGTATTTTAATTTTTCTGAAAGATCTGATGTAGAAGGTAATGCTATGTATTGCTTTCGTGTTTTCTGTTGTGAAAAATTGAGAACAAGCGTTTTACTTTATTTCTCATAATTTCATTTTGTAAAAAACAGAAGTATACTTTATTAATAGGTAGTTGTATACTAAACAATGGATTACACCAAAAATGAACAAATTTTCTAACCTAACTAAGGCAGATGTGGAACTGGATGGATTAGGGTTTTGGAATACTAATATACAACTTAAACTGAGAATAAGAAAAAATTTTCAACTCTGACGAAAGCAGAAGTAGAATTGGATTCGAGGAAACAGATAGGAATAAGAACATGTGACCTAAGCCGAACACTAGCAAGCCTCTACTCTTAAAGAAAGCAGAAGCATACTTTGATTAACGGATATTTAGGAATAAGAACACGTTGCGTTTTTTTTGTATTGTTTATAAGCAATTGAAAAAACAGCCATTTTAGTTTGTTTTTTCTGCAATAACTAATGAATAAATAATCCGATATTGATGTTTTTTTTGTTTTGTAGGTATTTCTAGGGCACACAACTTTTGTTTAGGGCTTCTCTTTCTAAAATGCAATAGCTTTTTCTACAACTCAGAAGAATTCTTTTTCACACCTTTATTGTTTAGTATAAATTTTTACCCAAAAAAAATTGAAGCCTAAGAAACCATGAATAACCACTATCATTCTGAATATTCTCCCATCGGCTTATGTCTAGAAACACTACATTTTTTTTTCAAATTTAATTTTACTGGCCTATTGCTGCTAAACCCTATACCGAACTAATGCTGTAAAAAGGGATTATTATTTTTAATATTATAATTGATATGTTTTGAAGTGGTTTTGTCACGCTTTATTGATTAGATCTGTGCAAAACAACCAATTACATCATCAGAACTCGCGACACCAAGGGAGCATCCCCGAGGTCGTCTAAATGTATGTCTTTTTCTCTGTCCCATATTCATCTACACTTTTAAGTCACCTATTCTTCAAGTTTATGTAAAAGTAATATTTGTGACTGCGTCCAGTATTTTCCTCCGGACTCTGAGGTTTTACTCTATTTTACTTTGGAGTGTCAATTTTGGAACTGCGTTGGATGAATCTTTTAAAATTTCACCCAGATAAAATTATTTTGGTATCTGTCTCTTTCTAAGAATTGCGTTCTGATAACAGCTGTTCGCAGCATTTGTTTTTTTTGAATATCAATTGATGATATGTAAAGTAATCCTCGAAACTTCCACATTGCACAGTCAAAGATCCAAAGGCAAGCTTCAAAGCTTTACTTCCTCATCACATTCACATTTATTATTGACGACAGATCCGGGATATTTAAACTGTCTACCCATTCTATTGTTTCGTCGTTTATTAGGAGGCGTGCCTCCTGTACCTCTTAATTGTCATGACTTTTGTTTTTGTGTAAATATCGTTTTTCTTATTTATTAAGTATTGTGTTCCTTCCAGGGTAGGGGCTAATATAATTATATTTCTAATATTATTATTTATCTTCCATTAATTTTAGTACTCCACATTTTCTAAAGTAAATGAAAATATCGTCTACAATACAGTAAAAATGTTGTCATTTATTTTCAGTTCAGATGTGTGGTTCCAAAATAGTTTGAAGGTTGTAGACAATGTGGAAGATTGACTAAAATGTGGTTGTCGGACTTGATTTGTCTTTATTTTTATTTATTTTTACGACGTTTCGGGTAAGTTGTATTTCTAATCGTTATCAAGTTTAAACATTTTATACTTGAGCAAAATATCATCAGACTTGGATACTGTGCAATTAAAACGTTTGCAAAATTTCCGCACACACACGGAAACAGTGTTTTGTCGAGGGTTCATAATTTTCAGTAGTTTAAGGTATTTTCAGAAGGAAGAGACTGAAAATGAACCACGCAGCGGCCTTCATCTTCAAGAATCGATGAATTTGTTGACAGAATGAAGAATCTTGTGCGTTCAAATCGTCGGTTGACAAAATATTCGCGAAGGGGTTCAGTTTAACTCTCACTACCATTCATCACATTTTAATCAATGAATCGTGAATGAGAAAAATCTGTGCAAAAATAGTTTCAAAAAACCTTGTGCAGAATCCAAATGGTATCAAGAAGTAAAAGTGCTTTGACTTTGGAATCGATTGAAAATTATCTCCATTTTCTGATTAGTAGCATAATTGCTAACGAGTCTTAGGTGCTTGAGTATGACTCGGAAACCAAGCGCCAGAGCATACAATGATGGCACTCTCCAACCTGCCCAAAGCCCAAACCAGCAAAAACGAGCAAGTCAAAGATCAAATACATTGCTTATTTGTTCTTTCGAAAGTCACACCACAAGGTGTGTGTGCCCCATGGCCAAACGATTAATTAACATTTTTACCGAAAATCCCAGAAAAACTTAGGAAATGGGTCATGCGTGTAAGACCAAACCTCAAGAACAATTAGGTGCTTCATGACGACAATACACCTTGTCACTCAGCAATTTTAATAAACGAGTTTTTGGGTAGTAAAAACAGTCCTGTGGGTCCTTAGTCTCCTTATTCGCCTGATTTGAGTCTTTGAAATTTTTTCCTTTCAACGAGATTGAAAAATCACTTCAAGGAGCATCATTTTGGAACACTAGGAAGCATTAAAACTATGAACTATTCTAGTATCCAAGTTTCAACACTATTATAAATATTGGAAGAACAGTCTCCAGAGCTGTGTGGCTTTCCTAGACAAATATTTTGTTTAATGGCTGGCAATTCGCTTTTTGGGGTTGAGAGTGAAAAAATTCTAGAGGGTTGGTCTCTCCATTACTATCCTATGAAGTCTGTATCTCATTTAAGTAATTACTTAGAAAGGATATTGATTGAACGTCATTTAGTTATGCAAAAATAGTTGAATTATGTTCTAATTTCACAACCACAGTATTCATCTACTCGTAAGATTCGAACTATCTCCGGATAATGTTTTTATTTTCAAGCTCTGCTCCCAAGCGTATTGGGATTATTTATTATATTATTCATAATTACCGAATTAATAAAAAATTTCAAAGCTGAGAGATAACTAATTTCCTGCAATGTAGGAAAATAAATGGCTCATAAGGAAATATGCTAATATAGGTAAGTTAATATTTATAAAGTTATTGTTCTGATTATCATGGTATCATAATTAATGATAAAAATTATACATTATCCTTGAAAAAGATTTCAGATAAGCCCAAGTTTTGCTATAGAGTTCGTAAAAACAAATCTTTAGAGATATATTTTTATCGTTAGACAAATATTTATTTATTTTTTATTAATAATTTATTCAAATAACAAAGTTGATCAGCTACTGTATTTTTTTTTATTTTAATAAATCTATTCCAGCGTAATCTTAGATTTGAAAAATATTTAAAAACAGGTGTGTTCAGTGACCTTTATTGTCATGTATATAGGATTACTTATTTTACTAAAACACTTTTTTACTTTCTTGAAACTGTATTTCTGATGATATTGGGTGCGACATTTTATTAGGGCAAGTGAATGTTAGGTTAATTTATTTTATTATTTCCTTAATATTAAATTTTGATTAAATACGACTAAAATTGCTAGTAATGCATAATTATTTTAAAAGCGGCATGTAAATTCAATTTTTTTAATTATCTGGTAAATTCAATTATTAAGTTTAATTAAATATAAGCACATTTGCGATCAGGGCCTAATTTACCTAATTAGGTTAAAATCTAGGAGCGAGATCTAGAGGATGCATATTGTAACTTGATTTATAGATAGGCACATTCGTCTTGGGCGGGTACAATATCATTAAAATAAATGAAATTTTCGCATTATTATTTACAGTATCAAACATAAAGGTAGGGATATATTTATATATATATATATATATATATATATATATATATATATATATATATATCCTTTTATTCAATTTAAATTCATAATATGACCTAATTTCCTGAAAGATATAACAAAGAAAAGTTATTTTCTACCTTCTGCGTGTTAGAAGAATTATTAAGGCCGTTTATAAAAAAAAGTAACTAATACACTTCACGAGTTAAGAAAGTGGAAAGCTAAGATTAATAACATAGATAAAGCCACACGTACAAGAGGTTAATTTTAGAAACAAAGTACATAATTACCCTACAGGGTGGAAATATTGTCAATAAACTTATGAGCAATAGATTTTAAACAAATTTGAATTTATAATTAATATATTTCAGAGTCTATAAACTAAAATACATAAAATCGAAACTAACTAGAACTCCGGTAAGCTACACTGTAAAAAGGAACTGCATTAAATTTAATGTATATTTAATTAAATGCATTTGATATAATGCATTAAATTTAATAATTTACATTAATATAAATTAAATTATTCCATTAAATTTAATATAATCATACATTAAATTTAAAGTTTATTCATTACTTTTAAAGTGACTATATAGATTAACTATACCTCCAGTGTTCATTAAATTTGAGATATGTTATCACATATTTAATGCAGCAACATTAATATAAGTTAAAAAAATTTTGTAACTACCAGGAAAAGGTGGACATTTTTTCCATAGGTTGTATCCGCCATCTAGACCAGTTTCGGACTCTTTGATTCCTGTCAGTACGGGGCAGGCATGTTCAACTCACCATAAGAAAATTGAGTCATTTAAGCAACTTATACCATACTAAATAATGAGTTCAATACAAGTTGCGCCATATCCCAGAATCTCATGCAATGTAAAGGGTGTTTTTTATAGAGGTATAGAACTTTAAGTTGGCAACACTTTTTTAACTGGCGGCCATTTTGTCAGCTGTCAAGTGATTTATGTTTAGTTTGCTTTGGCATTTCAACATGAATAGACTGACGCCTGAACAACGCTTCCAAATTGTGCAAATTTATTTTGAAAAACATGGTTCTCTTCGAAATACGTATCGCGCACTACGTCCATTTTACGGTCAACATAATCGTCCATCAGAGCAATTAATTCGATTAACTATGGAACGTTTTCGCACCACGTTTACTTTAAATGATAATACGCATCCACAGAGACGTCGTACAGTGCGTACAGATGAAGTCATTGCTGCTGTAGAGCGTAGCGTAGAGGAAGACCTAAATCAGTCTATTCGCCATCGTGCACAGGAATTGGATATGTGTCCATTCACTTTATGGAAGATTTTGCGGAAAGATCTTGGTTTGCGTGCTTACAAAATCCAACTTGTGCAAGAATTGAAGTCACACGATCACCTAGCAAAGCGTAAAACAAGATTGCCGTTGATCCCGATTTTCATAAGCGAATTTTGTTTTCGATGAAGCTCACTTTTGTTTGAATGGATACGTCAATAAACAAAACTGCCATATTTGGAGTGATGATAATCCTCAAGTGTATGTTGAGACACCGTTACATCCAGAAAAACTGACTGTTTGGTGTGCTTTATGGGCTGGTGGAATCATTGGTCCGTACTTCTTTGAAAACGATGCTGGTCAGAACGTTACAGTCAATGGTGACCGCTATAGAGCCATGATTACTGACTTTTTCGTTCATCAATTGAACAACCATGATGTGCAGGAGCTGTGGTTTCAATAAGACGGCGCAACATGTCACACAGCTCGTGCCACAATTGATTTATTGAAGGAAACGTTTGGTAACCGCATAGTTTCACGTTTCGGACCGTGAATTGGCCTCCAAGATCGTGCGACTTAACGCCGCTAGACTATTTTCTGTGGGGATATGTGAAGTCGCTAGTCTACGCCGATAAGCCCGAAACGATTGATCACTTGGGGGACAACATTCGCCGCGTTATTGCCGATATACGGCCACAAATGTTGGAAAAAGTCATTTTAAATTGGACCTCCAGATTAGCCTACGTCCGAGCCAGCCGTGGCGGTCATATGCCAGAAGTCATATTTAAATTATAATGCCAGAAGGTTATCTTTCGAATAAAGTAATTTTCATGTCAATTTAAAAAATTCATCTTTGTTTTATTCCATATAAAAGTTCTATACCTCTATAAAAAACACCCTTTATATTGAAGAAAAATGTACACTCCTTTACTATTACAGTATATATGAACCAATATTAATGTACAGAAGTTGAAATATCTTTTCAGTTACTTTATTGAAATTAAAGATGGTATTTAATGAATTTTAATATACAACGAACTGATATTTGAATGAATTGCTTTAAATTCAAAGTAAATGTAAATTATTCACGATTTTTTGCACAAAATCAGTAAATTTAGTGTAGAATAGACATTTTATTTGCATTAAATTTAAGGTTATTTTTAACAGTGTTGATTCAGTTATTCATATCACCCAGAATAATTTTAACTCCCATCACTAAAAACTTTTTTTTTAATTTCTGAATCACCGGTGATTTATTTGCTTTTTATTGTTACGTAAAGTACCAAAATAATATCTTTATAGAAATAACAAATAAGTTTATCAAAGCACAAGGACTGAGAGAAAGAATAGGGAGGATGTATCTTTCGTCAAAGCTGATATAAATGATATATGTACTACTAATATTTAAATTCATTAAATTTTCTGACCGAGCAGAGTTAAAATCCTGAAATTAACACCAAATGAATACTAACACTAGATAAAACTAACCACGGCAGAGAATCAAACACAAATAAAATCAGTTAAAAAGAATAGGATCATTAAGAAAGCTTATGTACTTTTGTGTATTGTTAGCAAAAAGGGTACGGGGCAGAACAGAAATTAATGACATGCATTGTACACTGGTTGTACCACTAAGAGGTGAACCATTCTGGAGCTTTCTAAACTCCAGACACTAGCCTCTCTATGCATCATTGGTGCTCTGAAAAGCACCTCGACAGCAATCATGGAAACCCAACCAAATCTTCCTGTCCTTGATTTAATAATTAAGGCGGACACATGATCAAAAAAATGAAAGGTTTAGTAAGTTATTTATAGCTTTTTTTAACTTCATTAATAATAAACTTCATTAAAAATACCATGAATTGATTTGTCTGTAGGAATATAATCTAAAATGTAATGCCATTTTATACAGAGTTGGAAATACCAATGCGTTTCTGCGATCTAAAGCAGTCTTCAGGAATTGTTTTAGGGTAGTTTCAGGAAAGGAATGTTCAAGTCTTGCTCTAGCTGGCACTATCTCCAGATCTTACTCTCTTTAAAAATCTGTAAAAAGAGGTAGAACATCGTACACAAATGTTTTCAAATAAATAGTCATTGGAAAATAAAATCTTTGAAGTTTTAACAAATATTCTAAAAAAAAATCGTTCTAAATTAAGTTGTCTAAAGATTGTAACGTTTTCGTCGAGTAATACGAGGTGTGGCAATTAAGTTCCGGAAATTTGTCAATAAAAACAAGCAAATAAAGTTTCGGGCAAAATTTTATTATCAGTCTTCACAATAGTCTCTCTCTAACTCTACACAACGATTCCAACGTTGCTCTCAGGATTGAGAGCACCCTTGGTAATCCTCTGAAGTTAACCCGTTCTGGGCTACGGTTTCAGCTTCTTTGACCTCCTGTACGCCGTCATGATAAGTTCCCTTGGGGTGCGACTTCATCTTGGAAAATAAAAAGAAGTCACTGGGAACAATATGCGTGCCCGCATTCCTTCCAGGACACCAATGTAGAACTGTCTGGCCGGCAGGAACATATTCACGATGAATGATGCCGCGGATGTCAAAAAAAAACGATCAACGTTGCCTCTAGTCGCGACTTGGATATCCTCAGTTTCATTTTAATTTCATTCACCCTTTTTTACCCACTGCTGAGTTTGTTTACGGATCCAGGGGTCATACTCAAATATTCCGGTCTCATCTCCAGTGACTCATCCGGTCATGGGTGAGAACTTTTGACACTATCTTTGCGCAAATCTTTCGCATGTTAAAATTCTCCTTTAAAGTCTTGCAAAGGGTTTCTTTGTTCATGTTTAACTTGTCGGACAATGCACGAATGCTTAGGTGCCGGTCAGACGTGATCAACGCTTGTAAACGGTCGACATTCGCGTCGATACGCAAGGTGATTGGAGCTCCTTTACGTGGATCGTCTTCTGCCTATTCACACCCCTTCTTGAATCACTTCGCCCATTCAAACACGCGCGTTTTTGACATACACTCGTCTTCCTAAACCATCTGCAATTTTCGAAGGATTTTCGGGGGTTTTTCGCCAGATTCACTAAAAATTGAATTACAACACGTTGCTTGTTATGTGAGTCACTCATTTTCATGGCGCCACTAAAAAAGTTGCTTTCGAAAAATGCGCATAAAATACGAAACAAACGTGAGAACGATTTTAACCTTGGACTGAAACTAGAAGGAGGGTGCCCGCTCTCCAGACAGATGTTGACGAACGGCGCAGTGTTGCCAGTTTTCGAGTTATAACTAAATTCCCGGAACTTAATTGCCACACCTCGTATATAATACCACAGGGGTGCAAATTGGGAGGTCATAAAACTGACAACTCGGAGTCATTTCATACTTAATTTTTAACATAAAATTCAAATCTGGTCTCAAAATTTACCCATCACGTTAAAATTTTAAGATATTTAAGATTAAATTACCAAATAACACCTTTTTAGATTTGAGATTATGCATAGAAAATAAAGGAATATTTGGATATTTGAGGTTAAATTACCAAATAACACCTTCTTTAAATTTGAGGTTATGTATAGGATATAAAAGGATTTTTAGCTCATTTTTTACTAGCTGCATCATCAAGTACTACTCTTCCCATTTAAAATGAATTTTCGATTGCCCATCTATGATTTTTCTTATCGAGGATTTAGGTATCAAAAGATTTGGGTTACTGGGTTATTGAGTTGCAGTTATAAGGTTAACAGTTTCATGGTTTACCATTGAAGGACTTATGCACATAATGAGTTTAGATGTAAGGTTTAAGAATTTAAAGAAACGTGATTTTAGAATTACTAAAATGTTGATATGACATCATATGGATATGATATGCATTCACTGTTAAAAAGTGATAACTCTGATAAAAAGAAATAGTAGATAAGCAATCGCCACATTCGTTTTGAAGGATATATGTAGTTCTATACTATGTAATAAGCGAAAAAATTGCTTATTTCTTATTCATAATTTCAAATTTCCAAAAAAAAAACTATTTTAGATCTTTTAACCTGCGATATTTCAAAATCTTTATGTAGTGAGTATATTCTAAGGATAAATTTTAATTTTATGCCGATAATAGGCATGATGACTGTAACGAAGAATCACTAAAATTATGACTTGAAGTAATTATATAGGATAGACAGATTTTAAAAAACACATTTATTTTTAGATTACAAGTGAAATTACATTTATTTTAGTAAAAATAAAAACACAAAATATGGAAATCGGCCATATTAGATCGAACACCAATCAGAAGCGCGTGACGTCACTCTTTCGTTAACATCACATCAGTCGTAATTGTTTATCGCCTTTATCGTTCGAATTTGTCTTTATTTGCATCCTTAATCAGATATTTTGTGGATAAAACTATCAAGTGTATCAGTTTCCTGCTATCAAAAGTACAACAATGTCATGGAACAAGGATTTATCAAGGGCAGTAGCTCAAATTTGCCAAGAGGTTAACTGGTGCACTGTTTTTTCAGTCTGGACAGCTTTACTTCTGAATTTGTATAATATATATACTTGTACTGATTTATCAGCTGATTTTGGAAAGGTGGTAGGTGCATTTAGATCTTCAATTGTGTGTAAAGCTAAAAAATAATAATAAGTACTTGTGAACAAACTGTGACTATTTACACATTATTATGTACTATAATTTTTGCAACAGACTATAATAATATTATAATAATAGGTACCACAAAGATTGTTTGAAATCATAACTATCTATAATGTTATGATTAAACCGGCTAACAGAAAAGATATACACTTGAATTCATTAAAACAGGTTACCGGTATAAAAAAGCAATGGGTACGTACCTGAACTTTCTGATGAAGTGCCTGTGAGTTCTAAGTGTTCTGTAGGTGGTTTTGTTTGTGTTACATCTTTGTCACTTTCTTCGTTTTTTTCTTTGTTTTTTGAGAACATAGGGACACTCAGCGGTGTTAGAAGTTCGTTTGCTTCTGCCTGGTTAGCATTCAAATTTTGTGGTATACACCTTGACTTTATGCGCACTTGTAAAACTGAACCCATTACATGGTACTGTATATAATTTTCCATATCATTTGGTAACTGGAAAAAGAAAAAACTTGTAATTAGGAACCTTAAAAATAATACAGTAATAAAGAAATGAAACCTAACCTCAAACGGGATCGACAATGTTATTGACAAATATTTACCTTACATATATTTTGTTTGCGAGCTTCGCCACTTATTTATCTAAAATAAATACTTACATCAAAATGATCTTCGCAGAAATAAATCACTGAATTAACAGATACAGAAGCTGGGTCTCGCTTTACAAGATTTAGCCACGTATTTCTGTTATTTTTCTTCATTGGCACGTTAATAAATAACTTATTGGGAGTTTTTATCGATGTATTATTACATGGAGGAACTACACACCATCGATACATGTTAGAACTCATGATTATCGCACAAAATAATGGAAAATATGAATCAAAACAACCAATAAGATGCAACTTGTCAAGTGTTTACGAAAGGGTGACGTCACAGACGGACGCCAGATTTATTTTGTACAAAGCAGGTGCGTAAAAACATCGTGGAGTATTTTTCCAAAATCAGTCATCATGCCTATTGCTTCAGAAATACCTTCTTCTATTTTCTAATCAAATATTCTATCACCTTCGAGAATTTTAAACATCTTGTATATTTTAGACTAGATATCTTGCAGTTTACTTGTTCCAATCATAAATAAGGTACTTCCTCGTTGTAAATAAAGACACCATTAGACATAATTACTCAGATTTGCTTTCGATTTCCGACGTTTCTAGTTTAAAATAGAACCCACTATTTATTGTGGTGTGCTTTATTTATTATTATGTTAAAACTTGTTATTCAACATAGTTTTTTAACGAAATATAAGAAATTTTAAGGCTAATAACGTGTAAAATGACTTAAATTCATTAAACAATTCTATTTGAAAAGAAAATATGTAAATAGTGACAAGATACTACATAAAATAACAACGAAAGTGAATAAGTAAACATAAAGATCTTTTTCCGGTAATTAAAAATAATTATAAAATAGAATAATCAACTCAAACTGAAATTTACTTTTTAATATCATAATTAAACTGTTCGTTAAAATACAGAAAAAATATAATCTACGTCTTTTCCTTAGGTTAAATATAGCCAGAAAAATTTGGAATTTCAAATTATTTTAAACCATATTAATCTGATAAAAGTTAGGTAAATTTAATAATCTTATTGTGGTATAAAGATACTTGTAAGATCCTCAAAGAAAACTGTATGTTTTGTGAATTAAACACAATTATAAAAATTAAACTAAAAATGTTTTAAAAAATTGCTTCAATCTAAATAGTTCGGCACATCAATAACTTACATGCATAAGTTCAGTTAAAATATGAGTAATAACAATTGTTTTAATTGTTCCTAGTCTTCCAGTCTCTAGCCCCGAAAACCCTACAAATACCAGGTTTAAAAGATTTTGCGTTGATAATATACACCCTTAATCAACCCCATACCAATTTCGAACGAAATTATGAAATGAGAAACCAAATTTTTCTGTGGATTTCTATTGGATTGAACCTAGCTTTATTGTTTACGTTTCGTCGAATCGTTTTCTTTGTCCTTAATAAAAGACTCCATCATCTATCAAATAACCTCAGTTGTATACACCCTGTATATTTCATACGAGTTGTCTTGCAGCGTACTTAATCTGCTCGCAGATAAGGTTTTTCCTCATTCTTAATAAAAACGTTACCATAAGAAATAATTATTCTGCCTAACTTTCGATTTTCAATCTTTCTTGATTAAAATTGGACTAATATTTTATGCAAGGTAATATTGTGCTCGGGTTTATCTATTAGTATTTTATATATTGTTAAAATACAACATCATTTTTTAATTAAGTATAAGGGAATTAAATATTAATAACGTACGAAACGATTCGAATCTTCCACACTTTCTTAAAAGAAAATATGTTAATAGAAACAAGTTACTTCATAAAATAAATATTTAATTCAATAAGTACACATAGAAATCTGCTTTTTCCGGTAATTAAAAATTGTAAAATTTAACATTCAATTCAATTTAAAATTTTTTTTAATACTATAATTGGAAGTAACTAAACTGTTAGTTAAAATTAGAGAATAATTATCCAAAGCCATTTTATTTAAACCTGGAGATTTTCAATATAAAATTATTCTGAATTAATAACACTGGACAAGAGCCAAAATGTATCTAAAATAAAATCGGCTAAATCTTACCATTTTTGGTAAAATCGAAACTAAACTAATATTTTTAATATTAGTTCAAGTTATAGAGATTTTTTTTTATTCCCGGGTCCGTCCTAAAGCCGGACGCTCTGCGGCCAGAGTAGGCCTATTGTGCTCACCCTAGACATTACAGCCACTCTGTCAACCTAGCCTCTTGGCTCAATCTGTACAGTCCTGCTAAGGAGTGAGTGAGTATTTCTCTCGGTTCCAGACTTACTGACCAGAATGTTTGTTGTCTAAATCTCTCCAGTGACTCACAGTCACATATGATGTGCTTCACCGTTTCTTCGGCTTGTCCACATAGTCTCCAGCCGAGGTTTCCGTTATATAGATTCATTCTATTTAGATGTACTTTGACGGCCATGTGTCCCGTCATTATACCCGTAATAGTCCTTAATTGGTTCCTACTCATTTGGAGTAATTTCCTTGCCAAATTCGGCTCAGGATTCCCAATAAATTGCTTGCTGTGGTTTAAATCCTGTCTGGTCGTCCAGTGATTTTTATATTTATATATTTATTTTTATTCTTCGTATGCTTCTCAGGTCACACACCCCGGCACCCCAAAGGCCGGTTCTGGACCTATGTATTGAGATGCTGACCCTGCTCTAGCTAGCTCGTCAGCTTTTTCATTTCCATGTATGCCTTCGTGTCCTGGTACCCTCTTTAACATAACTCTGTTGTATTTTGCCAGAATTTCCAGGTCACTCTGACATTCCCAAACCAGCCTCGATGATACCTTTTGGCCCTTGAGGGCTTTTACGGCTGCTTGGCTGTCAGAGTAAATGTGGATTTGCTTCCCTTTGTAAGCTTTCCTGTTTATCTCGTCTGCGCACCGTAAGATTGCTTATATTTCTGCCTGGAATACTTTTCGGTATTTTCCAAGGGGAAGGGTTAATTCTCCTCAATTGTAGCCCATATATCCCAGCTCCAGTACCCTCACTAATTTTTAAACCGTCAGTATACCAGATACTTGCACCCGAAAATGTTTCCGGTTTTTCTCTTTTACTTGCCATTCGATCCTCTATTATGACTTCAAACGGTATATTATAACGGTAGCTCGAGTTCATATGGTCTGTATCCATTTCCAACTCGGGACTCCTGATTTTTTTACATATGTTTTTGTATACTGACAATGTTCTTTGTGATTTTACTGTTGAGTGATTTAGTCGGTGGAGTCCCATTCTCGCCTCTGCCTGAATCACTATGTGTAGCGGAGGCAGAACCAGAATGCACTCCATTGCCGAAATGGGGGTTGATTTCATGGCCCCAGTAATACACATTTTCCAGAGTGTTTTCCACCTTGCTAACCAAGTCGTGGAGCGCTGTCTCTGTAGATCTCCCGGTTCTGTATGCATGCTGGTTCTGATGAAACGGACTGTTTACCATTAATTCATCCCTAACATTTTTTAAGGATAAACGACATTAGACTGATTGGTCTGAATGCTTTTGCTGTAGAATAGTTGGGTTTTCCAGGTTTTTAAATGAACACTACCCTGGTTAACCTCCAAACCTTTGATACATATCCAAGGGCTAGAGTAGCTCTTAATATACAACAAAGTCTGTTGTACAACAGGTTTGGTCCCTGCTGAAGCATTGCTGGATAAATACCTCACCTTTTTTGCCGTTTGCCAATTGTCCTTGATGGCTCTCACAGCAGTATTTACCTCTGCTCCAGTCCTCCAAGTCTCCGGTGATTCCTCTATTATTGTTGATCCTAGGAAATGAGCTCGGAATAACTCGGTCGTTGTTTCTCTCCCAGTATAGGAAGTTATAGAGATACTTGGTGTCATGTCTCTCTACATATTAACAATGTAACCCCAAGAATACACGTGGTTTATTATATTACATTGATCTTCCTCCGAGATTAAAAAATAAGTTTTTAATTTCCTTTTATTAACAATAAGTGAAACATGTAAAGCCATATCTTCAGCTTCTCAATTGAACATTAAATATGAGACACCCTGTATATACACTTGGCCAAAATTATAGAATATTTTTGGTATTACTATTATTTAGAAATAATTTTATATCCAATCTATGGGTTTTTTTAATAAAATAATAAAAAAATGCAACTTTTAAGTAGGTATTCTTTAACGACTCGACTTTATTAGTTTAATCTATAAATTTGCCACGGAATATAAATGCGTTCTCACCTTGTTAGGTCTCACGATATTGTACCATTACTTCTGCAATGCCAATAAAAAAATAAAATAGGCAATGCAATTCAACAAATTACCAAGACAACTATCGCCCGAGATTACACAAATCGGTTAAAAAACTTAAATAGGAGTATTTATGGCATGCTTTTATTGGTTGCCAATGATATTTTATTATCTCTTCTTATTTTTTAGGTAATATTACTTAATTTTTTGCTTTTACCATCAAAAATAATTATATAAAAAAAAACTAGAAGTGAGATTGAAATATCTCTGCACGCTTAAACCTTATTTTGTCTTCATCTCTAATTATATAACTTTCAAAATATATGATTAATGGTACTAGTTTTTTTTGTCCACTGAAATTGTTCACTCTCCGAGATATTTTGCACAAGTTTTTTACACCTTGTATTGTATAATTTTCACTATCACTTATTATAATTTATGAATAAATTATTGCTTAAATAATTGGCTACTAACACTTTTCTCCAATTCAAGGTAAACGAATACGAAAATTTTATTATTACTTTTAAAAGGCATTTATTTAAATACCTATACTAAGTAATCATTTAGGCGATTAGATTTTATTTATAACCTATTAGGCTGCATTTCAGGAAATAATATTTAGTTAAGCATATTTGTTCTTACAAGACATATTTACTACTTTCCGGAAAAAGAAGCTAATTTCGAATAAAAATAAAACTTTCTTTTATTATAGGATAATTATGGAATTCATTCCGAAATTTTTAACCTTGATTTTTATAAACAGAAGGACCAGAAAATGATCAATGGTATTTTAAACACAAATTGATCCATAAATATTCTTTGGAACAGCATACAAAGCAGCTTAAATCAGTAATCAATTACCCAATAATTCAACAAAAAACACCCATCCAATTGTATGATGCTAGAGTTCAAAAAGAAGTACCTTATTTCTTAAACCATTTGCAGAATTACAATTAAACAATAAAAAGGGATTCAAATGTAATTAATTTTTATATGTTACAGAAAATTTTAATAATAAATTGTGTTTACGCTGGTAAACATTACATATCTAATTCGCAGTCAGTGAAGCTATCTTCGCTCAAATTAATTATAAGTGATTTCTCTATCTCACCGATCATGAGATCGAGTTTCCACATTTTCTTTTATTCTTTTATTATATGGATTTTTCTCAATTTTCTGCAGTAACTTTATTCAAAAAAATCTTTCAAAAGTTCAGTTAAATTACTAATTTTGTAAGTTGTGTTATTTCCAGCAACTCTACCTTTTACTTGAGAGAGATATTTCCTTCTCCAGTGGACATTATCCGGACAATCTATAAGAACAGATTTCCTATCTGGCTTTTCCCAGCAAAAATTAAGTTCTCTGAGCAATTTCCAGAGCTCAGTTCTTTTAATTTCAGGTATTTTTCATTGATTTTTAGTTAGAATTTTGTCGACAGTTGGGATCTGCTTCTCATAATAAAATGTATGTATAACTCCTTTTATTGCAGTTTACATCTCTTCTTCCAACGAGGTTTTTCGTCTTCCTGTGATCGAATGTGGCTTGGGAGTACTAACAGTTCCAATCGTTTTTTTCTCCTTCAGTATCCGATACATAGTAGATTTTCCAACTCCTTTCATATTGGAACACATCTCAACAGAGCTTTTAACATTATTGTCTAGATATTGATATCTTAAGGCATCATAAACATTCATCGTAATAAGTTTTTCTTTGAGGAAAAAATGCCCTTGCTTAACGATTTTGGAATAAATATAGATGTGGAAGCCGTATCTTTTGGGTATCTCACTAATCTCAAATAATATATAAAAACAAGCACAAACAAGATAAATCACTAAGGACACACTGTAAGGTGTACTTTGCTCACTGACAGAAATTAAATTGAACTATCAGAAATAATAAATATAATTAGATTAACGGTAGACCTCAGTTACCTGCGGCACTGGAGCAGGTACGTTGGAGGTTTCGGTACTAGTTTTATTACTCTCTCTAGTTCTTGAATAGAGTATAGGAATATGTATGCTTGCGGTAGCCCCTCCCCTTCCCAAACGCTTTGAGTTCAGGAAAATAGAACCGATTTTGCCTTTTATATTTAGAATGTATATGCTGCTGGCACTCACCCCCGTTGATAACTTTTTTTTCTAGCGATAGCCCCCCCCCCCAAGAGCTTTGAGTTCAGGAAAACAGACCCAATTCTGCTTCTTATACTAGGAATATGTATGCTGCTCGCTTCCTCTCCCTTGTTGGCAACTTGTTTTTTCTTGTGATCGCCTCCCGCCCCTCTCCAAGAGCTTCAAATTCAGAAAAATAGACCTCACCTTGCCTTTTACACTAGAAATAGGAATATTGCTGGCATACTGTACTTTTGTGATATCACCGCCTCCCGCCAAAGGGAGAGGCTGGATCTGCCCCTGCCTGTAGATCAGACCAGTGCTTACTGAAAAGAAAATTTATATACCAAGAACACATGCCAGCAACAAAAATCAATGTCATGACTAGAATCTAAAGAGCGAAACTGCTCGATAGCACCAAATATTTAAACCAAAAACACTTAAATGAATATCTTAATTTATCAGAAAACATGGCATTCGATAAAAGCTATAATAATATTACAGAAAGCATTTACAAGCAATAGACAATGGTCGATGAAGAAAACTGAGGAGTTAGTAATACAAAAGAAAGTAGTATATAATGACTAAAATCCATAAAGGATAAGGAGGCCTACAGTAAAATTAAAAGAGAGAAATGATAAAAAATAAACCACAAAAAAAAAACAAATATTGGACGAAAAGTTTCAGGAAATAGAAAGATACATAGGTGGCAGAAAATGTACAATATATTCAAAATACTATAATATTCAACGTCAAGGAAAAAAGAGTACAAATAGATGAAAAAACAATGAGAAAATTTTAAGCAAAACTTAAGAATGTAAAACCATTCATCCAGTCATCAACAACATTATTTATAATAATTTATGTATGTCTCAATGATCAACAAATACAATGAGCGGCGTAGGAAGACTGTATGACAGAATGTTGAAAGACTTAATAGAAAAAAAAAAGTCGAAAGTAATTTCAGTGATTTTACATGAAACAAATAATGTGACAATAAACCTCTTTGTCAATTAAAGGAAGCTTTCCAGCATACCAGTACTACCCAATCAGGGCAGTTGAAAATCACTATAGTAATTCCAACTCAAGAATTAAAACTGAAAATGAACTTTCAAAACCATTCAAATGAAAAAGAGTTTCAAATAAGGTTGCTATATATCTCCAACGCTGTTTAAAATATTGATTAATGAAGGGTTAATGACATGAAAAGAGAAATGTACTGGAATAGAAATACTGTTGGGTGATACAAGCGTTTATAGACTGCATTTTACTGATGATCAAATAGTCGTAACAGGAGATAAGAAAGATCATGAATGTATGGTCATATGAAAAATACAAATTGAAAATTAATAGAAGGAAAGCAAAAGTTATGAAAATTGAAATAGACACCAGCACTTTACTTCTTGAAGAGTCAGAAATTCAAACCTGTCATGAATGTAGATATCTTAGAATAAAATTCGATTTAATTGGAACAGATGAAAAAATGAATAGGAATAATTTAGGCAAGAAGCGATAAGTGTTATCTGAATCATGTAAAGTCAACTCATAACAAAACAATGGAAATATAACCTATACAATAAGCTGATTATAAGTCATCTTTAAAAAGCAAAAACGGAGAATTACAGAGAAAAACAAAGGATGTTAAAAGCAACAAACATGAATGCACCAAGATGATCAAAGTGAGTATCACTGACACAGATAATAAAAAACACCCAGAAAAGACAACTCAGCTATTATAGATATGTATAATATATGACAAATCATAGGTTGCCTAAACAAACAATGAACCACATACAGCAACATAAATAGAAGATAGGTAGGCCTAAACTAGCATAGGACGCAAGTATTTAGACGCTAATAAGCCAAATGGAAACCTATGACACCTAGATATCCAACAATATTGTCACAAGTTATGACATTATGTAAATGTTTACTACAATTTAGCGTTCGGTCAGAAAAAATCATGTTATTATTGTGTTATATTACACATTTTAATTAAAACAACAACCCAAAAACATATAGATACTTATAGATAACAAATGTAATGAAGCGGATCCAATATGACTGAAGGGAAAATTTTAAGTCACTCGTACTAAAACAGAAAGAAAAAAATCAATAGCGTATGATAAAAAATTTATATTTTCCAAATTTTTTCGAAATCGCTATTACGAGATTTTCAGGATTTGCATTATATCAAATATATTGAATTGGTTTATGTTATGGTGCAAAAAGGCAAATTTGATATTGTACTATTATGTCTGATAAAGTTAGTTTATGAACATTATTTTATATATTCAACAGTAAGATAAAAACTTTTACACTTATT
Source organism: Diaprepes abbreviatus (assembly GCA_034092305.1). NCBI lineage: Eukaryota > Metazoa > Arthropoda > Insecta > Coleoptera > Curculionidae > Diaprepes > Diaprepes abbreviatus. Next base: position 3,372,580 of record JASJET010000125.1, on the reverse strand, counting down.
TTTAATTTTTTTTTTCCAAAATATAGCGAAAGAATTTCAAATTCCAGGGAAAATTTTTATTTAACTAACATAGGAACTGAAAAAGATAAAACCTTCTATCATTCCTCCCGTAGCTTTAAACAACAATAAATTTGTTTGATCGGTGTTTATGGTCGGTGAAGGAGGGACATTTTTCATGTTTGACAGACAAAAATATTTTTATTTAATTTTACTTTTAGTTTCTTGCTTATCGTGACTCCTTTGAATATTTTTGAGTGTAAAAAATAACCACAAATGCGAAGTTTATAATTAATATCGACCAAAATGGAATTTGAAAAGTAATTTTTATTGGTAAATGTTGTTAGATGTTATTTATGTACTAAAAATAACATAATATTCTAGGCAACCAGAAATATGTACTTTTACTGTATAGCCGGGTTACTTTATTTTCGCGCTCACGTATCAATTACCACTTTACTACTTTAAATTATGCAATTGAAAAAGTATAGAAAAAACGATGTGGCTACCAAAAAATAAGAGAACGCGCTCTATCAACACTTTTCGAAAAATAATAAAAATATTATCACGTTATCAGCGACAAAGCAACAGGCCCTGAAGATATGTTAATTATACAGGAGAATTCGTTAAATAAAACCATAAAATTTGTTGTTTTTAAGTTAAATCTAGCTTGATACGTCTATTGATCTCTAATACAATAGACGCTGGGTTGTCAAAGAAAGAAAATCTACCATTTCACTTATATGAAGCAATGACAATTCTCGAAACATTATCTTCCATTGCAGAAAATGAGAGAATGGACTTGACTGCGTTAAACACGAATGTAATTTATAAATGTAAACGTGAAAAGAGGCATATGGTGAACAGATCTAAGATTTCAATCGTGAATATCATTTATTTCGTAATGTGGTCCGTGTAATGTTACTTTGTTTTCATCCGGAGACGGCGTACCAAGATAAATTATTATGTCCCTCTATATAAGAAAAAAATCATTTAAATGTTGTACCATGTAGATATAAAATAAAACTTACTATTAATTTACTACTGATTAGATTAGCTTAAACTTGTTTTAAAAAAGAAAGTTTTTCACGATCCTTTTTTTCAAAATACAAAGATTTTTATCAAAATGATGCTTAGCACCACCTAGGAGCGAGACTTGGACTAGTTTTTAGCAGGTATATTTTTGATCTCACCTCTCTTTATTTAAATGGTGATCTTTCTTTCAAATCAGTAGACGAGCTTATAATAATACTAAAAATTGAACCAATTTTTGAAAGAGTGCTAAAAGGGAAAAGTGAGAAATACATTTTTATTTGAAGTCAGCTCCAAATTAGTAAATTGCAAAATATAATTGACAAATAAAGATTGAGAAATACTTTATTTGTAATTACTTTCTTACCTTATCTAGTGTTAGAAGTTATTTGGTGCATTTGATAATAATTTGGCATCGATTTCAAGAATGTCAACTTCATATAAAATCCAAATGACAAATCTACCAAAAGGTTCATTGGTGAGGATTTGTTCTAAATACTATTGACAAAAAGTTACTCGGCGCTCATCTTCTCCGGGGTGTAAACAGGCGCAGATCCAAGGGGGGGGGGGGGGGGGGCGATCGCCCCCCCCCCCCCCAAGAGCCTTGAGTTCAGAAAAATAGACCCGATTTTGCCTCTTATACTTACTTATATTCAAGAACTAGAGAGAGTAATAAATCATTTTTTACCCTTTTTTTTCTTCGCAAACAACCTGTGTTCTTTAGCCCGGTGTCTTTGGCAAAATCTGTTAGACACGTATATTTTTCATAGGAATGGGTTAGAAATTTTATAATCAAAAATACCGGTCTATAATAATGGAATATTTGGGTTGGATAACAATAGATATTTGGATGTGTGAAGTGTTAAAAAGGATTTTATTCCTTGTCATAGGCGTCAGAAGGAGGTTTATTTTATCACTAAGTATTTATGGCATAGAATATTATTTCGGTAATAAACTTAAAATAAAAAGTTTTTATAATATTATTTTATTTCTTATGATTTCGTAATAATTCACATACATTAGAAAATATAAATAATTTTGACATATTTAACACAAATCACAACTGTATTTTTATTATTTTTAATTTTGGTATATAAATCGTTTTAGGTACATTCAGATTAAAACGTAGCCTTTTTCTCTCAAAAAATTCTAAGTTATAATTTCAATACTTATAAAATACCCATTATCAAAAATACAAGAAATTAAACATATAGAAAATAATAAATTCGTCTATATAATATTAAAATTTTTTTGGAGCTATCGGTCATTTTATTATTAATTAAAAACATTTTTAAGACATTTGACGTTTCAGTTTATTTAAGTCTTAAATCATCCGCAGAATTACAATTAAATACTAAAAAGGGATTGAAATGTAATTAATTTTTATAAATTACAGAAAATTTAAGTAATAAATTGTGTTTACGCTGGTAAACTTACGTATCTAATTCGAAATCAAAGTCAGTGAAGCCATCTTCCCTCAAATTAATTATAACTGGTATCTCTATCTCACCAATCATGAGGTCGAGTTTCCACATTTTCTTTTATTATTTTATTATATGGATTTTTCCCAATATTCTGCACCAACTTTATTCAAAAAATCTTTCAAAAGTTTAGTTGAAAAACTAATTTTGTAAGTTGTGTTATTTCTAGCAACTCTACCTTTTACTTGAGAGAGATATTTCCTTCTCCAACGGACATTTTCTGGACGATCTATATGAACAGATTTTCTATATGGTTTATCTCAGCAAAAATTAGGTTTTCTGAACAATTTCCAGAGCTCAGTTCTTTTAATTTCAGGTAAATGCGATCCTCATTAATTTTAGTTAGAATTTTGTCGACGGTTGGGATCTGCTTCTCATAATAAAATGTATGTACAACTCCTTTTATTGCAGTTTACATCTCTTCTTCCAACGAGGTTTTTCGTCTGCCTGTGATCGAATGTGGCTTGGGAGTATTAACAATTCCAGTCGTTTTTTTCTCCTTTAGTATTCGGAACATATTAGATTTTCCAACTCCTGTCATATTGGAATACATCTCAACAGAGCTTTTAATATTATTATCTAGATATTGATATCTTAAGGCATCATAAACATTCATCGTAATAAGTTTTTCGTTGGGGAAAAAATGCCCTTTGTTTAACGATTTTGGAATAAATATAGATGTGGAAGCCATATCTTTTGGGTATCTCACTAATCTCAAATAATATATAAAAACAAGCACAAACAAAATAAATCACTAAGGACACACTGTAAGGTGTACTTTGCTCACTGACAGAAATTAAATTGAACTATCAGAAATTTTATTGTTGCAGTAAATTTATAAAAGCTTATAATATTTAAATATAATTAGATTAACGGTAGACCTCAGTTACCTGCACTGGAGCAGGTACGTTGGAGGTTTCGGTACTAGTTTATCTAGTTCTTGAATAGAGTATAGGAATATGTATGCTTGCGATAGCCCCTCCCCTTCCCAAATGCTTTGAGTTCAGAAAAATAGAACCGATTTTGCCTTTTATATTTGGAATGTATATGCTGCTGGCACTCCCCACCGTTGATAACTTGTTTTTCTTGCGATAGCCCCCCCCCCCAAGAGCTTTGAGTTCAGGAAAATAGACCCGATTCTGCCTCTTATACTAGGAATGTGTATGTTTTTCGCATTCTCCCCCCTATCGGCAACTCGTTTCTTCTTTTGATCACCCCCCCCCCCTCTCCAAGAGCTTTAAATTCAGAAAAATAGACCCTAATCTGCCATTTACACTAGAAATGGGAATGTTGCTGGTGTCTCCCCCCCCCCACCCCCGTCGACAACTTGCTTTCGCTTGCCATATTGTACTTTTGTGATATCACCGCCCGCCCCCCCTCCCCCCAAAGAGAGAGGCTGGATCTGCCCCTGGGTGTAAATATTGCACTATTTTAAATTTATATGGATGGTATTTATACTTCTTCTAAATTCTTTCAGCGTCAGATTTTGCTACACCAACTTCTTCCCCTATTTTTCTACAGGATGGTGAAGTTGTTTCTGCTGCATAAATAACACATTCGTTTATTTTCTCTTCCTGTCTTCTTTGACGTATGTGTTAGGACACGGCTGAATAAAAGATCCGTGTTCAACTAGATTTCTTTTTTTTTAAACGAGCAAATATGTTTGGAAAGGGTTAGCTTCTTTCTGGATGCTTAACATGAACAAAAACTATCGCCAGATATGAGAAGTTATCCTAATGATAACGCTTTAAATATATTACCTATTGAAATAAAATTCGAAAGCTTCCTGCGGACTGTTGTAGAATTCTATCTACAAGAATCTAAAAAAAATCATAAAAATAAAATCAACGTATAAAGACGGTTGAAATTCCGAGAAATAAACTGCACGTTGGTGGTAACGGCGCATAGACACCGACACAGACGGCGGCGCAGACATAAAGCTTTGGCGGACTGCACTAAGCGCTGATCGGTTCCTTTCGGAAGACCCGACGGAGTGCCGAGAAAGTATAAATAGCACCCGATGGCACGATTCGTGAGCAGAATCTGGTTGTCTTTCAAAGAGCACAGGTCTCTCAAATTTCTTACACGCGCGTACGAGAGTATCTAAGTCTTTTGAACCCAAATTTTAGTAAAATTCCAGCGTCGTCGGGGGGAAAAAAATTAACTTTTTTTTTTAAATTCTTGCGGAAACTGTTTGAAATTAATATACAGAGTATTTACGCGCTTACTTCGACGAATATAATAAAATTGCGTAAAGGAACCTTGATAGCGACATCTCCGATTTAGACATTCCCGATTGCGACTTAAATAATTTTATAACCAGAGAAAATTAGTGACAACCTGATAGTGACATCGTTAACAGATCTAAGAACACTAAACGTGCCTTAGTTTGCGCTTAACATAAAAACAAAAAATTTTCAAAAATTTTATTAAGAGTCCCAACACTACATTTTAATTTCGACGTAAAAACTTAAGAGTCCCAGTCTAAAAAATTTTTACTGCAAAAAATTCTGTAAGAGCTCACGTCTAATAAAAAACAAATTAAAGTAAATATTGGCCAAGTTCACACATGCATATACGACAGGACATACATTACTTTGTATAAAACACACTAATATATCATACTTTTCATAATTATCATAAACGGCCATTGTAAATACAAAATAAATAAAAAGTGAAAGAAAAACACCTACGTAAAAAAATGTTTCATAAATAATGACAATCTGACAAAACTGTGAAGTTTTGGATATCTGCCTTTTGTTTCTTATAAATTGGACATGGCCTACTGTTACAAATAAAGTAAATTATTGTAAATGTCGAATTCTGACCTTGTTTTTCAAAATAAAATAAACAAATTACATATTTTTGAAAAGTCTAAATTATATATAGGGTGTCCTATTTAAAAAATCATAAGATTGTTATCTCAAAAACTAAACTTTTTAGAAAAAAAAACTGACTGCGCCACTGAACTCTAAGTAAAAAACTACAAAAACCAGTTATTCTCTTTTTGATAAATTAACGGAAACGCGAGATGTACCTAAATAACGAAGATTTTCAAAATCACCTTTTAGATTCAAAACTAAGAGAGCCATGACAAATTTGACATCGAAATCTTTTTTTATAATAACTCCAATACCTCCTAAAAGGGTCAAACCCGTACAATTCACATATTACATAAAAATATGATAATGTTATTTATAATCTTCAAACTTTAGAAAGATACAAATATAACACTTTTAACACAATTCTTCCACTTAGAAAAGAATTAAGAACTAGGGAGCCCAATTTCTTAAAGTTTAAATTAGTGGAGGGAGTTGTTCAAGTTTTAACTTGCAGGCTTCTTGTATCAGCAAGCAAAGAACAATTTTAACATGAAAATTTTAGGAATTTGGGTTGAAAACTTCAACTAATATGTATTAAAATAGAACTTCTCAACGAATATCTAGTTTAGAACCTTTCATTAAAATTAAAAAAAAAACAATTATTTTAAATTATTTTATTGGTTTTATTTATAATGCTACTATATTTTTGGTTAATTTAGGACACATGTTTCGTATATCTATATCTAAATTGAAGTATTGTATGACAAAAACATTTTGTTTTTATTAAATATTAATGGATTTTTACCTTTAAATTTTATGTGAGTATAATGCAATTTATGGCCAATTTTCACGCACTTTAACTTTGGAACCAGTTAAGTCTCAGTCACCAAATCATTATCATATGTTTATATCGCAAAGAGGTGTAATTTACATTGATTTCACAATTTTTCACTCAATCTCTTTCGCGAAATTTAACTTTAAATATTGCCAAACTACAATTTTGAGCATTTTTAAAAAATTATATTTAAAGAAGCAAAGTTCTTAAGTTTGAAACTTCTTTAGCAAGTTGTCCTTTCATAAATCTATACAAGAAAAAAAATTAAAGGTGAGTTTTTACCCCTTTTAAGAAATTTCAACCACTAAAAATCCCGTTTTATTTTAATTATTAGTTTACAGTTGTGAATTTCTTTCTTCACTGCTTAGGTTATATTATGTAAGGACAAAAAATCTAGATCATATCATTTTGATAATTTTGATTTTTATATCATTTTGAAATCTTTAAAAGTAACAGAGGTAGATATATACATTTACATACAACTAGTTTTTAGCCAAAAAAAAATGACCCCAAATCCCAAAAAAATAGACGCCAAAGAAAAGCATGAACCTAAAAAATTTTTTAACAATAGTTTTCAACTCGTCTAATATTGCGGAGTAACTAGTAAGAAAATTAGAAATCAAAAATGTTGAGCAACATGGTCTGGGTGATTTCTAATGGATTGCAATTAGGACTGAACAAAGAACGTCTAATTCACACCCCGAGAGACAGATGGAGGTGTGCCGTTCTATTAGCCATCTTCAAACTACGAGACGGAACCTAGAGAGAGAAAGAGAGAAAGAATCCTGCCAAAAGTTTTACCCCAAATAGTTCCTTAAACAATAATTTTAAGTCACTCCCTTACTATAAATTACCATGAAAATATTGTTACCAGACATCTTTAGAAAATCCATACTTAAAAAAAAATATAAAAATATCTCACTTCTATAAAACATTAAACAAATATATGTTTTTACACACGTCCAATTTGTAACCTTCTTTCCTGAAGGTAATTAAAAATTCATTAATTTTAAAGCAGCTAAGTGTGTATGCATTGAGCTTTTAGAAGGTCTCGTCAACTACCTGAAGCAACGATATACGATATATTACAATAATATAAAACACCTGTTTTTTTTCAGCCTTGGGTATTAATTTATTTATTATTGTACAAGTGCATAGCGACCTTTTGGGTCATAAGCGTGAAAAAAACTTTTACAGTAACATAATATTATCAATAAGACTGTATCACCTGTTTGTTCGAATTATCTTTTTATCTTAAGTGAATTTGAATTATTCTATAAGATTGTAGGTATTGAAAAAACTCTGCCCATTATTGGTACTGAGATTATTCTCCGAGATATTTTAGATGATGTTTTATCTGATTAATTTATTCAATAAAAAAAGATTCTATCTCATATTTGTTAATCGTTGCCTTAAATAAAAAATCATTGTACAGCCTTAGGTCGTGTAACTTTCAACTTAACTGTTTGTTCTCTAGTTGATTGTATTCAGTGCTAAAAAAATTTGAAATGAAAGTAGATATTTGCTTGCGCAATTTTCTTACAAATAACCCCTCATGATCCAACTACATCCTTTAAATTAACAAATATTTTCCATTATTTTATATTGATATTGAAAACTAGTTTATGTCTAACAACTGATTGACAATATAAATATCATCTCCATAAATTGGCGAGTAGGCATATGGAAGGCAGATGGAAATGAAAACTAGCACATATCAGAATATTTAATAAGTAAAATTCTAGTATCTTAAGATATATTAACGACCAAAATGATAATAAACATGTAGTAAAAAGATTGTTACTGCGTCAAAACATTAATTTTTACCACCATAAAAGCACATAAAGTTATTAAAATATGTTCCACCTTTTCAAATGAGTACCGAAACTAAAAAAAATTATGCAAATTATCTATAAAACGGTATATAATAGCAAAGGTATTGCTAATTCTAACTTTCTTCTCATATAAATTTTTATTTTTATATATTGCATGTCACAACGAAATTCGCATGAAATTAAAACTAAATACCGGGTCAATCAAAAATAGCTTTCTTAACGTTTGTTTGAAGGTTATAGACAAAGATGAAAATTAACTAAAAAGCGGATATTGGACTTGCGTTATCTTTATTTATTTGTTAATTTGTACGTTTTGATTAGCTTACCTCTCGAATCTTTAACAAGTATTAACTGAGTTGATCAGAAGCAGAGTGACACAACTGATTTTTTGGCATTTCTTAGTTAGGCCGTACGTATCCATAATTTATTTACTTACCTTTTGTTGTGGAACTTAACATTCTACCATCGCTTTCCGGCAAAACTGGACTTAAATAGAGGTCCAAGTTTGTGGAAAGCACAAGGATGTCTGGGAAAGATACCGGTGGATCCCACTGATGAGTCCACCACCGGTATCGGGACGAAACATCCATACATTTACTACGGTGGTCGAAAATAGATCGCTAGCTACATGTCCCTACCACCAGGGGCATTGCTAATTGCGACATGGCGCCCGAGCAGGGACGGTGGCAGACGAGGGTCTTAACCGCCGTTGGCTTTGATTAAGCCTGCCCAGCCATTAGAAGACCATCGAGGATGGCCGTTCCACTTCCTTTTCAGATCTGTGTTTTCTAACGGCTTGGACTGTCTGACAGTTAAAGCCGGAAAGCAAATGTCTTGGGGGGGGGGGCATGTTGTGGAACTTAACATCCTACCACCGCTTTCCGGCAAAACTGGACTTAAATAGAGGTCCAAGTTTGTGGAAAGCACAAGGATGTCTGGGAAAGATACCGGTGGATCCCACTGATGAGTCCACCACCGGTATCGGGACGAAACATCCATACATTTACTACGGTGGTCGAAAATAGATCGCTAGCTACATGTCCCTACCACCAGGGGCATTGTTAATTGCGACACTACATGTCCCTACCACCAGGGACATTGCTAATTGCGACACTTTCAATAGAGAGTGGCCTAAAGAACCTTTGTCGAACGGCTAATAGATGACGCTCATTAATAAGCTAGACCGCATCCTCCATCTGATTGTTAGGCCACTCTGACTTATAAACCAGACAATTTAAATTTGGAAAAAAAATTTAATGTTTCTAGAAATCAGACGGCGGGAGAATGTTCAGAATGGTTGTGGGAATTCATGGTTTCTTAGACTTCAATTTTTTTTGGAGCAAATATTTTTATTAAACAATTAAGGTGCGAAAAAACCGTTTTTTTTTTTGGATTATAGAAAAAAAATGGCTTTTTAGAAAAAAAGTTCCAAACAAAAGCTATTCGCCTTTGAAAATACCTACAAAATTTTAAAAACGTCAAAATTAGATTATTTGATCATTAGTTATCGTAAAAAACATGAAAAAATTATTGTTTCCTCTATTATTAATAAATAATAGAACAATTATTACATATACTTTATACTGCAGCAAACAAATCCTCTTGTGGAATAAAATGAGCATGTAAAATTTCAAGTATAAATATTTAATAATTTTATGCAAGCAAATTTGTTTATAACTTTTGGGGTTGTATTTAATTGTTTATTCTCAGTGATTGGCACGTTCCACGGCGATCTGCGGGTACGCAAAACAACTAGATATGATTTTTGAGCGAATTAAAAAAAAAGTCTCTACAACCAGTAAAAGCCGAGAATTATTGTAGCAGGAATTCACAGGGCATTAATAAAACTATCGTATGCGGAAATTTTTGACTTGATTATTTGAAAATTATTGATGCGACAATAGTTTAAAGTTTCAACTTTTCCAAGAGTCAGTGTGAGTGTGGTGGGGGGATATCATCAGCGCACGGGCGAAAACGAGACTCTGATGCTTCAAATTGATTTCACCGGAAATTTTCAGTTTTTTTTTTTTTTTTTTTTTTGATTGGTTATATCTCGATGAAATACGAACAATGGAACATACATTTACGTGAAAAAAATAGTGTTAAGCTTAGCAATAAACAAATTATTGCATTTTCATATATTTTATGCATAATAAGCAAGTAATCAATTAACCATATTTTTAACACACTTAGAGCAATTCGAATTGCGAAAATTCTTTGACGTTGGTCAATAATATACCACCGATTAGAAATATTGAAAATCAGATTAAAAGTATCTATTTTTTATTATTTTGTTAAAAATAAAATAACAGAAATTAAATTAATTAACAAAAAAATGCATTTTTCATACACGATATAACAAATAAACTAAAACTTGTGGCGTAATGTAATCAGGTTCTTAAAATTATACATCACAAAATTCTTTAATAATATTTCCCGATAATCATAATAAGAAAAAACATTATTGCCGATCTTTGCTTATACGTAAAAAAGTTTAGTAAGTGAGATTTTGGGTCCACGTCGAATTGGCTGGAATTAATTTTTTTCGACAGCCTTTAACCTCCCGATAAAAAGTTTTCATGGGCGCAAAATGCCTTTTCAAAGGCCTGAAAAGCGAACTATGATAGCAAAAACCAGCTACAAAAGTTGTAGCAAATAAAATAAATAAAAAAGCTTGCTTAGTGACCTTGACGCCGACATCGGCACCAACATAGGCACCAGCAACGACACCAACATCGGCATAAGCATTAGCATCGTTACAAGTATCGGCACAAGCATCGGCACCAACATCGACACCAGCATCGGTACAAGCATCAGTATCGACATAAGCATCAGCACAAGCATCAGCATCAACACAAGTATCGGCACAAGCATCGGCACAAGCATCGCCACAAGCATCAGCACAAGTATCAGCTCAAGTATCAGCACAAGCATCAGCACAAGCATCGGCACAAGCATCGGCACAAGCATCGACACAAGCAGCGGCACCAGCATCGGCACCGGCATCGGCACCAGCATTGGCACCAGCAGCAATCAACAATTGGGCCCAATGGAGAACTTTCTTAAGGCACTGAATACAGATGGGCCAAATTTTCAGCACCTGCTTCAGAATTTCCCACAGCTAAGTGAAGCAAAAAATTAAAGAAGGTATTTTTGTTGTGCCACAGATTCGAAATATTCTGAAAGCAAACATTTTGACAGCAATCTATCAGATATTAAAAAGAAAATGTTTGAAATGATTTTCGCCTCGTGGTCACTGATTTCTTAGGAAATAAAAAAAACTGACAATTACATTACTCTTGTTGAAAATATTCTGTCATAGTATCAAAAAATGGGTTGCAACATATCTCTAAAAATCCATTTCATACACTCACATCTGGACTTTTTCATCAGAATATATCAACAATGGAGAAAATGTACCAGAGAAAGGGGAATGCTTCCATGCTTGCCGACTACTGTTGGATTCTTGTTATAGATGTTCCAGGAACAATTCACAAAAGAAAAGCAAAAAAGACAAGATATTTAGTGTCTTTACAAGTGTAACAATATGTATTTTTTATTATTTTGTTAAAAATAAATTTTAAAAAAATTTAAATTAATTAACAAAAAAATACATTTTTCATGAAAGATATAACAAATAAACTAAAAATTGTTGCGTAGTGTAATCAGGTTTTTAAAATTATACATCACAAAATTTTTTAAATATTTCCATATAATCATAATAAGAAATAACATTGTTGCCAATCTTTACTTATACGTAAAGGAGTTTAGAAATGAGATTTTGGGTCCCCGGAACTGGCTAGAATTTTTTTTTTCCAATGCTTTTGACCTCCCGGCGCAAAATGCTTGTCTAAGGCCTGAGAAGGGTACTATGATAGCAAAAACCAGCTACAAAAGTTATAATAAATAAAATAAATAAAAAGGATTGCATGGTGACCTTGACGCCAGCTTTGGCAGTGGCCTTGAATTTAATTTCAACATGAAAGTAAATTTTCAAATGAAAACGTCTGTTTTGTAATAGGGTGCAGGAAGATAATTAAAGTACATGACTTGGTTCCAACCTTGCCTTCACTGACGGGTTCCAGCTTACCTTCACTGGTAGGGTTCCAACCTTGCCTTCATAGGCCGAGTTCCAATCTTGCCTTCACTAGTCTTCATCATGGATTTCATTTTTGCAATGAAGGATAGATGTTTTTTTTTTGAAAAAGCCGCTTGGACCTTGGAAGTTCAACGTCACTGTTAAGGTCAATATGAAGGTCAATACGATACGCTTTTTTTTATTTGCCATGCAACATCCAACTTTTGTATATACGATTTTGCTTTATCATTCTTGGGTTTCAAGTTATTGGGTCAAGCGCTACTTTTTGTACACTGGTTTTTGACATTTCCTTTATCAGGAGGTCAAACACTATCGAAAAAAATTAGTTTCAGCCCATTCGATGAGGACCGAAAATCTCATTTACTGTTTAAGCGGTCCTTTGAAAACAGCCTTGATATTTAAATATTTTTATAAAAAAAAGTTTTCTCGATTATACACGGTAGTGATTTGAATTTAATTGTGTAAAATCTATATCGACACGTCAAAAACGTCGTACGAATGTTCCGTACATAACCGTGGAATGCTTCAAATAATTTATTATGTTTTTTTTTTGTATTTGTTTATTTTTTGCTTCATCACCAGAAAAAAAAACAAAAACGTATATATTGTAATATCCTCTATTAATAACTAATAATAATATTCTTTATTTTTTAATTATACTCTTTATGATATGTTAATTAAAATTTATAGGCAGCTAATTAATTTGTATATTCGGATATATCCTTCTTAAATGAGATGATGTTTAAAAAAATAATATTAAGTAATAAGGAAATGATATGTAAAACTAATAACAATCTGATAATATTAACCGCCATATGAAATTTCAAAAAAATCGTGTTTTAATCGGTATACTTCCTTAAATTTTGTATAATTTAGTTTTTTATCAAAAGTCGGTCAATTTAGGTTTGAATCTTAGGTGTTAATGTATAGTGAATGTCTATCGTTAAGTAAGAATTAATCATTGTCCTCAATTTCTATCTGGAAATAATCCGTAATTTGTGAATAATGGTATAATTCTTTTTTCACCGAATCAGATCAGATGAGAACTTTATTTTTTTAACCGACTTCTAACAGAAGGAGGTTCTCAATTCGTCGACTATGTATTTTTTTTGTGTATGTACTGTCGCAATCCTCTATTTAAGTCCAGTTTTACCGGAAAGCGGTGGTGAGATGTTATGTTCCACAACATGCCCCCCCCCCTAAGGCATTTGCTTTCAGGCTTATACTGTCGGACAGAGTCCAAACCGTTAGAAAGCACAGGCCTGAAAAGGAAGTGGAACGGACATCCTCAGTGGTCTTCCAATGGCCGGGTCAGGCTTAATCAAAGTCCACGGCGGTTAAGACCCTCGACTGCCGCCGTCCCTGCTCTGGCGCCATGTCGCAATTAGCAATGCCCCTGGTGGTAGGGACATGTAGCTAGCGATCTATTTTCGACCACCGTATTAAATGTATGGATGTTTCGTCCCGATACCGGTGGTGGACTCATCAGTGGGATCCACCGGTATCTTTCCCAGACATCCTTGTACTTTCCACAAACTTGGACCTCTATTTAAGTCCAGTTTTACCGGAAAGCGGTGGTGAGATGTTATGTTCCACAACAGTACACCGATTACCCCGGAACGGCTGCATCGATTTGGATGAAATCTTTTACGTTATGTTCTAGAAGTTGCTGCGGTGGTCCCATATTTTTTTGGACGAAATTGGTGCAGTAAAATCCAAGATGGCGCTGACAATATGGCAGCCAAAAAAAAAATTGTTCGATTTTTTACAAAACTGTTATGTAGGAATTTTCGGAATCGTACATAACGAATATGAAATCATTTTTAAAAAATTCAATATGGCCGACAAAAAATCTATCTTGTTCGATTTTCTCCAAAATTGGTACGGGGGAGTTTTCGGGATCGCACATAACAAATCTGAAAATATTTTTAAAAAATTTGATATAGCAGATCCAATATGGCCTACGAAATAATCAATTTTGTCCGATTTTCTCCAAAATTCTTGGGTCGGAGTTTTCGGGGTTGCACATAACGAACATGAATTTATTTTTAAATAAAATTTTTATAAAAAATATTTAAGCGACTTCTAAAAGTGTGCTAAAAAGTGAAAAGTAACTATAAATTTTTATATGAAATTGAAATTTTTGAAGTCAGCGCCAAACTACTACCTGACAAAATTTAATTCGCATAAACAGATTAAAAATACTTTATTTGTAATTGCTTTCTTACCATAATTTGTATATATTAGTAGTTATTTATTTCATTTAGAAATAATTTGGCGCCGACTTCAAAGATTTCAATTTCAAATAAAAATTTATAGTTATTTTTCATCTGTTTTTGTACTTTTAGAAGTTGATTCAATTTTTTTTATAATTTTTTTTTACTATAGTATTTTCGCTACAATGTTAATCCTACTGAGGATTCGCGTTGCAGTTGGGATGGAACATACATACACCTATGCATTTACTTTTCTGCAAAATAATACAAACTAAATTAATTGCTCAGAAGTGTTTCGCAGAAATTGCAAAAAGGTTTTTAGGAAATAAATTGAAAAACAATATTTTGAAAAGTTGTAAAAAATTTTCGTGTGCTCTTTCCCTCAACAATATCCTGTTTTGTTCATGTTTTGGACTATTTACATTTATATAACTTAATACTTGCAGTTATTTTCGTTCCTTACCTCAATTGATTGTTATTCCTCTACACTCAATTTCAGAATACTTTTCTGTCGCTTTCGTTTTGAAGGTTCTGTAGGGACCCCTATAGTTTCATCATGTCCGTCCATCCGTCCATCTGTCTATTCGTCCGTATGTTTATATGAGAAATAGGGATGAAAAAAATTGTTTCGTTCATCCCTTCGCCTTCTAAAATGTAAGTAAATGTTTTTTTTATATTACATTTTGTATTAAGTCGCTTCATTCGCGAAATATGAAAAAATTTTGTGTAATAGGTTGTACTAAATATATGTAACGAAAATTATCACGTAAAGTCAAGTAATTTGTGAACTATAAAAAAACTGTTAAAATTTAATTTCGTCTTTTTTGTATATCCCATAAAGGGCACTGTCGAATAAGCCTTTAAAAAAAATGTATGTCAAATTATTTGGTCACCTTATTCATTAAATATAGGCCTTTAAAATTCTTTACATTTGTCGCCCTTTTTCATGAATGTGAATTTTGGGGAATACGCCGGGCAAGGCAGTGTTCCGTTAAAATGTTTGCAAAAGATATGAGGATCCTTGATTAGACGCGAGGGGGTTTTCAAAGATTTTGTTCCCACCTTCTACTAACTTTTTCATTGCTTACGTTACTATATTCGTTTTGAACAGACAGATTTATCAGGGGAATTTGTTTAATTCTAGCTAGAAATATGTGCTATTAACCTACACAAACTACACTAGGATATAGGAGTGAGAAAAATTTAGTGCGCGCCAATTATATAGCCCTGAATCAGGAGCTTATATTAGTCGAAACGTGATCATCGAGTACGCCACCTCTCCAATACTCATACTTTTTGTGCACATAAAAATAGGCCTTATGCTAGCTCTCATGACTGGTTGTATGAATTGTAATTTATATTTCTTAGATATAGCATAACTTTATAAATTTGGAGGACATTTAATAAAGCCTATTTTTCTTTGTTATTTTCGAGAGTCACTAGCCACGCCGCGCCTCGATTAAATACCCTCATTACTATTAAACCACACTAAAGAGTTTCCTACAGTGTAAATCATCTTGGCATCGCCCATTCCTCCTAATTAGACCCTTACTACCCTAAATTCTATTACACTACACTGAATTCAGTGTCCAACCAACAACTTGCTTGCTTGCTAGGCATCCTTTATGATTAAAGGGCAATGATTTTGCTACAAGGCAATTCGCTAGCTCGTCCCACGCCCAATACTTAGAGCTAAAGCCATCCTTCTGGATAAGTTAGACAGACTGCGGTTTGTAGACATAAACCAGAGTCTCAGATTATCGAGTATGTACCCGCGAAAACCCACTACTGTTGCAAATTCTTGCCACTTGTGTGACTACCTTTGTTAAATACATGAATCGGTCAGATATAGACATGATAGATCACACGGCACAAGCATATCCTTCTCTGTCTATGCACCGAGATCCGATTGTTGAAAAAAATTACCTCTCTCACTCTAGAACACGTGACCATGCACGATCTTCCCCTTTGCACTATAGGAATCTCTTTATAACGGGCATTCTCCCCTTGCACCGTACATTTATCTCAGACTCCCGTCTTCGTCTTCAAACGATCAACCACATTTCCTCCTTGCATTTTATAAGAGCATGCCAGCACACGTGTGGTCAGTTCGACAACCAAAACGGAAGTAAACCAACAACTTTTACTAAAGAAGTTCTCCTAACTGAGGTTTGTTCAATATGCGAAAATCCACACGTGTTTAGCTGTTGCTCTCTTTCCAGACATCCACATTATTAAGTAAAAATAATAATAAATGATTTTAGAAAAAATTAAGCAGTGACATAACACTGTGGCAATACCTTACGAGCCGCCATTGATTCAGAAGTAAAATAAGGTTATTGTCCAAATTATACATACAAATCTTTAAAATAGATTAAATAACCCAAATAATATAAATATTCCACTTATAAAAAAATTTAATATTAATGAAGGTTAAATAAAAGCCAAACAATTTTTTGCATTAATACGTTCACTTGCTGTTTTTTGTTGTGAAAATTGTTAATTTAATTATGCTTGTAGAATAAAATTTTTCGTATAATTATCTCATTTTTCTATGGTAATGACCGAAATTTTTATAAACACCTCGTGATAAGAGTTATTACAAAAATGTTAACTGATGTAATATGACTTTAAAACCCCATTTCTATCTACATTTATAACGACTGATTTTATGTTTGAAATGAGTTGTCCATATTGATGTTTTTAATATCGTTAGTAATAATAACAATAATGTATTACGAGTACAAATTAGCTTCAGACTTTCTAGTAGCTATCCAAGATCAGGTCATCCTAAAGAGGATGAAACACATAATCAGAGACTCCCCGATCTATAACAACCAATGACGATATAGATGTCAAACATCAGGAAGAGTTCAGCATATAAGCATCAGAGTACTAGGAGAAACACTGTTCAGCCGCCAAGATCACTCACCAAGAGCTAGCAGAAAGACTCCAACTGTTGCAGGTAGAGAAAATACCATACTATGAATACAGCCCGGTATCTATACGGATCATATAGTTGCACACAATAGGTCAGACCTAATTTTATTGGATAAAATATCCAAACGAACAACACTGATGGAAATCGCCGTCTCTAACAACAACGCATAAGCATAATGGGGATACTGTTAAATCTAGAGACTTGGAGGTACAAAAATGCAGACAGTGGGAAATGAATAGCGTCCGAATGATCCCCATAATTCTATCAACAACCAGCATAGTGGCGAAGACTCTTCTGCTTAATATCGAGAGATTAGGCCCTGGTCAACACCTGTATAAGGCCTTGCAAAAGGTGGTGCTTCTGGGGTTCTCTAGAAAGAAAGGGCCCTTCACAGAGCTCCATACTTATGATATCGAAATGCATTTGGGATGAACTAATTTTTCCTGAAGGGAGTTCAAAGGCCTTTTGGCTGGGTATATAGGATATTGATTGGAGGTCATCCCAAAGAGAAACTATCTAAAATATATAATCAGAAACCTCTAGATTCAGAACGACCAATGTCGATTTGAATGTTAAACATCAGGAGGAATCCAGCACGCAACAGGAGGATGCCAGAGACTTAAATCATCGAAATACAAGGAGAGTTACCCTTCAGCCACCAAAATCATCCATCAAGAGTTGGCAGAGAGAGTGCCATACTATGAATACGACCCGGAACCTATATCCAGTATTCTTGTTCTGGGACCTATCCTGAAGAACAAGTTTAACCTGTACTTAAATCGAACTGTGCTTAGGAATCTTCCAGTTGCACACTACAGGCAAGATCTCATTTTAAAGGTTAAAACAGCTACGCGAGCAACACGAATAGTAATCTCTATCTCTAATAAAAATAATCTAAGGAACAAGCAAAATGAAAAGAACGCCAAGTGTTTAGACCTGGAGATTAAAATAAGCAGAAAATGAGGAATAAATAACGTCCGAACGATTCTCATCATTCTATCAACAACGGGCATAGTACCAAAAAGTCTTACTCCTAATATCTAGGGACTGGACCCTAGCTAACACCTGTGTGGAGGAAGCAGTGTTAGAACCTTTCGAACTCTCTGAAAATTGATGGAAAGTGCAGAGGACACTAACATCACTTAGGGCTTGACAACATGGAGAGCTCCATCCTTTCGATATTAGAATATATCTGGGATGAATAGATGTTCCCTGCAGAGAGTGCGACAGCAATTTGGCTAAGCCTATAGAAACCCTTGTAATCACCTGAATAGGATTATACAAAAAACACTTCTATTTGCGATTGTTCAAACTGTCCAAAAATTTGTAGAAGACACAGAGAATCATAACGTCATGTGGAGCTCTACAACATGGAAGAGGTCCCCACAGACCTTCACCCTTTTGATATCTGAGTGTATCTGCGACAAATGAAAGAAGTACAAACACCGTTTGGCTAAATCAATGGAAAATAATACTAATATAAAAGATGTCTCTGGTCCTTCTTTTTGTGACCTACCAAATTTTCCAGGTACAAAATTTACTGAAATATATATATAAAACAATGAGTGGTTGTGGAAATTACCATCTTACATAGGTATTAACTAAACATGACCTCAACGAAAAAATTAAAATCACGAGAAAATCAGCTTCTACCTGATTTATACACTCATATTAAATCCTATCAAAAAATCGTTTTGTTTCAATCTCAGTTAAACAAAAAATGTTTCACGCATTTTAATACATGCTAGTCATTCAATCAGTAAACTCAGGTCACTCCCATTTCAGGTAGATTTACCAATTATAGCTTTGAGTACTTTAAAAATAGATTTTGATGCAATTACGAATGATATCAAAATTTTTCAACCTTACCCCAGAACTTCAAATGGAAATGATTGATAAATTTACTAATGGTTTTTTTCCGCTTTCGGCACTACTTATCTGTGTGGAAGAACATTCTCCAAAATGATATGTACAAAAAATATTTACAAATCTAACTGATAAGCATCTGAAGTCGCTGCTGATAATTTCCACTCGCAAACTTGATCCACAACTGCGAACAATTGTTACTGAAAAATTACAACTACATAAAACTCATTAGACCAAATTATAACGTAAAATTTCATTTTGTGAATTATCTTATTTAGGATAAATCTTATATCATTAATTACAATTAAAATGTTCAGTTTCATTATGTATGTCAATTATTGTATTTCTTAATTGGCCATTAAATAAAAAATCTGATTATTATTTTATGTGATTTACCTACATTGTAAATATTACAGTGTAATCAATACAAATTATGGCTGGTCGGATTGGTAATGCTTGCGGGCAGGTGTTGGCCCGCGGGCTGTAGTTTCGACACCCTTGGTTTAGAGGATTAAAACTTTCAGACTTTGTCATGTGGAATTCGCTGTGTCCAAGTATTGTAAGACAGGACATTATAGCTCGCCTGTCTATAGTCTTGTTATTTGAATTTTAAAGAATACGATCAAAGCTTTTTAAGCAAACCAAAGAAAAAAAGAGCATTTTTTCAAAACGCTCTAATACGCGCACTTCTAGAAAGAAAGATATGGCAATTTTTGTCTAAAAACATTAGAGGATATCAGAAACTCAATATTTCTAGATTGTTTAAACATGCCTGTTTGTCATATGTCTCTGAACTTGGGAGTTTTGAAGCTTTCCGAATATGCTAAAATAAATATTATGTGAAGATCGTATATTTTGTTGGTACGGAGAAGAAACTCACATTTTCTTAGGATTTAAATGCTTATAAAATTGAGAATCTTAAAAAGACCTTTTCTCTTTTTTCTTAGGTCGCAAAAAATGCTTTAAAACTCACGATTCTGCAGGCAGTTAAGCTTTAAAAAACGAATATTTTGCTACTTCTAATGCTGATAGAGTCGCAGATTTTGAAGCTAAAATTTCAACATATGACCGATTCCATTCAAAATCAAGGAGTGAAAATAATCAACAAAATAAAATGCTTTCTCTGTGAAATATGTTATTCGAGAATCTAAAAAAGTGAAGAAAAATAAGAGTAATTTTTTATTCAAAATTGTATAATTGACGTAATTAAATTTTCTATTTTGACTAAGATTACATGAGTTATAAATTTTCTGAAAAAAGTTTGAAAACCGAAAAATTTTCAAAATCAACACAATGGCGTACGTTATTTCAAAAAAAAAAAAAAGATTCTTCAATTACAATTGTTTTCATTGACGCTAAAATACACGGAGAGATACAACAATTTTTTTTTTAATGACCAGTTCCATTTCAAATCATTCAATGAGATTTTTTCAAAAAATAAATACTTTCTTTGTAAAATATGAGGGTCGTTGGGAAAGTCCGTGCAAAAATTTAAATTAATCAATTGTTTTGGATAAACCTTTTTTATTTTTCAACATAGTCTTCTTTTAGGCTTATACACTTCGTCCAACGATGCTCTAGTTTGTTGATCCCTTCCGAATAATACAATTAGTCCAAGTCTGTAAAATAGCCATTCATTTCTGCAATCACTTCTTCGTTTGAATGATATATTTTTCCCGCCAGCCATTTTATCATATTTGGGAATAAATAATAGTCCGAAGGAGTCAAGTCTGACGAATAGGGGAATGTAAAACGAGTTGGAACCCTATTTCCATTAATTTTGCCGCCACAACAGCTGAGGCGTGAGCTGGTGCATTGTCGTGATACTAAAAGACTTTTTTTGTGGGCCAATCCTGTACGTTTTTCTTGCAGCTCGGTTTTCAAACGATCCAACAACGATGAATAATATACACCTGTTATAGTTTTACCCTTTTCCAAATAGTCGATGAAGATTATTACTTGCGAATCACAAAAGATAGTCGCCATAACCTTCCCGGTCGAAGGAATGGTCTTCGCCTTTCTGGTGCAGATTCCCCCTTAGCAACCCATTGTTTAGATTATTCTTTTGTCTCAGAAGTATGGCGATGTATGCATGTTTCATCCACAGTGACGAAACGACGCTTAAAGTCCTAAGATTTCGCTGGAACAACAGCAAGCCGTTCTCGTTTCACTCGATTTCGTTTTTGGTCAATCGTGAGCAATTGCGGCACCCATATTGCTGATAGCTTTTTCATGCCCAAATGTTGGTGTAAAATATTATGTACTCATTCATTCGAGATGCCCACAGCACTAGCAATCTCACACACACATTCACTCTTCTGTCATCTATCACCATATCATGGATTCTGTCAATGATTTCTGGAGTAGTAACCTCAACAGGACATCGAGAACGTTCAGCGTCTGTTGTGTTCATATTGCCACTCCGAAAATTTTGAAACCGCTTATAAACTGTTCTAATCGAAGGTGAACAGTCACTATAATATATATGAAGCTTCTGTTTAATCTCCTGAGGCATATTGCCTTTCATAAAGTAATGCTTAATTAAGACACATCTTCGTTTTCGTTAATTTTTGAAGAATCACGAGACTTCCTCGACTGAAACTTGGTGCGTGTTCTTTCAAGGGATGCTCTGCTTCTTCAAGTGCCTTCTCCATTGCGGAGGTTGACAATCATAATAGCTATTTTAATGTTTGAGGCAGTTGCTCTAAATAGTTGCTTTGAACTGCATCCAAACCATTCCCTTAGGTTTTTTAGCCATGAAATTCGTCGTCGTCCTACGCCTCTTCTGCCACTTATTTTGCCTTGGATTATGAGCCGTAAGATCCAGTACTTTTCTCCCCGCATAATGTGTCCGAAATATTGCAGTTTTCTCTGTTTTACTGTTATCTCAACTTCCTTTTCTTTCCCCATTCTTCTCAACACTTCGGCGTTCGTAACTCGATCCACCCACGAAATCCTCTGAATTCTTCTATAGGTCCACATTTCAAAAGAGTTAAGTCTTCTCATTGCCTCTCGATTCAGTGTCCATGCTTCCATTCCATAATATAGAATACTGTATAAGTAACATTTAGTCAGTCGTATTTTCAGGGCTAACGTTAGATCTTTGCTACAGATAACCTTTTTCATTCTAATAAAGTTGGCACATGCTTTCTCGATTCTGGTTTTTATTTCGACGGTATAGTCATTATTTTCTGTTATTAGGGTTCCCAAGTAAGTGTACTTCTTAACTCTTTCTATGTGCTGGCCTCCTACCATCAGGGTTTCATTATTATTGGTGTTGTTTTTACTAATTATCATGAACTTGGTCTTTTTCGTGTCAAGAGAGAGTCCATATTCTCCATTAACTCTTAATATTTTATTTATTATTTTTTCTAAGTCTTTCAAACTATCAGCTATTATTACGGTGTCATCTGCATACCTAATATTGTTGATTCAAACTCCGTTTACTTTTATCACTGCTGTTTCAGATTCAAGACTCTCCAATATGACCTCTTCAGAATAAGCGTTAAATAGTAAAGGTGACAATATACACCCTTGTCTGACTCCCCTTTGTATTTCGACATCTCCGGATATTTCCTGTCCAATTTTTACTGCCGCTCGCTGATTGTAATACAGATTTGATATCAACCTTAAATCTCTTTCATCCAAATTTTTGCTTCTGAGAATCTCTATCAGTTTGTCATGTTTGACCCTATCAAAAGCTTTGTTGTAATCTATGAAGCAGACATAGAGGTCCTGATTGATATCCAAGCATCTTTGAGTAAGCACATTAAAAGCAAATAATGCTTCTCTTGTACCCACCCCGTTCCGGAAGTCAAACTGTGTGTCACCAATATCTAGCTCCAATTTGGAATGTATTCTAGCGTGTACAATTTTTAAACGGGTTTTTGAAAGTATGTGACATGAGACTGATTATTCGATAGTCACTGCATTCTTTTGAATTGGCTTTCTTTGGTAAATATAAGAATGTTGATGTTAACATTTCTCGGGGGATGGTTCCTGTCGTGTAAATTGTATTAAATAATCTCACCAATAAATCCAAATTCTTGTCATTGATCAGCTTCAACAACTCACCTGGCATTTCATCTGGACTAACAGTTTTATTAGTTTTTATCGATCTTAATGCATAAATGACCTCTGCTTTAGTAATTTCAGGCCCCATGTCACCGCTCAGACTGTTTATAGAAGAATTTTCGTGTCTTTGATCTTCAAATAGTTTTTCTATGTATTCTTTCCACCTGCATAATTTTTGTTGTATTTCCATAATAATGTTTCCCTCTTTGTCTAGCAATTCGTTTGAGGTTTTTCTCTTTTCTATTCCAGCTAGTTCTTTGACTTTTTTATGCAAGTTAAAGTTGTCGTACTTGTTTCGCAACTCCTCTATTTTTGTTGCATTTTCCAGAAAGATACTCTCCTTTTGCTGCTCTTATTTTTCTTCTTATTTGAATTTGCAACTGTTGATATCGGGTCTTGTTAGTCTTGTGTTTGGGGGGATGCTACTAACTGAAAATAACCTCAATATGCAGCAGAAGTGCCATCTCGCTGACTTTGCAGGTACTTTTCAAACCAGCCTCGTAAATCACTATAGAAAAATATTTGCAAGTAGCAAATTGTTTACGATGTCGATTTATTGTGCAATTTCAACATGCATTGAAAAGATGAAAGATTAAGCTCGAGATGATTCCTTTATTACGAACACCTACACGAACTTGATTCAATATCCATAGACATAGACAGAGAAGTACTATTTGAGCTACCCTTTATTACGGAAGTAAAATCTTAATTAGAAAATCCATATAATCAAAAATTCTGCAAAAAAAATATTTTTCAACAATATTATTTGCTAATGACAAATAAATAGCCATCAAAGTAGGTCATTTAAATTTAAACGTGTCCTTAAGATAAAACGAACCTTATCATTTTCGAGTTCCTTGTTGCCTTACAAAAAAAAATATATTATTTAAATATTATAACCAATTTATATCATCCAGTATGTTATAAATGTCAATTACCATAAAATTAGCATATAATTAAAACGTAAATTAGAAGTAATATTATTATACTAAATGTTGCAAATTACATCAAAAGTTTGGCAAAGATCATGAATGTCAGAACTCAGATGTAGGCGCATAGTATCAATAAAAGTGAAGGGGGTTTAATATTTCTTAAATTTTAATTTTTAAGCAGGCCCAATTTTGACACTGACCCTGTTTTTGCATTTTTTGCTTCCTTATTTGCTGTCGAGCCATTGACATAGCAAACAAAGTACGTGGTTGGTTGTAAAAGTTTGCAAAAAAAGGAAATTAAGTAGAGGCATCTCTCTGATTGCATATATTGAACAGAGGTATTAACTGGTCAACACCGAATTATGCTATTACCTTTCGCTTAACTTGAAAATATTTTTCATATCTCAGTGGTTGCCAACCCTTTTAAAATCGCATTGAAAGTTTTGGTTTCAACAAGAAACCTGAGAAAATCATGATATAAATTTATTTAATTTTTTTCTACCAGTGCCCCACGTCTAAAAAAAATAGGCGTTTGAAGTTGAAATGCCTTCAATATTGAGCAAAGCCAGTAACTTTTTGAAGCTTGAGAAGAAGGTAAATACCAAAGAAACTAAATCGGAAGAAGAGAGGAGTCCAAGCTTCAGTTCATGAATTTTAGCGTCACCATTCTTCAGTTTCAATTGTTTCAGATAGGGCACAATATTCAGCGTGATAATCTACCAACAAGTAGCCTTTAGGATTCAAAAAAAGTAGGCATTATCCACTGCAGATGATGCACTCTTAGCCTTTTTCTGTATTGGTTTTTACTATACGGTCTGTGGTGAAAATGGTTTCAATGTTGTGTTTCTGAGAATTTTTGCGATTTTGTCTGTGGTTCCTCTAACATAAGGAACAAACTCTTTGGAACTCTACTCTTGGCTTTCACGATTTTTCGGAGCCAAGCGTTTGTTTTTTGGAATCTTGTATATCTGTTCGTTTTTATAACCATTTTTTGTTACAGCGTCTTACCGTATTTTCATTTCTTTGTGATAATTTTCTTGATGTGTAAGGGACTGAAATCGAACGCAAGTGATTTCATTATGGGAAATAATTGGGTGGGGTGGTGATATGAATCGACATTGAGGTATCTGTTGGTGTGAGTTGTGAACGGAAGCCATCCTCTTTTTTTTTCAGTAGGATATCTAGAAAAGGTAGTTTTCTTTCTTGTTCTACTTCCATAGTGAATTTGATTTTTGGATGTATAGTGTTTATGCGGTTTAGGACATTTTTGAGATATTCTTGTGTATATATATATATATATATATATATATATATATATATATATATATATATATATATATATATATATATGTTGCCAGATAACGAATGTGTCGTCCACGTAACGCAGCCGCAGTCGTGGTTAGTGTGAGAATGTCTCTAAAGCTAACACAGTATATTCTCTGTGAATTCCACTCTGGCTCTCTTTCCATACTAGTTTCGACCACTTAGTGGTGTCATTAGTCGTAGAGTTGAGGTCCATTCTGCCCCTTTTGCCCCCTTTGGTAATGGTTTAACCGTTCTGCATCTCAAATTCTCGCGGTTGTATCTCTCCTCTAGATGTGTTTAAAATACGACATTTAACAAAGCCGAACAACATTTCTTTATCCCCAGAGAACTCCTGCATTATTATTATATGATTTACAAGCCAAACGGCTTCGCACTCCCTCCAGGGATTATTCACTCATACCAAGCATACAAGGACATCAAAATTATGAAGCTCTGTGGGAACCCTTTCCATGTTATCGGGTCCTAGGCGACGTTGTCTGCTGTATTTCCTACGAACTTTCGGACGGTCCTCGTGGTTGCAAGGAGAACTGCTTTCTGCATAGGTTTATACAGATGCTCACTAAGGCCCAGACCCTTGATGTTCTGCAGGAGGTTCTTTGGTTTCACTCCAGTTGTTGACAGTATTATGGGAATCGTTTGGACGCTGTTCATTGCCCATTGTCTTCGGATTTGAGCCTCCAGATTTCTATATTTGGCGATGTTCTCGTTATTAGCTACAGCAATGTCGATTAATGTAGTTCGCTTAGAAATTTTATCTATTAGTATAATATCTATTGTGAGCTACTGTCTGATCCGTCAGAACCGTTAGGTCCCAATATAACTTGAACTAGGCTCCTGATTGTACTTGTAAAAAGGCACTTTTCCTACCTGTAATAGGTTTAACTTTTCTGCTAACTCTTGATGAAGTATCTTAGCGGCTGAGTCGTGTCTTTCCTTATACTCGGTTGCTACAATAGTTTGGCATCCTCCAGTTATGTGCTGAATTGTTCTCCGATGTTCGACAGCCATATCTGCATTGATTATTTTCTATTGAGGGATCTCTAATGATGAACTTCCGATAGTTCTTCGTCGAAATAACCTGGTCTTGGATAGCTAACAAAAAGCCCTCCGTTTCCGGAAACATCTGTCCTGAAATCAACCAGTAGTTCGACTCTGAGTTGTCGATATTGTCCTGATTGACCTTATTTAGATACCGTCCATGAAGTGGCTTCTGTAGCCAGGTTTGTAACTTCTCTTGATCTGTTTAGTGGTGAGAAGTAATATATTGTTCCCTCAATTGTAGCGGCGTTGAATCGTCTGCCCTGCATATTGCTCGATGTAGTGTGGAAGAGTCCGCTAACCTGTGGAAATATGAACGTAAGTTTATTTATTGGTCGAGCTGCTTACCAATATCCATCAATCCTCTTCCTCCTTGGTGTCTTAGAAGCATTGTACGTTCAATAGCACTCCAAGGGTGATGTTTCTGTGCTTTTGTTAGGAGTGTCCTTGTTTTTCTTTGCAGGTTTTGGATGTCCGTCCTGCTCCACTTTACAATTATAAAAGAGTAGCTTAGCGCAGAGCAAGCATACGTGTTGAACGCCTTAAACAAATTTCTACTATTTAAGTTAGTTCGTAACACCCGCCATACCCTCCTGACAATTTCGGTTGTCAATTCGGCTTTCATAGTGCCATGGTCAATCTTTTAGCCTGTTTCATACCTAGATATTTGTATGTTTGGTCTGCTTCCATTGCAGCTATAGTCTCACCGTTCTGCATTTCAAAAGCCCCCGGTTGTATCTTCCCTTTAACGATGTTCAAAATACGGTACTTGTCAAGTCCAAATTGCATTCCGATATCCCCGGAGAACTCCTCTACAATTTTAAGCATTTGTTCCAGCTGTTTTCTGGCAGCAGCCATCAGTTTAAGATCATCCATATATAGAAAATGATTCACTCTTATTATCTCTTCGTTGTTATTTCTAATACTTAAGCCCTATCTGGTGGAGTTCAAACGGCATGATAGTGGATTCATTGCAAGGCAGAACCACAATGGACTAAGTGAATCGTCTTGAAATATTCCTCTTCGTATGGGAATGGTGTTAGTTTCGATGGTGTAGCTGGATGGCACTTGCAATGGATCCTAGTTCTCCAGGTTGA
Source organism: Diaprepes abbreviatus (assembly GCA_034092305.1). Taxonomy (NCBI): domain Eukaryota; kingdom Metazoa; phylum Arthropoda; class Insecta; order Coleoptera; family Curculionidae; genus Diaprepes; species Diaprepes abbreviatus. The sequence goes on along the minus strand of JASJET010000125.1, from coordinate 3,344,989 downwards.
CATGATGCGTTCTAAAAAGGAAACAAAATTATTATCGACGCTGTACATTCTCAATAGAGTTTTGAGCCACTCATGTAGTACTGAGTCGAAGGCCTTCTTATAATCCACTATCTATCTATCTAGTAGCGCTACAACCCTACGTGGGTTTTTGCTGCAGAAACGATTTGCCTCCACTGGTCTCTGTCCATCATGGCTTCTCTCCAGTTGTCGACACTCATAGTTTGTAGGTCTTTGGCTATATTATCTCTCCACCTTAATTTTGGTCGTCCAAGGGGTCTAGTTCCTGTTGGGTTTTGATTCCATACCATGTTAATTAGTCGGTTGTCAGGGGATCTTTGGACGTGTCCTGCCCATCTCAGTCGCTGGGATTTTATTGTTTTTATTATATTTGGGCTATGGTACAACATCTCTAGTTCAGCATTACTTCTTATGCGGTATTGTCCCGTAATTGGGTCTTGTACAGGACCAAATATTCTCCTTAGCATTTTTCGCTCAAAACATTTAAGCAGAAGTTCGTTATGCCTTGTGAGGGTCCATGTCTCACACCCGTAGCATACCACTGGTTTTATTATTGTTTGGTAGATTTTTATCTTTGAGGACCTTGACAGGATTTTTGATTTTATCAGCGTTTGCAGAGAAAAGAAGCATCTATTACCACTCTGTATTCTGGCTTTTATTTCTTCTGTCATGTCGTTATCCGATGTTATGACAGTTCCCAAATATTTGAATTTTTGGACATTCTCGAAGTTATAGTCCTCCATTGTTACGTTTTGTCTGATTCTATCTCTGCGAAGATTGCATGCTACATGCATATATTTGGTCTTATCTTCATTAATTTTAAGGCCCACTTTCTGACTCTCCTTTTCGATTTGTAGGAAACTTTCCTTGACTCTTACAGTATTTTGTCCTATTGTGTCAATATCATCTGCAAAGGCTAGCAACATTTGTGGTCCCTGATTTGTGAATATTTTGGTATTAATGTTCGCTTTCTTGATTACCATGTCGAGTACGATATTGAACAGAAGTGGAGATAATCCGTCCCCCTGCTTCAGACCACTTCGAACTGTGAAATTGCTAGAGACTTGATTTCCTATTTTTACACATAATTCGGTATTGTTGACACATAGTTTCGTTAGACTAATAAGTTTTTTTGGTATCCCCATGCCTTCCATGGCAATCCAAATACTCTCTCGTATTATGGTGTCATAGGCCTGTATGAAGTCGATGAATAATTGGTGTACATCTCTGTTGAATTCCCAGCTTTTTTCCAGGAGTTGGCGTATTGTGAATATTTGGTCCACCGTGGATCTGTTAGGCCTAAAGCCGCATTGGTAGTCACCGATGTTCTCTTCAGCATAGGGTGATATTCGCTTCAATAATATATTAGATAATATTTTGTACGCTGAGTTTAATAGTGTTATCCCTCTATAGTTTGAACAATTTAATCGATCCCCTTTCTTGTGGATGGGGACAATTATACCTTTCTTCCACTCTTCAGGTATTATTCCAGTGTTCCATATATCTACTATTAATTTGTGTATTTCTTTATGGAGATGTGTTCCCCCATTTTTCAATAGTTCTGCCGGCAAATTATCGCAACCAGGTGCTTTATTATTTTTGAGCCGGTTAATGGCGTCTATAGTTTCCTGTATAGAGGGTTCATTATCTTGGATTTCTGCTGTTTGGTAGGTTATGCGCGTTATTTCCCCCTGATTGTTTGTATTCAGCAGCTTGTTGAAGTATTCTTGCCATATTTTTAGTATTTCAGTTGCATCTGTTACTAGTTCGTTGTTATTTTCTTTTCTTATGATGCTACCGGGTGTAGGTCTGTACCCATTTCTCATACTGGCTAGTTCACTGAAAAACCTTCTGCTATTTCCAAACGCGTTTTCTTCCACCCGTTCCAGCGTTTCTCTTTGGGCTGCTCTTTTCTTTTTTTATAATCCACGTAGGCAGCAAAGAGGTTTCTTCGGTTGGTACAAGCTTGGTTACATATGACAGAGTCAACAATCAATTGTTCCTTGCATCCCATTACTGCCTTAGTGCATCCCCTTTCTGTTGAGTTGCAATGATGTTATTTTGCTCACAATGTGCATAGATGCGTTGGGTCAAGCAGGAGGTGATCACCTTATACAGCGTGGGAAGGCAGGTGATTGGCCTATACTTAGCTGGGTCATGTGTATTGTGTTGGTCCTTTGGTAGGAGGTACGTAATATCTTCGGTTAAGAACAATAGCATTTTTGCTGGGTTAAGAAAAACATCATTAATAAGATTAGCCAGCCGACGGTGCATACACCAGAACTTTTTGAGCCAGTAGTTCTTGATCCCGTCGCGACCGGGAGCTTTCCAGTTATGGGATTCCTATTATTATTATTAAATATAAAATAAATTATGTACTATTGGTTTTATTTATCTGGTGATCTGTTGATAAAGTCAAACTAAATTCTGAAGATACAAAAGGCTTGGAAGCAGAGTACATTGTAAATATATCATTTGATATATTGACGTTACATGTAAAAGTATTAGTAAAAAAATTGATTTTCTTTCATAGAATATCCCAACATTGGAGCCAATTGTAAACGTGCGATACAATGATGTATCCACATTTTAATTACTGTTGTTCCTTATTGTTGGTGTATAATAAAAGTGAATTTAGCAATACGGATTATTTTTAGCCTGCACTAAGTATTCATCTATAAAAACGATGTTGATTTTAGAATGGCATCCTATATAGAAGAACATTAAAATTAGCAACCTAACAATTATGTTTAAAATAAAAAAAAATAACTTGCCATCTTATCTACAAATATACCTAGTTTCAAAAAGCGGGAGTATTTGTATGATATACATAGAGAAAGAATTATTTGATATCGATTTGTAGATTTTCAGTGCTCTACCAAAAAATTATTCATAAAAAATTTTAAAAATAGTTATTTAATTAAATAAAAGACAGATCGTGTTGTCGTTTTAAATAGTATACAGTTAGAAAATAAAAATTTATAATAAATGTTACATTTGTACAGATTTGTATTACTAGCAAGTGCTAAATAAATGTTATTCTTCGATTATGGCAGATTTTTAAGTGGTCGAACGACCACGATTGAAGTCTTCAACTCACATTTTTACCATCGTAAATGAAGAAGCAGACTATCCGAATGAATAGTCCAACTCTGCTTCACCACACTTGGAAAACAACACAATAAGAAGACTTTATAAAAGCGCAGAATAAGAACAACACAGAACAATTACGCAGGTAATACTGAAGCAAGATACGAACGTCTTGTCTAGGGGAGGTCAGAAGCTTTTCGTCCCATCCTATTATTAATAAAATAGAAATTAAAATAAAACTCTCTTGAAATTAACATGAATCTATCGCTAATGTAAGGCCTACATTATTCCCCGTTCATGTTTATTCTATCTCCGAATTCAGAGGGATATTAAAAACATTTTTAAATATACTTTGGCCTTCAACAATCCTAATGGCGTTTGTACTGAGGCTCCTAATGGAATCATTTAGCTATACTCATCAAGTGGTTACATATAAAAAGAATGTAGCAAGGCTTCTCTGTAACCTTAATGCCTCATACTATTAATCATGTCTTTGTTTTAATTACACAGTCATTATTATATCAACTTTTCGTTAGTTTATATATTGAGTTGGAATAGTGTCACCAAAACAATTTAATACAATAACATACATTCTACACCTTATATAAATTCATGCATAAACAATACCATAAAAACATCAAAGAATTATGAAGTAAATTGGGAGCAACCTTCATAACAATAGAATTAGTAGTGCATCAAAATGTCACAGATCACACCTGAAATTCGGCAATGCCAATCTCACACATACAGGTGTATAGTATTTTAGCAAAAGTGAATGGATATGTAAAGCTAATATTAACTATTAATTATTCTAATATATAGTTAAAGTCTTTATAACCCTGGCTCGGTATCGATTTTCTTAATGCCCTATTTGAAGCAGTGGCGTTTCGTAGGAGAGGGAATTAATAAAATTCTAACAAAAATTTTAAAGTGGAAAATGTATCAAGTTCTATTCTACTCTATCTAGCGTCTACACCAAGAGATCTAAAGGAAAACCAAGTTCCGTTCTCAAAGAAAAAATACCTTTTAAATTTTTGCAAATTGAATTCATAAGCTCTATCAGGAGTTATTCATCAGGATTCAGTCCTAACTATTTATATTCTTCATACACTGTATTTATCTTTCACAACATATGTAGTCTCAAAACAACTACAAAAAACATATTTTTGTCAGTTAAAACTTCATTATATTGTATAATGTATGACAGTAATATTAAATATCAAGTGCCTGGGAACTCTAACCCATAAACGACCAAACTCGAAAAAATATGGGCCTCCTTTCAACGGTATTTCTAATTAATAAGAGACCTAATTTTTTTTTTAATATCTAAACAGCTTTTGAAATAGGTGTTAGAAATCTGGGATCAGATTTGTAAAATTCAAGATATAATCCAGTCAAAATAGATATTTAACGTCGCAAAAATTCGCATAGAGCTAAAAATTGGTATAGATCCTAAGTACACTCTTGCAAATGAAATATCAAAAGTTCCCATCGTTCCTACGTCTGCTAAAAATTTTATTCAAAGTCAAAAGTCAAAAATATCGGGTTTCCCATTTTTCTCGTAAACGGTTAGTTTTGTGATAGAAATAGGTCAGACAAATCTCAGATCATATAATTTTCTACAAAAATTATGCTCACAGTCACCAGTACTCAAATATCGTGATTTCAAATATCGGACATACTAATGTGCGGACGTTCAATATAAATAAAAATATAGAAATATTGATTTGTGTGACTCACACACTAAAATACCTACATACATAGACATTTTGGTCATAGCAAGACTGTACTATTTGATAGTTATCCTGATTATAAGAAAAATACTAAAGCCGCAAATCAAGGTCATCAGACTACAAAAACATCTTTATCTCTGAAGTCGTTTTTGTTTGTTCGAGTTATGCCAGTTCCAACAATCCTACAACAATTTCTTGTAAATACTCACAACAATTCTAGCTTCATTTCAATGTTATATGAAAAATGTACAGCGGCGAACATTTTAATGAAACAAGCTGATAATGACGCTGGTGTCCTTATAATTGAGACAGCAATAGAAAAATTCAATAGAACAAATACAACTATCGTTATTGTTGAAAATGTTGATTTGTTAATACTACTAACTACAGTCAATCCATATCGATAAGATTATTTACTTTTTAAAACCTGGAAAAGCTCAAGTTCAAAAATATATTCATCGGAAGGTTTGTCTGCATATCTAAAAGGTGAAGCTCATATTTTGTTATTACATGCAATAGCTGGCTACGATACTACATCAGCAATTTTCAAAAGAGGTAAAACAATAATATTTAAATTATTAGAAAAATGTAATGATTTAATTGCAAAAAACTAATATTCTTAACCTTTGACCTTGAATACAATTTTTAGCAGATGTAGGATTAATGGAATTTCTTGATATTTTATTTTTCGTAGTGTATTTGAGACCTATATCAATTTTCAGCTATAAGCAAATTTTTGCGAAGTTTCTACTGGTTTTTTTTTTCAATTTTAACTTGACTAAACATTTCCCATTCATTTTTTTTCCTTGGTTCCGATACACTACCATAAATTCCATATTTTTCTACAAGTACTCAATTTGCACCTCCCCTTTTATTACACGAAGTCTCCTTATGGGGGCACGTCACACAGATAGAGAATTGCAAGACATATTTTCTGGATATTAAAAACAAAAATCTGAAAAACTTTACGAAAAAAACGAAATAATAAAAAAATTACATGAAAAATTTAATATTTCAATATCTCTAGCTTCTATTGTTATTGCGATCAGTTTTCTGACTAGTATACAGAGATGGTTAGAATACAAATAAAAGCAAGCCAAACTTGAAATTGTATAATATTCCTGATAAAGTAAATACTTGATAACGATTAGAGATACAACCTAATCGAAATGTCGTAAAAATAAATAAAAATAAAGACAATGCAAGTCCGACAACCACATTTTAATCAAAGTAAATACGGTCAAAATATCATAAATATTTTAATAAATAAAATTCTTTGTGTGATTTATTTTTTTGATTTTCATTGGCACAGTAGCTTCTCAATCATAGATCTATGCCAAACAAGTAGAAAATCTACAGGAATTAGCTTCTCAATCATAGATCTATGCCAAACAAGCAGAAAATCTACAGGAATTAGCTTCTCAATCATAGATCTATGCCCAACAAGCAGAAAATCTACAGGAATTTCTGGAGCCACTCGGTTCATTTATTGCATTAATGAAGGTCTCTTTCCAAGTAACTTATCTCGAGATTGAAGGTTTTTTATAGCAGCTGCAGCGAAGGCAAAGACTTATTGTATTCCAGCACTATGATAGAGGAAATACGTGGCCTGTTTTGGGTTAGTAATGCAAGTTTGTTCTCTGTATATATTTTTATCTTCTTGCTAGCATTATTTCTATTGGTAACTTCTTTAGCTGCTTTGGTAATGCAAGTAAGTATTATTTGAGTTACAATGGGATATTTACCGATTGGCTAGCTTATTTCGGATTTTAAAATAAATTCCACATCCTGTTTTCTCGATTTCTTTTGGTCCATATCTGTAGATGTTAATTTCATCTGCTGCACCTGCACGTGAGAGTTGTATACTGTCGGGTTTGTTCAAGACAAATCTTGATGCAATAAAGATCCTTTTTATCTGGAAAAGTAAATTTGTATCCAGTATTTTTCTTCACAAACCGCATAGTACCGATTACACTTAATTTAATTCCTACAGTACGAAGGCGCATCATTGTCGTCAAAGTTGTCTATTTGGCAAAAATATGAAGAGGGGTGATACTTACGATTAGACTTGGCTCCATTGCTCTAGTCGGTGTGTATTTCCTATGGTTCCTGTCATATTAAGGCATATTTTTCTTTGAGTGTGATCCAATTTTTGAATTGCTATTGTCTGATTCGCTTTTGATTCCCATACAACAGCTTCATATGTTAACGTTGGCCTATTGATCCGTAGGTCTTTCCCTTGGTTGGGCAACACTGTTCATAGGCAGTATAAGTTCTCTTCATTCTACTTTCGGGGCGAGAATTACTGTCATAGATTAAACCTAGGGATTTTACCTCCGTTGAGCAATTTATTTTAGTTTTTGGGAGTATATGGGCCTTAGTGAACAGAACCTTCTATCTGAATCAGCATGGTGCTTTATTTTTTAACCCACTTCTAAAAAAAGTAGATTCTAATTTTGACCGCCATGTATTTTTAAGTATATATGTCGCGTCGACTACTGCGGAACAGCATCTATCATTTGAATGAAGTTTTTTTCTTATATTCAGGAAGTTCCTGCGGTAGTCCCATGTCATATTTGCCGAAATTGGTTCAATAAAATCCAAGATGGTGCTTATAATATGACGGACAAAGAGATTAATTTTGTCCGATTTTCTTCAAAATTGGTATGAGGGAGTTTTTGGGGCCGCACATAACGAATCACTATGGAGGATCCAATATGGTGGAATACACATTTTACATCTTTCGAAGAGTATATTGCAGATCCTGCGTCAAATTCTTCAAATTCAAGATAAAATCAGGATAAAATATCAGATTTAAAAATTTTCATGTTCTGTAAAGATCGGTATTAGGAGATTTAGGGGGCCTATATTACGAATATAATAGAAATTCCTTAAAATTCAATATAGCGGATAAGGGCAGACTAAACATTTGTTTGGTAAAATTTCATTCAAAACTGATATTTGGGGAATTCTCAGAATTTTTTGTTGTTCATTTTAGTGTTGTTTACAACTTTGGATAAAATGGGTACTTTTGCGACCTTGAAAATATTATGAGTTACACTACACATCCCTCTTAGTACTTAGTTCAAATAATGGATGGATATCAAAACAAATTCAAAACTTAAATAGAAAATTAAAACTTTTGTAACAAATTGAACCAACTTCTAAAAATGCGCTATAAAGTGAATAATAACAATATTTGTAAATGAAATTTTTGATCTTGGCAAATTATTACTAAATGAATGAAATAACTACTTATACTTAGTATTTCTCAATCTTCTTATGTGAACCATATTTTGACAGGTATTAATTGAAGCCGACTTCAAAAATTTCAATTTCGCATAAAAATTTATATTGTTATTTTTCGCTTTTTAGCAAAGGACCCCGCACCAATCAAATGGAAATTGGATCGCAGTCAAATTCGTTGAAAATGTAATATGTTGTAGGTCTAGATGTCCTGATCAAAAGTTCCTATGGGCACAAAGTCCAAAAGTTAATAGTTCTCGAGATACAGAGGGATGACTTGCACCCGCACTAATCGAACGGAAATTGGATCCCGGTCAAATTCGTTGAAAATTCAGTATGTTGTAGGTCTAGATGTCCTGATCAAAAGTTCTCATGGGCACAAAGTCCAATAGTTAATAGTTTATGAGATACAGAGGGATGAGTTGTGGAGATCACCAATTGTAATCTTGACTATGACCTTTAGAGCAAAGGTCAAGGTCAAACATTGTCAAGATGTCATTTTTTATGGAAAAACTTTATTTTAAGAAGTAGATTTAAAAGATAAAATCTTTTTTATGAGATATTTTGAGATTTTTGTGATATTTGAACCTTATATGACCTTGAGGTCAATGGTCAAGGTGAGGCTTGTAGTTTGGATGATTTTTTGTATGCAAAACCCCATTTTTAAATTATTTTTTTGGTAGTTTTCTTATTCATGTTATTTTTAATCATTAAAAGGTTAGATGAAGAAAATGGTCAAATAGAGTTTGAAGAAGGTAAAGTTGAAAATCATATCCTGGGTATTATTGTTCATGCAAATCTGGTGCTCGTACTGTTGGTAGATGTGCACATGTTGCTAGCGTTATATGGTTTTTAGGATATGCACAACATCAAGAACACGTCAAATATCCATCTGAAAGAGTACTAGAAACTGTGCATGATGCAGGCAATAGACCACTTCATTAAAACATAAACAATCAACCACATTAAACTATTAAGCTCTTTTAAGGGCTATATGATGTATAAAATCCGATCGCGCAACCTCCACGTGGTATACATCTGGTAATGCTAATGCCGACGGTTCAGAAAATCATTTGCAAAAATCCATATTCAAATATTATGGCTCCGCTGTTCCTTTACTATGCTACCATGATCTTCGATTCAGATTAAATCGAGTATTTTAATTTATATAAGTCTCTAAATTCTAACCTATTGATGATTAAATTAGAATTATATAAGTCACTAAAATCTAACCTTTTAATGATTAAAAATAACATGAATAAGAAAACTACCAAAAAAAATAATTTAAAAATGAACTTTTGCATACAAAAAAATCATCCAAACTACAAGCCTCACCTTGACCATTGACCTTAAGGTCATATAAGGTTTAAATGTTCATCCCTCTGTATCTCAAAAACTATTAACTTTTGGACTTTGTGCCTATGGGAACTATTGATCAGGACATCTAGATCTACAACATAATGAATTTTCAATGAATTTGACCGGCATCCAATTTCCATTTGGTTGGTGCGGACGCAAGTCATCTCTCTGTATCTCGAGAACTATTAACTTTTGAACTTTATGCCCATGAAAACTTTTTATCAGGACATCTAGACCTACAACATATTGAATTTTCAACGAATTTGACGGGGATCCAATTTCCAATTGGTTGGTGCGGGCGCAAGTCATCCCTCTATATCTCGAGAACTATTAGCTTTTGGACTTTGTGTCCATGGGAACTTTTGATCAGGAAATCTAGACTTACAACATACTGAATTTTTAACGAATTTCCATTTGATTGGTGCGGGGTCCTTTGTAAAAGTTGGTTCAATTTTTTGTAAAAATTTTCTTATATTAAGTTTGTTCAAATATATTTAATATCGTCCGTACTAGTTTTCGTTATCTGATTGACTAGTTTGCCATCGCATAATTACAAAATTATTTCTTGTAGTATATTTAAATTATTTTAGTAACCCTGTATAAGTGCATAATAATCGAAATCATCATATTATCAAACATTCATAAAATAAGTTAATAGGCGTACCGATTCAAACAATAGTGCAAATCACACCTAAAATTCGGCAAAACCTATGAATGCCAACTCCAGCACACAGGTGCATAGTATCAGCAAAGTGAAGGGGGTATATAAAGTTAATATTAACTATATCACTACTTAGTAGAAAGAGTATGTATGACCGCCTCTTGTCTGCTGTCAATTTATAAAAAAATGAAAACGGTAATAACATAATTAATAGTGTAGTGATTACTTATTAAATGCAATAATTTTGTTCATGGCCTACCGCAATAAATAATTATAGATTTTTATCTATTTTATTTATTGATCGCGATTGATTTTTATTCAAATTTTTACGCGTTTCGTGAATTTGTTGTGGTACGGAATGAAAAAGGATTTTTTTTTCGTGAAAAGTCATGTTTCAGGTTTGAGTAGCATTAAGTAATTATTTGAAAGTAGTTTCTTTTTTAAATACTAATTATCAAAAATTGTAAGAACAATTGCATTAAGGGCTTTTATTGTTTTAACTGTTCATTCGCAACCTAAAAATGTTTTTTTAATATATTTCAAAAATTAATTGAAATTACAAAAGTCTATTTTTGAATATAAATCTGAAAAATTAAAATATATTTATTTTTTCATGAAATACGAGACAAAGATAAATCCAAAAAAATGTAAAAAAACCTTAAATTTTTCTTTTACATGTTTGTAACATTTTTCTTAGCAAAGACAGATTTACTAAGGGCTTCAGAGAGAAAAAGTAGAGATTACAACCTTTAAAATGAGCGCCAGATCAAGCTCTACGATCAAAATTGTCTATTGCAATTCAAATTTAGCTCAGTTTATCAATTTTTATCGCTTTTGTTTATATATCCTTTGGTTAACAATTTTTAATAATAAACTTCACTTTATTGAACTACAATACAATTTTAAAGTCATTTAATAATGAAAAACATTATTTGTGAGATGTAAAATGAATTCGATATCAACACAATGCAGGCTGTGGAAGATATATATGTACTTATTGTTCATACTGCACAAGAAAAGGACTCGGAATCGAAAAGTCTAGTTATAGTTGGTCAAAATGTGGATCTTCTGCTAACGACTATTGGGAAGATGACTACAAAATTGTATAACCGCACTAACCATTAATATCCATTAAAATTGTCTTGGGTTTATCCATGTTTTCAGTGGTTAATAAGTTTATTTTATCAAAGTCTTTTTACGTTTGACTGAATCTTCTTCAAGTGCCTTCTCCATTGCGGACGTAGGCAATCATAATAGCTATTTTAATTTTTGATGCAATTGCTCTAAATAGTTGTTTTGAACTGCATCCAAACCATTCCCTTAGGTTTTTTAGCCATGAAATTCGTCGTCGTCCTACGCCTCTTCTGCCACTTATTTTGCCTTGGATTATGAGCCGTAAGATGCTGTACTTTTCTCCCCGCATAATGTGTCCGACTGAATGCATAGATAAAATAGGTACTGCATTTGAATCCATTATGGCATCTTCATATGGTGAAAAATCTAATGAAAAATACCTAATAAAATTCACCACATGTTATTTAAAAGGCTGTCAAAGAGTTATAAATTGATACTGTCACAACAACTTCTAACAACCACACTGGTAAAATTGCATTGATAGCGGACATACATGCAAATGTAGCAGAGTCATCGAAACATTTTAAAACTCCTTCATTGGGATTGAAAGACAACAGGAAAAGTGAATATTTTCATATCACAACCTCCTACACCATAGACTTTGCTAGAGCAAAGAGCTTTTGGTTGTTTAAAAACCTGCTAAGGAAACTGTGGTTTCAGGAAGGTGAGTACTAAATGCTCAATTTTTTACAAACAACGCATATGAGTCAACTGTTGTAACGCTAATGTTATAGATATATCTGAAAGCGTTGTTGATGAAGATATTGATGAAGAAATTGATTTTGAAATCAACAATTGTGATTTTATTGAAGAGGAACTTGCTTAAAACTTTTGCACAAAAAACAATCAATTTGTTTTTTATATTTATATTATGTAATGTCGATTGTCTCGAGTCATATTGTATTGTTTCTAATTTAAAATTATCTACGAAAAATACATTTGGTGTGGAAATTTTTCATTTTCAATATAAAACTAATCAATCGGTTAGAAAAATACATATTTATTGTTATCGTGTAACCATAAAACCACAAACGACTAACACAAGCTATCAATATCTCAGTCAATGTTGATCGTAGAAACTTGACCTGGAGCACATTTTGAAGGTTATGAACTCGATGTTTTTTTTATGAATTTTTTATCCCCATTTTTACTCAACAAAAATTTTAGACAAAATTTTTTTTTGGTTTTTTTGCTTGTTTTTGCCTTATATTTTAATATATATATTTTTTAATTCTCAATAAACTATTTGATAAATCTCCAATAAAAAAATACTCTTATAGTTTTTTCAAATTTCGCTTGGTTTTTGAGATATATAGAGGAAATTTAAAAAAAATAATTTTCACCCGGCTCTCAAAAACGACAGTGCAAACGACAAAAATAAGTTGAATGTACATACATTTTAAAAAAATTCTCTAGCAAAAATGCAAAAATAAAATTTTTCGAGTTTCCTATTTTTTTTTAACTTATTTTTGTCTCATATTTTCCCGAAAAACTATAAAATTTTTCGTTTCTAAATCCTGTAGACAATTGCGTAAGATAAATAGTTTCAATATTTACAGTTTAAAGGTTCATTACAAAACTTAAAACGAGGTAAAAGTAAAAGTATATTTTACGAAGTTTACAAGTGAACCCTAATTCACTTTTCTTTTTAAAATATAAAATCATTTTTTCCCTAAAAATGTTTTCAAAATAGGCTTATTCCACAGGGGTTTAAAACAGAAAAAAATCGGGGATGTATAAACTTTTTTGCTCATAACTTTTGATGAAAATTAGATATTTTGATGCGATTTTCAGTATACTCTCAGGGAGAGCACGTAAAAATATTTCCTCGGTTGATTTATTGCATTAAGATTAAAATCTAAAAAAAAAAATACTGGTTGTATAACTTAATTGAGTTTCTTTATCTCTATGCCATCGCAGTTTCCATCTTATTTTAACGAAATTTCTTTTTCTTTTTACTTTTTTTCTTGCAAGTCTTGCGTGTAACATTATTATTGAGCACGTCGGTCTCTAGGAAAAACTAAAACTAAAAGAAACGAAATACCAAAATAGATTTTAAAAAAGTGAACGCACTTAAAAAAATTGCACCGAAAAGAAAACAATAGAATATCACCTGCTCTATATTGCAATTAATTTAATAGTTGCAGATTTACTTATTTACTAAGCACTTTTTGAAGGTCGGTGCCAAACCTAAAATTTATAGAACATGACTATAAACTATACAAATACACTCTTAAACAAAAAAGTGTTAAGTTAATAATAAATCAAAAGATATTTAAATAATTGGAATAAAAAGCAGTTGTTATTTATTTTTTTACTTTTTATTGCGGTTTTTTAAATAATTTATTGAATTTATAATGCATTTTTCTTTTTAATATATGATATGTCTGCCACAGTATAAACTTTTTTTTACCAATATTTGAAAATACTGACTTAATTGATAAGAACTTTCGTTTTTAAATATCCTCGTAAAAAGTGTAATACAGAATTCTTAAATTAATTACAACCATAATTTTTGAGACTATTTTTCTGAAATTTATTATAGTAAATACTCCTGGCATTGTGAGATATTTCGCCAACGTATGAATAAATAAATTCGAACCACTAACGGATGGGCTGATCTATAATGATACTTATGGACATGTAATTGCAAAATTGATTTTAGATGGCGTTATAGATATATAAAGGGACCAATAGAAATTACTTCATTTGTAAAAATTTGGAGTTATACTATTTTAAGTCTTGCAAATTTAATGGGATTAATTCCTTTGAAAATTGAAAATGGTTTTAATGTGTTTCAAAATATTCTCCCCTATCATAAGTCTTGCAAATTTAATGGGATTAATCCCTTTGAAAATTGAAAATGGTTTTAATGTGTTTCAAAATATTCTCCCCTATCATCAATATACTCTTATATGCATCTGAACTGATTCGAATAGTATTTCTGCCATTGTGAAGACGGTATCCCCAAAATATTATTTTTGAACACATCAACCGTCTTTTCTGGGTAGAAAATAATCAACCACGTATTGGGTGCCAAACCAGAGCTGAACGGCGGATGGCCCATCAATTCCACATTTTGGGTGCTCAAAAAGTCGCTTGTTTGAGATGATGTGTTGTGTACCATTCAGAATTGACCGTTCTACAATTCTCTACAGATATGATTGCAACATAGCCAATAGTTGCTTCGTGTTGTTAGTTTTGGCTCATCATAAAAGCTCCATACAGTCGAGTGTCGTACTTATTTCCATAGATCCAAGACTCGTTATTTATCATGATATTATAAATGTTTTTGAGGCATTTTCAAAATACATAGCTTCTTCACGGTTAAATATTCATGCAATAATAATTTACGCTGGTGTGACTAACATCTAGAGATACCCCAATCTCACAGAATACTTCGTGACGATTTTGCATTATAAGTTCATACAAAGCATCAATATATTCTTGCACTACAACCGATTTTGGAGGATTTTGACGCGACTCTTTCGTGAGGAAACGGGGGCTTCGATTGAATCCACTAGATGAGCGAGCGATATACAGACGTTTTGTAGGTGCTTTCTCGCCATTTAAAGAATTAAACCCATCGATGCACTCTGTGTGTGAAAAACAATCGGTTAAAAATGTTTACGAATTAATTCCATCTTTTGAATGACAGATATCGTTGGAAACACAACAAATGTTAGAGAAGAATTTCTAAAAATAGAATCTGCAGCAAAAAATATAGGCATAAAAATAAATGAAAATAAAACCGAGTACATGACTACATCAAGAACGGATTGGAGAGAACGAATAGGACAAAATATGACCATGGATCAATACAACGTCGAGTCTATGAATTTAAATATTTGGGTGTCACTATTACATCAGACATAAACATGGCTAAGGAAATTAACATGAGAATACAAAGTACCAATCGTTGCTGTTTTGCATTACAGAAAATAATAAAGTCTAAAAATATATCTCTGATGACAAAAATAATAATATATCACTCCATCATACGACCGATTATGACTTATACCTGTGAGACCTGGATCATGACGAGACAGAACGAGCACTGACAAAGAATTGCAGAGAGACAAATCCTACGGAGTATATATGGACCCATAAGGGATGATACAATACGGCAGTACCGTAGTAGAACAAACAGGGAGCTAGAAGAACTATATGACCAATTGTATATTGTAAAAACAATTAAAACAAAAAGACTGAGATAGACCGGCCATTTCAAGAGGCAGGAAGATGGAAGTGTAGTCAAATTACTATGGGAGCAGGCCCCAACCTCTAGAAGACCAATAGGAAGACCACGACTACGGTGGAGAGAAACATAGCATCAGATCTAGAACCTTAAACATCACAGATGCAGAAGAGCTAATGACGGACAGATAGACGAATCCTCGAGTCAGCCAAAACCCACTCTGGGTTGTAAGAGCTACAGAGAGAGAGAGAGAGAGAGAGTAAGTGACACAAAGAATATCCTTTACAATGGACATGTCAGATGACACCTAGACCAATGCCAGCGTTTCGAGTTCCCGAAATATAAACGACCACCCTCTTAATTATATATTTTCATTTAATATATTTTGTTGTAATTATGTCCGTTAGATATTCGTTTATATATATATATATATATATATATATATATATATATATATATATATAAGATAATAGATCTGACCAAAATTAATTCCGGTTGAAATAATGATAATGATGATGCTTTCAGAGAATACCTGGAAACCTGGATGTAATCAGTTGACTATTAATTCCTTGTTTTTCTGAATTTTTTGTATTGTGGGGTTTCAAAGTATTGTAAAAATATGGTAACATAATGTTAATTTTTTATTGCGTTCCTTTAATCCTCTAAATATGGCCTCAGTGTACCATGTGACCCTTACTCAATGTCCCAAATTTACACTTTTTTTAGAAAATTTTTTATTGTCCATTTTAATAAACATATTCAAATAAATATAGAATCCTGCGATGTATAAAAATTAATCCCAAAAATGCGATCTTTCAATTAGGCCTTCAAAAGTAATTAGATGCCACACTAGCCACACTACTGCTATCTCCTCTAATATTTTTTGAAAACAGAAATAAAAAATTATATTGTTCCTCAAAATTTGTTGTAATTTTGACATAAATACTAATGATATTTTTCGAAGAAATTACCTCAATTCTGATCTATATGGTATTCAAAATCATTCAAAAATAACTTTTTAAGCCAATAGCACATACTTTTTTACATATCGTTTAAACAATAATTTTTTGTGTGCATTTTGATGCTTTTCTTTGAATTTTAAGAATATTATAAACCATCAAAACTAAAAAAAAAATACATTTTAAAAATAATAGATATTTATTTCACCTTGTACCATTTTCAAACACACGTACGAAAGTACTTAGTACTGGCAATAATTTTATTTCAAAGGTTACCTTGAAAATCGGTTCTAAAAGTGTCGTTTCCAATATAACATCAAGAAACATACTCTCTTTGTAAGGTCAAATAAAATTGCCTTTGGCCCCTGTTCCTGTCACGTTTCCGCGCTTCGCTTGCAAAACGGATCAAATGACACACAACGAATTCCCTAAAATACTTTGTTTTCTAAAGCTGCTTTTTATTCGTTTCCACTTCGCTCTCGTCAATTTTTCGATATTACCATAGAATTGATCCTTTTTTCTAAGGAAAATAAATTCATACTGACAGATTTATATATATATATATATATATATATATATATATATATATAAAGGGTGTTTTTTATAGAGGTATAGAACTTTTAAATGGAATAAAACAAAGATGAATTTTTTAAATTGACATGAAATTTACTTTATTCGAAAGATAACCTTCTGGCATTATAATTTAAATATGACTTCTGGCTCGGACGTAGTCTAATCTGGAGGTCCAATTTTCGATGACTTTTTCCAACATTTGTGGCTGTATATCGGCAATAACGCGGCGAATGTTGTCCTCCAAGTGATCAATCGTTTCCGGCTTATCGGCGTAGACTCGCGACTTCACAGAAAATAGTCTAGCGGCGTTAAGTCGCGCGATCTTGGAGGCCAATTCACTGGTCCGAAACGTGAAACTATGCGGTTACCAAACGTTTCCTTCAATAAATCAATTATGGCACGAGCAGTGTGACATGTTGCACCGTCTTGTTGAAACCACAGTTCCTGCACATCATGGTTGTTCAATTGATGAACGAAAAAGTCAGTAATCATGACTCTATAGCGGTCACCATTGACTGTAACGTTCTGACCAGCATCGTTTTTAAAGAAGTACGGACCAATGATTCCACCAGCCCATAAAGCACACCAAACAGTCAGTTTTCCTGGATGTAACGGTGTCTCAACATACACTTGAGGATTATCATCACTCCAAAAGTGAGCTTCATCGCTAAACAAAATTCGCTTATGAAAATCGGGATCAGCGGCAATCTTGTTTTGTTCCCATTCACCGAATCTACGCCTTGCTAGGTGATCGTGTGGCTTCAATTCTTGCACGAGTTGGATTTTGTAAGCACACAAACCAAGATTTTTCCGCAAAATCTTCCATAAAGTGAATGGACACATATCCAATTCCTGTGCACGATGGCGGATAGACTGATTCGGGTCTTCCTCTACGCGACGCTCTACAACAGCAATGACTTCTTCTGTACGCACTGTACGACGTCTCTGCGGATGCGTATTATCATTTAGAGTAAACATTGTGCAAAAACGATCCATAGTTAATCGACTTAATTGCTCTGATGGACGATTATGTTGACCGTAAAATGGACGTAGATAGTGCGATACGTATTTCGAACAGAACCATGATTTTCAATATAAATTTGCACAATTTGGAAGCGTTGTTCAGGCGTCAGTCTATTCATCAAAATTAACCAAAAAAATAGTAGTCACGTGATTTGCATTATCTGTCAAATTTTAATTTTTTTCCAAAAAAAAAATCAAAAGTGGGGTTATATCTCAAAATATCGAAAAAAGTTATTAAAAAAAGTTTTTCTAAATGCAATTTTTAGCCTATATGCAATTATATAGCTGTATAAGATAATTTAGATTTTTTGCCCATTTTTTGTAAATTGCACCACTGTTGCAAAATAAGACTCAACACAACTTACATAAAACTTCATAGTTTTCACAATGCTTCATTCTAAATGTATTTTGTTTAAAGTAAAGCCATATTAAACGGGTATTTTTCTACAAAATCGAAATAGGGCTATTAAAATTCATTGAAATGTTATGCAAAGTTTGTTTGTTTCTGACCCTGTATAAGGTAACTTCATAAAATAACTATTTTTGAAAACGTGGTTTTTTTGGGCAATTTTCATATCGATCGAAGCAGAAATTGATATCAAAGTCAAATTTCGAATAAAGCTATTAATAAAAAAAATCTCATATGATGCGGACTTTACTGGTCACATTGTATATATATATATATATATATATATATATATATATATATATATATATATATATATATATATATGTATATAAGTGAACCAACCAGACACAGAAAAATGATTCAGACAAAAGGTATTTGGGACCTTGTTGGGCATCTATCTTTGTCACGATTTTGATCTTGAGGTCAATTTACAAGGTCATTGAAAAGTTAAGTTGAGTTTTTTTAAATAGAAACTCCCATTTTTCATTGCAGAAGTGGAAAGCGATGAGATTTTCCTATCTAACCGTATAGATAACATAGAGGAAAAAATCGTTTGAAGGTCGACTATTCTTATACCATGGATTGGTGTAAATTATCTTTTGGGCTATAAAATATTAAATAAACCTGAAAATAAATTTTCCAAATGACAGAAAACACCAAGTCATATTATTTGTTTAAAACCCAACCACTGCATGATTTTTTGTCAGTAATAATATCAATTCATAAAGTGGGATTGGTCAAAATCTATAGATTGTGGTTGAATCATTGTTAGTAATATAAAAATTGTTATTCCGGGATTCACTAATTTATTTTAAATTGGCGAATCAACAATATTTATAGAAAAAACAAATTAAATTAAAAATTTCCATAAACGTCCAACGTAAAAACACAGAAAGCTATAAATGCTTAAAATATAATATAAAATTAATTTGACGTCAATTACAACTAATTAAATTCAACAGAATTATATACAGAGTGTGAAAAAATATTTATTTAGCTTCTAGAATCGAGAGAGTTCTTCAAAATAAAAAAAAATTCTTAAACATGCACTTTAAGGAAGTTACTGCTTTGTCTTTTACCATAATTAAAACTGACACACTATATTACAACTTAAAGGTGTTGATACGATATTGAGCGTATGGCCTAACATAATGCGTGTCCAGCAATTACTTGATCTGTTTTTTTTAAATCGATAACCTCACCTCAATCATAGATTTTTGCATCGTAAAGAAGCGATTAATTTTTTTAAATTCAATGTACATATAACCACAATATATCGATGATAAAAAAAAGATAATTTATGACCTACGCAGTGGCACTACGTGCGTTCCAATTATTATTAAGCCAAGTACTATACAAATTCGAACTAACGTCTGCATCTGTCGTTCTGTGAATATATAATAAACTGTTGCGTATAAAGCGCAATTAAAACAAAAATCTAAGTTTTGTAATTAATGTTAACGATATAAGGCTTTCAATAAAGATTTAATCTGAGTCAAGTCTATTTTAAACCAAAGTTAGAAACCAATAAACGTTCTTATTGCAACAATTTTAATGTTATTCAGCACATTATTGAAAATCTTTAAGAGTTAATGTATACAAACTTACTTAAAGTCGTTTTAAGTCATAAAATTAAAACGGTATTGTGTTATTTTTCTCGTGGGAATTCATGACATTTATGTAATAATTAATATCTTCCAAATAAATTTGATCATTATTTTTAATGGCCACGGAAACATTCCTTTCATTTTTTATTGGACTAAAAAATTAAAATTCCTCTCTTTTCGTGTCAAAGTCTGATATACTCTGTAAAGGCTGGTAACAGAACATAATTTTTCAGTGAGTTTTAATCACCGCGCTAGCTATTGGAAATATATCTATTTTCTTTTATGCATCTACGCTTATAACTACCGAAAGGCGGCACCGATTTAAAAGAAATCCTTTATGTTACAAGCCAATCAGTAGAGAAAAAAAAATACATGATTCTGTGACAAAAATACTACCAACTTCGATTCTAGACTGAAAAATTTCGCCAGTGCAACGATATCTACACAATCATCAGGGCAGTGCTGAAATTTTTAAAAATCAGGATTTCGATAAAAAATAAACAGATCTGTCTGCCGTATTTAAATAGTTGTTTATACTTATTATGCTTTGAAGCATAGAAAAGGAAATAATATATGCAAACAGTTTGTTTCCTGCAACTAAAACTCTGGTCCTCTCTTCATAGGCGTTTCGACTATCTAATGGTCTCGTCAGTGGAACTGTATCGAACCGAGAGCAACATTCGCGAGAAACAACTACTATATAAAATATAAATTCCAGAATATGTCGGTAGGATATTAAAAACCTGCCAACTTTGATGCCCGACTAAAAAATATCACCAGTCAAACGACATCTATACAACCACCGGAGTAGTACAAAATTTATAAAAATCAAAAATTCAGAAATAAAGAAATCTATCTGCCTTATTTAAGCAGATATATATATATATATATATATATATATATATATATATATATATATATATATATATATATATATATATATATGTATTATCTTTTCAAACAGAGAAAAGAAAAGAATATATACAAGAAGGGGCCGTATCCTCGAATTGGGGAACGTCAAGTGAACGGTGAAAGGGTGGCGAATGTGTATTCTTGACGCGTTCATCACTCATATCCTTGTTCGCCCGGTAGAATGGGCTAATGAAATGTCAGTCGCTAAATGACATATCTGACGCACGGATTTCAAAAAATAAAATAGTATTAAAATTTTTATTATATTTTGGGTTGTTCAAAATAACTCGTCATTAAAAAAAGTAATATGTTGACGAACTTTAAGACGTTATATTTTTTGAATAAACAGTTGAAATGTTAATTAGGTAGTACCCCGATATTTTTAATATTTCCAAATTCTTAATTAAAATATCTTTAGAAAATTTAATATGAGACTACAGACATATAGACTTAACACAGGAGATTCTGTTCATAACTCATTTGTATGAGAGTGCTATTTAAAAATGTTGTTCTACAGCTAGTTCTGTTTATGGATTTAACATAAATACTTGTGTCCATAACAGCCGAGTATCTTAATTTTAAACAGTGAAGTTTAACATAATTCTTTTAATGACGCAACTTATAATAAATTTAAGAAATAACAATTAATTTGCAAGCTATCTGAAACTTTAATTTAAATAAGTAACACATTTTATATTTAAATAATGTTAACTAAAGCATTTAACTTAATTAGACTGTGTTAAATACTATACTACACTGCAATTAAATAAATATTATGATTGTAATTTCGGGACATATAAATATGAACCCTACAGACCAACGAATGAGGTCCTTCAGCATAAAAACCTTATTTATAGTACGTTTGATTTTCAAGCCTCTAAAAATCTTTATAAAATAAAGAAAAGCTATATTAAAAGTTGAATATGAGATCTGCCAGTATCTTTAATGGATGTCTTCTGTCTGGCCTTTGGTTTCGGTCCCTGGTCTTAAACAGTTTCTCTATCATTATTCAAGTATCAGGTTTTCATTCAAATTTAGTTGTCGAGACAGAACGTCTTGCAGTAAGAGGATGGATATTTTGTGAATTCATACAATAAATAACTGATTGGATAGTTTCTGTAGTGGATTGGTATGATGGCCTTTAGTTCTACTACGTAAAGTTGTAATTTTCACCGTTTCAAGGTGTCTTTCTGCAATTACTGTATACAGGGGACATGTATTCCAATTGAAATCAGTATATTACTTTGTATCTGAGTTGCTGTTTTTCTTGATATCTCTTTTTCTTTATATATTACAATTTTAAAGTATTTCGCTCCTTGTATGCATTTTTGTTTAACAATTTTAGAGTGTCAATAATTTTGTGTTCTATACTTACATCTAAATATTTGACTGATGGCTTGGTCTACATTTCTTGGTTGTAAAAATATTTTAATGGCAATTAATAACTTCACAACAATAACAACAACGACACTATTTTTTTACTTTTTACCTAAAATGGCGACAAAACATAATACGAACATTTTCGGTCTGACAGTTCAATTTAATTTGTCATCCATTTTATTTTTTTTGAAATTCGCGGGTTTTAACACGTTCATATCTGGCAACATTGCATTTTCAAGAATACGGCATTTACTGTCAAAACTATGAAGTGACAGTTCACATCGCCATTCACATCACGCCTTCGAGGATACGGGCCCAGTTTTTTTCCTGCAAATACAACTCTGACTCTTGAAAGGATAATACATATAAACTATAAGCAGATAGATTTCTTCATTGCTTACAGAAATTTAGATTTTTAAAAATTTTGCACTACTCTGGTGATTGTATAGATGTAGTTTGACTGGCGATATTTTTCAGTTTGGCATCGAATGAAATTTATATTTTATATAGCAATTGTTTCTTGCGAATGTTGCTCTCTGTTCGATACAGCTCCCCTGACGAGACCATAAGGTGGTCGAAACGCGTATGGAGAGAGGGCCAGAGTTGTATTTACAGGAAATAAACTGTTTGTACATATTCTTTCTTTTTCTCTGTTTAAAAGGATAATACATATAAACATTTTCGATGGTGTAAACAGACGGATTATAAAGAATAAAATTGTCGACGAAATGAGCCCTGAATCGACTTCATGGGAAGTAACGAAGAAAAAAAGAGAATTGGCCGAAGGCGTGAAAGTAAAAGAGTAGTGGGGGCAGCGCTGTTGTCGAGAGAATCTTATGAAACATCAAAGGCTATTACAGCTATCGCTAAACTATTATTATTTTTTGAGGAGGAGGAACCTTGCGTAAATACCACCACGAAATGTGGAGGTAGTGTTAGATTCCTATCGACTAATCCTCCCTCCCCGGTCTGCACGTATGGACTAAAAATTCTGTCTCTTACCAATAAAATACCCAATAAACTCAGCACTGCACATAAAACCCTGGAGCGGGCTTTGCTTAGAGTATCACTGAAGAACGAGGTAAGAAACTCTGAAATCAAGAATAGAAATAAAATGAAAAATATTATAAAGGAAATAGCTAAAATTAAATGACAGTGAGTAAGCCGTATTGACAAGCCTAGCGATGATAGATGAACTTCATGATTTCTAGAATAGCAACCCGAAAGACGAAAAGAAGCATAAAACGATTAAAAAAATCATGCTTGAACGACATACAAAAAGTAGCAAGAGAGATAGAGAAACCATGTTTAGAGTTTCGTAGAGATCCTGTTGGTATCGCCACGCCCGTTTTTCAGACACATGTTTTCTAATAATGGGGATGGTTCGCTGGTCTGAAAATTTTCAACCTATTTGAAACCTTGACATTTTTAGAAAGGTCCGATTTTTGGCGATTACACTCAAGCCAAAAATTTTTTCCATAGAATCTCCTTGGAAAAAATTTTTATTTTACCACTCTATGCTGATCTAGAAATAGATTGGAACAGGTTTTATCCATTCTTCGGAGGAAGAAAAAATCGGCGATATTTTACATTTTACTTTAATTTTGTTGCTTGTTGTGTTTGCAGAAAATAAACTGTCGGAATTCATATATTACTACGGAAGCGTGATTAAACAACAGAAATTTAGAAGATTTCAAGCAAGTCAAATAAAATATAGCCTATGCCTATCTATAGAAAAGATCTTACTTTATCATACAAATTTAAATAATAAGTTAAAGTGGAGCAAATATAATTAAAAGTAAATTTGTATTTTCGAACAAAATAATAATTAAAAGAAAAACTTCCTTCTTTTTCTTAGCGAATTACTTACGCGTGATTAATAAATGTTATTTACTTTGTTACTGGCTTTATAATAAATTAAGTGGATTCGTCCTTCTACTTATTCGTTTTATAAAACTTCCACTTTGAAATTTTAATTTTATGAAAATTAATGGACATTCATTATGATTCTAACTGAGAAAATTCAAATTAATTTCAGATGTTAAACTTGTAAATCTAATCCAAAACATAAATTTACTGAAAAATCGTAAAGATTTTCTTACAAAACACTTATTAAAAAAAAAATTGGTCAATTATAAGAAAATAAGGAAACTCAATTTTAATAAAAATGAGATAAATAAATTACTCTGTTTATTAATCATGTCAGAGTATTTTCAAAAATAATAAAAATAAGTCGATTTTTCAAGGCAAAATTAATTTAATCAGAGTATGCAAAAAATACATTGAATTAATTTATTAGGTTACTGCAATCAATACTATACGAATGTGTAATATATTATTGCTAGTCTTTGTGAATCAGAGCATCTACGAATTGTATTTCATGTAATAAAATTTACAATTATGGCTAATTTATCACAAATATTTTAAAAAATAATAACTATTTTATTTTTTAACCGACTTTAGTCAACGATTATAGGGTGTTTTGAAATACAATTTTGAGCTGCTTAAAAGTCCGTATAAATATGCCGAGCCACACCCGTTACAAGCCTGCCACGATCGTGCCTTGAATTTTGCTGACTTTGATTGATATCGAGCGTTTTCGCCGGCCAGCGTCAAGTAAATTTCATCATATTTCTATTGTTCGCGAGCGGCGCGATCGATGCTCGCAGTGATCCATTTTCTGTGGGTTTTTGGTCCGAAGTTAAAGGAATATTTGTAATCTAGTTGAGCACCTTTTTGGCATGTTTTTTCGAAAAAAAATACTTTGCAGTAAGACTGACAAGACGAACAATATGGTAAAATTGATGCCGACCACCGACGGCCCAAATTTGTGTGGTGCGTCACGGGGGCGGCTTGCCATATTTGTGCGCACTGTAAAAGCCGAAAATACTTGGTGGTTTGGAAATTTGTTGATGCGATTTTCAATATATTGGGATCGCGTAAAAATATTTCTACGAGAAGTTTATTTATGACGGGTGAAATTATTGCAAAAAGATTAAAAACTTAGAAACCAGAAAAAAATTAAAAGGATTTTAATATGTTTTTTGTCTATTTTTTTTCATTGTCTTTTTGATCTTATCTTAATTCAATTTCTTCTTCTTTCACCTTTTAAATATTCTCCACGCTTTTCTGTAATATTACGAAAAGTTATAAACAAGTTTTCTAACCGACAATGAAAGACTACCTTCTTCAACTAATTATTATCTGCAAAATATCATCCCCTGAGATTCTTGTTCATATTTTGAAATAAAAAAAAAGTCATACAGAGGAGTCCTGAGTCACTCGGGCATACACTGGAATGAGGAAACAGACCATCTAGCAAAGTTGGGTTCGACGACTGAACCGTATGGACCCCAACCAATATTACCTTTCCCAAAGCTATTGGCAAAAGGGAATTAAAATCGTTGCTGGAAAGCAAATTTAAGGAATCATGAAGCGAAGCTTCTGGAATGAGGTGTGCTAAGGAACATATAACTAGGCCTTGTGCACGGCGTACTAAGGAGCTTCTCTCCTTGGGAAAGAAAGAGCTGCGAATTGTGGTGGGAATATTGACAGGATATTGTCACCTCAGGAGCCATTTTCATAGAATCGATGTCGAAGATGACTCGACATGCAGATGGTGTTTGGAGGAGGATGAATGTCCTCAGAGACTGCTAATCACTCAACGGACTGAGACAGAGATATTTCGGAGATACAACTTTGTTATTGGAAGCAGTTAAGCAAGTTCAACTAACGAGGCTGCTTCGATTCGCAAATACGATCGGCCTCGAATAATCTGAAGCTATGGTGGGATGTAAAGAGCCCAATAGAGGCCTAAGCATCGATGATCTAGTATCACCACCCCGTTTTCATTCATTCAAGTCAGACAGAGTCAAATATGAACTATACGGTGAATGATGCTGCTTAAAGGAGTTACTCATAAGTTTTTGTTAAACAATGATGCAAAATATCTTTAATGTGAGGTATGTATGTATGTATGCGCGTTGCATTGGGATCTGCACACTGCAACCTGGAAGATCCATTGTGTCCCCGTACTGCTGCCTAATCATAAGATTTACCTTATTGACTAGAACAGGTCCTCCAGTCCTATTTTCCTCAGAAACCTTAAGATGTTAGACGGCTTCAAGGTGGGTAGCTCCTCTTCTTCGATTTGGTGTGTTCCCAAGAACTGCATCCAAGGGTTTTCTAGAGCGTTGCAATCTAAAAGGATATGAATACAAGTTTTGTCCTCCTCCTCACAGAATCTGCACTCTTCTCTTTCCAGAGGTGTACCTTCAGGTGACAATGCCCCGTCAGGATCACTGTTAGAACTCTGAGTTGATTTTTATTTAAGCTTATGCATTTTTTGAATCTCTTCTGGTCGTCGTTCCCCAAAAGTATCTTCACTTGTCTCAATCTTTGCAGCTCCGTCCAATAATTTGATCTATTGCTTTCTTCTTCTTTCCTTAGTTCTTCTAGCATTACACTGCTACTGATTCCATAGAAAGGCTCTGGCCTCAGAAATCATGTTTCAGCCCCTTTCCTCGCGAGCTGTTTACTATTTCATTCCCCTCTCTCCCGGTACCCACATAGGGATGACTTTATTATTCTTACTCAAATCATTTAATTCCTCTAGGCATTCCCAGATCATCTTGGAGCAGATAACTTGAAAGCTCAGTGCACTGATGACTGCTTGACTATCCGACATGATGATAATCTCACTCCTATTCCAGTTCTCTCCGTTGTTTTGAAGCCATCTGTATACCATATAATTGATTTCCTGCTGAGTTTTAGTAGCTGTATTTCATATAATGATGTTTTGGTCCATTCTCTCTCAACTTTATGCTGATGTTTTTCACAACGTTGAATTTTTTGTTCATTTCATCTTGGGTCATATCCCGGATTTGTCGATTTCTGGACAGGAGATTGGGCCTTCGTTTTATGACCTCATCTCTCATCATCCTATAAATCGTCCTCTTCGCCATGTTCTCTAGAAGTATATGTAGGGGTGTGAGATTTAGCACTACTTCCATGGCGGCCATTACACAGGTTTTCATTGCCCCCTTTATACAAGCACAGGCCAGTCTTTTAACTTTCGAGAAGTTAGCTCTCGTATAAGCCAGACTAGTTCTTTATATATGCCAAGGTCAGTCGGATCATAGAGACGTTGGTCTACAAAGAGGCTACTCCCCACTGAAGTCATCCTCTGGTGGTTCAGAGAGCGATAGTATCCTGTCCTATCTCTGTCTGTTCTATTCTAGTGGAGAGAAGTCGTATTCTCCATTTGGATGTCGTTTCGTCCACTCCTCTGTCGTCGAATGCTCTTTGGCTGCCTCATGTGGAGTGTTGTCAAAAGCCCCTTCTATATCATGAAAGGCACATATTACAGTTTCCTTCCTATTTAGTGCCCCATAGACCTACGCATGTTGATGAGGATGCAGTGGCGCCTGTTCAAGAATTTCTGTTCTGATATAATTATCTACTGGTTTCTCCATAGTTTTTAAAATAAACGTTGTGAGATTGATGAATCGCAGGGATTTAGGGTATATAAGGTGTCCTTTCTCCTCGCTTTCGGAATAAAGGTAACTTTTTTTTACGTTATATCCTTCAGGGTATATCTAACAACAATAACTCCTCCTTGGATCTTAAAGATTATGGTTATCAGCTTCCTAGATGCAGATTCTACACAGCAGTTTTTGTAAACGAAAAAGATGTATAGATCCACAAAAATTGCATTGTCTTTATTTTTGTTTATTTTTACAACGTTTCGATTAGGCTGTATCTCTAATCGTTATCAAGTATAAACTACAATGCAAGTCCGACAACCATATTTTAATCAATCTTCAACATTGTCTACAACCTTCAAACAAATGTAGAGATTCATTGCATCTAGTCTAATTTTCTTGCTTGATCCCAGTGATTAAAAGACATTTCATGATACTCAAAATAATGAACAAATTGATGTTAAATTTGATACACAAGAAGAAAAAGTTTATTACTATTGGACGTTACTTTGGCGCAATTTTATAAGTGAAACTCCGATGAAAAGACAAATTTTAAAAAAATGCTCAAGAAATGATGTCAACGAGATCCGAAATTACGAAATATACATTACGATATAGAACGGTGTTTCACAATTTTTTATTTTGTCGTAGTAGTATCGAGATCTAAAGTTTAACTTCATGATTTATTCCAAAATGTGCGATAAGGTAACAAAAAGAATCTTTCAAATCAAGCTTGGAAATCTATTCGACTAATTTTTTTTCCTCACCATCTGCAAGATAAATTTGCATTGTTAAATAACACTCAGACAACCTTAAGAACCAATAAAAATAAAAATTTATTTTATTACTAATTTCTGAATAAATTACATCTGTCCAATGGCAAAATAAAAGATTTGATTACGTGATATATTTTAAGTTATTAACACAATTACAATAAAATTGCTAAATTTAAATATAACATGTCATAATGCATTTAAAAAATAAGTTATATACAATACAGGTTCGTAGCCAGAGAGTTACCAAAAAGTATATAAGTAAAACAAAACTACCATTTGAACCAGGAGTATCCAAACTGTTTAGCCCAAGGGCAAAACTGACTCCTTCATCAAAGTTCAAAGGCCAAGATCTAGCTAGCTTATCATACCTGCATATGACAGTTTTAAATTACAGGTAAAGTTTTGTATATGATGCTTCGTTAGTCGAAGTATAAAACGCCATCTTGTAGCTAGTAGCAGAATGAGAGCATGTTCTGGAAAAAGTATAAAACGCCATCTTGCAGTGAGTAGCAGAGAGAGAGCATGTTCTGGAAAAATTGTGCTTTATGATCGCATGACTGGAAGACTCAACTAATTTCGAGAGTTTTCGGATATATTCTACGCACTGAGAATGCCTCATATAAATACGGGAGACAACCGGGAACTGAGCAGTTCCAAAGCTTGAATTCCAAGTAACAAGTGCGATCTAAAAAGCGAAATATAGCGTGCCTAGTATGTTTTATGTCTATAGTTTCTTAGTGGAAAAAAATACATTGCCTTTAATTGTATGTAATATAACACAGGGCTACAAAATGAAATTGAGTTGGAGCATCTCTGGGCTCAATTTTTTTGGGTCGCTGATCACGATCCCGGTATCCATATGACTCCAGCATGTCTGGGTTAAAGTCAAATGAAAGTCAAACACTTTAATTGGAATGACATACTTTTTTTTGACCCCGGATTCTAAAAAAAAAGGAAATTTCACGTCTAGATACGCTTTGACTCTTTAGTCAAAATGATCTCTGGAGGTCATTTAGAGGTCAAATACTTGAATCTCTCGGCTGATTTTTGGGCTAGGAATGGGTTTAAGACAAGTTGACATTTATGTTTTAGGTCTCTGATCACGATCCCAGTGCCCATATGACCTCAGCATGTCTGGGTCAAGGTCAAACACGTTAATTTGAATGATATAATTTTTTTGACCCTTGATTCTGGAAGAACAGGAAATTTTACGTTCTTATAAACTTTGGCCTTTTATTCAAAGGTCATTAGAAGGTTATCTGAAGGTCAAGAATGGGTCTCGGACCAATTGACCTTTATGGTTTCATGGTCTCTGATCCCGATTCCGCTGTCATATAACCTCAGCATGTCTGGATCAAAGTAAAACCAAAGTCAAAATCCGTTATTCGGATCTACAGGTGCCCTGAGGACACGCACAAAAAAATGATGGTTCACGATGAACCATCTTATAATATATTATATGGGTAATAAATCTTGGCCTATGATTGATGTAAAAATTACCCTGGTGGTCTAATCTAAGGTCATCCCTTACGATGAAAATGTTCAACGGTACAATATAAAATAATTCTAAAATTTCGACTCGGTTGAATGTAAACATTCCAGCTTGAAATTAAACACTGACCTATTTAATTTCTTATTTCAGACTGTGAATCTATCATTTCTCGAAATCACATTCAACTGTTAAGTATGTATTTTTTCGTAAGAGACTGATTAATTCTCATGAACTTTCATAGAGGTAATATACACGATATCTCTTAGATGTTAGCCGAAAGATTTAAAAGAAGGATTTGACCTACAGATGACCCCTAAATGACCTCCAGAGCTCACTTGGAATAGAAGATCACAGCATATCTGGACGTGAAATATCCTGTCCTTTCAGAATCCGGGATTAAACAAATTATATCATTCGCACTAAGGTATCTGACCTTCATTTGACCTTGATCCAGACTTGTTAAGATTATATAAATACCGGGATCCTAATCAACGACCCCAAAAACATAAGGGTCAATTAGTCTGAGACTCAGCTAAGAGATATAAGAGAAGGATTTATCCTTTAGATGACCTCTAAATGACTTCCAAAGGTCACTTTGATTAAAAGGTCAAAACGTATCTGGATGTGGTATTTCCTGTCGGTTCAGAATGAGGGATAAAAAAGCTATGTCATTCAATTAAGTTGTTTGACCATCATTTGACTTTGACCTAGATCTGCTGGGGTCATATGGGCACATGATCAGCGACCCCAAAAACGTATAGATCAACTGAGCTCAGCGATGCTCCACCTTGAGTTCATTTTGTGACCTTGTGTAATTAATATTATCAAAGATAAATCCGATGCTCTTTATTTAATCGGAACTTCTGTTTTTACAAATATGAATCGGCATTATTATGATTTAAATTTACTTCCCTTTTGTGTGAATTTGTATAAATATGGAAAAGAAACGAACTATGCGTATAATTTGCAATGACACAAGATTAGTCATTAAAAATTCAGTATTTTAAATTATTCCATATTTATAGGATGCCGTTGGTTAGAAAAATATGAATCTTTGACACGCCAGTTGAAATCTCCGCAACTGTTGTTTAAAAAAGGAAATGCTGAGCGAGAAACAGCATCTGTTGCTAATTTCCGTATGACTCATTTAATAGCGAAACATGAGGCTCCATTTACTGACGATGAATTAATTAAGGTTCGCATGAGTGCAGCAGCACAGAAACCTAATTTATGTAAGAAGATCAGTTTGTCAACATACACAGAGATTCGTGTCCAGAAAAAGTCGAGTAGAATTGGGAGTTAAGAAAGAAATAAGTTAGGTTTTCGGGGGATAGATACGATTTTGACTGCTTGATAATATTTGGCTTCGCCTAAAGAGAGAATATATTTTCATGACACAAATTGAATATATTTTCATGACACTTCAGATTATATTGTTTTATAGTCTACTTGAACAACTGACAAGAGTCACTTCCTTTCTGTCGGTATAACCTCATGCATGTTAATTTTTATTTCACGCTCCGGTCCTGTTGTGGTAATAATTTATAACAATGCATCCAAGCATAAAACATGTAAATTTCTTTGGGGAAGTTAGCAATAATCAACGCCTTTTATTAAACTTAATTACTTTAAGCGATTTCAACGATTTTAAATTTAAAAATCTAATTAGTTAAATTATCCCATTCAACGAAAATAATTGTTCTTAAAGTAAAGTGTTAAAACGATAAATTAAACTATGCTTAATTGCGTGTACTTGCCAAAGTGGTGAAACTGAATAAAAAAATTATTATTTAGTGAAATTACACAAAATACACAATCGATAAAGTTCATTCAATATAAATAGCTTCGTCAGCAAAGAAACCAACAAGGCTCTACTAAGTTACACCTTAAGTCCATATAATAATAAAAATAATAAAAGACATAAAGAAAAACCCATATTATGAAATTATTTTATATTTGTAAGGTATGTACTTTCGATTTCGCTATAGATAACCTGTTTCACTAACGATTTTAAGCTATGTTTGTTTTAAAAAAAAATGTAATAATTCTGGGACATGTTATAATTATTCAAACAACTAATTGAAGGAATTAATTTTGCAAGTAAACAACCAACTGAATAGATTTTTCTTAATCTTGAATCGGAGAAAGTGAAACCATTTGGAATGTAATAACAATTTAACAAAAAAAAAGTTTAATAAAAAATCGGGCGAAAGTAGATCGATTCATTCGGAAAACACTACAATAAATCTTGTATGTATATAGGCAGTGGATATTTAAAATAAATATACGGCAATTCCTAATAATGGTTATAATGCCGGTTTAAGTTTAAAGTAAAAAAAATATTAAGTTATGTAATGATTATAAAAAAACTTCCTGATAGGATGCATGCGTAAAAGAATATTTGGACTCTATATATATATATATATATATATATATATATATATATATATATATATATATATGTTAATGCGGATTTCACGGATTCCTCCTACTGTTCGCATTTTACTTCATATATATATATATATATATATATATATATATATATATATATATATATATATATATATATATATATATATATATATTTATTTATTTATTTATTTAATTTTATTTTTTATTTATTTATTTATTTATTTATTTACAATAACTGCCCTACAGATCTTGAGACGTAACTACAAGGCAGTGATTACACAAATAATACGTCTACGAACAATTTTAAATTTGCATCAAACGACAAAAATATATATATCAATTTAAATACAAATAAAAATTTAACTAAAATAATTAATTCTAACATTAAATGTATAATGCAATGTTATGTTATCCACTTTTATATACAAAGGTGAACATACAAATCAGTTAAGGATGAGAAATAGAAAAAAAAGAGAAAAAAGAAAAAAAAAAAATGCCAAACTCAATGTGCCAAAATCCGGCAGACAGTTCCCAGAGATGAGCTGAATATATCAAAGCTATTACTCTTGTTGTAAGTGTCGCACATGGAATATAGAGGCGAGAATTTGAGCAAGTTAGTTCTGGGAGTTTTGAGATAAAATACGTTAAAATTTCGGCAATTTATACGAGGGATACTTAAGTTTATCCTAGCTAAAATATTAGGACAGTCAATAAAATTATTAAGTACCTTATAAAGAATTATTAGTGAAAAAAATTCCCGCCGTACTTTTAAAGATGAAAAGTTAAATTTCTGAAGCAATAGTACATGTGAAAAACCTTGCTTAGGATAAACTCCAAACTCTTAAGATTGAGGTATTTCAAAAACCTTCTTTGGACCCTCTCCAAAGTATTGACGTGGGTATTGTAGCCTGGGGACTACAAAACTGATGCGTATTCTAATTTAGACCGCACATACGAGAAATACAGTAATTTGATGACGTCAGTGTTATTAAAATCGAGAGTACAACGCATAATAAACCCAAAAACCCTTGAGGCTTCAGAAACAATATTATTTATATGAAAAGACAATGAAAGCTTGAGATCGTAAGTAACTCCGAGATCTTTAAAAAGATCTACCTGCGAGAGTTAGCACGGTATTCAACGAATATTCATATCGAAATGAAAAAAATTTCGAAGTGACAATCATAACATTACACTTCTCCACGTTGAACTTTCGGAATACCAATTGCTAATCTGTTCCAGGTTCGATTGAAGCTCTACACAATCCTGTAAGCAATTTATCCTCTTATATAGCTTAATATCATCGGCATATAATAAAATATCCGTGTCAACAACAGAAACAATGTCATTAATAAAAATATTAAAAAATAAAGGTCCCAGTACTGATCCTTGCGGCACACCAGAACTTGAAATATATTTCACTGAGCGAGAACCGCGAATTTCGACATACTGAATACGATTATGGAGATATGATTTAAATAACGTTATTAGTGAATCTGAAAATCCAAATGATGATAATTTCTTAAGTAAGATGGAGTGGTCCAAACGATCAAATGCCTTTGTGAAGTCCAAATAAACAACATCCATCTGACAACCATGATCAATAGCCTCAGCTATATCCTGAGTCATAATCATGAGATTAGTTGTCGTCGACCTACCCTTAAAGAAGTCATGTTGAGATGGAGTAATTAAATTTTTAGTTAATGAAAAAATAGAATCATAAAGTAAAAAATATATAATTTAAATAGCGTTAAAAACAATTCTATCACAAATATGTCAGTCAATAAAGAATTTATTCGTTTTTAACTATAACATTTTGTAGATTAATTGCTTTGTTGTGTACAGCATAGTGCTCATTCAGGGCTTCCGTGGGAACTTTTATATTTTCATCATGTTCTTCCATCCGCTCGTCTATTTGTCTGTCCTCCCGTCTGTATATAATTGCCATATAACTTCGTCAGTTTTTAGGCTTTGTAATGAAGTTTTTCAAGCATATGTGTTTGAATAACCCGGAACCAGATCTAGGACGAAATTGGAAAAAATAGTGATAAAAACAATTCTTTGTTATCCCATCGAGTGACTTCATCATCCCATTTATACTACCAGAGCTATCCTGCAGGCACGTGGAATCGAGAGAAACTAAATGAGCAGCTTCTATCTCTCTTTAACCATATAAGGTTGGCTAAGTAAAACAAGTTACCTATAGACGCATCCTAAAATGAGTTTTAAACCTGGGATTTGATTGGACCAGGTAAATAAAACAACTTATAGAACCAATTGTATGTATTTGTACACGTATCGACCTCTACGAGATCATCCTCAGGACCATAAAATAAATATTTATACAATAATGAATCGCTGCGAATTACTGTATAAATTTAAATTTAAAATATAAAATATTCACAATAATTTACTGTTAAATTTTTCTTTCAATGTTCTTCACATTTTTCTTTAACTCATAGAGCTCGAAAAACAACACAGTAAATTGATCCTATATGTTGTTTTATTGACCTGCTCCTACCACATTCCAGATTTATAATCAGGTAAAATTATATGCCTAGGGTATAAGTTCTGATCAAGAAAGTTAGAGAGAAATTACAATTTAGAGTTCACTATTAAATGATTAATAAAATAAATACAAAAGGAAAATAGATTTGAACATAATTCTCTGGGTAAAAATTTGCATTATGGGAAATCTAGGAAAACGGCGTTTTTTTTTTGAAAAAATTTCGGTATTTCCCCCTATTTCGACATCGTAGAATACGATTCTGACCTCCGCTTTTCATAATTTTTCCTCAGTTTTGCGGAAAATATTGAAAAACACTTTTCACTTTAGGTTCAATTTTTTTGTACTAAATCATTAAAGTTTTGTTACAAATTCCACACTGACTCTGAATATATCAAGTAAAGTATCAAAAAACAAATTAAAACAAAATGGTTTTCACCATTAAATATTGGTATGACTCGTTCCTAAAACCCGAAAAATTAGCGCTGCTGCCAGATTGCCAATACGATTTTTGTGAAATTCACATGTAGCCTTTTCTTTTATAGACTGTCCGGTCTTCACGTGGTTTCTGATCAAATGTTCTGGATAGATATGATTAACTTTTCCCTGAGACTGTATAAAATATTACAAAAATGTAACAATATTGTTGACTGAGATGGTCAAATTTTATAGTTTATACGACGGAAGTATTTTACATCTAGCAACGTGTCAAACGAATATTAGTCGTTTTCACGAGTCTGATGGTCGACGGCCTTCTCGGAATGTGTTTTTGGTTTTTCGTTGAAAACACAAGTTTTTTAAAATTTATTCATTATAATTTGTGCAAAAATAGCTGAAATATATTACATACATAGAATTTTAACTAGAAACATTAAAAAAAATATATGTAAGTTCGGGTTTTTCTTTAGAATTAAAATTAGCTTGGTGAAGTGACGCTTGGCGTACCGAAAATAATAAATTAATGAAATTTACAAAACAATACCATACACTGATACATTGTTATAAAAAGTTTGCACAAATGCCTTGATAACAGACACAAATATAAATTCTGAAATTTAACTAATGTCACTGCACGGTACAATAAGAAAAAAAGAAAATTTTAGGCATCGGGACGATGACAAACGATCACATTAAATACAAAGAATACGCCGGGATGCCGCATTTTCGCAAAATCCTGCTCTGTTTTCTGGTTCTCATATTGCCAACTTCATATAACAAATTTACTATGAAATTTTTTTCTGCGCTTACTCTACATAGCCACTTGTTGTCAATTTATGACATTTATTTTCTACATATTGGGTTAGTTTTTTAGGTATTTAGCCTATTTTTGCGGTTTTCTATATCCCCTATAACTTTCTTACTTCTGATCAATGACAGAGATTGTCAGGAGAGACATAGGCTACTTTTTTCGATTTATCTGTTTATCTATCTGCACGAGCTAATCTTCGAAACGTTTTAACCGATTTCAATGAAACTACAGACATGAAAGAAGGTTGCCAGGAATGATATAGGCTGCTTTTTTTCTCTGTCTGTCTGTACGGGCTAATCTTCGAAATAGCTGAACCAACTTTGATGAAACTAGATCAATAGGAGGTTGTCAGGAGTGATATAAGCCGTTTTTTTCTGTCTGTTTTGATAAAGTTTACAGACAAGAAGAGAAGGTTGACAGGACTGATATAAGCTTCCTTAAAAAGTCATAGCTTAACCAGTTTTTATTTTCCAAGTTTTACACGGACGAAGTCGCGAGTAAAAACTAGTATGACATAAGAAAAGAAGCCTTATATTAATCTTTCCTTTGTTAAATTTTCAGAAAACCGACTAAAGTATTTTAAAACATTCTTGAAATTGCCGAGAGCACTCCAACGTGTAACTAATTGTTTCACTAAGTTCTTTGCCTTTCCTAGATAAGGGGAAACTTTTTCATAAGACACATTGAAAATTCTGTATCCAACAGATGTTACCACATTCACTTTTTAATTAAGTGTTATGATAATTATTTCATTAAGATCTAGATTGATCAAAATGCGTTATATGATATACTGTCTGCAAAGAATTTCTTATATTATTGATTATATAGGATGAATCAATGATTAAATGAAGTAAGTTTATTGATTTTAGGTAAAATATACCAATAATCTATAGTTACTGCATTATATGGTTAACTTGCAGGCATATTTTAAAAATATTTGAGAAAATGCTTACTTTTTAATATATTTAATAACATTAAAGTCGTTGTTTCAAAGTTATTGTTTTTCATTATATTTACATTACGGCTATAGAAGAAAATTTCAGCAAAATGAATAAAAGAAAGTAAAGAAATCGAAATATCTCAACTCTACTAGGAATAGGACATATGATCAAATGTTAAAGAGTTCTACGTCTATAAAATAAATAGGGGATACCATTTGAAAAAAAGTTATACATTTTTTTGGATTTGGACCTAAATGTTGAAAATCCTGTAGCTTTTAGTGAAAACGTTTAGTAGTAATAGTCATTACTTTTCATTGATCTTCTTTGATAATAAATCTGAATATATTTCTCGTCAAATTAAGAACGGTATTTAAGATTTGAATGGATGCTTGAAAATGTGACTTTTCTTCTTAAAGACAATAATTTCAAAAACTATAAAGTTAAGGCATATCAAACCTTTAATAAAAAAAAGTTTCAAAATAATAAGTTAAATTTAAAAAATGATTGGTATTCATGATATTCCATTTAAAAAATATAACTTTACGCTGTTCTCTCTTTTTGGCACCCTCTGTAGAGTACCAAATATATTTAAAATAGATTGTAAGTATAAGTTTACCATATAATACATTAAATATAGTTTCTTGGTAAATTTTACATAAAGAGCACCCAATCGTTGACTCATCTGGACAATAATTAAATCGATACTCGAGTACCAAGAAAAAAAGTAATTAATTGGCTTTTTCACCTTACGTGAAGGATACTAGAAGAAATACCTGAATCGCCATGGTAAAAACATCTGACAGTGCGTTGCTTAGAAATGTTCAATAGTGACGAACTTTATCTACTTCTTTGTCAAATTTAATTTCAATTCATAAATTATTTTAATTTTCATGTAGTATTTTACAGCAAAAAAAAAGGAGTTTTGTAAAATTGGATGATTGCAAATTTTTAAAAATAAAATATTGGGTAAAATAATTTCAAATAGGTTGTAAAGCTATTGAAGATAGCCCAAAAAAAAATTGGAGACTTTAGATGCAATTAAACCTAATGTTTTCAGAAAACTGACCCTTTCTTTAAAAGAGTAACATAAGATGAGACTTGGGTAAATCACTGGGATCCAGACTTCTATTTTTTGAAATTACACAGGAATTCTTTTTGTTGAATATATTTCGAAGGGCACCTTAATAAGAGCAGCAGTTATTGTAAAATATTAGTAAATTAATTACGACTATTGACCAAGAATATTTGGGTTTATCACAAAACAATGTCATCTCTATTTAAAACAATGCGAGTGTTCTTTTCATTTATAAATTTGAAAAAGTGCAACTAATTGAAAGAACATGTTGACGCCTCTTTGAAGGCCAACAGAAGTCATTTTTATTTCTTATGGAATAAATTCCTTACCGAATAAGTGGCACAACTGCATTGAACTTAAAGGAGAATATGTTGAAAAATAGTCTCTTGTTTTATTGTTAAGGCGAATAATTTTCTTGTACATAGTATATCAATCAATATAGATATAATGAATGATATCTGGTAAAAATTCCAATATGATCTAGTACCTAAGAATAATGAACAGGAAATAATTTATTATACTGCTACATTATCTAAATAGTACTTATAACACCATCAATCTTGTTCTGTACGACAAATTTAGGGTGTTATAGAATGATTTTATCATGTAATTTAATTTATAATCTTTATTGCTGAGAGCTGAATAAAAAGAAAGAAAATATGGAAACTTTGACAAAATAAATACGAAATATAAATCTGCGATTGCTGAAACTAAATCAGGGTCGTATATTGAACAGCTGATTTATAATATGAGAATGTAAAGAACTCTCGTATTGATAAGGGTTAGATTAAAACTCAATTACTTACGGGAAAATCAAAATAAGACTTGTCTTAAATCAGATATATTATTTTCATAGCAAGCACAATACAGTACTAAATAAATGGTAGAAAATATGTATGTTTTTATTTTTAAGACCAAATAAATATATGTATCAATACTACAATTGTTTCTCCGCAATTTCATGTATTAATTTAGAAAAGGTCTATGATAAAATAGAAATAAAAGCTGTATTAAAACTGATTTATGACAGACGTATCCTACATAATACCCTATAAATGATAGAAAATATATTCTCATCAAATAGAATTCAGGCTAAAATTAATAGGGAACACAAAATAAATACCTTCAAGTGGCAGAATTCGTTAAGAAGATTTATTAAGCCCATTTACGCTTAATGTAGTGATGAATGAAATAATAAAGCAAGTCCGTAATTAAGAGGATGCAAAATAGGAGAGGATGATAAATAAAAATTGCTGCACTAGTTTAATAAAACAGCCAAAAAATTTAATATAATCATATGAACAACAAAAATGAAATTATAACTAAGGCTAGGGTATAAATGTTAGCTATTTATCGATGATAAAATTATAAAGCAAATTGTAAAGTTTAAATATCTTCATTTATATAGCTTGTTATGGTAATACCGAAAAGCGTGCTCTAAAAAAGTGGATAAGAAGACATCAGAGAATGGGCATTCTAATTAATAACGAACACATCTACAAATTATATATAGCACTCGTGATATGACAGATGTACTAAGTAAGGTCAGTTTCAAGAAAACAGAGTATCTTAGATTTTACATCGAAGCAAGATTTAAGTTGAAGGAGTAAATCAAGTATTCAACTGTAAATCTCATGGAGCCATAATTAATAAAAATGGCTTGAGGAATGAAGAGATAAAACCAAAATTAAACAACAAAAAATATAATATGTCTCAGAAGTCTTTGGTGAGACCGATATCTATCTTACGAGACAAAGAAACGTCATCGAACACGTTCGATATTATAACGCATTGCATAATAATAGTTGAAGTGGACTTCCTGAGACGAAGTTCAGAAATTTCCAATTTGGAAAGAAGAATAAAAGTGTGGAAATTTATAAACAAAGTTATAAAAAGGATTGGAAGGAAAAAGTTATTTGGTCTTTTTTTGATACCTAAAAATAGATGCACTAAAAAACATTTTAATGAATTCTAGAGGATAAAAGCGTGGAAAATCCAAAATATATTGATGCTTTAGAAAGAGAGGCAGCTACATTTTTGAAATTGCTTGGAATAAGCTTTTTAATTTCTATATCCTGGAGGATTGAGGGAGTTACAATGTAAAAACATCATGTTTTGGCCACCACATTGGATCTGTCTTTCGGATTATGTTATCATATGATTAGTTTCATAATCACCGATTCAGAAAATCAACGAGCATATTGGATTCGTCCACTTGAATTATGCTATACTAAGATTAGCTTAATAATGCTCCACCCGAAAAACATACTAGAGAATATTTTTATTTTGAAGGATTTTAAGCGATTTCTATTGGGGAATAGACAATTTTTGCGTGATATAGGATCAGTTATCTTGAGTTATGCTGTAGTGAAACTAGTTTTTTGATTTGTGACCCTAAAATCCTCAAGTAATCAATTCCAATTCAAGCAATTCAAATTGACTAAGGATATGAAAATGGAAAAAATTTCAAAACTGTTTTGGTAGTACACCTATTATATCCACCATCTTGGGCCCGCTATATTAAATTGTCAAAAGTGTCCATCGGCACCAAAAAGTAGAAGATCTAACTTCCATGGCAACTAAATCACTAAATCGAAGAAGGTTAATCCTTCAACCTTTTCAGTGATTCTGAGAAAGACAAATTTATACCTGAATGTTTATTGCGGGCGTCATCTGTGCCGGTGCCAATACCTGCGAAACGTAAGAATTATATACAATCGTATAATTGACACTCACTTGCAACAACAAAGACAACGATGGCATAGAAGCGCCACCTTATGAGCTCGAAATCAATAAAGTAAATATCAAAAACTTTTCTTTGTGTATTTGAACTCTCAATTGCTTTAACTCTAGTTACAATTGTCCGATTTTAAATTTTCAAAAATGCCAGTTTTAATAACTATAGTACCTTAGGTCGAATGTAGCTGTTTTCTTTTATTTTCAAAATTAGTATTTTTTGAGCCTCCGAATATAAGTAAAATATAAATAAAAATCTTCAAAAATATTTGTTTTTATTTTAAAAATTTTTTTCAGAAAAATACTACGTACAATGAAACCTATGTCTATATAGATAGAAAAAAATTCTTCTCCGACCAACTTTTCTCGAGTATTAATTATATATCGGCTCAGTTGTAATTTAATTACTTTTTTAGCTTTTGATTTTTTTAAATAAATATCTATCTTTTTCGAAAGTTCTAAATAAATAATTTAATTACCAGCAAAAATTAAGAAAAAGGATCTGTTTTCATCCTTTCCCAGTGATACCCTTTCAATGGTGGGTTCATACTTTCAAAAGTAGTAAAGAACAAGATAGACGATGTTATCAGTGCTGCATAAATAATGTAACAGTATAATAAATCACTTCCCGTTCATAGTCTTTATGTACTAGATCATATTAGAACTTTTATTAGATATCATTCATTATATTTATATTGACCGAAATACTATGTGTAAGAAAAGTTTTCTTGGTAACAATGAAATAAAACACTATTTATCAACATAATCTCTCTTACCCTTAATGTGTTTATGTAATGACTTTATTCCATCAGAAACAAAAACAATTCTTGATGTGCCTGTAAAGAACTATGAATATCTTCTTCAAACTAGTTATATTAATAGATATAGATAATAAATCAGATGAACTCAAATTTAAACTATATGGAGGGTGGTCATGCTCAAAGTAATTACACCCAGATGAGTTGAACTTTATCCACTTTGTAAATTCGTAAATTGTCTTAAAGAAAGAGGACATTCTTGCGATATAAACGAGGACTGTTTGATCCTTAGCCGTATCTAACTTTATTATTGCTTTACAGTAGATAACTATTGTTATTGACCTGCCCTTCAAGATATATTCAACAAACAGAATTCCTGCTTGATCTCAAAAGACGAAGGTCACGAACTAAGGACTGGATCCATTGCAATAAACTTCAAATTTATTTCTGTACCCTCTGATCTCCCCACATATTACCTTTTTAAAGAAAGAATCAGCTTCTACTTTCCTGCAAATATCAGCATTAGTGTCATCTGAAGGCTTCCTATTTTTTGGGGTCATTTTTAATTGCTTTACTCCCCCTTTAAAATTGTTAGGTGCAACATGTTGTTTTATTTTTTTTTAAATTTATGATGTTCCAAGTTTACAAATCAAATTTTTGAAAAACTGATTTGAGAATAAACAACTTTATTTGATTTTAAAAATATTTAAATTTTTGCAAAAATGTGTAGCTACGCACCTTGAGCTTGCCATTTCTGTTTCGGTACTGACTGATAAAAAGTATTGATTGTGGTATTGGAAAAACCATCCCTTTTTTATTTCATTATTTTTTAAATCACCATTTATGGAGTCTTTGTTTTTTTATATATTAAAATTGATAACATATCAATATGTTCTAAGAGGATATTCCCATCTATGGACTTTTAAGAGGATATATTAATTTTTAATCAGATTTGTGTAAATGTGACTTAGGTTAGTTAAATTAGTTCTGTCTATGTATATACGCAGGATTAGTATATGACAGCAGTAGCGGATCCAGCCTCTCTTTTAGAGAGGGGGCGACAACGCAAGAACAAAGGAAAAATCAAAATTACACCCACCTCATTCGTATACATCACAGTACAGTATGACAAGCAACAGCGAGTTTTGAGCGGGAGGAGGGGGTTCAGTGACATCCACGTTCCTAATGCTGTCTATTTTTTCTGATTGGGGGAGCGATTGCTGCCTTGGATCCGCCCCTGTGTGACTGTATACATAATTTATCTCCGGTATTCCTCTTAATGCCACTTTTTCGATCTAAAAGTAAATTTTCCGTTTTTCAGGTACTTTAATTAGACGGGTTGAGTAATAATTATATCAGAAATTATTACATCAAATACTCAATAATTTATTACGAATATCGTCGTGCTTAAGTTATCTCGATCGGACACATCGCCACATTATACAAAGGTATCTACAACACTTCTCACTTCATTAGTTGAATGAGGAGAAGGAATATATCACAATTTTTATTAATTTCTTTATTTGTATATTCTGTATCATTTCTATACCAAATTTCAATTTTCTTAGGGCCGAAAAGTACCAGGAATTTTTGATAATGAATGAGTAAGTTTCAAATTTTTCCATTTAATTAAATTAGAAATTAGAAAATGTATAAACATAAAATTTGAAACTTAAACCTCCTTTTCCAAGTTATCTTGACAATGAAAATTTTATGATTCTACTTATCTCCAGTGTAAAGTTAAGGGGATGCTCTACTCAGCGTGGCATTATCTGAAAAATGAGCCCATAAATATTCTTAGCATTCACTTTTAAAATCAATTAAGAATGATTTGTATATATAATTCGTTACTACCTTTCCATTTCTTTTTAATTAAGTAATCAGTACGCCCATATATTAGATTCATGCAATCTGCATATTTAACAATATTAATTTAATAAACACTATTTCATTAGTAATAATCAGAGCATTTAATAATAATGTTAATATTATAAATCCATTAATACGTCAAGGATGTTATTCATATTTTTACAGTTTCAATTGAAAAAATATTTAGCACGTTTTCAAATAGCCAACATCCTAGGAAAACCATTTCATAAAGATCATGAATAACATAAAGTCGTGATATACCGGTAAAGATTACTTGATTTTGTTTTTGATGGAGTCATAAATTCAATTATCTTTTCAAAA
Organism: Diaprepes abbreviatus; assembly: GCA_034092305.1. Classification (NCBI taxonomy): domain Eukaryota; kingdom Metazoa; phylum Arthropoda; class Insecta; order Coleoptera; family Curculionidae; genus Diaprepes; species Diaprepes abbreviatus. The sequence continues at coordinate 3,301,069 of JASJET010000125.1, read as the reverse complement.
GGTCGTTTTGAAAGTTAATAATTTATTAGTTGTATTTACTGGGTGGGTCTTATGAGGGTCTCAGATGCATGGCCCAGCCTAGCATGAATGTAGAGGTAAGGGTATATTTGCTTCTTATAATGTATCCTGAAAAGCACGTTTGCAGAGCAAGTGACTTCTTATGCTTCTTCATGTGTCGTATCAGGTCTCTCTGACGTTGGCAATTACAATGGGACAATTTATCACAGAATTCTGTACCGATCCTCTCTGAGAACACAGCCAAGATATGCTAGTTTTCTGCATTTTACAATTGTCAACAATCCACAAGTGGCAGCTGTCCGATCTAACACCGCTATATTAGTCTGCATAGCTACCAATGGTATTCAAAGCATTCGCCTATGGAACTACATCTCAAATGCCTCCAAACGATTGATCATGGCAGTCTTCAGTGTCCACACCTCCACTCCATACAACAACCCTGACCTGATGTAACATTTAACCATTTTTTGGCGAAGTTTCAAATTTAGATTGTCATTGCAGACAAACAATCTCGTTTTTAGAAAAATTGTGAGCGTTGATTCGATTCTGTATTTAACTTTTTTATCTGGATCAAGCTGTTCAGTAATATAACATGCAAGGTACTTGAAGTGGGAGACCCTTTACACGGTTTGTCTATTTATTAATAGCGAAGCGTCTGGATATGGTAAACGACTGAAAACCATAAATTTAGTTTTAACAACAGTTATGTTGAGTCCCATTTCTTGCCCCACTCTTTGACAGAATCTAAGAGTTGTTGTAGACTCTGAAGGTTATCACTTATGATGGCCTTTTTATCGGCGTTACGAATCGTGTTTATTAGCTCGCCATTGATTTAACCCCAAATGCTTTGTTATATAGGGCTTCCTTAAAACTTTGTCCGAAAACAAAATAAACAGTCGTGTAGAGAGAAAACATCCCTGTCTGACGCCTCGTTGATTTTTTGCATTCTTTGGTAAACTTATCATTAACTCGGACCACTGCCCTCTGGTTCTAATATAGACCCTCTATAATCTGCATATCCTTGCCATCAACACCAGCACTCTTCAGTATATCTATGAGCTTCATATGCTGTACCCTGTCAAATACTTTCTTGTAATCGATAAAGTATACGAAAATGTATTTACGTTGGTCTCGACACTTTTGGAGAAGTACATTTAGAACAAATAGCGCTTTTCTAGTACCAAGGGTATTCCTAAACTCAAACTGGGTCTCATCTAAGCCATTTTCGCATTTATTCCTGATCCTACAGTGAATAACACTCAGGAACACCCTTAAGGTGTGACTCGTGAGACTTATTAACCTGTATTTGTTGCATCTTTTGGCATGTTGTTTTTTTGGTAGCGTTATAAAAACAGATTTCAGCCATTCTTCAGGTGTTTTTCCAGTGTTCTACACAGAATATCGAAATTGTCTTGTCTTCATGAATCAATTGCAGGAGTTCCACTGGAATGTCGTCCGAGACGGTTGTTTTGCTGGATTTTGCACATCTTATGCCATAAAGAACCTCCAGCTTCAGAATTTCCGATTCTTCAGCTCCATGCGTTCATCTAATATGTTTGGTCTTTAATCTTCAAATAATTCAGTTATGTAGGAATTCCAGACATTAACGGTTTCTTGTTCATCAGTGAGAAGCGATTGACTAGAGAAGAAAATTATATTTAATAAGTTCTAGAATATTTTGTTACCAAGTTAATTGTGCTTGCGGAATGATTCCAATTGGTTTAAGATGTTCGAGCTGCTTGAAATGTTTAGAACAAACTGGAATGTTCATTTCCTAAAATCTGGTATATTCTATATACATTTATGCCCAAGACCATTAATTCACTGTCAAAGTTGTCTGAGACTATTTCCATTTACCTGTTTTTTATTTGTAATAATTTCCGATATCGAAATACGTTTATCGCCAATTTGGGACAGTGTGTATAAATCCCATTTTTATTATTATCACTCTTATAGAAAATATCTTTTTTTTCTACATTTATTTAAAGTCAAGCTATTTATGTTATCCCTACGAGCATTTATGTCTAAATTTGAGTTACGAGATACAGTGGCCCCGCTTGAAAAGAGAGTTACAGGTGCATCGTTTTTATTATTTAGTGTTCTATTATTTTCAATTACAATGGACTGAGGAATAAGACTTGCCTTGCAATGTTCTATGTTCGTAATTTACTGGCAGTTGGAAAAAATTAAATTTGTGAACAATCTTAAGCTGATGTTGCAAAATGGCAAATGTCTCTGTATTTATTCTGGCCTTGCCGATATTCTGCGGTTGCTTTGACCTTGAATTTCCTGGTTTATTTTCTCCTTTGGGTTTCTTAACAATGAACTTATAGTTTTGTGTGGTTTATAGGCAGTAGATATGTTGTATTTTCGGAGTAATTTTCCGATTCTACTATCTGTTGTTGATGTATGAAAGTGTGGTATTCTGTTATCAGTTGTTGGTTTCATTTCTTGAGTAAGTTTTTGTTGCAGTTTTTTTTTGATTTTTTTATAGTTGATAGTTTGTAGCCATTTTGCTTAATACCTTTTTTTATGTATTGTAGTTCTCAGTATTTTCCTGGTCGTCGATTAGATGAAGAGATCTTGAGGTTATTGTGTTAACTACACTCTATATTTGTAAGGGATGGTGGTGTGGATCGGCAATAAGGTATCTGGCCGCGTTTGTTGGTTTTCGATATACCGTATGTTGTAGTTATTCATCCAATGTCTTTTTTATGAGGACATTCAAGAATGGAAGCTTATGTTTCTTTCAAGTTCCAGAATGAACTTTATCTTCAGGTGGATTAAATTTTAAAAAATCTTGGAAGCAATTGAGCTATTTTTGCCCCAGGGCTATATTACAAATATATCGTCTATGAAGCGATAACTAAGTTTGGGTCTAATGTGAGATTCTTTGAGGGCTTTGGCATCGAAAAGGTCATGACACTATTTGTAACGGTTGGAGACGGTAAAGAGCTCAAGACATCACTATCGGTCTATCTGTATATCTGTATTTTGAATACGAAATAGACGTTCTTAAAGCAATCTCTGGTGAGGTCCATAATGTGAATTTGGAAGTGTTCTCTTTAATCTCATGCAGTGCTTCATCTATCAATGTGTTTAGATACAGAGATTTTACGGCGAGGTTTGCTACGATGTCATTTTTTTAAATTTACAGAGTGTAGAATACCTATATATTTTTAAGTTTTTCACGGTTTTTTCCATGAATGGTGACATGAAGTTGACACGGTATTTTTCTAGTTTTTGGGTGGGAGAATTGTAAGGACTGAAGATGGGTCTTAAGGGAGTATATTGTCTAATCTCAAGATTCCTTTGGTCTAACCAATAACGAAAGAAAAGATAAAGAACTACAATCCATAAAAAAATAAACCTTAAACAAAATTGCTACAAACCAGCTACTACAAATGGAACAACAAAATTGCAATAAAAACCAAGGCAAAAAATAAAATTTCCTATCGATAATAGACAGATTGCCATACTTCCATACATCAAAAGTACAACTGATAGAATCAGCAGATTACTCCAGAAATACAATTTATCTACAGCCTACAAACCCGACGAAATAATAGGTTCATCCCAATCGACCTGAAAATTCAAGGACTATTCAAGATCGCTTGTGGTCTTGAAAGGATAATTTAAATTTTGAATTCCTACTCTTTCGAAAATCATTGAAATGTCATCTGCATTTTTTAAGTTTTTCCACTTAATAATATACAAAATTATTCTAAAAATTAAAATTTTGAAATAATATTTAAAATTAACTTTAAAATATCTGAATTTATTGCTTAGCATAACTTACCTATTGTTATTATTTTTGTAGATTAATTAACAACTTTTTAATCGTATTTTAAGTTATTATTGAAAATTATATCATAAGGTTCCACATGAAGGTTATGAATAATTCATTTAACTGTACTTTTATTGTATTTATTATTAAAATATGTCAAGAACAAATATTTTTCTATTATAAATTATATTGAAAAAAAAAACAACTGAATATATTTATTATATATGTAGAGTAATTTCCTAATTAACTAAAAATGAAATTTGTTTAACAAAGGAGCGCTAAAATGGAAAAAATATTTCTATAATTGTTAATATCTAACCAATGATTATTATCGTAGCATTAGTTATAATAATATTTTCTGTAATTGAAATTTTTAAGGTAGATTCCTAATTAATACATAAAAAAAGCCTCTAATATCATATGTACATAAGTTTGCATGATGCTCTATTCTGTTGCATTTGGTAACAGTGTTGCTGTGCTCGAAGATCGTTTTTAAGGTTCCATAGTTAGCTAGGAACGCTTATGGATTTTCCACGTCCATCTTTATGTCTCATCCTTATACCCTCATCGATTTTTCATAGTAGGCTTCTATTGATCCAAAAATAGACGTTAGATAAAGTTGCAAAAGAAAATTGTGGCACATAGGGATGAATTTCTTTAATTCATCGAATTTTATAAAATCACACCCTCTAATTTTTAAATGGTAAACTCTAAAAAAATTTGCCTTAAAATGTTTTGAATGAAAATTATTAAATTAAGTTGAGAACTAATTTATGAAGCATAACAAATTATTTGTGGAAGCACCAGACATGTAGTGGTATTGCCCTTACAATGTGTGTGTATGCGTTTTTTTCCAAAATATCTTGTGTTTAAAAATTCGTACTAATTTCATACTTTCAATTACAATTAATTGTACACTTTTATATATTTGCCCAGGAATTTACACTATAATTATTCATATAGTTATAACACTGTAGTAAAAGTTGTGACATTCTTTTAGATGCAATTAACGTATTAAAAATGAAATATTACATATATTAATAATAATTGAATGCATTGCTTTCTTATTATATTCGAAAATTAAACTTCATTAAATTGATACTCCTAATTTACTTACATGATCTAACTTTAGAACTGGTCTCAGTTGGCACTGATAGATTTTAAATGATAAGTGCAACAAAATGTCATTCAAGTTTTCAACCTTGAAAACATACTCATCTGGGATTTTATGATGAAAAAGAATTTTACGAATTAGAATTGTTAATTGTGACTCTATCCACCATATTTTAACAGTCGTCTGGACCAGGATTTTCTCTGTTTTTAGCTTGGAGAGTAATAGTCGTACGTCGAGTGCTTCTGGTTCTATAATCTCATTAGTGGTTATTTCAGGCGTATTAATTTCAATTATATTATTGTCTTCTACATATGAATCAACCCATGTTTCTTTACTGATTTGATTTGTTTCATTAAGCTATTTAACTTCTTCTCGTTAATTTCTGATTAGTCGCCACATTTGCTTTTGAAATCCATAAAAATCATTCTCCATTCGTTTCCAGAAATCCTAACAGTACTTATTTTTTATTCGTCTAATAGTGATTTGGTATTGTTTATATGATTCTGCAGTACTTTCTGTTCTATATCTTAGACATGCTAATTTTTTTCTTTGCACAACTTTTTGAGAGAACCATGGAGTTTTGTTTGGTATAATTTTGGACTTACTATTACTTCTAGGGTTTCCTTGGTAACTTCTTTAATGTTGTTCTTCAATTTTTCCCAGCTGGCATTAATGTCCTCCTCCTCATTTATTGAGTTTTCGTCGATTTTTCTCTTTAGTCTCTTTTGATACAGCTGTTTTATTGATGAGTCCCACAGTAATTCAATGTTTAATTTTTCTATTTTCATTATTGTTTTTTTTTTGTCTTCTTGCCGTGTTATTTTATTTTTTTCTAGTAGCATACTGCGGTCACTACCTACGTCAGCCGAATTTAATATTCTAATGTCGATGATCTGACTTAGATGTATACATCTATTGGTGACTATGTAAACTATTGTTGATGTAAAACCTCTGGTGTTTGAGAGGATCAGTTCATACTGATATTTATGGTTGAAGAAAATATTATTGATCTATCATCATCTGTCCATTATCATTGAGTATATTTTCGTTAAACCTTTATTTACCCCATGGATTATTTTGCTACCAACAGGTGCATTTAAATTTCCCAGAATTATTCATTGTTGGTTCTGCAGACGGGATTGAATAATATCTTGCAGTTGGTTGAAAAACATTTCCGTTCGTCTTTAGGTTTATTGTCATCGGGAGCATATGTCGATATTAGAGTTAATTTTGATCACAAATATTTAGTTTCAGCATTCCACAGTATTTTTTAGGTATTTGGTGTGAATCGTCATTGAAACTCCCTCCCTTGCCCTTTCATTTCTTTCCACCCCGCTGTATATTAGTGTATAGTATTCATATTGTTTCAGACCGTTATCATCAGATCATCGATGTTATGATCTGAAACCCCGCCTCAAAACAGGACTGATACATAATACCTACATAAGTATTTATTCTGCAATTACTACGGCACCCCCTTATGTGGGTGTCCCTCACGACACGTTCTTGGTCGGCTTTTCCTTTAACTAGTTTTATTTACAATTGCATGTTTACTATAGCTAGTGTTAATAATTATCTGTTTCATTTAGCATTAATTTGGGGCAGACTACCAAAATTTCAAGTACAGATAAAAATTTATATAATTACATTTTCAGACTTAGATACCAATCGAGATAGGTAAGAAAATACTTTAATATGATTCACAAGAAAGGTACCAATTTTTACTAAAATTATTGTAAAATTCTCTAAACTAAGTAGCGAAACATTTTTTCACACTTTTGAAAGAGTTGGTATAAGCCAAAATTTAATCCTCTATACTGAATCCACCAAACTGCTTTAGGTTCGTTATCTACGCTCCTAAAATTTACTGATTTTAGAAGGCCATATTTGATCTGCCATATTCAATTTAAAGAAATCAATTCTTTAACCACGCCCCATGAGAAGCGCTTAAATCAATTTTAAATGAATTAAAAATTTGTGCTACCATTGCGTTTCTCAACTTTCAGTATGTATGATCCGAGTTTCCATACCGGTTTTAATCACGTGCCCCGTTTAGCGGTTTTTTGGAATTTATTATTTTCAGGTTTTTTTGGCCTCGATACAGTATCATAAATTTAATATCTCCCTACAAGTAGTAAAACCCTTTACACGACGTTTTCCTAAAGAAGGCGTAGCCCAAAGGTTGAAAATCGCTGGCATATTACATCCGCTATAATAAATCTACGGAAATCCGACACTATGAATTAAGTTGTACAAAAATAACTTATTAAAAATACAAAAACATTCCAAATTGCCTTATTAAATCTTAAAAACAACAACACATTTAACAATTGTAAATTACAGTAATAAGTGTTATTAAATTTACACTTTAAAATTTGGTAATTTTAATTTTAGGGTATTACCTGGATGTAAACAAATATTGGTCAAGAACAAATGAATTAATTAGTAAAAGTATAACAAGGGAATAAATACTTTTAAAAAAATTACAGAATCGAAAAACTATTTGTATGCAACTCTGTTAGTTACACCGTTGCACTTTCACGAAGTCTTTAAAATAAATAATTCATTGTGAAATTTTAACTTAGCATAAACAAACGCAGTACATAAAATTACTTAATAGGAAATGACAAGCTTGAGGGTGTATCCGCATTAATAGAAAGTAACAAAACTTACTGTTAAAAGACACATGTCAAATTTAATTAGAGCGTTCACTCATAAGATTTATTTTTATAAGCTTTTATGTAACTTCACATGTTTGTTAGTATATTTGGGTCAAATCTTGCATGTCATATTTGTTCTAAATCCACTAATCCAATTGTCTTAAAATTTAGTGTCCTTGAACAACACAGCATAAATTCAGAAACTTATTATTGTAGATTCAAGATGCCTACCAAGTTGGGGCATTTACACTCCTATACGGCTTAAAATAGATGCCTTTAGGTGTTTTTTAGATGGTTTGGTTTAAGCAGGATGTCAAATTCCGTTGTCTTGTCTGCTACTGCCAATATAGGACGTCCTACAAACAATTGCCGCGATCGATTTTTCGGAAAATAGACTGTTATTTAATTTTTAGACTATAAGCAAAATTATAAACAAATTTCATATATAATATCCGATATCTAAGTCTACCTGTTTTTGATATATTGTAAATTTTATGTCAACAATGGCGTTGGCAGGCCATAACTATTAATTTTTTCTATATGAAAGCATTTATTATTTTATTTGCTATTCTTTTCCTTCTAGAAGGGGTTCTACTTTAGGGTACTATGTTGCTATTTTGATAATAAATAAATACAGAGTTATCAAAAACTAACATTAAATATTAACTTGAAAAAGTCGTTAAAAGTTTATGTCTATGAACGGAAACCCATTTTTTTTTATTATATTATCTTATTTAGCATTAAAAATAAGATTTACTTTGAATAAGGATGTCCTGCCATTTGACAATTATAATAAAAATCATGCCGGTGCGATTAATTTATACGCACGAAAATAATTAAAATTTGTTTATTATCTATGAGGAATGTAAAAATGTTTTATCAAGAACATTCCAGATATTTGCTGATAGATATCCAGATAAAGAGAAACAGTCACGGGCCATACTATGCATTAACTACTAATTTATATATCTTTTTGAAATCACTCGAGGTTCTTAAGCTCATCGTACCATTCAGATCGACTCTACTCTCCTTTATATGTAACTGCGGCGTTTTTATATCAGCAAACGTTATTCTCGTTCTTTCGTGCGCATTCAGGAAAAGTCTTGGTTCGCCGAAGTAGAAGTTGCCGTCTCTGGAGGTTTACGAACTACCTTTTGGCAAACGCTACTCTAGAGCACTGAAGTAGTGTGTGTATTTAAGTCATTTCATATTCAATTTTAAAGTTATTTTTAAGTCTGGATAAGATTTTGTTAAAATTAGCAAACGTTTTTTTTTGAAACTCATTCTGTATCTTTAACGTAAAATACAAATTAGGTATTATTTATTGTTCGACAAGAAGTGATGAAAATATATCGCCAGTTCAAACTAAGAACCTACAAGCTCTTTAATCCGTTTTCCACATAACTAAAGCAGGTCTCATTTAATTTGAATTGGTTTACCCATATTTGTTGTTTTCCTAATAACTACGTTTTTGTCGTTATGTCATTTAGAACAACCAGTTGCCCGATTTGCGAACAGAATTACTTACGTAACACATCTAACAAAACTGTACTTTATGTCTCATAGTGTTATAGTTTTAGTACAAGCTTGTTTTAAACATTTTTTTACTGAAATTCTTCAAGCTGGATTAAATAATTATTTTCTAAGAATTTCAATTTTATTCTTTCTCTCTCTAGACGCCTAATAATGAAATTGCAGGCTCAGCAGTCAATTTATATCTGACCGAAATAATTTTCATGAATTTGATTATAAAGATATAATTTTTCAGTTTTCGCGAAATTTCTAATTCGTTTTGGTGAATAGATAGGGTTTAATGATCTTTTATGACTTCTTTCAGATACTACTCACTTTTTCGACAATACTTTGTTTGGCCTATACCAAAAAGACTGATGTAAGAAGCAAAAGAGGTTACTTCGGCGGTTTTCCCTATGCAGAAAGTACCCAACATTTCAATTTATATGATCCGCTACGGTTACCCCTTCAAGAAACTCAGCTATATTCTTTAGGAGTAGACACATTTCTACCCATTCCTCAAGGTAAGAAGCTTTAGTCTTTTATATGAGGTTTCCTGAACCACCGTACATATTTTTGTTATATTTAAATTATTTAAAATTGTTTGAGAAAGATATGACTCATTACATAAAATTTTGATTAATTTTTGACCACTGAATAATCTGTTTCCCTGATTACACGGGAAATTTCAAATTTCTTGCAGTCGTAACAAAAAAACGATGCATAAAACTGATTTTGGGCTATACAAACGTTTAATAAGGATTACATCAATTAAATCTTAACAAATATTTAGCAAATTTTCTGAATGAGTGATATTTTTCATAATAATTCCAGCATGCTCTTTCAACTTAGAATTATTTATTAATTTATTTTATAATTATAATTTTTCTTTTTTATTATACATATTAAAAATTGTGTTAATATGCACAAGTTTAATTGATATTATTTTAGTAAACGTCAACCCATTAAAACCATTTAGAACATAAATATTTATGCATTCAGGCATATTTAGCAATATTGCATGTATAGGCCCTAATAAATGCAATTTGTCCAACAACATGAAAAAACATAAAATTTCCATATTACGAGTAAACTGTATTTAATTACTACTAAATATATATTTGTTACATATAGTTATCATACTAACGATTTTAATAAAGAGAACAATTTGAATTAAGAATTACGTATTAAATTAATTTGTTTTATTTAACTAGATGCAAAATATTAGTTTAAGTCCGTTTACACAATACGTACATCTATTTATATAAATCAAATTTAAAATCCGTTTATCACTTCTATCTCAAACTATTTAATAGATACGAGCACAAGATACTTCTCGAAACTTATACAGTTGTCTGCAGGCGCGGATCCAAGGGGGGGGGGGCGGTGGGGGCGATCGCCCCCCCCCCCCCCCCCCAAGAGCTTGGAGTTCAGGAAAATAGACCCGATTTTGCCTCTTATACTATAGTTTATTCAAGAACTAGAGAGAGTAATAAATCATTTTTTACCTTTTTTTTTCTTCGCACACTACCTGTGTTCTTCATTCCGATGTCTTTGGCAAAATCTGTTAAGACACATATATTTTTCATAGGAATTGGTTAGAAATTTTATATTCAAAAATAATGGACTATTTGGGTTGGATAACACTAAATATTTGGTTTGTGTGAAGTGTTAAAAATGATTTGAATCCTTGTCATAGGCGTCGGAAGGAGGTTTATTTTATCACTAAGTATTTATGGCATAGAATATTATTTCGGTAATGAACTTAAAAGAAAAAGTTTTTGTAATATTATTATATTTTTTATGATTTTTAAATAATTCACATAGATTAGAAAACAAGTATAATTTTGACATATTTAACACAAATTACTACAGTATTTTTATTATTTTTAATTTTGGCCGTTTTAGGTACATTCAGACTAAAACGTAGCCTTTTTCTCTCAAAAAAATTCTAAGTTATAATTTAAATACTTACAAAATACCCATTATCAAAAATGCAAGAAGTTAAACACATAAAAAAATCAATTCGTCTATATAATATTAACATTTTGTTGAAGCTATCGGTCATTTTATTATTAATTAAAAACATTTTTAGGATATTTGACGTTTCAATTTATTTATTTCTTAAACCATCTGCAGAATTAAAATTGAACGCTAAAAAGGGATTCAAATGTAATTAATTTTTATATGTTACAGAAAATTTAAATAATAAATTGTGTTTACGTTGGTAAACATTAGGTATTTAATTTGTAATCCAAGTCAGTGAAACTATCTTCGCTCAAATTAAGTATAATTGGTTCCTCTATCTCACCGATCATGAGATCGAGTTTCCCCATTTTCTTTTATTCTTTTATTATCTGGATTTTTCCCAATTTTCTGCACTAACTTTATTCAAAAAAAATAAGTTCAGTTAAATTACTAATTTTGTAAGTTGTGTTATTTCTAGCAACTCTACCTTGTATTTGAGAGAGATTTTCCTTCTCCAACGGACATTTTCCGTACGATCTATAAGAACGGATTTCCTATCTGGTTTTTCCCAGCAAAAATCAAGTTCTCTGAGCAATTTCTAGAGCTCGGTTCTTTTAATTTCAGGTAAATCCCGATCTTCATTGATTTTAGTTAGAATTTTGTCGACGGTTGGGATTTCCTTCTCATAATAAAATATATGTCCAACTCCTTTTAGTACAGTTTGTGTGATCGAATGTAGCTTGGGAGTACTAACAATTCCAGTCGTTTTTTTCTCCTTTAGTATTCGGTACATAGTAGATTTTCCAACTCCTGTCATGTTGAAATACTTCTCAATAGAACTTTTAACATTATTATCGAGATATTGTTATCTTAAGAAATCATCAACATTCATCGTAATAAGTTTTTCCTTGAAGAAAAAATGCCCTGGTTTAACGATTTTGGAATAAATATAGATGTGGAAGCCATATCTTTTGGGTATCTCACTAATCTCAAATAATATATAAAAACAAGTACAAACAAGATAAATTACTAAGGATGCACTGTAAAGTGTACTTTGCTCACTGACAGAAATTAAATTGAACTATCAGAAATTTTATTGCTGCAGTAAATTTATAAAAGCTTATAATATTTAAATATAATTAAATATAATTAGATTTACGGCAGTCCTCAGTTACTTGCGCACTGGAGCAGGTACGTTGAAGATTTCGGTAACAGTTTTCTTACTCTCTCTAGTTCTTGAATAGAGTATAGAAATGTGTATGTTGGAGATCGCCCCTCCCTTCCCAAGAGCTTTGAGTTTAGGAAAATAGAACCGATTCTGCATTTTATATTAGGAATATGTATGCTGCTGATACTCCCCTCCCCCCGTTCCCCGTTGACAACCTTGTTTTTCTGGCAATAGCTCCCCCCATCAAGTGCTTTGAATTCAGGGAAATAGACCCGATTCAGCCTCTTATACTAGGAATGTGTATGCTGCTCGCATCCTCCCCCCGGTCGGCAACTTGTTTTTTCTTGTGATCGCCCCCCCCCCCTCCACTCTTCAAGAGCTTGAAATTCAGAAAAATTCACCCGACCCATCCTGTCTTTTATATTAGAAATGGGAATGTTGCTGGTGTCTCCCCCCCCCCCCCCCGGCGACAACCGGCTTTCGCACTTTTATGATATCACCGCCCCCCCAAAAAGAGAGGCTGGATCCGCCCCTGGTTGTCTGTACGTACAATATACCCAGTCCTCGGTGTATTGCTCCATTGTTAGCAACGATATAAGTTTGATGTTTTCGCGACAATGTCCAACTTTTTCACGAAGAGAAAATGCCATAAACAGAATTTTAATATATATATTTTAATTTTAAGAAATTATATACCAAGATTCTCGGAAACATCGAAGTAAAATTGAGGTTCCTAAAGTATTCAAAATCGACAGTTCAAATACAAAAATTTAATACAGAGTCACTATAGGAACTAATAATAAAAGAACTTCAAAAAAAAGCTAAATTACAAAATCAAGAGGAACCCGATATCAAAAAAGAAAAATATCAATTGTAGCTGAGAAAAAGTAAAATACAACTTTAAACTAGCTGCATATGAGACACTTGGTACCTAAATCGGAAATAAAAATGAAATAACTTTACATATCCAACAACAAAACCATAGATGTCATACAACGAGTAAAAAAGAGCCAAAAATCGAACCACTACACTAACCATCGTCATCCATTGTCGAATATAGGCCTTCACTTGTATTCTTCAGCCTTGTCAATCCTGAGCAACATGTAACGAATTGCCAGAGATCTTCTTGATGTGGTTTATGTATCTTATAGGTAACCTGCTTCTATTTCGTTTATCATCCAAATCTCCAATATAAATTTTTACGTGTCCACTGTCCATCGCTCATCCTGGCAAAGTCACCTGCCCAGTTTTACTTAAGTCTGGCTGTTTCTATGATGTTAGTGACCCCTATACTTCGTTTTATTCCTTCGTTTTTCACTCATAGACATTTCCATTCGCCTTTGGACTACTCTTAATTTTATTACTGTCTTCTGAGTCAATGAAATAGTTTCTGCGTCTCAAGTCAAGACCGAAGAACGCACTGGGCGAAGATTTTTCTTTTTAGATAGTTTGAATGATGAATGGGTCACATAGAGCCAGGCGCGGATCCAAGGGGGGGGCGGTGGGGGCGATCGCCCCCCCCAAGAGCTTAGAGTTCAGGAAAATAGACCCGATTTTGCCTCTTATACTATAGTTTATTCAAGAACTAGGGAGAGTTTTTCATTTTTTACCTTTTTTTTTCTTCGCAAACTACCTGTGTTCTTTAGTCCGGTGTCTTTGGCAAAATCTGTTAGACACATATATTTTTCATAAGAATGGGTTAGAAATTTTATAATCAAAAATACTGGATATTTGGATGTGTGAAGTGTTAAAAAAATCCTTGTCATAGGCATCGGAAGGCGTCAAAAGGAGGTCTATTTTATCACTAAATACAGGGTGTCTCAAAAGAAAGTACACATTTGTTTTGCTTATTGCGTGAACGCAACTATTCCGAGCGGCGCGGGGGGTATGTCAATCGGTAGCCTGGCTCTTGGGAATTTAGTCGCTATGGAACGTTTTTCGGGAGCGGACCGTGCTTTGTGCGTACGTGAGTTTTACAAAAACAGTAATTCGGCGACTGTAGCGCGTAGAAAATTCTGCAATTTTCGACATATTCGTCATTTAAATGATGGGCCAAGCGCTCGGCTTATTGGAAAATGGGTCCAGAAGTTTGAAGAGACCGGTTCAACACTAGATAAACCAAAATCCGGGCGTCCGAGGTCTTCGAGAACGGTCGAAAACGTAGAGAGTGTTATTCAGTCTGTTCGTGACGACCCAAACGTTTCGATCCGTAAGCGTGCTGTTGCTTTAAATGTGCATAGGTCATCATTATTCTGCATTTTACACAAAGATTTAAAGCTGAACCCCTATAAAATTCAGTTGGTGCAAGAATTAAAGCCTCAGGATGCTGGTCAGAGGCTTGACTTCGTAAACCAGATGACTGAACGCTTTTCAACGTTTACCAACATCTTCTTTTCGGATGAAGCCCATTTTCATCTTAATGGTCATGTAAACAAGCAAAATTGCCACTATTGGAGTGCAAACAATCCAAAACACAAACATCAGAATCCTCTATATTCGCCGAAAGTGACTGTATGAGCTGCGATGTCGGCGCGAGGAATTATCGGCCCGTACTTTTTTGAAGATGAAAGGGAGCGCACAGTAACAGTGACTTCAGAGCGGTATGTGGAGATGTTAGACGACTTCTTCGTGCCTGAACTGCAAAATTTTCCTGGCTATAACCAAAGAACATGGTTCCAGCAAGACGGAGCAACTTCACACACGTCCAACATGTCTCTGCCACGAGTGCGTGAAATTTTTCCTGGCAAATTGATCTCAAAGAAAGGTGACATAAGTTGGCCTCCACGCAGTCCTAATTTATCACCTATGGACTTTTTCCTATGGGGTTATGTCAAATCAAAAGTTTACGCCAACAAACCGACTTCCCTGGCACAATTAAAAGAAAATATCCGCAACGAAATGGCAGACATCACGGAGAATACCTGCCGAGACGTCATGGGCAATTTTAGTGCTCGATTAAATGAATGCCGTGAGCGCAACGGATTACATTTGGACGATATCATTTTTAAAAAATAAATTCCCAAACAATGTAGTTTAATATGTAATAAACATTTTTTCAATAAAGTCCTGACTTTTTTTTAAATCGATTTTTTAAATGTGAACTTTCTTTTGAGACACCCTGTATTTAAGGCATAGAGTATTATTTCAGTAATAAACTTAAAATAAAAAGTTTTTATAATATTATTTTATTTCTTATGATTTTTTAATAATTCACATATATCAGAAAATATAGATAATTTTGACATATTTAACACAAATCACAACTGTAGTTTTATTATTTTTAATTTTGGCATAGAAACCGTTTTAGGCACATTCAGATTAAAACGTAGCCTTTTTCTCTCAAGAAATGCTAAGTTATAATTTAAATACTTACAAAATACCCATTATCAAAAATACAAGAAGTTAAACATATATAAAAAAAATAAATTCGTCAATATAATATTAAAATTTTTTTGGGGCTATTGGTCAATTTATTATTAATTAAAAACATTTTTGGGATATTTGACGTTCCAGTTTATTTATTTCTTAAACCATCTACAGAATTACAATTAAACACTAAAAATGGATTCAAATGTCATTAATTTTTATATGTTACAGAAAATTTAAATAATAAACTGTGTGTTAACGCTGGTAAACATAACGTATCTTATTCGTCATCAAAGTCAGTGAAGCTATCTTCGCTCAAATTAATTATAATTGATTCCTCTCTCACCGATCATGAGATCGAGTTTCCACATTTTCTTTTATTCTTTTATTATATGGATTTTTCGCAATTATCTGCAGTACTTTATCCAAAAAAATCTTTCAAAAGTCCAGTTACATTATTAATTTTGTAAGTTGTGTTATTTCCAGCAACTCTACCTTTTATTTGAGAGAGATATTTCCTTCACCAACGGACATTTTCCGGATGATCTATAAGAACAGATTTCCTATCTGGTTTTTCCCAACAAAAATTAAGTTCTCTGAGCAATTTCCAGAGCTCAGTTCTTTTAATTTCAGGCAAATCCCGATCTTCATTGATTTTGGTTAGAATTTTGTCGACGGTTGAGATCTGCTTCTCATAATAAAATGTATGTACAACTCCTTTTATTACAGCTTACATCTCTTCTTCCAACGAGGTTTTTCGTCTGCCTATGATCGAATATAGCTTGGAATTACTAACAATTCCAGTCGTTTCTTTCTCCGTCAGTGTTCGGTACATGATAGATTTTCGAACTCCTGTTATATTGGAATACATCTCATCAGAGCTTTTAACATTATTATCTAGATATTAATATCTTAAGGCATCATAAACATTCATCGTAATAAGTTTTTCGTTGAGGAAAAAATGCCCTCCATCTTTTGGGTATCTCACTAATCTCAAATAATATATGAAAACAAGCACAAACAAAATAAATCACTAAAGACACACTGTAAGGTGTACTTTGCTCACTGACAGAAATTAAATTGAATTATCAGACATTTTATTGTTGCAGTAAATTTATAAAAGCTTATAATATTTAAATATAATTAAATAGAATTAGATTTTCTCAGTTACCGGTGGCACTGAAGCAGGTACGTTGGAGGTTTCGGTAACAGTTTTATTACTCTCTATAGTTCTTGAATAGAGTATAGGAATGTGGATGCTTGCGATCGCCCCTCCCCTTCCCAAGGGCTTTGAGTTCAGAAACATAGAACCGATTCTGCCTTTTATATTAGGAATGTGTATGCTGCTGGCAACCCCCCCAATTGACAACTTGTTTTTTTTTTTTTGCGCCCAGGAACTTTGAACTCAGGAAAATAGACCCGATTCTGCCTCTTATACGAGGAATGTGTATGTTGATCGCATCTTCCCATCCCCTGTCGGAAACTTGTTTTTTCTTATGATCGCCCCCCCCCCCCTGTCCAAGAGCTTCAAATTCAAAAAAATAGCCCTGTCCCTGCCTTTTACACTAGAAATGGGAATGTTGCTGGTGACCCCCCCCCCCCCGGAGACAACTTGCTTTCGTTTGCCATACTGCACTTTTGTGATATCACCGCCCCCCCAAGGAGAGAGGCTGGATCCGCCCCTGCATAGAGCTCTATATGCCACCCATGCTAGAGTTATTCTCTGGTGTTTGATTGTCTCTGGCCATTGCGATTTCGTAACCGAGATATTTATATTTCACTTCCCCTTATCCAAATAGAAGAAGGGGAGCTACGCACTTTGAAGCCGTCCAACATCCTAATGTTCCTGAGGAAAACAGGACTGGAGAATTGGCTTTAGCCAAAAAGGTATTCCTTACGACTTGGCAGCAGGAGGGCTCCCCTATCTATTAGGTCGCAGTGTACAAATCCCCAGTTTATGCACACATTCCCCTCATCTCTAGATTTTCGCTCAGAACTAGGTTTGTCTCAAATTGTGTTTTTCTGGAGTTTATCTTTAGTCTAATCTCCATATCCCAGACAAACCTAACATAATAATGAATAAGTTTAATGAGAAAAACTCTCTATCACTACAAAGCCTCTGACGGATGGTGAATTAGCCGCACAACCTTTATATTTAAGAAGGGCTAGAGCATCACATAAAAACTTAGTTATAACTTACTGGCAGATGAATAGGGGGGATACAGGTTAACAAAATCTAGCACATTGATGTTCTATTATAACCATTTACAGGAAAATCAATTTAATACAATATACTAAGTCATATGCATTTTATTGACAAAGCGTTCGACTGTGTTGAAAAGAGATTTTACATCTCTTGTAAAGGCAAATCAAACACAACCAAATTAGGACTGTGAAAAACATATACACGGCAAACCAAATCAAAAACGTAAAGCTTAACAAACAAATATCAAGGAAATTTACTGAACTCGCTTTCCTTCAAAAATATTATGGCTGAGATTTTAAAAAAAAGTACGCTGATTGAAAGAATACAAAATAGGAGACAACGATATTTTCATTTTCTGCTACGCCAATGACGCTGCATATGAGGCACTTGGTCAACACATTATAAATAAAAACGAGCCCACTTAATATATCGAACAACTAAACCCCAGGCAATTAAAACGAAGACGACTGACGGAGATTATCTTTAAATCTTTCAGTATGATTATATCCTCTTCCCGAGCAAAATGAGTGACAACATTAAAAACGCCTCCAACATTTAAGCCCAATAATATATACAAAGTCGAATAAGTTAGAAATCACAGGCCTGTTTGGGGTAGATATGAGGTCGTATGCGTTGGCAGAGTTGCCAAATATTGTACACTTTCGGTAATATCAGGAAAAGTTACAAAAATATATATTTTGTAGATATAAGGTTATTTGAAAAAAATCATCCTTTTAGGAATATTTTTTTCTGCTTTCCTATAAAATGGCCTTTTTAACACGTTTCTAAAAAATTGAATATTGGTGTGACCAATATTTAATTATTTTTTTTAAATATTGACCCTTATTTTTTTATTTCATTTTTTGAAGCAATGTTTTGCCCCAAATGTATCAATCAGTGGCTTTTTTGTAAGTTTGTGAAATTATATATCTTCCTATAATCTTTTTTCCGATTATGACCTTAATTTGACTTGTATAATTAAAACTTTTTGTGATATTAATTATAATATTCGAGTGATATAAATCAATAATTTATTTGAAAACGGAAACAATAAATACCATTTACATAAACTACTTATTAACCTGAACCTACCCAACAATAATCAATTAACGGGTATTTAGAAATAACAACAGAAAAAAAAAACAAAAAAAAAAATAGATAAATGTTATTTAGATATTGGACATGGTCTTTATGATTTCTTAAGCATAGGCGTGCATTTTGATAACTCTTTTTTTTATATTTCGGAGCATTCTTTGGGTAACTTTATTACAAGCTAATGAAAACCTTTTAATTTGTAAAAGTTTATTTTATCTTATTTCAAATAAATTATTTATTTACATTCCTTGTACTGTGTTATAATTTAAAAAAAAAAAAATTCTTTGTATCCTTCTTCTATAAGTCAAATCATGGCCGTAAACGAGAGTAAGACCTGATTTTAAATATTTAATGCTAAAATACCGAGAAAATAATATATGACTGCATTTGGGGAAACCTACGGTTTTAAAAAATGGAATACAGGTCCATATTTATAAAAATTTGGCAGGTATTGGCAACTCTAATGTCATATTTTGTGCAAAAATTCTATGGAAAATAAGTAAAATATTTTTTTAATAAATATTCTTTTTTCTAAGATAAAAGTTAACAACATATTTTAAAAAAGGGTTTTTCTCAATTCTTAAATTTTTCCCAATATGTAAATCTAAACAATTTGGCCACTCTGCTAAAGTACCTCAAACAAATATTGTCTAATTTCATCAACTTCATATGTATTATGATTTCGGAGATAGCAGTTTATCAGTTAAGTTGTACTACAAGGGAGATTCACTTTGTTCAAAATAATTTACATGAAAAATTCTACACCTACTAAATTCACCCAGAAAAAACTAAAAAATTTTGTTTATGGCATAATTCTATTTGTAAAAATATAGTGTGAAGAAGCCTCCAACACTTAATTTTTATTAATAATAGTGATTCCTTGCAGAAACTGAAAACTGCACAGTCTGTACCCACATTAATACCGTTCATATAGCTGCTATTTCATACGTTATTATACAATATTATTATCAAAGTGAAAAATAATCATTTTTGTCTGAATTTTCAAATTCTCTCTCCGAGAAATTGAATAATATACCCTCACATGTTAAACTTATTTGACTTCAGAAACCTTTTTGAAATTAATTTGTGTTTACTAAAATTAATTTCTCTAATTGGATTTTAACAATAAAATATTTAAATATCCAACATGTATTTTTATAAAGATAAATACATATATATTACAACAAAATTTGAAAAAATCCATATCGAACTGCCGTTGTGTTTCCTCTACAAAAAGTAATTACTTATTGCGGTGCATATATTCTTAACCTCATATAGTAAAAAGCGTTTCATGCTGAAACTTTCATATGTATAAAATCGAAACAAGTCTCAACAAAGTCCGCTGCATATTATCATTCTTTAATTTCATTAAGAAATGTATAGAAATGCAGGGAGACTTTATTGAAAAATAATAACATGTTTTTTTTATTCCAAATCTCTTAAGAATACATAGACTGCATTACGTATATATAAATAATTAAAAATTTACTTTTTAGCAAGTTTACGTTCAGTAATCAATTTTCTGTTTATTCCCAGGTCAAATTTTGCCGGTTTCCAAAACGAACATTATCCCAGTAGCATTATCGAACTCAGTGGAAAAGCCAGTTCAAGAACCATCAGATTCCGTACCGCAACCATCCCAAGGTAATAAAATTTGTTATTATAATCACCACTAAAATAGTGTGAGTACCAAGAAATAATTAATTTTATGTTACCACAAAAATATATTAAAATTTATGCAATAAAAAATCTTAATTGGTATTTTTGACTTTAGGCCTAAAACCACAAAGTAATTACATTATAAGATATCAAATAACGATTCCGACAATTTGTCTGTAAATAAATTTATATCTATAAGACAAGCAAAAAACTATATTGTTGTTTTAGTACAAGTTACATGTCAGTACTATGCTTCCAATGCAAAATGCCAATCGGATCGGATTATTAAAAGCTGTTTCTTCGGATTCAAAAATTCCTATTTTAATTACATATAATAAAACGCAGGAAAAATTAAAAAGAAAGAAATTCAGGTTGTTCCTCCTTATATGTACGTGAAATAAGAATAACTTGATTATTTAGTTTTTTAACAAGTTGCGAAGATTTATATTTATCAGTTAAAATACCAGATTTTTTCGTATTTATTTCTGAAAAAATGCATAAACTAAAAAATATTTCTGTTGATATCTTTGGCTAATCCGGATGCTATCTGTATTGTTTACAGTAACTTCATCAAATTTCATCTCGGCCAAAAAATAGATCCAACTCGTTAACAGTTTCTTACGATTCACAATAAAACAGTTTTTTGGCAAAAATTAGGATAAAATGTTTTAAAGGTCGTTGGTTCTTTTCGTTCTACATAAACATTTAAAAAATACTATATTTTAGACCAAGTCATAAAATAAAATGACATCCTTTTTTTTAGGTACTGCTGTAATTCCCCTCACACCACCACCCGCCGTACCTGTCAATGCAGCTGCCGCTAATGTTCCTAATACAAATGGTGCGGTATTTTTAGGTTCTGGAGCATTGGGTGTGATCAATCTTGGAAATGGTGAGATACTTAAAGTTTCAATCTTATATAATGATGACTATAAAACTATTTTATTACAATCGATAAGATTAAAATTAAATTTAACACCTTCTTCCACATTTAGGATAATTTAGCTGCACAACAAAAAATTTCTTTTTTTTTTAAAGGACTCCATCATCCATCATTAAAATTTGCTGAGCGTAATTTTTTAACATCTCAAAACATTCATTATCATCTATTTATTTGAAAATTCTATTTCTCTATAATTTTTATTCCTATATTTCATAAATATTATATGATAAATAAAAAGAAAACTTATAGATTTGATGAGCAAATATAGCGCAACTTTGAAACTGGTTACTTCCTTGGTTGCTATCTAGGCATTTTGAAACTTGTTGAACTTTTTGATTTGATTTTAAAGAATCACAGATTTATTTGTCTTTAAAAATTATTTTTCCGTCCAGAACCTTACAACTCTATATATATATATATATATATATATATATATATATATATATATATATATATATATATATATATATATTCCAGAATCTTGAACCATAGATTATATCATTTTCTTTTTATTTTGTCTTTTCTGGGGTTTAGGTTCTTTATTTAAAGTAATAATAAAAAATAAATTTTCTAGATATGACACTTATACGCAGAAAAAAAACAAAATTTAAGTGAATGGTACAACTTGGTCGGGTAGATATCTAAACTATTTTTCAAAACTCAAAAACCCAAAAAAATAGTGTTATAATCGGTCTGTCTGATCGTGAAATCTCTCTATCGTCTCCAGAATTCCGACCAGGAATACTACAGAAAATGAAAAATACGCTAATAAATAATAATTTCAATGAAAAGACTATCACCGAAATAAATAATAAAATAACATATAAATTTTATAATAACCTAACAACAAGAAACATAGAACATAAATAACAAAAATATGTAGCATTACCTTACACTAGTGAAATGTCAGAATAAATAAAACACTTTTTAAAAAGCATGATAATATCCTACGTCACAAGTCTCATAATAAATTAAATACACTATTTACTAATTTAAAAAATAAAACTCCTCTCATTAATAAGTCAAATGTAGTATATTCGATCCCTTGCTCAAATTGTCCCAAAAAATATATAGGCATAATAAGCCAATTGCTAAAGAACAAATTGAATGACCATAAATATACGAAAAACGCCTCAACAGCGGCAAACAAACAAACACAGGATAAAAAACATTCCTTCGATTATAACAATACAATAATTAAAAACAAAGATATGAATTCTCAAAAATTGCAGATAAAGCAAATGATAGAAATTTAAAAAAAAAAATAAAAAAACTGTTAAGACAGAACGGATATAGGAAATTTTGTGCCTCATTTACACCGGCCTAATTTAAAGAAAAATATTAAGTATTCGATCCTGTTAACAAATCAGAAATTGAATATCCTCTTTAATACAAAATTAAATGTATGATTTCTTTCTTTTTTTTGGTCCATTATTAAAATATAAAAAATAAAACACACTCACATTCCATGTATCCTAAGTACCTAAATAGACTATATAAAAATTTCATTTCATTATTAATAAATAAGCAAAATGTCAAGGTATGTACTGGTAAAATTGAATACTTTTTTAGAAATTTGATTAGTTTTTTAAAGTGTTTGTTTGTTCTTTAAAATTATAAATATGTTTATGTATGAATGTTTTTAATTATATAAAAAATATTTTTAGGAAGATCAATAAATAAAAAAAAAACGAAAAATTTTTGAAGATGCCTTAAATAAAGGACGAAACGTCAAATTGTTTTTTATTTTTTATTAAATAAAGAACCTAAACCCAAGAAAAGACAAAATAAAAAGAAAACAATATATATAACCACTGTTGCAAAATAAGACTCAATGCAACCAATATAAAACTCAGTTTTGACAATGCTTCATTCCAGATATATTTTGTTTAAAATACCGCCATATTAAATATGTGTTTTTCTACAAAATCTAAATAGGGCTATTAGAATTTGGTCACATATGATGGAAAATTTATTTGTTTTTGACTCTGTATAAGGTAACTTCATAAAATAACTAACATAGTTTATGTCTAAAAGTAATACACATTATAATTAAGATAAACAAGTAGACAGTGTCATCAGTAAAGTCTGCATTAGGTGGAAAATAAATTTGTATTTAATTTAATTTTTATATTATGATTTAAGTACAAGAATACTAACAACATTAAACTACTTTTCATTAGAATTTTAAAAATATTAATTTTTTTTCTTCTTCACTACTCCAGAATGCCCTTTCCTTCCCTGTTGTATCAAATATTACACCAAGTATGTGTAATCAGTTCTATCTATATGTTTAACATCTCTGCGCAGATTGGTAAGTATTTAGTCCTGTGTGTATTGGTCTCCATTTGTTTTTCCTGCAGTTTCCTTGTCACATATTTTAGATTATCATTGTCGTTAGCTATGATAATCAGGTTACCGGCAAATTGAAATGTCTATAGATGTCTCTATCACATTAACTCCCACTCCTCTGTACTTTCTCTTTCATTGTTTTAAATCGTTTTTCACACCAATCTTAAAATGAGTGGGAGATAAACAGCAGTCCTGTCGCAGATACTTTGTTCACCATAAATTTATGTAATAATCTACTACCCACTTTTAGTTGTGAGGATGATTCATTATAAAGATTTTTAGAGCTCTGATAAAGGAGTGGAATATGTTAATTCCTGCAATCATTTCCATTACAATAGCGACTTACATGCTTTATGCTGTTTTATAAACATAAGATTAGTTTCTTTTGTACTAGTTCTATTAGCTCTAAATTTTGATTGTTCTTCTCCTTGTTTTCTATATTCTTCTTCTGTTAAAACGCACAGAATTTTTCCAGTCTCATAGTACCAATTACAGATATCCTCCTATAATTTCTGTCCAGAACATATATGCTACCTTCCATTCAGTTAGTTCCGGGGTACTGTTTATATATTAGTTAATACACCAGGTTAGTATGTTTAGGAGCGTTTCTAATTTATGTCTTTTTTTAACAGTTGCAAACCCAGCATAGCTTGGTTATCCTTCTATGAAGATTTTTACTGGCGATGTTGTATAAAATAATATCGTTTTTCTTTTCATAAAAAATTCCAGTCAACACGCGATAAAGGAAAGCTCTTCAGCGCAACTACCTTAATAAAATTAATTTCTGATTACATTTTTTGTGGATCCCCAAAAATATATAAGCAATAAAATGTTATAATTGCCTAATTAGTAACACGTCTACATGTTTAAAAATAATATTGCTCATTTTAAAGCTGAAATATACTAAAATAAAAACTACATAACACAGTTTAATTTAATATGACCTACTGCTAAAGAACTATTATATCTATTAACACCATTTATTTTTATTCTATTATCTAAACAAAAATAATTAATACTAGTTATTTCATAATAATAATGTTAGACTGTTAACAACTCAATAAAAAAACAATAAACGAATGAGAATAAAGTCACCTATTTATGTTTTTTTTTATTGTTAATACAACTTCAGATATAATTGTATTAATTTATGAAACTAAAACATTTATCTTATTATTTAATTGTTATAACACTTAATAAATAAAAAACGTGGTAACCATTTGATATAGCGAAAGCAATTGATAACCTCGATACTGAAGAAATATTCAAAATAAATAAGGTAAGCAATGCCGAACAGAAATAAATCATATTATTAAATCTGAATTGGTGACATAAAATTGATCAAATTCAAATAATTAAATTGATATAAATAGAAACTTGTTATGGGTCAGTTGGAATTGTAGTATAACATGTATTTTTATTATTGTACTTCATATATTAATATAACACGAGGAATGGTTTTTGTTTCAAAAATACCTTAACAATTTTGCATTATTAATCCTGTCGAATTAGGTTGCTGTAGCGAGAGGTAGTTTTATTTTCTGGATAAATCACTCCAGGATGATGCTACGAGTGATAATTAACCTATGTACCAGTCTGAAAATGTATTTAAATATACAGGGTGCTCCACCGGGATACAATTCGATCTATATATGAAAAACTACATACAGGAAAATTTTCAACCCAGCTAAAATATTTTCAAGATATTGATAATTCTGGATATATTGGAATTAGGTGTCAACTTGCCTAGTTTAAATGGAACAGTACACATATTGTTGCATTTTCTGATTTTACTCAAGATTCTAGGTACATTTTGTGTATTATGTCGTATACCTAAGTCTAAGCGTTTTTGACATATTTAAGTTTCTTATGTCAAAAATGACGTTTGTAGGCCCTAATATATTTATCAATTTTTCCTATAAGGAAGCCTTTTTATTTAATTGGGGTTAGATTCTCTGTTGAAAAGGACCTACTTTATTGGATTTTTATAATATTTTGATAACCAATAATACAGGGTGTTCAAAAAATAAAATTAAAATTAAATTAAGGAGATCGTCAAAAGTCAATTTTTTCGAACGGAAATCCCCAAATTTTTTAATATTATCTTATTTAGTATTTAAAATAAGTGTAAATTTTGTATAAAGTTGTCCATGCCGAAAATTTTTAGTTTTCGAAATATTACAAATTTAATATTTTTATATGGCGATTTTGCTGCGAATTTTAAGTTCAGTTATAATCTTAGTTGGCTAGTACGGTATTGAAAAACGATTAAATGGTAATGAAATATATGAAAATGTCACTTGCCATTTGAAAATTGGTTGATAAATTTTTATCAAGAACATGTGATACATTTACCATTCATATCTGCAAAAACAGAAGCCATCATTATGTGCTGTTAAATAAATTATCAAAAAATTTAGGAACTCTGGATACATCAAAATAAAAGGGCACGCTTAATTAAGAAAGAAAAATCTTAAAATAGAGAGCTCTAGGTTTAAAAAAATTATTTCTTCAGTAAATGTTCGAACTGACGTCCTTGAATTTCCAGACATTTTTCGCATCGAAGCAGCACTTATTCATCGATCGTTTTTCTTATTAACTCGGGTTTGTAAATTCATTCCTCACTTGCTCCATGCAACTTTCCATAGTTGTTATAAATTCGATTTTTAATTGTATCCCAAATAAAAAATTAGCACTGAAAGAAGCAAAAAGAAGGACCATTGTTGGCTATTCATCGATCGTCAACAGTATTTTCCAAAAAATTATTCTACCTACGTAGCCACCATGTGAAGGTGCGCCATCATGCTGATAAAACAGGATTCTATGAACAACGAGCGGCAAATTGTCTAAATAGACGTTCTCAAAATTATGTATAATGTTCAAATAGCATTTCACCTAAAAGTTAATGATATTGTCTATAAAAAAAATATTTCCTTGCGTCCAAGTTATGATAAATATTCACAGAATGCCACTCGTCTTGGAAAATCAGCTTCTTTTAGTTGTTGAACCACGGAAAATGTGTATTGAATAAAATTTATGTTTGCGTACTATTCTATGAAATGTTGATTTGGATATTCCTAATTCTACAGCAGCTTGTCTTGTAGACATTGTTGGATATGCAGTGAAATATCCCAAAATAGAAATTTCAACATTCTCATTATTAACAAAAGGTTTATTTCTTTACGCTATTGCTTTGACGAATCCAAACTTTTTAAAATTTTCGATAATTTCTTTAACAGCACATTGTGATGGCTTCTGTTTTTGCAGATATTGAATGGCAAATGTCACATGTTCCTAATATAACTTTATCACATTCTTCATAAATAATAAAAAAGCCTCACACATTTCTTTAGCATTTGATTGTTTTTCCACCATAGCCAGCTATGAGTAAAACGTCATAGCCAACTAAGATTAAAACTGAACTAAAAATTCATAGCAAAATCATATAAAAATATTAAATTGGCAATATTTCGAAAATTAAAAATTTTCGTTACAGACAACCTTACACAAACTTACCCTTATTTTTAATGCTAAATAAAATGAAAATCTCTCAATTTTATTTTTAATCTTATTTTTTGAACACCCTGTATTATTGGTTAGCAAAATATTAAAAAATCTAATAAAATTTTCAATAAGAAATCCGACCCAAATTAAATAAAAAGGCTTCTTTATAGGAAAAATTGATAATTATTTTACAGAAAGCATAAATCAATTTTCAAGCTTTGCTAGTTTTATTACTTTTGGATGGTTTATCTATTTTTTTAGAACCATCTTAGATGGTTCATAAGCAGTGTCACTCACATAGTTATTTAAAAATATGTTCAGTAACCACAGACCAACACAATTCCGAACCAGAAACTAGACTATAATTTTCCGAAAACTTCTGGCGCGCTGAATTCAAATCTCTAAACCAAATTTCTCCATCACATTAGAATTTGGAGATATTTTAACCTAAAACTTGAAAAACACGATTTTTTTTGTTTTTTGAGGTTATTTAGTATCAGTAAATTCTCGCCGCAAAACTCATAGCAGCATCGTGATTTTTGCACTTTCAAGTTAGTTTCTCGAAATCCTGACGTAATGGAGAAATACGGTATTCAAATTCGAATTCAGCGCGAAAAAAAAACTTCAAAAAAGCATTGTCTGAGTTTTCGTTCTGGAAATTAGTCCGGATATATCGGCCGGTGTAATCAAAACAACATAAATATCTGGCATTTTATTATAGAAAGACGTGGATTATTTTTTTAAACTTTCTTAAAATATTATTAAAATTAAGATGCTCAGGCGGAATCAGGAACTAAATACACACTAATAGGGAAATGTTTAAAAAGGAACTACTATGTTTTATACCACTAAATTTATTAAGAAAACAGTGACTGCAGTTTCAACTCACAGAGTCATTTTCAAACTGAATTACAAAGGTAGACTAAGTATTCAATACAGAAACATGAGAAAATTTAACAATAAATAAAAACTACCTGAGAAATTACATTATTACAAAGGGGAGGTACTAAATTTTGGGAACTAATTATTATTTGGCGACAAGAAATAACGGGGAAAACCCAAGTTCTGTCTGGTCATAAAGCAAATTTACATTTTTATTTTTACTATGTTTATATATTTCTAAAGATTCAAGAATATTTAACTTTTGGCCCTTTGTTGAATAATGTAATATGTCAGTGTTGCCTAAATCAGGAAAACTGTGGCTGTGTTCTAAGCAATGGTTGGCAAAGCTCGAGTCTGTTTTTTGAGGTCTATATGATCGGTGGTGTTCTGAAAAGCGAGTTTTAAAGCTTCTACCACTTTGTCCAATATACAAGCTATCACACTCTGAACATTTTAACTTATAAACTCTTGATTTATCAAATTCATTAATTTTATCTTTAGCATTGTAAAGGATAGTGGACAGATTGTGTTGAGATTTAAAGGCTACTTTTATGTTATGTTTGGAAAGAGTATTAGCAATGTTTTCTAATAGGGTACCACAGTATGACAAAGATATATAAGATGAACTATCTTTATCATTTTTTATTTTAGGATATTGAATTAAAAGCTAGTTGTTTTTGTTTTTTTGTTATTAATTTCTTTATGGTTTGTTGGGAAAAATTGTTTGATATTGCAATCCTTTCAATGATATTTAGTTCCTCTTGAAGATCTTCTTCAAAGAGAGGCCAAGAGAATTTTTACAAAATTCAGGTCTACCAATGGGTTCTCCTCTTAGCCCTCTCCAAGCAGACATTTGCATGTCAAACTTAGAAAACAAAATTCTTAGTTCCCCTTTAAGCAAAAACCATGTTCAATTTTGGTACAGATATGTAGATGATGTTCTAGCATGTTTTAAAGGTACTACGAGACAGCTTCAAAAATTCTTACAATTCATTAATAATTGCCATCAAAAAATTCAATTTACTCTGGAAACTGAAAATAACCATAAGATAAATTTGATCTCACCATATCTCGCCTCAACAATCAGTGTAATTTTAAAATTTTTAGAAAACCAACGTTTACAGGTAATATTATATCTAATGATTCTTTTCACCCCTTACAACACAAAATGGCTGCATACAATTCAATGATACATATAGCATTCTATTTGCCTCTATCTAAAAAAGATCTTCGAGAGGAACTAAATATCATTGAAAAGATTGCAATATCAAACAATTTCTCCCAACAAACAATAAAGAAATTAATAACTAAAAAACAAAAACAACTAGCTTTTAATTCAATATATCCTAAAATAAAAAAATGATAAAGATAGTTCATCTTATATATCTTTGTCATACTGTGGTACCCTATCAGAAAACATAGTTAATACTCTTTCCAAACATAACATAAAAGTAGCCTATAAATCTCAACACAATCTGTGCACTATCCTTTACAATGTTAAAGATAAAATTAATAAATTTGATAAATCAGGAGTTTATTAGTTAAAATGTTCAGAGTGTGATAGCTTGTATATTGGAGAAAGTGGCAGAAGCTTTAAAACTCGCTTTTCAGAACACCACCGATCATATAGACTACAAAAAACAGACTCGAACCATTGCTTAGAACACAGCCACAGTTTTCCTGATTTAAGCAACACTGACATATTACGTTATTCAACAAAGGGCCAAAAGTTAAATATTCTTGAATCTTTAGAAATATATAAACATAGTAAAAATAAAAATGTAAATTTGCTTTATGACCAGACAGAACTTGGGTTTTCCCCGTTATTTCTTGTCGCCAAATAATAATTAGTTCCCAAAATTTAGTACCTCCCCTTTGTAATAATGTAATTTCTCAGGTAGTTTTTATTTATTGTTAAATTTTCTCATGTTTCTGTATTGAATACTTAGTTTACCTTTGTAATTCAGTTTGAAAATGACTCTGTGAGTTGAAACTGCAGTCACTGTTTTCTAAATAAATTTAGTGGTATAAAACATAGTAGTTCCTTTTTAAACATTTCCCGAAGATGATTAACTACCACATAGTAACGGCTACCTGCATCAACTTCTTAACACACTAATAGTATTGTTAATGTTAATTCGGGAGGTTAAAAATTTTGAAATTCATTAGTGGCGGTACATCCATAAAGCCGTTTAAATAAGTTACATTCTACGTGCCTAATAGTTGGTTCATACTTCCAACAATTATCAACTGCTACTAAGAATTTCTACTAAACTAACACTTATAATACGAAGGAAAAATTAAAGATTACCAATCAAAATATTCCATTAATATTCTAACTTAAAAGTAAAACGTAAATTTTTTGCTTTTAATTGTGGTTTTTTAAATAATATTATTCCAGAGTGGTCCAACTATTTTGTGACACGTTTTTACTTTCATTTGTTAAGTACCTGCCAATTTTTTCTCCAGCCGATAACATCCGAAAGCAGACACAAAATATTCCGACTTTAAAGATTAAATCTAGAAGTCAAGAGTTGACCAACTTCTTAGCTGTTAGTTGTTAATACTTAATTTTTAGTTGAGACTTGGAAAATATGAAAGTAAAGAATATCATTTAGCTTGCAACTGAAAGTTGATACTGTAAGTTCCTAATTGTGTCCATTTTCTCCCGTTCTTTTACATATTTTTTTTATTTGGCAATGTAAATTTATATATTTCGAAAACTATGTCCTACAGTGCTTTGCTCTAGGTTTGATATTTACGGAGATATAATGGAAAGCTTCGAGCTCACGTGTTTCGATGGTCGGAGTGGTCACTGATCATTCCCGGAATCATGGTGGAGTGATTCTAAAATATAGAACTACCTCTTTCTACAACTCGAGGCTACTTTTGGACCTAACGTAACTAGACTATAATAAGAAAATACAAAAATAAATTCTGATATAAACCATCGTAAACTCAAATTTTAAAAATCCGAACTTCTTACGCAAATAATACAAAATTTAACCTTCTAAATTTCCACTACAATCAAAAAATATATTTGACATAAAAACTATAATTCCCTATAATCTTATATTTTAATTTTAGGAGCATTCGCTTTGGGCTCAGGAGGTATTGGCTACTCTGATCAGCGACAACAACCACGTCCTAACGGCCGTTCCCCCCTATTTCCTCCCCTTGCAGCCAGTCCTAACCTAGTACCAGCAGCAACACCTAGCCAACAAGCAGCACCAGTACCACGACCTAACTTAGCAAGTCAATTAACTTCAAATGGATTTCAGTTTACTCAGCCTCTATTTATGCCTAACGTTCCTCAAAGACAAATCGGTAAGTAATGGATATCACAGCCCTACAAAATGAATGTTCGGACCAACAAATCAGACCTATGTATTCTTATGTATCTTGCACATCCCCAAAATCATTAGCTAGAGCCAAAAACACCCTTGGAATGGGGTGAAAATGAAATTAGTCTACAAGAATAGTTGTTTCATCTTAATAAATCAAACTGTACAAAATTTTAAAGTGTATTACATGTTAAACAGCAGCATTCATGTACTAGATTTGCAATAAACACCCAAGAAGGGATGATAACTACCCCTCATATATAAAAAATTCGAACCGAAGTAGCAATGATTCTTTAAAATGCTCGAGACGCCTGTGTTTTGTTAGTGATAACAAACTGTACTGGGTCCTACGTAATACCTATAAACTACTTTTATACAGTTAAGATAAATTACCCCTAAGCTTAAAAGACACGAAGAAACAAGAAAAAACCTTAAATCAAGCAGGATTTTAATTTTTGATGGATGTCATGATTGGCTGCAATTGCACAATACATTCAAATAGATCTAGAATCTCACATACCATCATTGCCCTCCAGTATACTCTCAGAAACGGGAAAACTAGCCCAATTTAAGATTTAACAGGAAAAAAGCTGCAATGACTTTTGAAAAAGCTCAAAATTTCAGATGTTTGTAGAGGTTAAGAGAGTCTGTAGTAGTTTTGGCTTAATTTCTGAAAATCATCCTTACAAGCGCTGCTAAAAACGACCTTGTATCTAGGACGACACAGAAAAAGTAGAAAAAAAAACATTGATGAAAAGGTATGTATATTTTTCCTGCGCAATGATTGGTTAAATTTGCGTAGTACTCAGAGTTACGCTTAGGATCTTACGCCAAACAGTTTTTATTAAATCCAGCTTCCCTAGGGATCCTAACTGTATAAAATCCTATATAATATTAAAATAATTTCGTTTCTAAACATTTTCTTCTGCCGTATAATAAATGAAAAATGCAAAATTCCCGCCAAAGCAAGAAAATCGCTCCTACGGTATCGAATTTATCTTGACCAGATACCCTTGCGAAAGATTAAGACTTACAATTAGAGCTGATCTAATTCCCGTGGAAGATAAACCTTCTAGTTGTCCCTTTTGGTTTTACGTATGATATTGCGAAAATTTATATTACATAAGTCAACAAATAAATGCTTATCTCGGAAAATCAAGAACAAAAACCTAAAAATAAAATCTTGAAGTTTCAGTTTCTGACAGTTCGGTATTATGTACAAATGATTTTCATAATCTTCTTCTAAAAATAGGTGGATATTTGGATTCTACCTCGCACCATCTCGTAAAAGATTCCAATTAAGTCTATGGTTAAAATCGCCCTCAAAGATGAACAAACTTCTACCTTAGCTTTCGAAATAACCTTTTTAGTTGAACTAAGTATAATTTTTTCTTAGATCAAAATGGATATGAACGTCTGGAACCCAGATCAGCAGGATTTGGAACGCCAAGTCCAAGAATCAGGCCCCTAAAAACTAGAAATAGTTTTGCTACTCCAACACTTCCACAAGTGCAAGTTGAAGCAGTACATCCTAGCCAGTTACCTCTTCCCGGATTTGGGGATCCTATTCCTAGATTACCACCTCAAGCTGTAACCTATAAATTGTAGTGCCTAAGAATAATATAACTGAGAAATTGTAAATACTTTCTATATGTATAATTTAGAGCCTAAAGATTTTAATCTAACTGAAAATCACCAAATGTTATATTATTGTATTCTGCAACATCTGAAAGGTAAGAAACAAATGAAAAAGAATTATATATAAAATAGTTCTTATCGTAAAATCTAGAATTTGTAATTTATTAAATAGGAATTTAGATTTTTAAGAAAGCGGGTTTGAGAAGCGAAACAAAAAGACATATAAACCGCTTAACAAATCATATAGAATCCCCCGTTCTTTTTTTAGAAATTCCAAATAAATGTGTGTTTAATTTTAATCCCATTTTAAATCTAGGCTACTAAGATTTTGACATCAACCAAATTTTCTATTAAACAAGAAAATTTTCTAAAATCGCTAAACTCATTTAAAATTTCGGAAAAATACTACGTAAAGTACTCACCGCTAGTTTGGTTTCTACAAAAATCGTCACGTTACAGAATGTGTGAGACCCGATTGTCTCTGAGAGATTTTTTCCGATTTTTTCCATATTTATTTAAAAATATAGATTAGACAGTTTTACCTGGAAGACAAAAAAACATTAAAAAATTTGCCCTTTTAATTTTTTTTTTATGAAGAGATGGTCAATATTATTATATACTCTGTAATATTGACATTTCTATCCTGAATTGACCAAGGTGTTCAGTGGCAAAGACTTTACCCATTCTTGTCCAGTTATTACTAGTTTTATTTTTAACCTAAGTTTTAGTGAAAATAATTATTGATCTTTAAATTGATTTGCTATCAATTATAGAACTGCGATATTTTTATAAAGCTAAATAAGATATTTAGGAGTAATGTTTGAGAATTTGTATTTGTTTTAAAATCAATGCTAGTTTTATAATTAAGTATTCACAGATTATTATATAAATTTTTTCACCTATTTCAAAAAAGTTTTTTGTAATGACTTTCTGAAGTAGTATGGGTATTTTGTAAAAAGTAATTGTCAACAATACGTTTGAGCTATTTATTACCTGTTTTATTCATTTTATCATTCACCAAGTTGTCAAGGAAAATAAGTTTTGTAATTTATTTGTCAATAAAATATGTTCGTTTACCTTGTATTTTCTTATTAAAAATGTAAATAAATCGAATTAAATACATTTTTATCATTAAAAGTTGTACGAAGGAATAAGGAGCATAATGTGGTTCGGAATTAAAAATCTCAGGTTGTTTCAAACATCTGTTATAAGAATTTATTCGCCAATAAGGCAAGAAATCTTCACCACAGTGGGACCGTGAATACAGGTTGTAAAAGAATTTTGAAAATAATCTTATTTTTTATTGTAATTAGAAAAAAGTGAACGTTAATATTTATAATTCAAAATGTATTAATATGGTAAACATAAATACAATGTTTTCACTTGTCAATACAAGAAAAAGCGATAAAAACCGTTACCGTAAAATCGATGGTGGCTACGTAGATAATTTCAACAAAATTATGTGTAGAGAAGCAAGTTCCTTCAAAAAAAGTGCCTGGAAGAAAAACCCTTCGTTAAAATTGCGGCGAAAAAAGTCTCTTCTCAATACCGTATAAATATTCACATAATAGTAAGAGTGACGTAAAAAATTTCTCTCCTAGAAACATATAGACTTACGGAGTTCCTCACCGTAATCCAAATGGAGACTTTTCCATTGTATTATATACTATAACTGAATTATAGTCTATAAATTATAATGTATATAGGTACATGCAAAAATACTGTTTTTTTAGTTACTCTATTTAATTTTATTGATTATACTATAGTACATCAGTTTTACAAGCTTCGCATCCCTCCAGTGATTATTGGCTCATACCAGGTATACAAAGGCATCAAAAATATGAAGCTCTGTTGGGAACCCTTTCCATGTTATTGGGTCCTAGGTGGCGTGCCTTCTGTACTTCCTACACACTTTCGGATGATCCGCGCGGTTTCTAAGAGAACTGCTTTCTGAATCGGTTTATACAAATGCTCACTTAGGCCCAGTCCCTTGATGTTATGCAGGAGGTTCTTTGACATCACTCCTGTTGTTGATAGTATTATGAGAATCGTGTGGACGCTGCTCATTACCGACTGTCTGCGGATTTGCACCTCCAGATCTCTGTATTTGACAATCTACTCATTGTAGCCTGGTCTTAGGTTGCAGTTATTAGGTATAGCAATTTCAATCAGTATAGTTCGCTTAGAAATTTTATCTGTTAGTATAATGTCTGGTCTATTATGAGCAACTGCTTGATCTGCTAGAAGCGTTCGGTCCCAATACAATTTGAACTGGTTCTTTTCAAGAATAGGCTACGGATTGTATTTGTAGTAAGGCACTTTTCCTACCTGCAATAGTTTTAACTTGTCTGCTAACTCTTGGTGGAATATTTTCGCGGCTGAGTCGTGTCTTTCCTTATACTTGGTCGCGGAAAACGCTTGGCATCCTCCAGTTATATCTATATTGGTCATTTTCTATGAACTTCCGATAGTTCTTCGTCGGAATAACCTAGTCTTGGATAGCTAACAAGAAGCCCTCCGTTTCCCGAAACATCTCTTCTCAAATCAACCAGTAGTTCGACGCTGAATTGTCGATATTTTTCTGATTGATCTCATTCAAATGTCGTCCATGAAGTGGTTTCTGTAGCCAGGTGTGTAACTTCTCTTGGTCTGTTTGGTGATGAGAAGCAATATGCTGTTCCCTCAGCTGTTACGGCGTTGAATCGTCTG
Source organism: Diaprepes abbreviatus (assembly GCA_034092305.1). Lineage (NCBI taxonomy): Eukaryota > Metazoa > Arthropoda > Insecta > Coleoptera > Curculionidae > Diaprepes > Diaprepes abbreviatus. Next base: position 3,265,144 of record JASJET010000125.1, on the reverse strand, counting down.
CCTCGCATATTGCACGATGTAATGTGGAAGAGTATGCTAACCTGTGGGAATATAAACGTAACTTTATTATTTGTTGGTCCTGCTGCTTACCAATATTCACCAATCCTCTTCTTCCTTAATGTCTTGGAAGCATTGTACGTTCAATAGCACTCCGAGGGCGATATTTTTGTACTTTTGTTAGGAGTATTCTTATTTTTTTGCAGATTTTGGATATCCGTCCTGTTCCATTTTACAATTCCAAAAAAGTAGCTATGTGTAGAGCAAGTGGACGTGTTGAACGCCTTAAACAAATTTCTACTCTTTAGGTTAGTTCTTAATACTCTCCTCATGACAAATTCGGTTATCAATTCGTCCTTCATAGTGCCATGGTCAATTCTTTTAGCTTATTTCACACCTACGTATTTGTATGTTTGTTCTGCTTCCATTGCAACTACAATTTCACCGTTCTGCATTTCAAATATTTCTGGTTGTATTTTACCTTTAGCGATGTTCAAAATACGGCATTTGTCAAGTCCAAATAGCATTCCAATATCCCCGGAGAACTCCTACAATTTTAAACATTTGTTCCAGCTACTTTCTGGTAGGAGCCATCAGTTTAAGATCATCCATGTGTAGAAGATGATTCACGCTTACTGCCTCTTCGTTGTTATTTCTAATACTAAAGCCGTATCTGGTACAATGTGCATTATAAGTGTATTATATTATTAGGTAAGAAGCCTAAATATGAGGAATAGTATCGGTCCAGGGGTAGATTTGAAGAGCTGATGTTTATTGGCTGTTTAAGACGTATTTGTATCGATCTGACAAAAATGATTCTACTAAGTCGCTACTCTGGACTAATATTGTAATATGATAATTTTTCCTCAAGTAAGTTTACGGTACAGCAATCAAATCGTTTCCTGATATCAAAAAATATTGATTCTATCACGTTCTCTGCCTCTAGTCTCTCGACTATGTTGCTTATAGCAGTTAAAAGCAAATCTGTTGTGGATTTTCTGGATCTAAATCCAAATTGATGATTGTTTACATTCAAAATAGTCAATCAGCTGGAACTTACATATATATTCAAAAATTTTGTAAATTGTCGCGCGTCGATAATTTGGTAAATCATTACGGTCCCCACCCTTATAAATAGGAATAACCTTTGAAAGTTTCAGAGGTTTTAATATGTCAGTTAAATAATTTAGAATGAAGATATAATAAAAGATTTTTTATATGTCGAATAACTGATAAATTGATATCATTGAAGTATGTATATTTTTTGTTATTAATATTTTCAACAGCATTTCATACGATATAGGTTACCTCTGTGAATTTAAAAACTAGTTGAGCGTTATTAGTTCCATTAAACATTATTTTGTTTGTTGAACCAGGCAGGCTTTTTACTGGAATATCATTAAAAGAATTATACATTTCGTTTGCTGATTTGTCACAGTTATATTTGCTAATAATTTTTTTAAAGTTTTTGTTCATAATTTTCCAGCACTGTTTGGCGTTTCTCCGATAGCAATTCTTCGCCCTACTTCTCAGTTGGATGAAATTTCAGACAGTAAGCGCAATTGCTCTCTCATATTAGACAGAGTTGATTTAAACCAATAGTTCTCTTGATTTTCCTTTTTACTTTGAGTGATCATTATACGTTTGGTTTGATGTAGGAATCATAAGTTATAATTATTGACTAAGGTGGCAAGGAACAGACAAAATTTTTCATCGAGTACGTTATAAAAAATTTAAAAAACACTTTTCAAAAATTATACCATATGGTGGTGGTAGATTACTGGGTTGAAATTAGTTTATGAAAAATTAAATGTCTCAACGATGGCTCGGTGATCCGACAATCATGGATCATATACCTCAAAAAAATCACATCCACCATTAATATTAATTAAAAATTATCTTGACAATTCTTCCCTCTTGTTGATAAAGATTTAATGGGTTTAAAGTTAAAAGATTTTGAAAGGTCATTAAATATTAATTACATAGAATCTTTGGAAAAAAATATATTGAAGTAACCGATGGTTACTATTTCTCTCTGGGAACCAATAAATTTGTTGAGCAATTTATCAACACATGACAAAAATATACTCAATTCACCTAAAAGAATAGCGTTTGTAACATTGTTATAATCTGGCACTTCAATTGCTGCGATCTCGCTACGCTCCCAAAAGCTAACTTATTTAAATCCTCCCTACGTGTAAAATTTATCTCTTGCCGTCATACAATAAGTACACCCCCCACGTTGACAATTGTCGTAGAAAATATATTTATATCGTATTTATTCAACAAATATTCGGAAAGGCAGACTGTATGGTAGTTCTTATCATGTAAAAATGCATCCAATCCGCTCTTCTTATTCCATACTAACCGTAAATTTAGGTTAAGTACTTATAGCCTTATATTATCCTCGAAAGTTGAAACTGTGAGTGTTCCCTGACCATCTGCTATGCCTGCGTCTTAAACATTGAAATGATTATTGCCTTAAGTTCCACAGGTTGAGCTTTCAATAAATTTGGAAACAAAACTTTGTACTATGCATTTGTACTACTACTACGTAACCTAAGCACCATAATGTCCGTTAAATGTTTTTTTTTTTCAATCTCAACCCTGCGTGGATATGCCCCAAAATGGCTATGTTGATTTTAATTTTTTATATATATATATATATATATATATATATATATATATATATATATATATATATATATATATATATATATATATATATATATATATATAAGCCAAAGTTATCGTCCATCCGGCCATTCTATCCGGTAATATTTAACTATGCAACCGCACCCTATCTACTATTTGCCAGCGAAGAAAACAGCAGGTATGGCACAACAGTGCCATCTCAACGAATAAAGCACACGAGTAACACCCACTGACAATTTTGTAAAAACCGCCTTATGATGGAGTGGCGGTTTGAGGTTATGCGTTTATAGGTCCTAAACAAAAACACATAAAGATATAAACCACGGGTCCAATACAAGCGATTGAAATTTGGCTCTTACTCACCCACAAAGGTCTTAATAATTAGAACATAACCAATATTTTTCTGTAAATTTCCAGAAGCCTAATTTTGCTACCCAAACATGTTTTTTTATGATTAGTTATGTAGGGTAGTGCTCAAAAAAAGATGGATGGTTTAAAAAACATTTCTAAAAATATGCTTCGAGAACCATTCTACTGGTTTGTATCAACCACAACATTATAATCTAGTTTGAATTGACGAATGTATGAATAAAAAGTGATGATACTTAATCTTTGATGCGTAGACAAGGCCTCTTGCATCCCATTATGACTGCAAGTTATTTGAGGCTGATGAATACTCCACAAGGATCCATTTCTCGGAATATTTTGCTCCTCTCCCCAATCCTCTCTGCTTGGCGAATATTTTTCGAGAATAGCTGATTGTTAAAACTGGAATGACGCAATCTGTTTGCAGGGGGAGCGGTGGATATCTCTCCACCACGCTTTCACAGCCACCTAAGTAGCCGCCAATCTCAGTACCAAAGTGCCCTATGCAACTGAGACAATAAAAGGCTTCGTTCTCTAATTATAGGTAGAAAGTTTATTAGGACTTCTAGAGTTCTAGTGGGGGCAGGCCTCATCACACTCATTATTCCAGCACAATCAATTCTTTGTATGTATGTATGTAAGTGCGTAGAATTGGAGTCTGTGCACTGCGACCTGATAGATCTATTGTGCCCCCCTACTGCTGCCAAGTCGTAAGAGTAACCTTATCAGCTAGAGCAGGTCCTCCAGTCCTATTTCCCTCAGAAATTTTAGAATATTAAACGACTTCAAGGTGGGTAGCACCCCTTCTTCAATTTGGTGTGTTTCCAAGAACCGCATCCTGAGGTTTTCTAGAGTACTGCACTCTAAAAGGGTATGAAGAGAGGTTTCGTCCTCTTCACAGAATCTGCGCTCTTCTCCTTGTACTAGTCCGAGTTTGTTGAGGTGTCCCTTCAGGTGGCAATGTCCCGTCAGGACCCATTCTTTAAATTTTGTCGAGTTGTAGGCGGTGTTTGCGTGTAGCACTTTCAGTGTCAGTCCCCATGGGCATGGTATGCAAGAATTTGATTACAAAAACACAGAAAGCACACGTCGGCTTATTAATACAAGCCGCAATATGATAATTCCAGCTCAGCTGTGAGTCCAGAATTACTCCCAGGTATTTGACTGTTCCCTTGTCTTAAAGAGTCCTTAATGTCGATATATTTGTGAGCAGTCTCCCCATTTTCCTATTCTCTGCAAAGAGTACCACCTCAATCTTGTCCGGGTTTATTGCTTTGTTTAAGAAAATTAACGTAATTATAATAAAGTTTTATATTTCGTCGTCCTCGTACTTGACCGATTTTATTATTTTTCATTATTCCTTGTTTCATTTTTTAGGCTTAAGGAAAAATTTTTATTACGTATGACTCAGTCAATTCTTTACAAATGTATGTAATAAATTTAGCAAGTGTCCACGCCAAGAGGTCAAAGTTAATTCGGTTTCGGTGAAAACACAATTATGCACCTTATATAACAAAAACAAGATTTATTTGTTAAGCTGTTTAGCACATAAGAGTCTGGTTTGTCCGCACTTCGATGAAAGAAATTTGTGTTTTCTTTATTTGTTTTTATTTAAATAGGAGTATTGTTGCTGAGAATTGACATCACACACCTGAAAATTACATAATAATCGTAATGTATAAATAAAGATTGTTTTAAGAAGCAGATGTTACTGCTGTTTTTAACGAGATTGTATAATATATTTCAGTATATAGGAGCATTTTTTGATGTATTGTTGTTCCCAATAAAGGTGAACTGAATATTATAACTGGAACTGTAAACTTTTCATTCAAAAACCAAATAATATAGCTTTGAACTGACTTTACAAAAATAGTTTATATCGATCCGATACATATATTTGTGGTATATAGAGTGACCCAATAGAGTGACAAAGTCTAATAGCTCTCTCATAAAAGTATATTTTATTGGAAAGTTGTGGAAGATATGTCTATATTTCAAAATTATTTTCGATTATAAAGAATGATATGGCAAAGTAGAAAAACAAAAAATATAACCTTTTTAAATGGGACATCAATATATTTTTATATATTCGGACTCCCCACAAAAGTCTCTGTACAATCTTGAAATTAGTATTACATTTTTTAGAGACAAAAAAACACAAATTTGTAATATCATCCGGCCCTTGATATCAGTTTTAATCTGAGCACAACTTCGTACATGCCCTCAAAACAAATATAGACGTATTTTTATCTGATGAAGCTGACTGAGATAAAATTAATAACATTTTTTTGGATGAGGACTTGACATTTATTGATGTTGTGGCGGATGTGGTTGACAAATTTTACGAAATAATATATTTTGTCATAAATAATTTTGTACCTTCTAGGAAAATTTCATATAGGAGGTATCCAGGATGGTATAGCCCAGAACTTAAAAGGCTATTTAACAAAAAGAACAAATTATATCATAAGTTTAAACGTTCTGGGCTTCAGTCAGATTATGGTTTTTCAGCTGTGCGTTGTGAAACTATGGTTCAAATTGACATTTGCTATTTGAAGTTTGTTTATAATGCAGAAATATTGATCCCTAATAACGTAAATCATTTCTGGTCCTACGTTAACGATTTACGTAAGGACAACGGCATTCCATAAAATATAATGAAATATGACAATAAGGAGTTGAATACTCCACATGATATCGTCGCAGCCTTTGCTAAGCATATTTAGTCGAGCTATCTGATCATAGTAACGTTAATTCTTTTGACGTCGACTCAATAAATAAGGTTGAACATTTACAATTCCATACTTTGGGCGAAGTTTGGAACAAGACTGACTCTTTAGAGTATAACAAGAGTGTAGGAATATCGCCATATTTTATCAAGAAATGCATGGTTTCCCTTGCATCTCATTTATGTCATATTTACCAAAAATTTTTTATTAATGGAATCTTCCCTTGGAGATCGAAATAGTTTACCTTGTTCCCTATTTTCTGATGACCATAATCGTGTTGAAAACTATCGGGGTATATATATATCATTGCTGTGTATTATGAGAAATACATTTGAGTCGATAATAACTGATGAATTGTGCAATGCTTTTAAAACACACATCGGTTCAGAACAACATGGTTTTTTCCAAGAAAGGTCAACGGTTACCAATCTGGCTGTTTATCAAGATTTTTTGGTCTAGAGGTGTAGAGAAAGGATATCAAGTGGACTCTATATACACGGATTTGATTAAGCCCTTTGATAGAGTTTGCCACAAGTTGCTCGTGTGTGTACCATTTTTTATTGATCTCGTTGTTATCTTCGATAAAGAATTAAGTTTTGACATACATATTAACAATATTGTACTAAAAAGTTTTAAAATTTTGGGTTATGTAAAGAGAAACTTTAGACATATCGAAAACAGAAGGGCTATTCAAACACTTTGTAGCAGTTTGGAGTGTGCTTGTACTTATGTATCAGTGTCACAAAATTTGTAAAATTCTTGCTATACAAACACCGATTCCCATTTAAGAATTTATCGCACGAAATTAATTTATTGTTGATAGGTCTCCCAAGTTTGAAGATTCGTGGAAGAGACCAGTACTTGTTCTTTTCATACAAGCTGGTTAATGGTTTAAGAAGTTGTGATCAATTTCTTGGCCAGCTAAATTTTAGAGTACCCATTATACATACTCGACAAAGTCAGTTACTTGCTGTAACAGTACATCCAACAAATAAGGGTTCGAGCGCTATTGTTGATTGCTTATCCAAAATGTATAACGAAAACATTTTAACTATAGATAGTTTTAAGCATTACTGGGTAGCTGTATTAGCAATATAGTTTTTGTATTAAGTTTGTAGGACCGATGTGGTATTTAGAAATTATTCTGTGATGTATATGTAAATAGGATAAATAAATCAATCAATGAGAACAAAAGCATCTGTAACTGTTAGAGATAAAAGCTAAAAAAATAGCGTGAACTCATAAAACAATTAATATTTTATACAGGGTGCTTTTTGTAGACATCCAAAATTAAGAGAGCATTCCACTTTATCAACTTCAAAAAAATTATTTTTCTATTCATATTTTTCAAAAATACAAACATTCAAGAGGGTTCTATAAAGATCGAAGCAGAGGCGCATTATTGAAAGGGTCTCCGAACGTTAGGCCTTGATCGTTTTTAAACCGTCACAGCTCCGAAGCTTCCAGATATGACCGTTATGAAAAGGCAAAAGGCATCGCTGATTTTTCATTAAAAATATTTTAAACGCGTTTTTTTCGAACTAATGTTTTTTGAAAAAACATGGACCGATCCTCTCCAAATTTTAACCAAGTAATTCTAGTCATGTGTGGTCATGTCTTGTAGTAAAAGGTAAAATTCATTTTTACTATTTTTCCTGGCATGAAATATACAAAAAAAAACTTCTGCTTTTAATGAACAAATTTTGTTTTTTATTTGAGATGAACCAGTATAGCTAAACCTCTAATGCCAGCCACTTATCTCTTTTTTTTTTGACATTCCATGTTAGTTTCCAGCATATTGTAAAGAATACGAAACGATTTCGTTAAAATATGCTCACAATACGTTTAAAGCAAAAATAAAATTGTGGAGTAGCGAACTTTATCCGTTTTTCTTTGAGCCCTTTTTCACATTATCTCAATGAAATTTCCTCTAGTTTCCATTTCAAACGTCTTTTACGTATTCGGGTTACATTATTAGGACTACCCATTTTGAAGATCAATTGAAACTATAATGATGAAATAACAAACTACTTCTAGCAGAATAAACGTAAATATTCAAAGTAATCGAGTGATTCCAGTGACAGTCTCAATATCAATTTACATAGAATTACGTGTTTTCAAATGGAAGAAAGAAAACATTTTTGGATGCCAATAAATAGAAAACACGAAAATAAATGCATTAAAGCAAACGAAATACGTAACTCTCTTTTTGGGAAATAGCAATTCTAAGATAATCGATCGGAGAACCTCTTATATCTGTTTAAAATATGTAAACTATGTAGCAAAATTAGGTCAAGTTTAAAATACATAAAAATATTTGCATAACAAGATGTAAAATATAATTAAAATGTAATTATTATCTTACAACATACAGGTTTAATTATTAACATTAAATGATAGTTACATATCTATTTCTTGCAGCTGCTAATGTGATTACCAAGAGCCTATAAAATGATAATTACTGAAAACCATACCCTTGTAATATTGATTAATCTAATAAATATTCCAAAACGTATTTATTGTTATTGATGGACGTGATATAGAGATCAGGCGATTTCAAAGTTATCAAACGTTCATTCTTTCTTGTAAATAAATAATTCAGTTAACTTCAATTTAATACCCACATAACGGTATTGGCGATTTTATAGACATCCACGCAGAAATTCGAGTGGAATCGCAGATTACACAAATGTTTCTTCACAAAATGTTGCATCAGAAAGCTTTGCCGTAAGTGCTTCTACTTGTCTTTAGGAACATCGTTTAAAGACTTATATATAAGAGGGACTCGCCCCTAAAACAACCGAAAAGTAACTATCGGAGTTCTAGTTGTTAGGACAATTTTATTTTTTTTGATTATTTTTCCCCTAAGAACTGAGAAATAAAAAAAAAATAGTATAAAATTGGAAATCTATATCGCAAACAATTTTATATATGGCACATTCTACGCCAACCGGGCCAGGGTTGAGAACAAAAATTAAAGAGTTTAAAAAAACGTGTGTGTGGGTATTGATACATATTTACAAATGCCATGTGGCTTTTTAAAAATTTTCGCAATGTAGCAACTACAAAATGACGCTGGATTTCGATAAAATAGTAGTATCATCAGGCAAATGTGGCTGCTATCAAAAATTAATGGCCTGAAATATCTGAGGTTGAGTTTAAAGTATTCGTATTAATATACAGTGTCAAATGTCGTTTGGTTCATAGAAATTTTTGAAAATGGTAGTGTTAAAATGACTCGATTTATGGCATTATTAGCAAAATGTGGCTACTAACAATAACACAGGCCAACAAAATTTGACTGACTGAACCTCTAGTATAAACAATCAAAATTTCAGTAAGAAATATAGAAATCTTTCTGCCGTATTTAAATAGTTTGTTATATATGTAATTCTCCTTTCAGGCAGAGAATATGAAAAATATATATACAAACAGTTTATTTCCTGCAAATATCGCTCTGGTCCTCTCTCCATACGCGTTTCGATCACCTCATGATCTCGTCAGTGGAGCTGTATCGGACAGAGAGCAACAAACTGTTTATACATATATATTTCATATTCTCTGCCTGAAAGGAAAATTACATATATCAAACTATTTAAATACGGCAGAAAGATTTCTATATTTCTTACTGAAATTTTGATTGTTTAAAAATTTCACTTTACTCCGTTGATTCATAGATGTCGTTCGACTGGCGATATTTTTCAGTCTGACATCGAAGTTGGTAGACGGCAGGTGTAATATCCTGCCGATATACCTTGAAATTTATGGTTCATATATCAGTTATTTCCTGCTAATGTTGCTCTCGGTCCGATACAGCTCCACTGACGAGATCATGAGGTGATCGAAACGCGTATGGAGAGAGGACCAGAGCGATATTTGCAGGAAATAAACTGTTTGTACATATATTTTTCATATTCTCTGCCTGAAAGGAGAATTACATATATAACAAACCTCTAGTATATTTTCCCTAAGGATATTGGTGCGCTGAATCCGAATCTGGCTTTGGAATTGCTCCATCAGGTCAGGTTTTTGAGATATCCTAACCTAGAATTATCTTTTTCGATATATTTGAAACAATTTTTTTACGAAACTAGGAGCAACACCTGAAAATATAATCATTTATTTTTAAAATAAATTTTTAAATATCCAGATGTCTTTTTCACTAAGATGTCTCACCTATTAGGCGAGCGGCCAACCGCTAAAAAGATACATCTAAATACAACTTAATCGACCAAAAAACGGGGCTCTGAGATGAAACCTTTTGCAATCGAATCATTTCATAATTGCCACCAAAAAACCTAAATAATATTTTTCTATCTGAATGGTCCTTAATTTCTTATAAATAAAAAACTTATGAAACAGTTGAAAAAATAAACACTTTTTATTCTTTAACATTTTTTCGAAAAATGCATTCCTTTCGAGTTATAAGCTTTTAAAGGTAGAAAAATGACAAAAAGTGGCCATTTTCAAAAATTCGTATCTCCGCCTCTATTTAGCCTTTTCGACTTTTCTTTAGCGCAAAATAATCGTTGAGAGTTGTACTTTAACGTAATATGTATTTCATATAAGCTCATTTTCACTTTCCTTGTGAATTTTGCAATCAAATTTTCATAAAACATTACAATTTTTCATAAGGGGTGATAATATGGAGGTGTCATATAATCGATTTGAAAAACGTTTCAATTACTTTTCAACGGCATTTACCTAACTTATATCAATGTCATTGTAAAGTCTCAACCGATCTTGTATTTCTAAGTCGTTACTTACTATTGCAGAATTCAAAACTTTAGACTTAACACCACCCTCGGGTAATACGCGAATAACAGTCTTATTTCCGCATTTTTTGCTGTGCCGCAAATGAAACACAAATTGTTCCAACCAAATTCTGCAATTGTTGATCGAAGAACTTTTTTATTTGGATGTTCCTGCTTAGAATCCAACACCAAACGTTTTTTTGAAGAAGATAATTTTTCTTTATCCATAATGAATAATAGTACTATAATAAAGCCCTCTCTGTACAGAAAGTAAATTCAATATAAGTTTATATCATGAACAAAGTATTGACAAAATTTAATATAAAGAATATATCGTGAATAATATCTTACCTTAAAATTACATGATTTAATGATGATTAATCACTATAAAATTCACTTAATAAACGTAAAACGATGACAACTTTATGACACCTGATGCTCAATGTTGTTATTCACAGCTTGCTTGATTATATGACACCTCTCTATTATATCATCCCTTAGGAAAAATTGTAATATTTTATGAAAATTCGATTGTAAAATTCACAAAGAAAATGAAAAGGAGCCTATATGAAATATATATAACGTTAAAGTACTACTCTCAACGATTATTTTGGGCTTAAGAATGGTCAAAAATGCTTGGTAGAAGCGGAGATATGAACTTTTCAAAATGGCCATTTTTGATCAATTTTCGACCATTAAAAGCTTATAACTCGAAAGAGATGCATGTTTCGAAAAAATGTCAAAGAATAAGAAGTGTTTATTTTCAACCTGAAAAAACATTTTTGAACTGTTTTGTAATTTTGCGAGTTTTTTGTTAATAACAAATTAAGGACCACTCGGATAGGAAAATATTATTTAGGTTTTTTGTCGGCAATGATGAAATGAATCGATTGCATCCCAGAGCCCTTTTTTGATCGGTTAAGTTGTATTTTTATGTATCTTTATAGTGGTTTGCCGCTCGCCTAAATCTACTCAAATGCAAGCCAAAAACATAGACAAGCTACTTCTTTGGGTGTACTTTTCTAAATTTTGTTATTTTAAGGGGGTATTCTGGTCTAGAGGCATAAATTTCAGGCGTTTTTCTGAGTAGAATAAAAAGAAAATGAAAAACATTTTTACCATCCATTTTTTTACAAGATTTATTGACGTTTCAAGAATACAAAATAAAATCACCAACAAAAAAATTAAAAATTTAAGAAGTTACAAGATAGTGAAATGGGGGCTAAAAAAAGGTACATCCTAGTCGACATGTTTTCAACCCTTATATCATTCTGAAACAAAAAAATCCAAAATATTCTTAATTAGTAAAGACTCGGACCATGGAAAGAGAAAAAAAAAATTCACACAATGACAACGATATGAAAGAAATTTTTTTGTCCCTGCATTTTGACCTTTCCGAACTTTTTTAAATATAGTAAATTTTTTTTTCAAAATTCATGCTGCTAGATATAGAAGGATATGTAAAGAAGATTTTCACCAAATTTCAAGTAAATCCTTTTAGTAGAACTCGAGATACCATGTCCACTAGGTCGAAAAAAGTAGTTTCAAGGAAAAAGCGTTTAAAATTTGAAACAAAGTTTCGACGGCGTAACGCAGATAATGGTACTTAATACTCACATTTGTTTAATCGACAATCCCTGATCCGTACATTGGGCCTTCTTCTACTTGAAAATTAATATTTTCTAAAGTTCTTTTAGCTAAATTAGTTGTTCTAGCTTCTTTTGAAGCAGCAGAAGGTCGCAGTTCAGAGTGGTCAATTCGAACTTCGTTGCGTCTGACAACAAATGTATGACCTTCAGTACCAGTAGTGATGCCCGTGAGTTCCATAATTTTTGAAGTCGGAAAAAAACCTTCATTAAAAATGGTAACAGCTAAATAACTAGTAATTTCAATTGTCCGTGTCCCGTAGCCCTCAATCTCTCATTTCTTCTATTTTTCCACTTACTGCAACAACTTGATTTTACAACTGTATCTACCACTTTTTTACTATATTTACCAATAAGGGTTGTGACGCTAAAAAGTAAGGTGAATCCTAGGTAGCAATGACCTTCGGGGAACTCGGTCCTCAGGTATTCGGGCAACATCTACCGTTTATTGTTTGATTCGCTCTGGCTGCCCGGCTGTCACAAAAGTCGCTTAACTCCGAAAATAGTTCAAATTTTGAAAAATCCTTTTAAGGCCATATTCCTAAAGGTTTAAACTCTAAAAATATGAAATATTAAAAAAATCGATTTTTCCAAATTTCTAGACTAGAATACCCCCTTAATGAAAATAATTGTATAAGTATTCTAGGAGTCGTTAATTACAAATCCACCGTCGAATTTTAAAAATTCAAAATAGCGGAAACAATATGGCAGTCGAAAATTTCAAAGTTTTTAATTTTGTAATTTGTGTAAATATGTATTATTGTTTGATTTGATCGAGTAGATTAGTGAGACATAACATTCAAATTATCATCTGGGTGAAAAAGACATCTGGACATTTCAAAATTGATTTTAAAACGAAAGAAACATATTTTCAGGCGTTCCTAATAGTTTTGTGAAAAAAATTACCTGTAATTTTACATAACCTCAAAAAAAACAGTATTTTTTGCAATTTTAAGTTAGGATATTTTAAAAACCTAACGTGATGGAGCAATTCTAAAACCAGATCCAGATTCAACGCACCACTGGAAAATATAATAGTTTTTGTTGCTTGACCCTTATTGGCCTGTGTAATTAAAGGTCTTAAAATATATGCCTCGAAGCTTAAAATAATCGCACTTTCAAACATCCTTTGGCTGTTTGAAATTTATAAAATCGCGATTTCAAAATCAAGCGATTTCCAGCGAATTCGCAGAATAATCAGCATAATTCGGGCCTACTAAGACACATTAAAGGCGTTAAAGTAAATGCTCCTGAGCTTAGGTGACAGTGTTTTGTGAAAATCTCTGCAATTTTCCTCTAAATATCTCTAGAGATTTTTTGTTTGTTTCGACCTTCGAGCAGTTTAATAACTGCCTAAAGTTCACCTTTTATAGTTTCATATGGTTTATAGTAGTAAGCATTTTTTATGGACTACTACTCATCTCGATGAACAAAATTAAATTATGCACTTTAATAAATAATAAGAAAGCCAATACGTTTTTTACTAGATTTTAACAAAACTATTTCTATTAATAACTTTTAAGAAATCCAAAAGTAAACCCAAATGCAGGAAATAGTAAAAATACCGTTTGTTCATTCATATAAATGGACGTTCCTTCAGTAAACAACATCATGAAAAAGCATTTTTAATATCCCGAATAGTTGTTAAATTACATCAACTTGAACATTTCCTACAACCATCGATATTCTAATTGCCTATATTTCATACGGTTATGATCAAATTGCCTGATTATACTATATTAGTAGCTTTTCTTCATTGACTTATTATTTATTTCAATAGCTTGTACACACGTATTTAGCAGCAATAATGCCCATATCAGGTATTTAGTTACATCCACGTTTAGTGCAATCTCTTCAATATCAGTTTTGCCTGGAATAATAAATGTTCGACTATTAAACCGGAAGAAAATTAACACCTAATCAAACAACTTTTCGCTCCCAAATTTACCAAAACATCATCGACAATTTTTAAACAAAGAGCACATATAGGATGGCGCAAAATGTTTTTATAAAAGTTGTACAATATAAAAATTTCTATCATCTAATAATATTTTCAATTATATGTGCTGTTTCATAACAGCATGGTGCTAAAAAAAAGTTTTTTTAATCGCATACCGTGTATATCTTTGCATATGAACTATCCATATGATAATATATCTCATTTTAAATTTTATTGCGAAGTTACCATCATTTTCAAAAAATTCACCAAATTTAAAAAAAAAACATGGTCCTCCCCAATGTAATATATCTTTCAATCTTCAGAAATCATAGTAGTGTTGTGTAAACTACATCTCACCGATAATTCCCGCCACAGTTTAAGTTCAAATAGTAGAATCAAAAATTATATAGTACGACAACGGGTGTCTGGGAAGGTGTCAGTCGAAACCCACTGAGGAGTCCAAAGGCTGGCACCGGGACGAAACACCCCAAATTTTTACTTTACAGTTTGTTCCTATTTCTCGCTGGGTACAGGAACCTTAGCAGAATACGACAGTACACAAAGTTGACACTGAGGTAGATAAATATGCTATTAAAGGTCTAACCTAGCGTCTAAGCAATTATCTGATACATGGTGTTTGCCAAAATTTTTCCCATTTGATGAAATATAAATTAATTTCTCTTTGATTTTTTAAGTGGAACTACTTTATCATGTTGTTCTTTCTCTATCAATTTTCTTAAAGTTTTCATATACCTGTCAGCGCTAGTTTTTTCTGTATATTTATTTTTATTAATTATATACAAAAATAGGTTAATCAATGATATCTAGTTAGCGATGAGTATTAAACGAAAGAAGTAAATGTCGAAGTAATATTTATCGTTTATCTGTCACTAGTAAGGAGAATTGTTTAAATTTGTTTTATAAAAAATACACTTTTAAGATTTAAATTTTAAAAAATGAATTTTTCACAAGCCGAGATGGTTGATTTGTGTTCTGGGAGCTAGAGAGAAGAAACCTGGAAGGACATCTGAAAAACTTATGGAACATTTTCAAGGAACTGGCAGATAACAGAAATACTCAAAAAAAACGCGCTCACACTGAAGAAAATCAATTAAATGTATTTTAAACCGTCATCGAAAATCCGCCTATTGGACAGCGCCGGCTTTCTCTACAGGGTAATAATTGAAAAAGATGGAAATACCAAATTTTTCGATGATTCTTTACATACCTTCTATTTTTGGGTCGTATTACACGAATATGTTGTTATTTTTCGCCGATTTCGCGTGGTTTTTCCGAAAAAAAATGATTTTTGCTCGTATAACTTGTATTTTCCGATCGCTGCCTTTAAATTATGAGCATTTATAGTAAAATTCACAATCATTACACGATTTTTAATCATTTTTTTATTAAAATTTGCATAAATAACCCCGAAAATACGCGAATTTTTCATAAAACGTAAGAAAACCGTTAGCTTGCCGTATCATACTGTTTCTGAGCATGCAAGCTTGCATACCTTTAGATCGAAACATGTGATGCGGTATTGCCACGTTGACGTGGATTTTAAATTTTATTAGGATGGAAAACTTGGTAGTTCAAATACAATTAATTGTAACATAAAATGTGGGTAAACGTGCAGAATCGGAACGCCAAACCTAAACAGATCGTTCGGCAAGCTACGTTAATATATTAACAAAAATCATAACTAAACTAACCTGAACTGGCCTGAACTAACCGAATTTTTTGCTGATTTTTACATACGTCTCATTTTCGGGTCATAGAACACAAATATGTTGTTTTTTTTTTGGCCGATCTTTCGTGGTTTTTCCGTGGAAACTAAATAACTTTAGTTTAAGTTAGTTCAGGTCAGTTCAGGTTAGTTTAGTTAGAATTTTCGTTTGTAATATCTTTGAAGGTGCTGCTTTTGTCCTCAACTCACTTAGGTATTTGTTTCGGAACTATATTCTCACCAATTTAAAATTATAATTTGATAAAAAAAAAACGTGAAACATGTTTTCTAGCGAAGTAGTAGATATCTGTTGGACTTCCATTGTCTTTATTTTTTGTTGAATATCACGACGTTTCGGCTAGTAGTTATCTCTAGCCGTTTTCAGTTTCATTTGAAAACGGCTAGAGATAACTACTAGCCGAAACGTCGTGATATTCAACAAAAATAAAGACAACGGAAGTCCAACAGATATCTACTACTTCGCAAGAAACATCCTTGTCTATGACCTTCACATAGATGTTTTCTAATTTTAAATTCCTTTTTGAGAAAATGATTACATTTCCTAAATTTACTCTAAATAAGTTATCGTACGGGGTAATTATAGGTAACTTTAGGTACCCAGTAAGAGTAAATATATTATTCTAAAATATTACGATTTAGCTAAAGGTATGTAGGTCTAAAAGAACACATTAAAATTCAAAAGGTGGCATAAAATGACTCGAATGATCGAATAACTCAAAAACTAAAGATTATGGAGGAAAACTTTGAATACTAAAACTGAACGGCGCATTTTATAACGACCTTGACCATGATCTTCAGGGATATTTGACAGTCAGGTTAATTTTTTAACGAAACCTTTTTTTTATTACAGAAATGGATACGTAGAAAATTTTCTATCGAGTGGCAAAACTATTTACTTTCCATTTTGTTCAGTGACCTTTTGTCTTCCTTCTTGCAGCTTCATGATTCCGCAGTCGTAGAAATGTTGGTACTTATAGGCAGAAAATTGAACCAAATGCGATTTAAGGTCATCATCAGTTCTGAAAGATTTAGGATTCAAAGAATTTTGCAAATTTCTAATTAAATAGTAATCAGATGGTGCTAGATCACGGCTGTAAGGAATGCAACATCACTTCCCAACCGAGCTCCAATAATTTTATGAAACACAATTCCTTTAAGACTTGCCAATTCTGGCAGTATTTCTTTGATTGCTTCATCCACTTTCGTCAGCTGTTGACAGCAAGTATATGAATTGATCGTTCAGTCTCATGAAAGCAACTCAAAATACACAACATGCTTACATACAATTCAGCTTTGGTTGTGGTTTGTACTAGTTCATCACGCTTGGTGATCGTTTTTAAATGATGTAGATGACCCATTTTTTGTCACCAGTAATGATTCTTCTCAAAGAAGGGCCAAGATATTTTAGGTAATTTACCATCATTTTTTGCAATGTATTCAATCTTTCTGTAATCTCTCGAAAAGTTATATAACGATTCTCTTCAATTATGGCTTTAATATGATCATTATCAATATCAGTAGGTCGCTCAGAACGGAAATAAAAATATAAATAATGCAAAAAATGTTAAAGTGACCCTAAACTAACACCTACAAACAAAACTACTCACAAGTTACTTCTAAAGTAATCTAAACGTGACTGATATCAAATGTCAAAAGGAAAAAATCATAACCCTGACAGAAGTCCTTCAAAAAAATTGCAATGCTCTCTGTATGTGACAACCAAAAATATTTTCTTGCCGACCCAATAAGAGTGACAAAAAAATGATTAAATCGACTAAACGGCATTATAAAACAGTTGTAAATTTATTTTTTACTTTTTAGCTTAGTTATTTTATTTATTTTAATTTTCCATAATAATGTGTGTTTGAATTCTCAAATTTAATTCAAAAATTTATACAAATCAAATTATCACAATTCAAAAATTTAGCATCCTATATCTATATCATTTAATGCATTACGAAAAATAATGTTAAATGCGGAAAATGGTATACTATTTAGTTTGCATCATTTGAAAATATCTAGGACAATTTACAAAAAATTACAGGAGAGAAAATATAGCCGGATTAAATATTAACGCCATATGGAGGAGATATGCTAGAACTTGTGTGTGATGGGTGCTAGTTAAATAAATAATATAATTCCTAGAAGTTACGTAAGATTACTAGAGGCACCATTACACGGGATATCTTAGCAATTTGTTTACAAAGAATTTGATCGACAATTAAAAAATTTTCTTGTATTACAAATTATAATAATAATACTTAATGTATCAGGTAGAGGAAATAGACATATTTTTACATCAGATTGCGAATGTGTAATCGTGCGTTACTTCTACATGCAAACCCTGATGAATAAAACAAAAATCTGTCTATCTTTAGAAACACCGTACTATAAAAATACATATCTTTGTATTTAACATCATTTTGGATTTTCCTGAACCAGTTAGAAAATGTCATAAAATCTCTGCAGTAACTTCCTAAACATAATTCAAAAATATTTAATCAACTTGACGAAGCCCTTTCAAAGTAATCAGTGTAGATATATGAGAAAAAACTAGTCAAATTTATGTAGGACACACATTGTGTTAGGGTTCCGTAGCAGTTTTTGGACTTCGTTAATTTTTTCTGAAATTTACATCTTTAAATTAATTAAAAACATATGTCTGTAAAAGTCTTTCAAATCACCACCCCTAAGTACCTATTACACTGATGGACCACATATAATAGGTAAAAAAGAATTTTTTCTTAAAAGTCATCCAATGTTTAAAGCAAATGTAATTTACAACAAATGTAAATATATTATTTTTTTATTTTTTTTTTCAATAATAGTACCAAAAGGGTTAAAAAAGTCACCCCTGAAAATAAATACCTAATACATCACGAGTTCAAATTAAAATTCTTTAATAAAAATAAGGAAATAAATCCTGTATAACTGAAAAAGTAAATACCGTTATTGTTTTCAATATACCAACATTTTTAAGGGGTGAAAACCACCCCTTAATTTTACCCTTAAAATTTATTTTGATACATCCTACAATTTAATGAATATTTTTGAATCAAACCAAGGGTAAAAATATTTGTCTTAAGAAGCCTGAAATATAAGGTGTATTTATAGTCATAAGGGGTTGTAATCTCTTCAGTCATAAATACGCTTTATATTTCAGGATTCTTACGGAATATATTTTTCAACTTATTTTATTAAAAAATATCCATAAAATGCTGATGCATATGAAAAATAAATTTTAAAGCTCAACTTTAGGAGTAGTTTTCACTCCTTATAAGTATATATTAGTATGTTAAAAAAGTTTTCTCTTATTAAATTATTCAGGATTTATTTTATATTTTGTTTTATTAAGAAATTTTAATTAGACCTCATGTAACATTAGATATTAACTTTGAGGGTAACTTTTTTGACCCTTATGATAATTTTATTGAAATTTTTTTTTATTATATTTGCATTTGTTATAAATTACATTTGCTTTACACTATGAATGACTTTTAAGAAAAAAAAAATTTTACCACTTAAACATGGTGGTCCATCAGTGTAAGGAGTAGTGAACAGTATTTAAGAGTGATTATTTGAAAAATCACGAAATACGACAACACTAATAACCGATATAGTTAACAAAGGGGTCAAAAATCACCCTTAAAATTGACCTTTAAAATTTATTTTGATACATCTTACCATCTAATGAATATTTTTGAATAAAACCAAGGATAAAAATATTTATCTTAAGAAGCCTGAAATATAAAGTGCATTTATGACCTAAGGAGTTGCAACCCCTTCAGTCATAAATACGCTTTATATTTCAGGATTCTTACGGAAAATACTTTTCAACTTAATTTTATTAAAAAATATCTATAAAGTACTGATGCATATGAAAAATAAATTTTAAAGTTCAACTTTAGGGGTAGTTTTCACTCCTTATAAGTATATATTAGTATGCTAAAAAAGTTTTCTCTTATTAAATCATACAGGATTTATTTTATATTTTGTTTTATTAAGAAATTTTAATTAGACCTCATGTAACATTAGATATTTACTTTGAGAGTGACTTTTTTGACCCTTATGGTACTTTTACTGAAAAAAAAATTATAATATTTGCATTTGTTATAAATTACATTTGCTTTATACACTATGAATGACTTTTAAGAAAAAAAAATGTTCTTACCACTTAAACGTGGTGGTCCATCACTGTAAGGAGTGGTGAACAATATTTAAGAGTGATTATCTGACAAATCACGAAATACGACAACACTAATAACCGATATTGTTAACAAAGGG
This sequence comes from Diaprepes abbreviatus, assembly GCA_034092305.1. Taxonomy (NCBI): domain Eukaryota; kingdom Metazoa; phylum Arthropoda; class Insecta; order Coleoptera; family Curculionidae; genus Diaprepes; species Diaprepes abbreviatus. The sequence continues at coordinate 3,245,027 of JASJET010000125.1, read as the reverse complement.
GTCAAAAATCACCCTTAAAGTTGACCTTTAAAATTTATTATGATACATCTTACCATCTAATGAATATTTTTGAATAAAACCAAGGATAAAAATATTTATCTTAAGAAGCCTGAAATATAAGGTGTATTTATGACCTAATGGGTTGCAACCCCTTCAGTCATAAATACGCTTTATATTTCAGGTTTCTTACGGAAAATACTTTTCAACTTAATTTTATTAAAAAATATCTATAAAGTATTGATGCATATGAAAAATAAATTTTAAAGTTCAACTTTTGGGGTAGTTTTCACTCCTTATAAGTATATATTAGTATGTTAAAAAAGTTTTCTCTTATTAAATCATACAGGATTTATTTTATATTTTGTTTTATTAAGAAATTTTAATTAGATCTCATGTAACATTAGATATTTACTTTGAGGGTGACTTTTTTGACCCTTATGGTACTTTTATTGAAAATTTTTTTATTATATTTGCATTTGTTATAAATTACATTTTCTTTACACAATGAATGACCTTTAAGAAAAAAAAAATTTTACCACTTAAACATGGTGGTCCATCACTGTAAGGAGTAGTGAACAGTATTTAAGAGTGATTATTTGAAAAATCACGAAACACGACAACACCAATAACCGATATTGTTAACAAAGGGGTCAAAAATCACCCTTAAAGTTGACCTTTAAAATTTATTTTGATACATCTTACCATCTAATCAATATTTTTGAATAAAACCAAGGATAAAAATATTTATCTTAAGAAGCCTGAAATATAAGGTGTATTTATGACTTAAGGGGTTGCAACCCCTTCAGTCATAAATACGCTTTATATTTCAGGATTCTTACGGAAAATATTTTTCAACTTAATTTTATTAAGAAATATCTATAAAGTACTAACGCATATGAAAAATAAATTTTAAAGTTCAACTTTAGGGATAGTTTTCACTCCTTATAAGTATATATAAGTTGACCTTTAAAATTTATTTTGATACATCTTACCATCTAATGAATATTTTTGAATAAAACCAAGGATAAAAATATTTATCTTAAGAAGCCTGAAATATAAGGTGTATTTATGACCTAAGGAGTTGCAACCCCTTCAGTCATAAATACGCTTTATATTTCAGGATTCTTACGGAAAATACTTTTCAACTTAATTTTATTAAAAAATATCTATAAAGTACTGATGTATATGAAAAATAAATTTTAAAGTTCAAGTTTAGGGATAGTTTTCACTCCTTATAAGTATATATTAGTATGTTAAAAAAGTTTTCTCTTATTAAATCATACAGGACTTATTTTATATTTTGTTTTATTAAGAAATTTTAATTAGACTTCGTGTAACATTAGATATTTACTTTGGGGGTGACTTTTTTCACCCTTATGGTACTTTTATTGAAAATTTTTTTTATTATATTTGCATTTGTTATAAATTACATTTGCTTTACACTATGAATGACTTTTAGGAAAAATTTTTTTTACCACTTAAATGTGGTGGTCCATCACTGTAAGGAGTAGTGAATAGTATTTAAGAGTGGTTATTTGAAAAATCCCTAAATACAACAACACTAACATATCCAAAAATGATCAAAATTGGTGTGATCGGGTTAGGATATTTCCCTTCTAAGTGTTATTATGTCGAATTTTTCTAGATTTTTAAAATCTAGAAAACTAATAGAAAATAAAGCAAAATTTCAGATTTATAAAAAAAATAAATTAGGACAGAATTTAAAAAAAAGATATGTTAAGCCGATATAAAAGTTATAATAAATATAAAACTGACCAGTCAAATACAAAAGCCCGAAGTATGGAACCTGTTAAAACTCTGCTTTTTCTCAAACGATCTGGAACCTTTTTAACGGAACACTGTCTTGCCTAGGACATCTGCCAATAGTCAGACTCATTAAATAGGGCGTCAGTTTTAAGCAACTTTAGAAGTCTATATTTCGTGAATGAGATAACTATATAAAAAAATAATTTAGTCGCATTTTTAAAGACCTATTTAAAGGTATGTTACCCACTCCATGGGATAAACGAAATTAAACAGTTTTTTCCTACATCCCATAAAATAGTTATCGTAATTTATTCATGATAATTTTATTTGCACGTATGTAATAAGAGCTATTATACCAAATTTTTCCATCTCTACTTTTCTCACACTAGGAAAGGTACCCTAACATTTTTTCTAATTTCGTTTCAGATCTGTTTTTGGGTTGTTAGAAAAAATATTCTTGCAAAACCTAATTTGTAAAATATTAAAAATCGTTGAAGGTACAAGTTATATATGCAAACGAACAGACAAATTAACTGACAGACATGACGATACCATAAGGGTTCTTTTCTTAAGAGTTTTATATGCTTTTCTTTTTAAAACCAGGAAGCAGAAAACAGCTTCCAACATGAGCTTAAGCAATATTAAAAAAAAAACGTTAAATATTACATTTAGTGACAAAATTACCTAATATAAATTGATATATGTAAATTTTACGAGTTTCTACTACGCTTTGACCGTTACTCTGCCGGTTCAAAGTCACAGATACCGGCAGTAAATCAGCAATGCATCTCGCTATGTATTCGCGTAATTCTCGTAATGTTAATTGCATAACAAGACCTTCTTTCTCACAAAAGTAGAGCATCTTTCGATTTTTGTGTCCCTGTAACTCGTTCACTTATACAGTAAAAATGCCTACCCCTCTTTTTTTGATACATTGGTATATATAAACTTATTTACTAGGGAAAATCGTAACAGTAACTGTGCATTATGACAATGAAAATAGATGTAAGTACAAATTCAGTTTTTGTCACAGAATCACGATAGCATAATATTTTTCTTTTAAATTATATTGCCGAATTGCACTTTGCATAAACAATTTGTATTTTGAAATAATTTATTTTTTGTTGTAATTTTTAACATTAAAACTCTTATTTTCCTATATTTTTCAACTTATTTTCTTTAATTTATAATAATATATTGCCCTTTTTCTTTTTAAAACTGCAAATGTATTAAACAAACAAAATTATTCTATTCAATGACCTTAATTTTTATTCACGACTTCATCCGCGTGAAACTTTGGAAATAAAAGTGTGCTGAATTATGAGAGTTCTTTATTTTTCTTAAATCAAACGCTGTCCAATTAACTTTTTGTGAAAACACCATGAACACTAGCTTATTTGCTATTGGATAAATACAACTGTAATAAACAATAAACAATTAAAAAGCAGTCTATATCACTCCTGGCAGCCTGTTCTTTTTTTTCTAAAGTTCTACGAAAATCGGTTCAGTCGTTTCGAAGATTAGCTCGTATAGACAAAAAGTCACCTATATCACTCTTGACAACCTCCACTTCATGTCTGTAAAGTTTCATCAAAATCGGTTCAGCGGTTTCGAAGATTACTCGGAGCAGACAAACACACAGACAATTTTATTTATATATATAGATTTATGAAATTTTTATGTCCTTAGAGACTAATAATATAATTGTAAAACACCAACTACAAAACTACTTTGTAGTTGATATCATCAATATGTCAAAAATTTATTGTACTGAGAATCCTCTTAAGTTTTAGGATTTAACACCAGCTATATAAATATTTTTATAACAATTAATTTTAATTTTTCGTTTATATCAATATTATGTTGCCTTTCTAACTCTCTTTAAATTTATTATCTCTTTTCTAGACATTCTTACTTCTCCTTACACTCTCCTCATCTTGGGCTGGCGAATCGAGTACAGAGAAGAAGACCACAAAACGTGGTGTCTTCGGAGAATCTCTTGGATATGGCAGTAGCTATGGAGGAAGTTATGGTGGAAGCTATGGTTATAATGGTGGCTATATATCCTCCTCAGGACATAGCCTTGGATCATATGCCTCAGCTGGACACGGTCTAGGACTTGGATCAGGATTATCTGGAAGTTCCCTTGGACTTGGTGGAGCAGGTTTAGCTGTTGGATCAGGAATTGGATCAGGAATTGGATCAGGAATTGGATCAGGAATTGGCTCAGGACTCGGAACAATCGACTTAGGAGCTCAAGTACACCGCACTATTACAATCACTAATCGTGTAGGAATACCGGTGCCCCAACCTTACCCAGTACCAGTCGAACGTAGAGTGCCGGTACCTGTACCTCATCCCGTTGCTGTACCAGTAGATCGTCCTTACCCTGTAGCAGTACCAAAACCAGTGCCGGTTCCCGTAGATAGGCCGTACCCCGTACCAGTAGAGAGACCAGTACCTTACCCAGTCAAAGTGCCAGTAAAAGTATCTGTTCCGGTTCCAGTTAGGGTGGCAGTACCCCATCCAGTACCTGTAGTAATAAATAAACCAGTAGCAGTTCCAGTACCACACCCTGTATATGTAAAACAAGCAGTTCCGGTATACATCGGAAGTGGTTCTTATGGAGGTGGTTATTCAGGAGGATATTCGGGAGGTTACGGTGGTTACGGTGGTTACGGTGGTTACGGTGGCTATTCATCTTTTGGAGGACATTCTGGAGGTGGATATAATAAATACTGGTAGATGGTTAGCTTGAGAACCAATTTTTTGTTCAATACTCAGATAATAGTACTACTCTTGTGATACAGTTCTTTATGCATTATTCATTTTTTAGAATAGTTGTCATGTCATTTGTTGTATATAGTAGTTGTAACGTATTAAGAAATTATGAAAATATAGAGAACTATTTTAAATGTTATTATTTATGTATTAATGAAATCTGGAGGAAAAGAAATTATTTTCGAAAGTAGAAACAAAATCAATTCAGGTTTGCATCCAACTAAAGAAAATTTTATACATTTTCTGCCGAAGGATAAAATATTTTAATTTTTTATAAAGAAATCTAACAGATTGTTTATAAATACCGTTTCTTCCCCTCTATAAGAAATAAAAAAAGGTCATATATTAGCTAAATATCAGGTGTCTAAACTGAAAAGTAACTTCAGAAAAACAAGAACAATAAAGAGATATTTTGAAAATAGGAAATAGGGTATCTGACTACAATTGAAAAATTGTTTTATATTATTTTTATTGTATTTAATACATCTTACATAAATATTTCCTGGAGGTATGTTGTATTTTCGATAAAAATTAATTAAAAAGTTTGAAAAAGCACCCCAAAACGGAATTTAAGTAATGTCACTGATCATATTACACTACGTCACATTATGACAAAAAAGTTACACTTATTAGATTTGAGATTTTTATTCATTTGCCGTTATAAAATTGGCGTATAACATCAATAACCTTCCATTCAACTTAAAATCATTGCTCTGAGTATCGTAAACAGTATCAGATACCCTTTAGAAATGGAACCTGAGGACTGTTATCATAATTTCAGGACAAAATTCAACTCCCATTTTAGAGTAATGAACGTGAATTTGAAAATAGAGAAGAAGGATATTTGCAAATAATACATACCCATCTTTGAAAATTTGATTGTTAATTTAGTATTTTGTATGAAATTTTTTATAAGGTGAGTACTTCGACGATTATTCTGGGTCATGAGCAACCAGGAGACTGTTTCTTACATACTCAGGAAAAATGTATTACAAGAACAATACTGTAATTGTAATTTTTTATATTATTGCATCAGTAAAAGTAATGGCAAATTTTTATCTCCCATTATAATTAAAGTAAAATTTTATAATTTCACCATAAAAGCAATGTGAGACAAATATATATATATATATATATATATATATATATATATATATATATATATATATATATATGGAGTAAAATGTGAAACCGTAAATGCAAATTTCTCTCCATCATATCCTTTCTGTGTTAGAAGTTGCACAGTTAGAATAAATTGTTATATAACACAATTCATCCATTTCTACCACCATCGAGGTGATGGCCCACCTGTACCACCACACCGAGAAGAAAGTCAAAGCTTATCCTTCCCGCCACAGTGATACGGCAGAGGTACATGTTTCGTCTCTACTAGACTCATCAGGGTACCTATATGCACCTGACTGTGCAAAGGACAGATCGGAAGGAAGCATGCAACACTGAACGCGGCTTCGCCGACCTCTCGGCGGATGGCGTATCTATGTTTATACGGCTTTCACGGATTCCTCCGTGTGAGATGCAATAGCAGTGGTTCTATCCACATTATGCTGTTGTAGTGCTGAAATCACATTCAGCAAACATCAACTATATGCAACTCCATATGTAAATGAAGTAAAATGCGAAACAGAAAATGCAAACTTAACTCCATCATATCATTTCTGTGTTAGAGGTTGCACAGTTAGAATAAATTGTTATAAAACACAATTCGTCCTATGCCACCACCATCGAGATGATGGCCCACCTGTACTGACATCTGGCGAGAGGTCGGCAAAGCCGCGTTCAGTGTTGCATGCTTCCTTCCGATCTGTCCTTTGCACAGTCAGGTGCATGTCGGTACCCTGATGAGTCTAGTGAGAGACGAAACATGTACCCCTGCCGTATCACTGTGGTGGGGAGGGTAGGCTTTGACTTTCTTCTCGGAGTGGTGGAACAGGTGGGCCATCATTTCGATGGTGGTGGAATAGGATAAATTGTGTTTTATAGCAATTTATTCTAACTGTGCAACCTCTAACACAGAAAGGATATGATGGAGAGAAGTTTACATTTACTGTTTCGCATTTTACTTCATTTACATACGGAGTTGCATATAGTTGTATGTTTGCTGAATGTGATTTCAGCACTACAACAGCATAATGTTGATATAACCACTGCTATTGCATCTCACACGGAGGATTCCGTGAAAGCCGTATAAACATATATATATATATATATATATATATATATATATATATATATATATATATATATATATATATATATATATATAAATATATATATATATATATATATATATATATATGTATATATATATATATATATATATATATATATATATATATATATATATATATAGTTGTTAGTGGTGAAAAAAATGATTAAAAATTATATTTAAAAAACTTTAAAAGTCGATTGTCTCAAACAGAAAGCACCTATTTTTATAATTTTATCATATCAAGCATTAAAAATAAGGGCAACTTTGTATAAGGTTGTCTATTCCAAAAATTTGTAGTTTTCAAAATATTGGCAATAGACTTGATGACAGATTCTTAAAAACACGTTTATTTTTAGATTACAAGTGAGATTATATTTATTTTAGTAAAAATAAAAACACAAAATATGGAAATCGGCCATATTAGATCGAACACCAATCAGAAGCCCGTGACGTCACGCTTTCGTAAACATCACATCAGTCATCATTGTTTATGGCCTATATCGTTCGAATTTATCTTTATTTGCATCGTTAATCAGATATTTTGTGGTTAAAACTATCAAGTATGTCAGTTTCTTGCTATCAAAAGTACAACAACGTCATGGAACAAGGACTTGTCAAGGCCAATAACTCAAATTTGCCAAGAGGTTAACTGGTGCACTGTTTTTTCAGTCTAGATAGCTTTACTTCTGAATTTGTATAATATATATATATATATATATATATATATATATATATATATATATGTATATATATATATATATATATATATGTATATATATATATACTTGTACTGATTTATCAGCTGATTTTGGAAAGGTGGTGGATGCTTTTAGATCTTCAATTGTGTGTAAAGCTAAAAAATGAAAATATGTACTTGTGAACAAACTGTAACTATTTACACATTATTATGTACGATAATTTTTGCAACAGACTATAATATTATAATAACAATAATAGGTACCACAAAGATTGTTTGAAATCATAACTACCTATAATGTCATGATTAAACCGGCAAACAGAAAAGATATACACTTGAATTCACTAAAACAGGTTACCGGTACAAAAAAGCAATGGGTACGTACCTGAACTTTCTGATGAAGTGCCTGCGAGTTATAAATGTTCTATAGGTGGTTTTGTTTGTGCTACATCTTTGCCAGTTTCTTCAATTAAATATCTTCTTTGTTTTTTGAAAACATAGGGGCGCTCAGCGGCGTCAGAAGTTCGTTTGCTTCTGCCTGGTTAGCATTCAAATTTTGTGGGTATAAACCATGATTTTATGCGCACTTGTAAAACTGAACCCATTACATTGTACTGTATATAATTTTCCATATCATTTGATAACTGAAAAAAAAAACTTTTAATTAGGAACTTTAAAAATAATACAGTAATAAAGAAATGAAACCTAACCTCAAACGGGATCGACAGTATTATTGACAAATAGTTACCTTACATATATTTTGTTTGCGAGCTTCGCCACTTATTTATATAAAATAAATACTTACATCAAAATGATCTTCGCCGAAATAAATCACTGACTTAACAGATACAGAAGCTGGGTCTCGCCTTGCAAGATTTAGCCACGTATTTCTGATATTTTTCTTTATTGCCACGTTATTAAAAAACTTCTTTGGAGTTTTTATCGATGTATTATTACATGGAGGAACTACACACCATCGATACGCATTAGAATTCATGATTATCGCACAAAATAATGGAAAATATGAATCAAAACAAGCAATAAGATACAACTTGTCAAGTGTTTACGAAAGGGTGACGTCACAGACGGACGCCATTACTATTGTAGCGTTTTGGTGCGAAATTTAAATTGTATTTTAAAACGGTAAATTTTTCCTTCAAAACATAAATTTTTTGCTGAAATAAGATTTATTTTGTATAAAGTAGGTGCGTAAAAACATCGTGGAGTATTTTTCCAAAATCAGTTTTTAGTTGGCCATGACGGCGAGGCGTGGCGAAAATAAAACAATCGAACCCTACCTAATTGTCACTATTTCTTGCCATTTGACATTCATTAATAATAATCATGCCGGGGCGATTAAATTACATGCATGAAGATTATTTAAACTTATTTATTATTTATGGAGAATGTAATAGAGTTATTTCAAAAACATGCGATACATTCGAGATCCGATATCCGAAGAAACAAAAACCAACACTACCAACTGTTAAGAAGATTATAAAAAACTTCAAGAACTTTAGATCTATAAAAGCTAAAAGAAATAGAAATAAACCAGTTGTTAATAAAATAAAGTTACAAAAATTATTTAACTAAATGTTCATATTGACGCTTTTAAACTTCCAAATATTTTTTGCACCTAAGCAGGAACTCTTCATGGATGGCTCTTCTTATTAACTGAAGATTAAGTTCCTCAATTGCTATTCTGACCCGCTGCATGCAACCTTCCATATTGGTTAATGCAGTGTTATATACTTTATTTTTGATTGTCCCCCAAATAAAAAAATCCCGTACTATTAGGTCAGGGGAGCGAGGCGGCTTCAGATGTGACCCATTCTTGTCTATCCATTGATCATAAAACAAGCTTTGCAGATGATTGTTAACTAAATGACTATTATGTAGAGGCGCCCCATCATGTCGATAAAATAGATTTCTATGATTTATGATCAGCCAGTTATATAAATAGTTCACTTCCAAATTTCTCAAAATGTCAAAGTAGCGCTCACCTATAAGTTAAAAAACGTATTTTGTATCTAGAAGTCTTCAAAAATGGCTAACTCACCATTTAGATTATCTTGATAGAATTCATAATATACACTAAACTGCCAAGACTTTTGAAAATTTAATTCTCTAAATAGATTTACGTTTGAGTCGCTCCAATAGTGGGAATTGCGTCGATTAAGCAATTCATTTTTTGTGAATTTGGCTCCGTCCAACCAAATAATATTATCCAAAAAACCAGCATTTTATTGTGTCCGAAGTAAAACAAATTGATAGAACTCCACTCGTCGTGGAAAATCAGTGCCTTTTAAATGTTGTATTATGGAATATACATAGGGATGAAAATTGTGTTTCCATAAAATCGTTAAAACTGATGTTTCAGATAGTTCAGACTCTAATGCTACTTGCACATAAACACAAAAATTAATACCTAATGAAAACAGCAAATATAAACTTATATATTTTACATTTATTATACAAAAATTATAAATAATAAACGAACAAAACAAATAGACATAAAATACATATCATTCCTTATTACAAAATATCATAAATTTTACACATTCATTTCAAATTATTACCACCATCCACCTCCACCAATTCTTCTTCCATATCCACCTCCATATCCACCTCCATATCCACCTCCATATCCACCTCCATATCCACCTCCATATCCGCCTCCAAATCCACCACCGTATCCACCGCCATATCCACTGCTGAATCCAGTGGCTCGTCGAGCTATTACTCCCGAGTGGCCGGAACTGTATCCACCTCCATACCCAAATCCACCGCTTCTGTATCCTCCACCGTATCCACCTCCATATCCTCCATAGCTACCAATGCCTCCAAAGATGCCTCTTTTCGTTCTGATTGACGGTTCAGCATAGGCAACGTAGAGGATGGCGAAAAACAAAAATATCTGAGAAGAAATTTTTGATTAATATTATAAAACTGACAAATAACCAGGTATCAAAAAGTATAAAACCAAGACATTTTTAAAAAAATATCTTACTAAATAAATGATTAATTTTTCGGTTTTCTTTGTGTCTGACGATGTGAAAAGGGCTCTAATTTATATATTAATACTTACCGCTTTCATGGTGGTGATTTGTTGATAAGATTGTGAGATGAACTGATGATTTTCATCAAAATTTCGATTTTTATACTAAAAAACTTATCAATAACTAAGGTCAAAGGATGCTATTAATTAATTAATACTTCCACATTTAAATTATATTATGCGTCTTTGATTTAATATCAATCAATCAATGGCGTATCGTCTGAAGTAAAATTAAATATATATGGAAACCGGTTGATTACTAAATATTATAGAAATATGCAATTCACAAAATATCAATAAATCTAGAGCTATTAAATTAATTGTAATATTACCCTTCTATTTATTATTTCAGTTAATGTCAAATGCTTTCTTTTGTCTTATCAGTGTATCAGTGTTATTAGTATATTATATTTTCTTGTTTGTCTCAGTATCAACCATTTCTTTGACATTTTGAGTTCTCAGTTTTTTGCCAATTCTTTCTTTAAATTCTTCGGCATAATATGATATTAATGGCAGAATGCACTGTTCATAGTCCTTTTTTAGTCACACGAGCTTATGCGATGGTAAATCTCGTAAGGTCTTTATATTATTTGCTAATTCTTATTGCATATCTTAAATATATGCAATATTTTGAGTTCATTCGCACGTATTATCGTCTCATTATTAGTAACTAGATTGGTCATAAACGTAGTTTTCTGGAAATCGTTATTCAAACCTATGTCAGACAAATGTCAGTTCTAAATGAAATGGTTGATCCTCACCAAAATGTTCCATTATAATAACAGTATCATCGGCAAAATCTTTATTGTTATTAGCTGTCGATATTCTCATCTTATCTTGCCCAACCGAATTTTAAGTACATATTTAAACACAATCATAGAAAGTGTAAAAGAGATCCTTGCCTTAGTCTAACGTCAAATAATAAATTTATTTGTAAGCTCATGAAGTTTAACTGTAGCATTTGCGTTATATTAACTTTGACGATGACAATATCGATGACAGTTCTACTGTGTCTAAAGCTTTGTCGGAGTCAATAAATACTATTCTCTCTCTCTCTCTCTCTCTCTCTAGCATTACAACCCGGGGTGGGTCTTTGCTGACTTCACAATCTGCCTCCACTTGCTGCGATCCATCATCAGTTCCTCCGCGCGCTCAACGTTTAGGGTTTGTAAGTTTGCTGCAACGTTATCTCTCCACCTTATCCTTGGTCTTCCTAGCGGCCGCTTTCCTTCTGGGTTCTCTTCCCATACCAACTTGACGATACGTTGATCTTGTCTCATAACATGGCCGGCCCATCTTAATCTTTCTGCTTTTATTATTTTCACTATATCTGGCTGGTTGTATAGTTCCTCCAATTCCTTGTTTGTTCTCGTTCTATATTGCTGTGTGGTGTTGTCCCTGACCGGTCCGTATATCACTCTAAGCATTCTTCTTTCTGCGATTTTCAGTCTATTCTCATTTTGTTTTGTCAACGTCCATGTTTCACATGCATATGTCATTACCGGTCTTATAACTACTTGATATATTCTTATTTTCGTATGGCGGGATATATTTTTCGATTTCATTATCTTTTGCAGCCCATTTCAGCAGCGGTTGCCTCCTTGTATTCTGTTGTTAATCTCTTGTGTAATGTTGTTGTCAGAGGTGATCGTAGCTCCCAAATATTTAAACTGATGGACCCTTTCAAAATTGTAGTGGTCCATAGTCACGTTCTGTCCTATTCTGTCTCGCCGTTCTATTCTTGTTGTAGCCATATATTTTGTTTTTTCTTCGTTGATTCGTAGGCCAACTTTCTTTGCGGCATTTTCCAGTTTGAAGAACTCCTCCTTGACACTGGTAATTGTATTACCTACAATATCGATATCATCAGCGAACGCCAATATGATGCGCGGACCTTGATTTCTAAAGAGGAGCGTTTTTGTGTTGGTTTTTCGCACGATGCTCTCCAAGGCAACGTTAAAGAGGAGTGAAGACAGCGCATCGCCTTGTTTAAGACCACCGTTGATTGTAAAGAAGGTTGACAATCTTCCTTCAAGTCAAACTGCACTTGTAGATCCCTCTACACATGTTTTGGTGAGGTTAATTAGCTTCTTCGGTATGCCCAGTTCTGCCATGGCATTCCACAAATCCACTCTTATGATGCTATCGTATGCTTGTTTAAAATCTATAAATAGCTGGTGCAATGTTTTGTTGTATTCCCAACATTTCTCCATTAATTGCGTAATCGTGAATATCTATCTACAGTTGAGCGGTTTTCTCTAAATCCACACTGGTAATCTCCTATTTGATACTCCACACACGCAGTCAGTCGTTCTAAGATCATTAGAGAGAAGACTTTCTATCCTGTGTTAATAAGGGATATACCCCTATAATTGGAGCAGCACGTTTTATCTACTACTATTACATTTATTATATTTTTAACAAGATTTCTTATTGTTTGCAAATGGTCATTTGTACCACATCTTTTTGTAGAAACGAGTCTGTTCTTTTAGTTGAAAAAATCAAGTATTCATTCCATACCATTCGTAACAACATTTGTTGTTCGGAGAGCAAGTTTATTGAACTTCTTATCCATGAAAACATTGAATATTTAATCGCCTTTAGTGTCTGTTATTAAGGTGTCCGCAGAGAGCAGTCCTTCGTAGATTTCTTGGTCCATAACAAGTCCAACATATGGCAATAATATTACCTCATTAACAGGTCCAGTTGTATAGAGAATTGGGTCGTTTGAAGAAAATTACTTAAAGCTCCTTTTAAGCAGATTTGTATAGAACAGTTTTGGTAACCTCTTTAATAACTGGCAAAATCAGCCCTTCTCGGATAGTATACGGCTGTAGAGATATATTGTAGATTGCCCGCAAATTATCACTATCTTTTTTTGACGTTTAAATAAACATACTGTCCATCGTGAGTATCTTTTGAAGTTTTTCTTGCAATGTTTGACGGTATTTCAAATCTTTTATCAAGATGACACCTTCTCAAATGATACTTCGACTTAAATTTAGGCTTCATAGCGTCATTGCTTAAAACTCTGTTGTATGAGAGGCAAGTAGCCAGGTGTTTGTCAGACAATGATGGAATGAAAGTGACCTTCAAATAATCAACCCTATAATGTTTATATTTCCTTTTAGATTTGGCCATGGTTAGTAACGCACTGTTAGAAATAACCTTAAATTTATTGCAAATTTAATGTTCATTCTACATTAAATTTAATGATTTTGTACCAAAAATCGTGAATAATTTACATTTACTCTGAATTTAAATCAATTCATTGAAATGTCAGTTCTTATATTTCAACAACGTAACTGAAAAGATATTTCATCTATTGTAGATTAAAATTAATTCATATATACCCGAATACTAAAGGAATTTACATAATTATTCAATATACATTGCATGAGATTCCGGGATATGGAGCAACTTGTAATGTATGATTATATTAAATTTAATGGAATAAATTTGTTTAGGTTGATGTAAAAATTATTAAATTTAATGCATTATTTTAAATGCACTCAATAAACGTTTATAAAATTTACTTTTAATACATTTACCTTAAATTTAATGCATTTCCTTTTTACAGAGCAGTTATATGAGCAAAAAGTTATTTAAATATGATAATACTTATTAATTCGAAATTGATTCTCCATGTAAAACCTTATTGTAATCTTTATAGCGGTTATTGGTCTTTGAAAGCTTGATACATGGGAATCATGTACTACTAAATTTTAAGTATAAAGATTCATACAGGAAGAAAGAAGAAAGCACAGAAAGTAGATAATACCGATATAGGACGAAAAAACTAACAACGTAATTAAACATTTAAAAAAGTTAACAAGAGTGTAAGCAGTATATTAGAATATCGAAAGACCTTTACGCCTTATCTTGATCAACAATTGAACTATCAAAGAAATTAAAAGGGAATAATGTTAAAAAAAAAATTATACATTCACTTTAACTTGTATATTGGGTCTATTTTTATTTTTGAAACAAACATAAGTGTCAGACGACGTACAAAAGTAGCAAATTATTTAAAAAATCTAGCAATCTAAACGAAAATGGGTCATAAAGTCCGAATGGATGATAATTGATGGTGTAAAAGATTAATAAAATGGAGACTCGAAGAGGACAAGAGACGAAGGAGCCGACTGTCAACCAGATGGAGCGATGATATCAAGAAAATGTATCTTTTACAAATTGATTGGGATAATTTTGTATTACATTGTAATTTTTTTTCCACTGAGAATGTATTTAATTTTGAATATTTGGAATCTCTATGCATTTGCTTAGCCCTCATAACCACGGCGCTTGAATGATCATTGAAACCTTAATTTGGAATTCTTAGATCCTCGCCCTCTGCGTCATGGTTTTTTACATTTGCTGATCTTTGTAGGGGGAACCTTGTATTGTGATAGTTTTATTGGGAGATTTTCTGGTCCTAGTAGAAATATTACTTTTGATTCACTTTTACTTTCCAATGCTCTATTCACTGAGTAATTGTCCTTTGTTACAGGTGGCTGTGATTGCCATATCATTAATATAGAGGCTAAAGCTTGTATTATCAGTCTTTGGTATATCTGATGTATAGATATTGAATGAAAGAGGGGAAAGTGGAGAATCTTGCCGAAATTTCGCCCAAATATTTTTAATAATGAATAAGATCATACAGAATCTACTCTCCAAGTGTGGTAGGATCAATTTTACTACTATTGGCGGAATTCCAAACATTTTTATACCAAAGCCGTCATACCAAACTTTATCAAAAGCTTGTGACATGTTCTCCTAGGTAAGCTTTACGGTACTTAAACCCATTATTTAGAAATACTTTCAAACATAATTTATTTAATATAACTATTTCCGCTACCTTGTTTAACTTAATCTGATCATTGTGTTAAAGATGTTTGTTAGTTCTACTAACTGCTTTTGAAATAATTGTTTAATATATTATTTGAAATCTTATCAATTTTTAGGACTCCAGAAAAGCGAACCATTACTCAGCTGTATAAAAGGAAATTTAAGTACAAATATTTATTATTCTTGCTTTTCTACTAATATCAGGAAGATTAGATTGGTTTAATGAAAATTGTTCTTCCAACAGCTCATACTTTTCTTCAGACGATATTATTGTAATATTATTATGAGTTATTGTGGAAATTTTAGCTTTCCCAGCCTTAATCAAAGATTTTAACATGCTATCGAATGCACAGATTTTGATAAGTTACAAGTAGTGTTACCACAAAGCGAATATTTACTTACTTACACAGTAATGTAATCAAATACACTTAACATAATAAGTTATATCTTTGTCTGTTCTATTATAAGTATTATGTAAGTATATCTTTGTTACGTACATTATGACATTAATTTTTTGTGATGATCTGCCGACATAGGAAACATTTTCGTAGACCCCCATTTACATCTCATGCTTCTCCAGTTTTTTTCTGTTCATATGGACTCCTCAAAGGTCATAGTCGACGCCTGGATGTTCATAAAAACCACTTTGGGAATTATTTCTACTTCTACTAGTTCTTAATCCTCTAACCAATAATCGTTTATATTATTTATTCTGAGAGTTATAAGGATAGTCAAAAAATGTAATATTTCATAAAAAAAAATTTTTTTTGAACAAAACTAACTCTTTCGGAAAAAGTGAAAGATTTTTGTCTTTTTAACATTAAATATTTATTTAATTTTTAATAGAGTTTTCCTGTATTCTTATTAACAAGGCGGCATATCAGGTCTTTTCAAACCTTCAAATGACTATTTAAATGTATAGCTTATACAATAAAACAATTTCTTAGTTACCTGTTATGTCAGAACTAATGCAGGAAACTCTTTTTCAAAAAAAATTAAGAAGAAATTTTTCCATTTGATATCAAATTTTTCATAGGAACTGGATATTTTAAACAATAAATATGACTTCTTCTTCTTTAGGTGCCATGTCTGTATTTAGACGTTGGTGGTCATCATGTTTAAAATTTCTTGAAATCTTTCTCTATCGGCTGCTGCGCGAAATAGTTCTTCTACCGTGCAATCACACCACTGCCTGATGTTACTCAGCCATGAAAGCTTCTTTCGGCCTATCCATCTTTTTCCTTCCACTTTTCGTTGTATTATAAGGCGAAGTAGATGGTATTTAGGTCCTCTAATTATGTGACCGAAGTATTCTGTTTTCCGCCTCTTTATAATGTTCAAGAACAGTCGATCTGTATCCATCATTCTGAGAACATCCTCGTTGGAAATGTGCGAAACCCATGATATCTTCAGGATTCGACGGTAGCACCACAATTCGAATGCTTCCAGTTTGTTTAGCGTTGTGGTTTTTAGTGTCCATGTCTCGCAACCGTATAATAGAATAAACCATACATAGCATTTCAGGACCCTTTTACAAATATGCATTGATAGGTTCCTGTTACACAGAACTGGTTTCCATGTCATAAAGGCCTTCCGCGATATTTCTATCCTAGCTATTATCTCTTCATCTGAGTCCGTATTCACATTCAACCAACTGCCAAGGTATTTGAAATGGTTTACACGCTCTATCCACTCCCCATCGAGCCAAAGTTGACATTCATCTACAGTAACCTTTCCAACTGTCATCCACTTTGTTTTTGAGATGTTGATTTTAAGGCCTCTTCGGCAGCTCGCTTCATTGACTAGGTTTACTAATGTTTGGAGATCCTCGATGCTTTCTGCAAGAATGGCCGTATCATCAGCAAATCTAATATTGTTGATTACTTCTCCACCTAGTCTTACTCCTTCTTGTCTGTCATCCAAAGCCTCCCTAAATATTTCTTCAGAGTATACATTAAAGAGACAGGGTGATAGAACACAACCCTGTCTTACTCCACGTTTGATGGGTAGGTTTTGAGTACGACTGTTTTCAATTTAATTACAGGCTACTTGATTGTAGTACAGATGTTTTAGCAGTCTTATATCGTAGTGGTCTAGACCTGCTGCTTGTAGGCACTCAAAAAGTTTATCATGTTGTACTCGGTCGAATGCCTTTTCAAAGTCGATGAAACAGACGTAGATGTTCTTTCGAAATTCACAGCTCACGCGCATACAAAATAATGCCTGTCTTGTTCCTAGACCATTTCTAAATCCAAATTGCTTATCACTCACTCTATTTTCGCATAGAAGGAATATAAATATGACTACTATCTATGAACTCGGAAAAAGGACATTTTGGCATATAATGTATTGTAAATGCACTTTAGTAAACAAATACAAGGAACCATGTTTTTACCAAATTGACCAAGACATTAAGCTCTCAATGTCTTTCCCCAACTTAAAACCTTGCTTTCTGTGCAGTCATCGTGGTGCTTTACATAAGTTTATGATTATTATTAACAATTAAAAATCTAATTCTTTTATCTTAAGCTATCCAAACATGTTCTTTTTTGTTTTTCATTTTGTCTATGTAGTTATTTGGGCAAGATGACGGACTTGATATTGTTTTAACAATCCATCGTTACGATGTCCATTCTTTTGCCCTCATTGTGTTCCATGTCTTCTTCGTACAATGAGCTGTGTAAATAAAATAATAGACAAGAAAGAGTGTCTGTGGCTAGCTTTATTAATTTTCCAATAAAAATGTTTATTTTCATGTTTAATAAATTCTGATGACTGTGACCATCAACCTAAATTATGCATTTTAATTTAAATTGTTTCTCTTTCCCAATGCTTTTGACTTGGATTTAATCGCCATTCATGGGCGGGCTATAAAATGAGTGTAATGTTATTATTCTTTAAAAGAAAACTCAAATACTACAATAATCTCTCCAAGCTTTGTGGAAAGAATGCACATTTGAAAATTGTTATTTGTATTGGTCTTGTGAAAACTAACCACAACATTCTCGATTCTTCGATAGAAAGTCATCTTTCTATCTTCAAAATAATTTCTATAGCATATCAATAATGTTAATTTTATCTTAAACTGGTAAGATATACTGTCCTAACTCCCTAACTCATCCCACAATAGTGCTCTGAGACAAGGAATGTATTTGGAGAGCTAAATAAGAAATATATAAAGATTGGTCAACATATAACTCGGAGAAAATTTAACAGCTAAACAAAATTTTGGAAGAACACAAAACAAAACTAGCCAAAGGAAATAATACCATTTTCAAGCCTAAAGATGTTAAGGAAATAGAAATATCAA
This sequence comes from Diaprepes abbreviatus, assembly GCA_034092305.1. Lineage (NCBI taxonomy): Eukaryota > Metazoa > Arthropoda > Insecta > Coleoptera > Curculionidae > Diaprepes > Diaprepes abbreviatus. The sequence continues at coordinate 3,226,333 of JASJET010000125.1, read as the reverse complement.
ACAGTGATAAACAGAGAAATTCTATAAAGAATTGAGGAGATTCCGCATAGAAAAGCGAAATCTCAGTAAACCACAGAAAACAAAAATTTCAACTTGTTTATCAGGAATCTAAAGATTTGTCCAAAATAAAAAATAACATAACTCCTGGAGAAAACTGTATCATAATAGAAGTTGTGAAACTTTTACCTCAGACCCTTTATGGTATAATCCCTAAAAAAATAATATTGTTATTATTACAAAAAAAAGTAATATAATTGATCAATAACGTTGCTCTCCCATCCACCAGGAAATGCGTTCTGAGTTAAAACTAGAATCAAGCTAACTTCTGCTTAGTTACACGCATACTTTAATGAAAGGTATCCGGGCACATAGACCTAATAATAGACAACTCATCGAGTAGAGACGAGGCACAGAAAGAAAGAGCAAAAACTACTAGAATACCAACAAGATGGAGCGATCACGTGAATTAGGGCAATAAAATAGATAAATAAATCACAAGAAACAGAGTTTTCACATAATGGCGCGATTTTCAGCAAATTCGCAGGATAATCAGTAAAATGCGGCTGCTAACAAAAATAAATTGCCTTTAAATAGATGCCCGGGGGCATATTCATAAGAATCCCCACTTTAAAACGTTGTATGGCTAGTCGAAAATTTTTAAAATGGCGTCTTCGACATGGCGCAATTTTAGCTACATCCTTGGATTGTCAGCAAAATGAGGCTAGTAACTAAAATGAATGATGAGTGGCCATAAAGAAGATATGTCTCAAGGTCCAAAATGCTCGCAGGAATACCCATTTTGAAACGTTGTTTGGACATTTGAAACTTTTCAAAATGGCAGCTATAAAATGGTGCGGTTTCCAGTGAATTCGCAATATAATCAGCTTAGTTCGTTTCCTACTAACAAAAATATATGCCTCAGAGCTCAAAATATTGCCAGGACTATCCATTTTCAAACTTCGTTTGGCCAGTTCAAATTTATCAAAATGATGGCGTCAACATACCGCTGGTTTTAGTGAATTCGCAATATTACCGGTAAAATGCAGCTTATAGTACAAATTAATGGTTTTTAAATATATGCCTTGAGGCTCAAAATGTTTGCAGGGATACCCTTCTGAACGTCATTTGTAGGTAAGGCTGGTAACAAAAATTAATGGCCTCTCAGAAATGCGTACTTTCCCACATCGTTTGTCCCTATAAAATTCTTAAAAAGGGTGACAATTCTCATTTCCAAATATTAAGTAAAAAAAAACTAAGTATATTTAGACTTGTAGAACAGTTTAATAGCTGGTGAACGTCTCAACTTTGCGTATATACAAGACAACATTTTAATTTGGGATGTATGTGGAGACCAATGGCGAATGAAAAATCCTTTTTTTGAGACGAGGCACCACAAAGCCTAGCTCCCAAATCCAGATAACCCAGTGAGGCAGCGAGTCCCACCTAAACAAAACAGCAGAAAAGTGAACTGAGCGAAAAATATCATTGTTCCACAACTCGATTTAATTGAGATTCAGAGGCTCGCTCTACTTTTCTGCCTGCAGTTTTGGTTATGGCCGACGCTTTAACCCCCGGATATCTGGGGAAGGTCAGTTTTTAAGATGATAACGCCCTGAGGATTGGCGCCATTTTGAAAAATTTCAAGAGCCGAAGGATGTTTGAAAATGGTACAAACATTTTGCGCCTCGAGGCATATACTATAAAGCCATTAATTTTTGTTTGCAGCTGAATTTTGCTGACCATCCCGCACATAGGCTGTAAACTTCAATTAATTAAACCATATTTGACATTGAGTATTCCTGCGAACATATTGGTGTATATTCTAAGGTCATTAATATTTCTTAGCAACTGCATTTGGCTGATGACAGGACACTTTCGCTGAAAAAAAAGCGCCATTTTGTAGAAGTCATTTTGAATGTTCTCAAAATACAGCATTTCAAAGTGTGCATCAATACGGACATTTTGAGCAATGGGCACGTTTTCTTAAGCCCATCAACTACTGCCGCGCTGACGTTAAAAAAAATATACTAGATGACTAGATGTAATTCATAAAAAATGCAATATAAAGGCTAAAACATTAATGACAATATTAAATAGCTGTTTAATACTGTTGTACTGTTTATATATAAATTTAATTTAACTTGTCAGGTCACGCCACTGTTTGATCTCAATATAATGTCACGTACGCATAATATCCTTAAAATCTGGAAGTACTAATTAATGAAGAACATCCTTTGACCTTAGTCAATGATATGTTTTTTAGTATAAAAATCGAAATTTTGATTCAAATCATCAGTTCAACTCACAATCTTATCAACAAACTACCACCATGAAAGCAGTGAGTATTTCAACTTAAATTAGAATTTTCTTGAATTTACTTTTTTATTTTTATTAATCTAACTTACAACATCCTAGTTCTAAATAAAAAAGTATAATTATTTTATTTAACACATGTTAGCTCAATAATACAGTTTACTTGTAACTTGAACACATACATTCGATCCGAATTTTTTTTCCAAAATTTGTAATAGTTTAATTTATTATTGTTTTTGTTATCTTATTTCTAACTAACAGTCACAAAATTACATTATATCTAGCACAAAGCAATCTCAACAATAAATTATTATTTATTAATATATTTTTTTATTTTCTTGATTTTGTAACTTTTCATACATTTATATTTATCAGTTTTGTATTGATAATAAAAAATTTCTTGTCAGGTAATCTTCTTTTTCGCCATCCTCTGCGTGGTCTATGCTGACCCATCAGTCAGAACAAAAAGAGGCATCTTTGGAGGATATGGTGGTGGATACGGAGGTGGATACGGAGGTGGATACGGAGGTGGATACGGTGGTGGATACAGAAGTGGTGGACATGGATATGGAGGTGGATACAGTTCCGTAGTAGCAGTACCGGTAGTTCGCAGAGTTGTAGTACCAATTTCATATAGCAGAAGCTACGGCGGTGGATACGGTGGTGGATATGGAGGTGGATACGGTGGTGGATATGGAGGTGGATATGGAGGTGGATATGGGGGTGGATATGGAGGCGGATATAGAAGAATTGGTGGAGGTGGATGGTGGTAAAAAATTTGGGGTGAACATGTAAAAATTATCCCGTTTTGTAATCATATGTATTTATGAATATTTGTCTTTTTTACCTATTATTTATAATTTTTGTATAATAAAAGTGAAGTATGTATGTATAAATTCGCTCATTTCTTTTAAGTTTTCTTCTGTTTATGTGTTTCAGTGTAATTTTAAGACTGATAAAAATCGACATTTTCTTTAAACTTTTACGTCTTCTACCTCCGAAACGAAGTAGTATGGAAAATAACTAAGTTGTCTTAAATCGACCTATTTTGACGACCAAAGTCTGTCATTAAACGTTGTATACATATTTTCCGGGCACCCTGTATAAATAAGCGAGATTAAATGCATAGTCAAATTTTCGAATTCGGTATTGATTTTGAAAGTAATATTTTTTTGCTAAGTAGGCACTGACATAGAATCTGATAATATTACAAAATTACTATAAGTATTATTACTATTATCTAATATTAAAACTATGGCGAAAGCTTTATTAGTAAAAATACAACAGATCGAAATTTCACTGATTGTGATTTTTATATGACAGATTGGTGTAGTTTAACTACAAGTTACTTTTTATTAAAAATGGGTCTCCAGTCGATATTTGCATTTATTGATAAAAAAAATACATCAGGTTACTAAAAAAATGTTTCAACATATATTCAGATAAGTATAATATTTATTCAATATATGTTATGATAGAGAATCGCCAAGTGAAAACTTTGACAGTAATCATTGTAGCCAAAAAACACACGGTCTTATTCACCGTTGGAGGTAATATATTATCCCCGTATGCTACAACTGATAATGTCAATTTTCTAGTTGAAACATACTATTGAAAGGTTATATATTATTTGTTTGAATTTTGGCTATATTTCAGAGCAAAGTAAAACTAATAATAATATTATTCATAAAAAAATTGAACCGACTTCTAAAAGTGAGCTAAAAAGTGAAAAATAACTATAAATTTTTATATAAAATTGAAATTTTTGAAGTCGGCGACAAACTAATACCTGACAAAATGTGATTCGAATAAACAGATTAAAAATACTTTATTTGAAATTGCTTTCTTACTATAATTTGTATCTGTTAGTAGTTATTTATTTCATTTAGAAAAAATTTTGCGCCAACGTCAAAAATTTCAATTTCATTTAAAAATTTATAGTTATTTTTCACTTTTTAGCGCCCTTTTAGAAGTAAGAAGAAGAAGAAAAATATTATTTTTTGATTTTTAGTTTTGAATTCATTATGATATCCATAAATTATTTGAACTAAGTACTAAACGAGATTACCTCGCAATGACTCAAAGGTGGCAAGAAAGTACCCATTTTATCCAAAGTTGTAGATCACCCACTAGAATATCTTTGATTCTTAGAGTTCTTCATATACCAGTGAAATTGTGTAAAACAAACATTTAGTCTGTCATGGTAAATCCACTATCTTAAATTTCAAATTAATTTTAGATTGGTAATATAGGCCCCAAAATATTCCAATATCAATATTTAAAGAACTTGAGAAGTAAATTTCTCAGCCCGACATATTTTATACTGCATATTAAGTTTATATATGCATCAAGAACCCCGCGATATCAATTTTAGATAAAATCGGAAAATGTAAAATTTTCAGCCGGTTATATTGTATTTTATCAACCTTATAGTTTGCAAATTAACTTCATATTCATAATACACAACGCCGTTAATTCCCTAATACAAAATCTAACAAATGCGAATAAGGTAACGAATAAGGTAACCCACCATACTAGATCCGCCATATTAAACTTCAAAAAAATAATTTTAACGTCTTAATCTATTCTAAATCTAAACCCTTTAAAGCTCCCTAGTACCAATTTTGGATGAAATCCGGAAATATTGCATCTGACATATTAGATTTTCTTAAAATAATTTTATATTCGCTATTTACATCCTCAAAAACGATTCAGTCCCACCTTTGAACAAAATCGAAAAATGTAAAATTTTTAGTCCCCTATATTGTATTCACCATATTGAATCCTGAAAAATTACTTTTAATTTCATAATTTATACCCTCAAGAACACCCTATATCAGTTTTGGAGAAAATCGAAAAATGTAAAATTTTTAGAAAACAATATTGAATCCGCCAGAGTGAGTTTTTCAAAAAATATTTGAAATTCATAATTAACACTAATAAAAATAATAGATATAGAGATAATCGGACAAAATTAATTTTTTGTCCGCCATATTGGATCCGCCATATTGAATTTTTTTTAAATATTTTGGATTCGTTATGTGCGACCCCGAAAAATCCCCCACATCAATTTTGGAAATAATCGGACAAAATTAAATTTTTTTGCCCGCCATGTGGAATCTGTCATATTGAATTTTTTAAAAATAATTTCAGATTCATTGTGTACGACACCGGAAATTCCTCCATACCAATTTTTGAGAAAATCGGACAAAATTAATTATTTTGGCCGACATATTGTCAGCTCCATCTTGGATTTTACTGCACTAATTTCGTCCAAAAAAATATGGGACCACCGCAGCAACTTCCTGAATATAACGTAAAAAATTTCATTCAAATTGGTGGCGCCGTTCCGGAGTAATCGGTGTACATACAGAAAAAAAGACGTAGTCGACGAATTGAAAACCTCCTTGTTTTAGAAGTCGGTTAGAAAACTATGTATTTCTGGTGGAAGTGCTAATATAAGAGATCGAGAGCATACTTGCACAATTCAAGACCTACATTGTAAATAGGTACACATGAATCTAATGCGAAAAATTGACTTATTTACCAGAAGCAACATAATATTAAAACAAAGCGAAATTAAATTTTAACATTTGATATGAAAATAATTTGTAACAAAAAATAAAAAAAAATACAAATTTTTTTATTACTGATTACATGGATGTTTTATTTTTGATCAGAATTAAATGCTCGTATGTGGGTTGTTATCACAGTCAAAGTTCAAACGATATATCAATAAAATGTAAATTTTAATTTATAATTTGATGACTTCGTAAGAATCATTAATTAAGTAGGTAACTAAGAATGTAAACATATGTATTTCTAAATTACTTAAATTTTTCAATCTTGTTATAAATGGAAAATTTATAAAGAAAACTTGATATACGAGGGTTTTAATAAGTGGATGGTTATGCTGAAGAGTTCAGATCCTTGGATGGTTTTTGAAACAAAAAGTTTGTTCCAAATCTCTCAATATATCTAAGCCTGCTTTATTCATTTTATTTAATCTATGATAAATATTAATTCTACATAATTAATGAGAAAATAGATTTTACATCTGGCATAATAAAGCGTTGAACTTTGAAATGTATTTTTTTCTTAGAATCATCAAATGATTCATACCCTTCTGCATTAGCACGTAATTAGGACAAGTCGGTACCCCCGAAAGTACTCCAAGAATTATCCGACTTTTCAAAGACAGCACAAAAGATTTTGGGAAAAAATATCTCAATGTCTTAATACAGTTTTTTTTTAGTTCTATATACTTTTCCCAGCAATTTCAACAGCTTCGATAATCTGTTTATAATAAGAACCGTCAAACTTCTTAAAATTGTCATTAATTGCAGGTTCCACCTCTTGATTGTCAGCAAATCTTTTACCGCTGAGCCATTTTTTCAAGTTTGGAAAGAAAAAATAAACCAAGGGGCTAAATCTGGCAAATAGTATACGTAAAGTAGTAATTCGAACATTAACTCATAACACTATGTTTTTCGGCAAATGCGAATCGTCTTTTCATTTCATCATTCACATGCTGCAATTGTTTTTCCTTTTCGAAGATGAACAATGAAAATTATTCCATAGACATTCCAAAAAAAAACCTTGTTAACAAAAGAAACCCTTTTGGAGTCGATTCTCCTTTTTCAGTCCATTGTTTTGACTGTTCCTTCATCCCAAGTGTGAAGTGATAAACTCATGTTTTATCCAAGGTTATGAATCGACGCAAAAACTCGGCTTTATTGCGGCGAAACATCGCGAGACACTTGATTGAAACCTCCTTACGGCGCTGCTTTTGTTTCCTTGTGAGCAAACGAAGCACCCATCGTGAGGACAGTTTTCTCATATCCAAATTTAGTGAAATAAAACATATCTCAAAATAAGCTCCACAAGAAAGACTTTTCAAAAATTTCCATAGAAAAACTTGGGGGGTGACTTTACACTCAATGCTATTCGTAATCAATTTTCATTATATATTACTTTCTAATGAATATTTTAGAGAAAAAATCATATTCTTTTCATTAAATTTAAAAAAGAATCATAAGATATAGTTACCTCCAACTTTTTTTGAACGAATTAAATAAATTTATATAATCTATTGAACAAAAAGAGGAAAAGAACGTTTTCACCCATGTAAAAAATATGGAACAAGCCCTTACTGAAAAAATTATATGTATCCACCTCTTTTCGTAACCCTAGCAATATGCATGTGATTTAAAATTATAATTGAAAAAAAATCGTTGATAGCAATGAACTTTGGGTGTAATTATCATCCTCTAGAAATGCAAATCACAAAGTAAAAATACGTGATGGTTATTTTTTGATAGGTACACTCGATCATATTACAGAATGAGACAAATCCGAGGCGAGTCACTTAAAACATGTTGTTATCAGTAAAAGATGTTTGATGACTTATTATATCGTATTTTTAAGACATTTTTAACGCACTCATTTTATGGAGTAAGCAAAATAATTCTCCCTCACATTTGTCTGTAAGTTAATTAAAAGCATATACCATATGCCAAGATATAGAGATGGAATGACTAGCAAAATTGTTTCCTTGTGGTAGTACTGTGGAAACTAAATAAGTTTCGATCGAGATTAAGAGAGATTAACATTATTTTTAACAACAACTAATTTTTTTATACAAAAATCACTTTCATTGTTATACCTTTGATTTGAAGGCAAATTTTCTCTTTTACCTTAATGATAAGGATGGTCAAGAATGTAATCAAATAATTTTTAAATGGTTTATTTTTAACAAAAAAAAATAACAAATTATTATATAAAAAAAATTATCACAGAGACGGATTTTGTTCCGTAATTTCTTTAAGCACTTCACCACCATCCACCACCACTAACTCTAACGATACGACCACCATATCCACCTCCGTAGCCACCTCCATATCCACCTCCGTAGCCACCTCCATATCCACCTCCGTAGCCACCTCCATATCCACCTCCAAATCCACCCCCATATCCTCCACCTACTACAACAGGTACTTTAACAGGTACAGGCACAGCTACTGTTCTGGTAACAGGAACAGCCACCTTTTGAATAACTGGTACTGGATGTGGAACGTGAACAGGTACTGCTACTTTTTGTACAACGGGCACTGGATAAGGTTGAGGAACTGGTACTGCAACGGCTGCTGGTGCTGGTGCTGCTACGGCGATTGCACCACCACCCCCATATCCTCCACCATATCCTCCTCCATATCCTCCACCATATCCTCCAGCAAATCCTTCAGAATATCCTCCAGCGTACCCTCCTGCAAATCCTCCTCCAACACCTCCATAACCAATGCTTCCTCCACTTACACCTAGTCCTCCAAGCACTCCTCTTTTTGATCGAATATTTTTGGTTGCTTCTTCGCCATAGGCGGTGGTAAGGATGACAAAAGTAAAGAAAACCTAAAAATAAAAAGATTTTGAAATATATCTCAAAAATAGTACTTCAGATAAAATGAATAGTTTTTAAATTGATTTTTAAACTATTCTTTGAGTAATACCATTTTCAAAATCAATTTTAAATTCAGCTGTTTAAAGCGCTCTTAAATTACGAAAAAATGATTCTGCTTTTAACAGAAATAATTCTATTTTATTTTTACTTACTATTTTCATTTTAACAATTTCTTGATAAGATCTTTGAGAGAACTATGATAAGTTTGATGAAAACTTGTGGATTTATACTAGGAAGCTGTAAGTGAAAATTTTTTGGGCACATCAATGAATTCAAATTTGAAGTCGTTTCAAATAATGCAACATGTGAAATAATATGTTTTCAACATACAGTGGCGTACATTAACAGTTTCATTATTATCTAAGTAATAATTTTAATTAGTTGTTCATTTTGTTTCATAAAAACTATATATTGATATTAACTTTGACTTTTCAAGGCCAATTTTGAATTTTGTTGATTTGCTATATAAAATCGTTAAATGTGGGGGAAACATTATGCAATTTCATAGAAACTCGATATGTTGATTAGATAGGTGAATATATGTTTTAAACTGAGTCAAAAATTGTAGGGTTAAATCTTGCCTTCTAAGAATATCAGTAGATTTAATTTTATGTATTTGTAACAACTATCATTAAATTACTCCTTTTGTAAGAGTTATATCAAATTGTTTAGCATATTATTACGACAAGTCTTATTACTACATACACACAAATCTAGTTTAATGGTTGACATTATATGTTAATTGTGATAATGTAATAATTTTAATGCAAATTTTACGATCGTTCAGTCTATTAATCCACATTTTAAAAATTCTTAGGCACAATTTTCGGAATATTAAGGTGATCTTCGCTTAATTAATGCACCTGTTTAGTTTCACCATATTTAAATTTTGATGCCTAATATTGTTAACACGCAACATTAGCGGGTTTATTTTTATTTTCTATTTAGTTTAAAAGTAAAGAAATGATTTCACATCACAATTTAACTAATGATGACAGTAAATATAAAAAACTAGTCAAGTACTTGTCGGACACGCATTATATTAGGGTTTAGTAGCAGTAATTGGGATTAAAAATCATGGTTCTTAGGTTTAGACCTCAAATCGGAATTATTATTCGATATTTCTCCTGCGACTGCAAGAAGCATCTTCAGGGATCTTCACTCCACAAGATTAGAACACTGAATGATCATCAAAGAGTAAAAGCTATTGCATAAAATCACTGGTATCTGACGGTCGTCGTACCATTTCTACGTGTGCAGGAATGTGGACGGGTGTTGATACCGTGATAAAATTTAAGTACAAATTACTGCTGGTTTCCATACACAACTCTTAGGTTATCGTCGCTCTTTAGCACAGTCGTTCATTTCCACCAGGTTGTATCTCATTGAAGTATGTTTGGTGAAGCCTAGGTGCCGATAATCCTGGATTTGCCTAGGTTGACTCGAGGAAATTGCTGAAATTCCTCATCGAAAGAACCTTGATAAAGGGAATTTATCAATTTATCACTGGATTGAACATGGAATGGTCGAGTTGTTGAAAGGGGCACCCTGCAGGAGGTGCCAGGGAGGACCCACCATAACAGCCAGTCCCAGCGAGAAGCCAAGCCGCCTCACCTTTCTTGTTGTTGTTAAGTGGCATTTAGGATTGTCAAGCCATTGGTCTTAAATTTAAAAAGGAAATTTTTTTGTTTGACAAAAATTAAAAAGCGATTTCTCAGGGAGCATCTAGGAGGTGAGCTGAGGTATTCAGATGTCTATTTTTGAAATTAAGAGATTTAAGATTACTAACTACCCGGTGATAGGATAATTAGCGGGGCAGTTTAAGTATACTTTTTCGTTGTGGCTAATATTTTTCATCCGCAAGACATACCTAAATTTTGAAAAAAATTATTTAATATTCTATTGCCATTATTTAGGCGCAAAAGTCAGCTTTTTCATAAAAAAAAGTATGGGTAAGAGATTGCTCCGGTAAAACAAGTGTTGAAAATTAGACAATCCCGAAAGACAAGTTAAGTGGTTGCCGCAAGTATAATATCGTGATTTTATCGAGCCGAATATTTCTTGAAGGTTAGGTTTTTCTGTCTAATTTTTTTGTTTTTTCACGAAAATAAGAATGTCTTTTCCGCGAAAAAATTATGTGTTTTTTTTTCGTTATTTTCGGTTGAGTATCGGAAACTCAGTTATATTATGGAATGTTTCGCGATCTTTAGTTGCCAGATCCCGTTCCACCTCAACCTCCTTCAGATATATGGTATATACTCGATTTTTGGCCGAACACAAGTCGATCTGGGATCCCTTTTTGTACCTAAACCTTAACTAGAAGTCCGTAAGCAGGTACTTCTTACATCTACACTCTATTTTAAAAAAGGGGAAAACTCAGAGACACTATTTAATTCCGATCCTAAATTCTTCAACAAGAGTCCGCCTTTCAGCTATTGAAGTGCAATGATAGCCTACTTAGAGAACGTCGAATATTGTCACGAACAGATAGGGATGTTTTAGTTGAACTTCCCCGGCACACACTCCTAACCAAGTATCCTTGTTGGTTTATTGGCTCTTCTAGAATATCTAGAAAGTCTGTGCTGCCGTCAAAAAAATCGCCGTTGTTCTGAAAGAGAAAGAGAATTTTTTCTTCAAGTAAGGCACTAGAATAGCACACGAGTATATCCCGGAAGAAATACATGCTCTGAGGGGAGGCTACAGGGGCAAGACCATCATTCCATTTTAAGATAATCAGGTAACACTTAAAGCATTTGCATGCTATGAAATCTAAACAGAAATGGGTCTGTCGTCAAAATCTTATTCCCTCTATCATCCTACAACAAAGTTACTCTTGCATGGACACCAAAATAAAACGGTATCCTAGTTAATGAAAGTGTGGACTAACTTGCCAGACAAGATCCTGCTACAATATTTAGCAATCCATAACCGATATTTGGTATCCCAAAGCTTAATAAATCATCAATATCAGAACCACTGGAACCACATTGGGAGACCCAGACACAGTAAGCTATTGCTGCGATATCCTACCCGTTAGCAGACACCAAATTATGTTGGTGACTAAACAAAACATGTAATGTATCGAAGAAGACAAGCCTCAAATCATCTTCAAGGATCCATCAATACTGAAGCTCTATACCCGGAGGACAAACCAGTGAATAAACTTGATAGACACAAATATAACCGGCAATATTATAACCCTGAAGGCTCCAGTATAAATATTTTTCAACCCTATATCACTTCATCAACGTAATCTTGCAAGTTGTCGTTAAAAAGATTTTCTAAGTGTTGGTTGGCAAATTTTTCCAAATTAAAAAAAAAAACTAGTACAAGCTGCAGGGGAGGGGAATCAATATTTAAGATTTTTTCCTAAACCAAATCAAGACAGGATTTAATTTTAAAAATCCAAAGTTTAAAAACAAACTGATTTATTCTTCTTATTATTCAGCCATTTAACTTCCACTCCTGGGCCTAGGCCATTCCTAATTTCCTCCAGTCATGGCTATTTTGTGCCTTCCGTTACTAGTTTTCACTGCTTGACATCATCTATCCATCACAATGGTGGTCTGTCTATAGACAGAGTTCCTCTCGCTGTCTAGCAGCATACCCTGCCATTGCCATTTTAATTCTGCAATATTTGCCTACCAGCCATCTCACGGTATCTTCCATTGCGGATCTTCTCTTTTAAAAATTTGTATTCCCCTTAATTTGTTGATGTTTATTTTTGCTAAGACAACTATTTACAGTCCATATGTTGGCATTGACAGTATATAGGCATCGAAAACCTTTCACTTGAGGTTCATGAGAGTCGCTTTATTTCTCAAGATAGACAGTTTTCTAAGAGCTGCCAAAGATAGTTGCACACGTCTAGCAATTTCCTGTAATGTATTTTCTGTTATCATTATATTTGTTTTTGTGTGGTTTATTTTGAGTCCTACCTTCTACGACTCCTGATGTATTTGTTGAAGCATCAATTCGATCGTCTGTATATCTTCTGGTATTAACACAATATCATATGCGAATTGGAGGTAATTCAAAATATTTAATCGACCTTAATCACTTTCTTCTCCCATGGAAATTTCTTAAAAATGTCCTCACGTACAAGTGCGTACAATTTCGGCGAGACAGTATCTCTCTGGCATGCACCCCGTTAAACCTTGATGGAATTTGTTTGAGTCTCGTCGTCAAGTTTTATGTGAAGGGAGGCGTTTCCATAAATATTGTCAATAAAAGCCAGATAAATAAGTATATTGTATTCTGATATTTTTGGAATTGAAAATGACATTTTTATAGATATAATTTAACAGGTCCATTTATCTGTTATCTATTCTGGCGTGTTTAAGCGATTTTATCATAACCCAATGCTCCATGGTGTCAAACGCCTTTTCAAAATCGACAAACGCTAAACATAAGTTTATATTGTATTCTACAGCCTTTTTATCAATGGTTGTTGGTCGCGTTGTTAACAAATGGTCGCTGAAATTAGTTACGAAACCTCACCTGGTTTTTCAGTTGATATTGGTCAAATTTACTCATCAGTCTTTTTTTTTGGCATTTCTGTAAACAGTTTGTAAACCTGCGATTAAAGTGATATTGACCGATAGTTTTCTAGATTTGTTTTATCATTTTTTTAAAGCACTTTGACGAGTGCATTATTTCAGTTATTTGAAATTGTTCTTAGTTCGAAGCATCTATTAAACAGATCACATAGTTTTTCAAAACTTTCTCTACACTCTTTTTCAACATCTCCACTATTTTGTCATTCTCTCAAGGCATGAATTGCTTATTTAATTTATTCCATTGTCATTTTAGGAATTTCTTCGAACTCTGCGTTCATTATTCTCGTATTATTTCTATGTTCGTCATTTTCAGTGTTATTTATATATTATTTATATAATTTGCTGCAAAAAGTCTCTACAATTTTTGTTATGTGGTGGCGATCTCTAGTTTTTATGCCATCCTTATCCTTAATTGATATAACTTGTCGGTGATCATAGTCTCTTTTCACACGTTTAAAACCTCTGTTGCTTTTGCGATTTCTCTACATTCCTTCAATTTACCGTCTCTGTGTGTTGGTTCTTTATTTTTTATTTAGTTTTTGGTTTTTAAACTTAGTTTGTCTTGTTTCTTTCAGTGTTGAAGTTAAATTGTTGCACACATTATTTAATCTTGTTTCTTGTGTCCTAACTTTTTCAAAATTTGCAGTCATTAGTGTGTGATATTGTGCTATTTTCATTTTGCATCCTTGTATATATTTCCCCAAGTGTTGATGGTAACTGTGGCTCATACTAACCTATGATCGCTAGTTAGATTCAAAGAATTTTTTGTTGTTAAATATTGATAATTATGTTTATATGATCTGGACCCCTTAAAAAGGAACAAAATTTGTATTTCATTTAATCACTTTCGCTTGGCACATTCACCAATAGTATCAACCTAAAATAAGGCCACAATTTTAAGCCACTTTACAGCCATATTTTATAAATGAGATGACTAAATAATATATGGCATATATGATTATATTTTAGACTTATTCAACAGTTCCCTAATTGATCGGATAAACAAACAAGATGAAATTAAATTTTTAACAGTTTTTTATATGACTTACTCGTGATAATTTTCTTTGTGTATATTTAGTAAGAGCTAGTATAAACTTTTTCCGGTTTTTAAAATTTACCTTTGAAAAATTAGAGTGTATAAAGCGAATTGAAAGGAGCTAAAGCAAAAATGTGATATGGAACATTTTTTCTTCTAATGATACCCCACTTGATGGGGTGAATAAGACGGACGGATCAATATATCGAAAACAAATTTGTTAAAAATTTCCTTGGTGCATCATGAGTTGAACCACTTGAAAACAGATATACCTTTAATCAAAAAAAATGCATCTCATTTCTTCAGTCCTGGTCGAACTGCATAATCCGAAAACATTCATTTCATATTTAATATTTTCAATCGAATACTTTCAAATCTATATTAGTATTATCACCATAAAATTAACATAACAGAGCCCACTGGTTATGTTACGCCACTGCATGTTGCAAATACTGATTCATAAAAATATTACATCAATAGGATCAATTTTGAAATTGTTTCTATTGATATCTTCCTCAAGGAATTTTGGGTTATGGTTTTTTTGTATAAATCTACAGATTTTCATCAGATTTGTCACAGTTCTCCCTCGAATCTTATCAGCAAACCATCAAGATGAAGACAGTAAGTAGAAATGAAGTATAGATAAATACTTAAAATTTACTGCTAAAATGGATCTATTAAAGAAACTGCATATATTTTTATAAGTTTTTAAAATATTGATAAATTAAAAATTAAGTTTTCTTTTTGATATTTATGTCATAAAATGTTATTTTCAGATATTTCTTCTCTTTGCCATTTTTGCTGTGGTTTTCTCCGAGAAGACAGCTCAAACCACTAGGCCCAAAAGAGGAGTCCTTGGAGGAGGACTTGGTCTAGGAGGGGGAAGCATCGCTTATAGCAGTGCAGGAGCATATGCTGGAGGATTTTCGGGAGGATATGGAGGAGGATATGGTGGAGGATATGGTGGAGGATATGGAGGTGGAATCGCCGTAGCAGCACCAGCGGCCGTTGCAGTACCAGTTCCTCAACCTTACCCAGTACCGGTTGTTCAAAAAGTAGCAGTACCTGTTCACGTTCCACATCCAGTACCAGTTATTCAAAAGGTGGCTGTTCCTGTTACCAGAACAGTAGCTGTGCCTGTACCTGTTAAAGTACCTGTTGTCGTAGGTGGAGGGTATGGGGGTGGATTTGGAGGTGGATTTGGAGGTGGATATGGAGGTGGCTACGGAGGTGGATATGGAGGTGGATACGGAGGTGGATATGGTGGCCGTATCATCAGAGTTGGTGGTGGTGGTGGATGGTGGTAAAAAAAATAGATACCGGAATCAAGTTGTGTGATATATTTTTGTTTTATAGAATAATTTGTTATATTTTCTCTAAATAAATAAACCACCAAAAATATATCATTACTTTTTTTTAGTCATCCCTATTAATTATAAGTGAGGGTCAATTTTCCTCATTTACAGAACTTTATTGGGTTGTTTTATAGAATAATTTGTTATATTTTCTCTAAAAAATAAACCACCAAAAATATACAATTACTTTTTTTAGTCATCCCTATTAATTAAAAGTGAGGGTCAATATTCCTCATTTACAGAACTTTATTGGGTTATTTATATTTAGAACTTTAATAACGAATTTTGATTATTAATTCCAAACTTTGTCCCTAAAAGAATAAAATTTAGAATTGTGTGAAGGAAATTACATTTAAATTTACATCCTCTGCAAATTATTGATAGTGAAGTTTAGGGAGTTCCAATCTAAATTTAAAAATGTAGTATTAGGAAGAAACATTGTGTGTGCTAAATAAAAGTCAAAAAGAAAAATAAAAAAATGTATTAATAATAAATATATACTGTAATGATAAAATAAATAAAATTACAAGGTGAGTTCAAGTTCAATTCTCTTAAAAGGTTATTACTAAAACAAGAATTTAGAAAAAAAAACAAAACTAGAGGCTCTGTCTTGAGATGTAATTTTTGCACTAACTCTGCAGTATATAAAACAAAAACAAATTTACTTTAATTTTACACAAAAACTAACTATAATCGTTAGATAAACTTAGTTCAAAATTTTCAAAGATATTTAAGTATAAAATTGACAAAATAGATAAAATTATATAAATAAGCTGATCAGACATTATCTGAATACAAAAAGCATCGGTACGTTTTCAATTATAGATTAGAATTTAGTTCTCCCATTAGGTAATTATATATCGTATGTCTCCCACTGAGTTTATCTTGTTTATATGGTTCTTTTGGTATTGATGTTAAATTATTGCACACATTATTCACTCATTTTTTATTTACTAACATTTTCAAAACTTTTATTCATTAATGTCTGATATTCCTTGGATTTTGTCTTTAATACCGTTGTATCTATTTTGTTATTTTCATCTTGCATCCGTTTATATCTTTCCATTGAAGTGTTGATAACTATAGCTCGTAGGATCACTACTTAGATTAAAATATTTTAAGATCGTTACATCTTGAAGTACATGTTATACGATCTAGAACCCTTATAAAAGAATAGAATTAGTATTTGATTTAATCACTTTCGCTTGGCACATTCACCAACAGTATCAATCCTAAAATATGACGACAATTTTAAGCCCCTTTCTCTCTCTTTCTCTTTGTCAACCTCTGTCCATCCACTCCTGGATGTAGGTCTCTCTTATTTGTTTCCATCTTTCTCTATTCTTCGCCAATTTTATCCACTGTTTGCCCGCCACTGTCCTTATGTCGTCTACCCATCTTTTTTGAGGCCTTCCCGTGCTTCTTGTTGTCCCCCTCGGTCTCCATTCTACGATTCTTCGTGTCCATCTGTTGTCCTCATATCGGGCTATGTGACCAGCCCATCACCACTTCATCTTTGCAACCTCCTCCACGATGTCCTTGACTTCCGTTTTGCGTCTTATCTCGGTGTTTCTAATCCTGTCTCTTAATGATATTCCAAGCATGTTTTTTTTCATCGCTCTTTGGACTGATTCTAATTTTTTAGCGGACTTTTTGGTGAAGGACATGGTCTCTAATCCATACGTACACACCGGTAATATGCTTGTGTCGTATACATTTCCTTTTAGATTTATGGGAATTGAGTTATTTTTCAGGATGTATGCAAGTTTACCGAAAGCGGCCCATGTCAACTGTGTTCTTCTTTTTATTTCAGCATCCTGGTTTGATTTCCCTACTCTGATGTCATGACCCAAGTATAAATAGTGTTCGACGTTTTCTATCCTTTGGTTCTGTATTGTTATGTTTGCCTGTTCGTGGCACATTATTTTTGTTTTGTTGTAGTTCATTTTAAGGCCTACAGATGCGGATACGTCATTTAGCTGTTGTAACATTTCGTTCAATTCTTGGAGATTACTTGCTATTAAGATTATGACATCAGCAAATCTGAGATGGTTCAAGTATATTCCGTCGATGTTTATACCTTTGATGTCCCATTTAAGTTCCTTAAAAATGTCCTTCAGGACTAGGGTGAACAGTTTTGGCGAGATAGTGCCCCCTTGTCTCACTCCCCTTTGTAGTTTTATGGGGTTCATTTTCGTCTTATCGTCTATTTTTATTTGAATGGTTGCATTTTCGTATATGTTCTTTATGATGTTTATGTATCTTGAATCGATTCTTGCGTTTTATAAGGATTTTAATACTGCCAATATTTCGACGGAGTCGAATGCCTTCTGGAAATCTACAAAAGCCATATGGAGCGGTACGTTATATTCGGTGCACTTCTCAATTAATATTCTTATGGTGTGTAGGTGATCTGTGGTGCTAAAGTGTTTTCTTAATCCAGCTTGTTCGACAGGTTGGTAAAAATCGAGTTTGTTTGTTATGCGGTTGGTTATGATTTTGGTCTTGTAGGTGTGTGATAGTAGGGATATTGGTCGGTAGTTTTCAATATTTGTATTGTATCCCTTTTTGAATATTAAGATTACTTCAGAGTTATACCAATCCTGTGGAATTTTTCCCTCTTCAATTATTCTATTAAATAGAATCTTCAATATTTGTTCTATTTTTCTGCCGCCAATTTTCAGCATCTCTACTCTAATTTTGTCTTCTGCACATTTATTGTTCTTTAATTTATTTATTCTTATTTCTGAGTTTGTTACTTCTGGAATTTCCTCTGAGCCCATGTTGAGTATGATTCTTTTTGTTCGTTGTTGCTCTTGTTGTACGTGTGGCGAGTATAGCTTGGTGTAAAATTCTTCTATGGCTCTGCTTATTTCCTTTTCGTCTGGACGGTGACGTTTTTCGCGTTTTTTATTTTTATTATTCTTGTTTTGCCTCTTGAGTTTTTTGTTTTTAGTACTTTCATGTTGCAGTTTTCACTTATTGTGTCTTTTATTAGTTTATTGGTGTAATTTCTATTTTCTTTTTAGAGGCATTTATTTCATGAATGAGATGTCTAAATAATATACTAGAATGACATATATGATTACATTTTAGACTTATTCAACAGTTTCCTACTTAATCGGATAAACAAACAATATGAAATTAAATTTTTAACAATTTTTTATATCACTTGCTCGTGATAATTTTCATTACGTATATTTAGTGAGAGATAGTATATTAAATTTTTTCGGATTTTTAAAATTTACCGTTGAAAAATTACAGTTTAAAAAGCGATTTGGAAGCAACCAAAGCAAAAATGTGATATGGAACATTTTTTCTTCTTTTTGAAACCCTATCTAATGACTCGATGGAGAGAATAAAGTTTTTTTCATCCCTAGTTTTCACACAAAGGAAGATGCCGTAAATTATTTTTGCTAAATTTCACTTCAAGTCTGTTTTTTTGGATTAATAGAAAGCACGTGTCTATAAAATTTCTTTGCAAAAGATTTAAAACTGACAAAACTAAGATGCTGCGACATTCGGTTCGATATATCAAAACTAAATTTGCTAAAAATATACATAGTGAATCATGAGTTGAACCACTTAAAAAAAAATATACCTTTAAGCAAGAAAAAATGTATCTCATTTCCTCAGTCTTGGGCGGACTGCATAATCCAAAACATTCATTTCATATCTAATATCTTCAATCGAATACTTTCAAATCTGTGTTAGTACTGTCACCATAAAATTAACATAATCGAGCCCAATGGTTATGTTACGCTACTGGATGTTGCAAATACTTATTCATAAAAATGTTACATTAATAGGTTCAATTTTGAAATTGTTTCTATTGGTATCCTCCTCAAAGAATTTTGGGTTATGGTTTTTTTGTATAAATCCACAGATTTTCATCAGATTTGACACAGTTCTCCCTCGAATCTTAGCAAACCATCAGCATGAAGACAGTAAGTAGAAATGAAGTATAGATAAATACTTTAAATTTACTGCTAAAATGAATCTATTAAAGAAACTGCATATATTTTTATAAGTTTTTAAAATATTGATAAATTTAAAATTAAGTTTTCTTTTTGATATTTATGTCATAAAATGTTGTTTTCAGGTATTTCTTCTCTTTGCCATTTTTGCTGTCGTTTTCTCCGAGAAGACAGCTCAAACCACTAGGCCCAAAAGGGGAGTCCTTGGAGGAGGACTTGGTCTAGGAGGGGGAAGCATTGCTTATAGCAGTGCAGGAGCATATGCTGGAGGATTTTCGGGAGGATATGGAGGAGGATATGGTGGAGGATATGGTGGAGGATATGGTGGAGGAGTTGCTGGAGGATATGGTGGTGGTGGCGGAATCGCCGTAGCAGCGCCAGCGGCCGTTGCAGTACCAGTTCCTCAACCTTACCCAGTACCTGTTGTTCAAAAAGTAGCAGTACCTGTTCACGTTCCACATCCAGTACCAGTTATTCAAAAGGTGGCTGTTCCTGTTACCAGAACAGTAGCTGTGCCTGTACCTGTTAAAGTACCTGTTGTCGTAGGTGGAGGATATGGGGGTGGCTATGGGGGTGGATTTGGAGGTGGATATGGAGGTGGCTACGGAGGTGGATATGGAGGTGGATACGGAGGTGGATATGGTGGCCGTATCATCAGAGTTGGTGGTGGTGGTGGATGGTGGTGAAAAATTAGAGACTGGAATCCAGTTGTGTGATATATTTTTGTTTTATAGAATAATTTGTTATAATTTTTCCAAAAAATAAACCACCCAAAATATATGATTACTTTTTTTGGTCATCCGTATTAATAATAAGTAAGAGTCAATTTTCCTCATTTACGGAATTTCATTAGGTTACTTCATATTTAGGATTTTAATAACGATTTTGGTTATTAATTTCAAACTTTGCCCTTAACAGAATAAAGTTTAGAATTGTGTGAAGAACATAAACATTATTTTCAAAAGGAACAGTGTGTGCAAAATAAAAGTCAGAAAGAAAAATAATAAAATTTATTAATGATAAACATATACTGTAATTGTAAAATAAATAAAACTACAAGGTGAGTCCAAGTTCAAATTATCTTAAAGGTTATTACTAAAACAAGAATTCTTAAAAAAAAAACTAGATACTCTGTCTTAAAATGTAATCTTTGCACTGACTCTTCAATATACAGGGTATCGGGTAAGTACCTCGTAATTTCTAGGGAGCATAGAGGGGAGGTCTAAATAACCCTATTTTGTCATAGAAAAAAAATTTATTATGTTCCCCTTAACGTAGATACTTAAAATGGTACCCAGCGATTTACCTTATCGACTCTAAGTTTTAACCGACTTGTATAATTGATTGAATTTTTAATATTTTATAAAGGCCATAAAGACTCCTTAAAGAGAAATCAGGAAAGGACTTGCAGACAAACCCGTTGGACCTCATTTTTCACAGGTGTCATTTTACGAGCTGAAAACTAATTTTTTAAATACTTTGATCATTCCTCTTCAAAAAGGTACTAATTTATTTCGATAAAACTGGTGGTTTTCGAGATAAATCGGTTTTTCTGCAAAAAACTCAAAAGGTGCTAAGACTAAACACAAACAGGTAAAAATAAAATACGCAGAGTGTGCTGTTGTGCTTTAATTTATGAGAAAGCGCTGTCTCACTCTTAGAAGACAAGAAGATATTATGCTGAAATATTTCCAGCTCGAGCAATGCCAAATCCAAAAACCTTTCAAAGGGTTGATCGAAGTCTAAAGGAAACATGTAAAGATGATTAGAAAATAATTATTAGGGTTTTTTATTTAATTTATTCAGGGTCATTATTGCCGCGATTTGGAGGGCCCTCCCAGGAGAGCATGAGACCCTCCGTAGAAAAACAAATTTTGCAAGATATTGCTGACAACCGTTCAAACAGCATAAGAAATCTCGCAACACAAAACAATGCTAAAAAAATGGATTATACATGAAACAGAACAGTTACTTCACACCACATTGAAAAAGTACACGCTATGTATCCGGATGGTTATCCCGCAAGACTTCATTACTCCAACAACTAGTTTATACAGCAACACAACCTAAATATAAATTCTTTAACCTAATTTTCTTTACCGATGGAACCGGTTTTACAAGAGATGGCATAAACTCACACAATATATAGTTTTGGGGTTGATGAAAACCCGCATGCTATAATTCAAAACAAATACCAACAAAGGTTCATTGTAAATGTGTTCAGTAAACTGGAATGTATTAGAATAATTAATAATTAACATAGTGAGCTTCTTCAAAGTTATTTTATATTCATGTCGAATCTACAAAATTACTAATTTTCTTTCCAATAAAACATGTATCACAGAAATTATCTTACAGAACTATTACATTTATATATCTAAGTTAATTAAAATTAATAAAATATATTTTACAACAGTTTAATATTAAAATAAAATGATACAACAGGTTAAAATATTGAAAACTATAAAAAAGTACATACCTTGAAAGTAGCTTTGTTCGAATGCGGTCTGCAATTGATGTGGATATATTACTTTTTATAACAGCAAAAAAATAGGAAAAAAAGATTATTATTTTTTTAAAAAACGTTCTTTGATTTGCATGAGTTTATACCAAAACGCGCCAAGCATCATTACATAATTTCTAATATTTATTATGAAGTCGCTCCAAGTATGTCATATTAAAATATCAAATTATGATATATTTGGCTAAGGTTTTTGACATCTTGTTTGTCATTTACAGCATTTTTATCTTTTTTTATATGTATCATTTCTTTGATAACCAGTTTATGATAATTTCTGTCAGTATCTAAAATGTGGGTGTTTTTAAAATCGAATTCATGCTTAGTTGTTTCCTCATGTTTATGTAAGGATGTCGATGCGTTCTTAGTATACTTGTGTCCATTAATTCTATTTTCAATATATTGTGTCGTCATGCTAATGTATTTCTTAGGACAGTTGAGACATGAAATTGCATATATTACGTTAGATAGTTAGAATTCCAGGCTTTCCATACCTATTAGCTGCAATTTCTGAAAATGGGAAAGAAGATTTCTGTCGACGCCAAGCTTATAGTGCATAAAATTCATAAACTTTAACTGTATGCGTTCAACCCGTCTAATATGTGTTATATAACAAGGGCCCCAAACAACGCTGCAATATTCTAAGTGGCCACGCACAAGTGAATAATATAAAGATTTTAAAACTTGAATACTTGAAGAACCTCTGCAGCTTCTCATTATAAATCCTACCATTTTATAAGACTTTGCTAAAATATAATTAATGTGGTCATTAAATCATAATTCGGTGTCAAAAATAACGCCTAAGTCATCGATTAAGGAAACTCTGTCTGGTGAGGAGGGCATTAAAGATGATGTAAGGATGTAAAATTAGAGATTTCTTCGTAGAAAATGAAATTATCTTACATTTTGAGTTGTTGAGTTAAATCTGGTTTGCTTCACACCATTCCATTAATTTGTTAATTTCAGATTGTAGGAGCAGGCAATCAGCAGAATTATTTACTCTCTTAAATATCTTCAAGTTGTCAGCGTAGAAGAGAAATTGACAGTTTTCAAATACACTGCCAAAATCATTTATAAAGATGAGAAAGAAAATAGGTCCCACATGCGACCCTTGAGGTACTCCGGATGCTACATTTATCAGTTTAGATAAAGTACTATTGAATTTAACCACTTGTGATCGATTGGTGAGATAACTAGAAAATGAAATTATCTTACATTTTGAGTTGTTGAGTTAAATCTGGTTTGCTTCACACCATTCCATTAATTTGTTAATTTCAGATTGTAGGAGCAGGCAATCAGCAGAATTATTTACTCTCTTAAATATCTTCAAGTTGTCAGCGTAGAAGAGAAATTGACAGTTTTCAAATACACTGCCAAAATCATTTATAAAGATGAGAAAGAAAATAGGTCCCACATGCGACCCTTGAGGTACTCCGGATGCTACATTTATCAGTTTAGATAAAGTACTATTGAATTTAACTACTTGTGATCGATTGGTGAGATAACTAGAAATCCACGACAGTAGAGGGTCTGTAACACCGAGTGAGTATAATCTGTTGAGCAATATAGAGTGATCTACTCAGTCAAATGCTTTTTAAAAATCAAAGTAAACTGAGTCGACTGGAACGCCAGAGTCCACAGCTGTAGTTAAATAATTAGAGTATAGAGACAAATTGGTTTGGCACGAGATAAAATTCTGTGGAAATTTAATAACAATTGATCAACGAAAGCTTTAACATTTTTCAGGATGCCATTTTTGTAAACCAAATAAAATTATTGTAGTCAGTCTTTATCGCGATCTTTGACTGGGATCTCAAACTTTTGTATTCCTTCTCGTGCGCTAACAATCGAGTACGTCTATACCTTTGAAATGCTTTATTTTTTTTTTTTAATAAATTAATTGTCTCCCTTGAAAAGTAGTTAGGATAATTTTTGGCATGGACCTTAGATTTGGGAACATACAAATCAAACGCATTGTTTAAAACCGTATAAAACATTTCAACTGCGTCGTCAATATTGCCACAGTGCAGAAAGCTCCAGTCAATATGAATTGAATATGATATGAAAATGATGTTGAATTATGGCATTTTCACCCCCAAAACATATTATCCCTTATTTCTTATAACGGTGTCTATTAGCACACGTAATTTAGTTTAAAAAATTACGAAATTTAATGAAATTGTTTCAAAGTAGTTTTTTTTACGAATACCATAATTAACTTAAATTGACATGTTCTGGGGTTTCAAAAAATGAAGTAGTGGAGGAAGGTGAGTCACCCCCAAATACATTTTTTTCAGATTTCAAATTCTAATTGAGATATCTTTACAAAACAAAGTGGTAATAACTTGTTAGTGAAATAAGGGTATACCATGTTGTTTTAACCCCATAGATATCATCCCTTCCTTTCTTATGAGGGTTACTCTTGTAATTCATTTACATAATTTAACTTAAATTAAAGCAAATTTGTTGATAATATCTTTTTTTACGAATACAATAAGTAGCTTAAATTGGCGTGTTTTGGGGGTTCTGAATTTATATGAACGTTACAGAATAAGAAATCACCATTTGTCATGAATTAGAATAATTTAAAGACATGAATACTTAACCAATGAAATAAGTTTGTATTTTCTTATTACTTAAAAAAAAAATCAGTAAGCTCTGTAACGTTCATATCAACTGAAACGTGGCTATTTTAAGAATAATTATACATGAGGGTGAAAATATTATAGTGTAACTTCATTTCAAATATCAAATAGTTTTGCAATTTGTTTCGTAAAGTTATCTCATTTAAAACTTGAGATGTAAAAAAGAAGTATTTGTTTATTTCAAAAACCCCTAAACACCAAAAACTAAGTGACATGGTATTCGTAAAAAAAATATTTCCAAACAATTTCATTAAATTTTGTAATTTTTACAATTAAATTATGTGTGCAAATATATGGTTTACCCTAATAAAAAATAAGGGATAATATCCTTGTGAGTGAAAATACCATAGCTTCATATCATTTCGAATAACAAATAATTTCGACTTTGTTTTGAAAATTAGTTAAGACTGGATATATTTAAAAAAAAGTGTTTGGAGATGACTCACCCTCTTTTACTAGTTTATTTTTAAAAACCCCGAAACACCAATAACTAAGTGACATGGTATTCGTGAAAAAAATATTTCCAAACAATTTCATTAAATTTTGGAATTTTTACAACTAAATTATGTGCGCAAATATATGGTTTACCCTAATAAAAAATGAAGGATAATATCCTTGGGAGTGAAAATACCATAGCTTCATATCATTTCGAATAACAAATAATTTCGATTTTGTTTTGAAAATTAATTATAACTGGAGATATTAAAAAAAAGTGTTTGGAGATGACTCACCCTCTTTTACTAGTTTATTTCTGGAAACCCCAAAAGTTGTCAACGTGAGTTAATTATGATATTCGTGAAAAAAATACTTTGAAACAATTTCATTAAAATTCATGATAAGTTTTGGGAGTGAAAATACCATAATTCAACATCATTTCAAATAACAAATAACATCCATTTTGTTTTGTAAATATATCTCAATTAGAACTGGGAATTTTTAAAAACGTATTCGAGGGTGACTCACCCTCTTTTAATAGTTTATTTTAAGAAACCCCGAAACCCGTCGACTTAAGTTACTTATGGTATTCATGAGAAAAATATTTTCAAATAATTCCAATAAATTTCGTAATTTTTAGAATTAAATTCCATGCGTAAATATATTGTTTATCCTAATAAGAAATAAGGGACGATATCCTTGGGATGAAAATACCGTAGTTTAACATCATTTTGAATAACAAGTAACTCTCATTTTGTTTTATAAAAATATCTCACTTAGAACCTAAAATATTTCAAAAACACTGTTTTTAGGGGTAAACTTTATAGGCGATTTTCACCCAGTTATTATGAATCTTCGCAGGTAAAAAAAAACGATCTCTTATTTTTGTACCTTCTACAACACATTGAAGTTTGATTATAATCTGAGCCAGACACTCGATCGTATTCTCATCTATTTTAATGGATTTCATATTAAGGTTTATTTTCCTTGTAAAATCCATTAATGTGGTTTTGATAGGGTTAATATTGATAACCCCATTCTTGATAAATGAAAAGTATTAAAAGGACATACTGTATATATCTACTATTCTTTATAAAATTTCCATTGATTGCATAAATAATATATTAAAATGATCAAAACTACATATGTTAATACACTTAATTAATTATTGTTTATTAAATCACCAAGTAATTTAAATAATTTAAATTTTGCGTTTCATGGCTATGAAAAAAGTGGATTCACAAATTTCTTCTAACACAAAAATAAGATTAGCACACTAGAATTTTATACTTCGAAAATTAGACTGCTTTCATTTTTGATCAAATAACTTTAGATAAAGTTACATATGGAGAATGATCTAAACAAAAGAATATATATTTAAGTTAATTTTAGACTTGACTAGAACCAAATAAAATACAATTTTTTTAAGATTACTGGTTTAGTATAGGATTTTTCATATTTACTTTCAAGAAAGAACCATACTCCACCCCATATTTATTTTTTTTATCCACATTACACCCAAAAGTCTTTATAGTTAAGAAGTTTGAAGGAATAAAATACTTTGTCAATTTGATTACGAATTTCAATGGTACATCTTCAAAAAAATTGAGTCATCAGTATCAATTGTTTACAACATTCTATATTTATATATAAGCGGCGTTTTCCTAAAGAGTGAAAGGAGATAAATTATCAGTTGATAAATGTATCGATATCTCTTTTTTTTTGTTGCATTTTAGTAATTTTTATAAACAGATTGAAAATTTCCATGTTTCCAATGACATCATCATCATTTTTATTGGTGAAATCGATTGATATTGCTGTTCGGATCATCCTGCTTTTTTTTGGAAGTTGAAAAATAATATCTGGATCAAAGATATTGCTTATTTATTTAAAAAAAATAAATTTTTATGTTTTGTAGCCACTGTCACGCCGCTTATAGCCATTTTATTGATTTGAAAATTTTATTATTAATTTTCTTGAGCAACTTTTAAAAAAATTCAACGTGTCTGAGCTACAACCTGTTACCATTCTTAATGGGATCCCCACAATACCATAAAATGTCCTGTAAAAAGAATTTATCCTAATAAAATTTTAAACGGGTGTAAAATTCACAAAAACATATCAGAAATAAGATAAGTGAACTAAAATTCTACACATTCCTGTTTTAGAATGACTTTTTGTAAAATAGCTTGATTTTTAGATTTCGAGTTAATTTCAGTCAAAGTTTTGCCCTGCAAAAATATGTATTATCAAAGATTATTATAGCTAATGCTAGTATTATCTGATTTCTTTTATTTGGCTTTTTCGAAAGTGCATATCTACTTTAAAACCATCTGTTTTGTAGTCTAATATGATATTATGAATATCTTCCTGCATTAAACTTATATCCTTACAAGATTTTCCTCTATGAACGACATGGTAATTCCTGGAAATCTCGGCTTACGTTTTATATCTGCTAATTAACATATTGAACCTCACAACGTCTCATTTTCATGGAAAAAACCTGTTTTACAAGTTGCAATTTTCGGAAATATATTTTGCTGCAAAACTCATGAATAGAGTGAACAAAACGTACAAAATTAATGATGATTAGCGTTTTTTTTTGTCTATCAGCTAATGTGGGACAGTCAAATAAAAATACTGAAGATCGATGACTCTTTTAATGCAGAATACTACGAGTGTTTCGTGCTAAAAATTCGAAAAACTCAAATGAATAATAATTTTGCATTTGTACAAGATGTCGATCATTATATAAAAAGGTAAAATATTATATTTTTAAAAAGAATATTTTATTAAGAGGATTGGTGAATATTGGTAAACAGCTCGACCAACAAATAATAAACTTACGTTCATATTTCCACAGGTTAGCGGACTCTTCCACACTACACCGGGCAATATGCGAGGCAGACGATTCAACGTCGCTACAGTTGAGAGAGCAGGATATTGCTTCTCACCACCGAAGGGACCAAGAGAAGTTACAAACTTGGCTACGAAAGCCACTTCATGGACTGCATCCAAATGAGGTCAATCAGGACAATGTCGACAACTCAGCGTCGAACTACTGGTTAATTTCAGGACAGATGTTTCCGGACACGGAGGGCTTCTCGTTAGCTATCCAAGACCGGGTTATTCCGAGGAAGAAGTATCGGAAGTTCATCATTAGAGATCGCTCAATAGAAAATGACCAATGCAGATATGGCTGTCGAACATCGAAGACAAGTCAGCACATAAATGGAGGATGCCAAGCGTTTGCCGCAACCGAATATAAGGAAAGACACGATTCAGCCGCTAAAATACCCCACCAAGAGTTAGCAGAAAAGTTAAACCTATTACAGGTAGGAAAAGTGCCTTATTACAAGTACAATCCGTAACCTATTCTTGAGAACAACCAGTTCAAGTTATATTGGGACCGAACGGTTCTGACGGATCAAACAGTAGCTCATAATAAACCAGACATTATATTAATAGATAAAATTTCTAGGCGAAATACACTAATCGACATTGCTGTGCCTAACAACAACAACCTAAGGCCAAAATACAACGAGAAGATCGCCAAATACAAAGATCTGGAGGTTCAAATTCGAAGACAATGGGCAATGAACAGCGTCCAAACGATTCCCATAATACTGTCAACAACTGGAGTGATACCAAAGAACCTCCTGCAGAACATCAAGGGACTGGGCCTTAGTGAGCATCTGTACAAGCCGATGCAGAAAACAATTCTCCTAGCAGCCGCGCGAACCGTCCGAAAGTTCATAGGAAATATAGCAGACAACGTCACCTAGGACCCGATAATATGGAAAGGGCTCCCACAGAACTTCATACTTTTGGTGTCTTTGTATGCCTGGTATGAGTGAATAATCTCTGGAGGGAGTACGAAGCCGTTTGGCTTGTAAATCATAATATTTATTTATTTATTTATTTATTTAGAGGATGTTCCCATTTTCAAATATTTACAATAAAAATAAAATATCCTAACCATCATAAATAGTAACTAATAAATCACTTAAAGTAGATAATAAACTAACAAACTCAAAAACCTAAGCATTCTTAAAAATAGGAATATAAATTTTATACATTGTTATTCCCTTACAATAAAAAATATTAATATAAATTATGTTCTATTCCCAATAAATTCAGTCAGACACTGCTTAAATTTTGCAAATCCAACATCAATCAGATCGAAGTTCTGGTTAAACTCATTGCTTAGTGTATGAAATCTATTAATAGGAGAAAATTTACCATAATTTGTATGATGATGTTTCAATGAAAATAGTTGAATATTTCGAAAAATTCGGCTGTTGCATCTAAAGTTGATCAGATCCAATAAATCAGAGCAATCAATACTGTCATTAAGTAGTTTATAAACAAAAATAAATCACACTTAATTCTATTGTCTTCTAGGGAAGGGACGTTTAACCATGGATAAATTTTGTAAGTTCAGTCTATAAGCACAGGTTCTGAGAAATCTGTTTTGAATCCTTTCCAAGATGTAAATGTGATTAAAATAATAGGATGACTATACTATAGATGAATAAGATACAATACTACGGACAAGAGTAAGATACAGAATTCTAAATGTAGATATTGAAAATTCTCGTGAATTTCTAGTAATAAAACCAAGACTGCGGAAAGCTTAACTAGCTAGATTATTGATGTGGGGAATAAATGACAATGAACTGTGAAATAACACTCCCAGATCCCTAATCTCAGTCACTCTTAATAGAAGATTTGTATTAATTTAGTAATCGAAAGCAATAGCATTCCTAGATTTAGCGAAAGATATAACAAAGCACTTGTCCTTATTAAGATGTAAGCCATTGGGAAGAGACCAATCAAAAAGTTAATTTAAATCTTCTTGGATTTTAACACAATCGTCCAAGTTTAAAATTGTAAGAAATAGCTTAAGACGATAATAATACATAAGTTATCATCTTTGGCAATTTTAGTTTACTTTATTTTAATAATATTATGCAGGATTGCATTTTTTTCGTTTATTAAAACAACAAGAACTAGTTCCAGCTTTTATGCATGAACATGTACGGTTTGGCACTGGTTCATCTATACGAGGTAAAAAATCAATTCTTTCTTGATCCTGTGCCCTGTTCAGTACTATGTATTCCTGTCCACTCTCGAATGTTCCTCAGCCAAGAGATCTGCTTCCTTTCAATACCTGTACTACCCTTGATCTTACCCTTCATTATCAGTTGAAGAATTCTGTACCGATTATCTCTGAGAATATGGCCAAGATATGCTAGTTTTCTGCATTTTACAGTTGACAGCAATTCAGGAGTGGCATCTGCCCGATTTAAAACTGCTATATTAGTCTATATACCTGCCCAGGGTATTCGAAGCATTCGCCTATGCAACCGCATCTCAAATGCCTCCAAACGACTGATCGTGGCAGCCTTCAGTGTCCATACCTCCGCTCATACAAGAACACTGACCAGATGTACCATTTAACCATCCTTTGGCGAAGTTTTAAATTTAAATTGTCACTGCAGACAAGCGATTTCATTTTTAGAAAAGTTGTACGGGCTGATTCGTTTTTGCATTTAATTTCTTTATCTAGGTCAGGCTGTTCAGTAATATAGCATCCAAGGTGCTTGAAGTGGAAGACTTTTTCAACGATTTGTCCATTTATTAGCAGTGAAGCGTCTGGACATGGTGGAGGACTGAAAACCATAAATTTAGTTTTAGTTGTACAACTTAATATTTTATTTGGTTCGGGCTTGTTCTTCACCATTTTCTAAATATAGTTAAACTATCCAGCATATTACTTCCTACAAATCTTTCTATTTATTTTGTATGCAAGGGATCTAGCTGTATAGTCCTAAGAATGATCTCATATAGGTCGAAACATCGACAAATGCAGCAAAGTGCTCCATTAACCTGATCCAACTAAATTCCAGATTGTTAACAACTATTTTTGAGCAATTTGAGCAAAGCAAGCCGAAGATAATTATTTTCCTTTTTCTTGTAATTTACTCATTTACTTACCCTTGTTCGAAGTCTGCGCAAATTTTAAATTTATAGAATGAACCTGCAAAGTACACAAATATACTTTTAACTAAGGCAAAAAGAAATGGAACCTAATCAAAAACAATATACCACTCCTTAAAAACAACTCCTTCATAACTACAGAAAACTAGCAAGTAAATAAATAAATCTACAATATTTGATTTAAATGCAATATAAAAGAGTTAGTAATTTATTCGTTACTTTTAAGTGCAATTTTTTGAAGTCAGCTTCATTTTAAATTCAAATAATTTATAATTTTGTATAACATTAATTTGAAATTAAAACAAAACTAGCTTTCTCAACTTTTAATATTTTTCTTTTATTTATATCTCATTTTAAAAGAATCCGAATTTACTCGTTAAATATAGTTTCTTAATAATTACTAATTCGTAATTAAAGACAAAAATGGGCGGCTTGCAATGTCACTTATTTAAATTGAGGACATACTAATACGTAATATGAGACCTACATACTTATTTTTAAGACTGAACGAAATCTTTCATAGTCATTCATAGGCTATTATGACACTAACAGTATAATAATAATAATTTTCGCTTTCTGTGATTCTTTAATATTATTAATCTATTAACATAAATCTCCATTTATACGCATAAACGAGGAAGACACCCAAAATTATCATAAAATTTAAAACATTCATTTATATCCTGAAGCATCTTCGAATTATATTACCGTCCTTGTTCAAGTAATACATTAAAAGAAGATAACACAAAATCGGTGGATCTAATAACCATTAAAAGCACCTCGATTGTGATAAAAATTAACATAAAATTATGCTAAACAGATTGAACCATACCGAATTTTAATCAGAGCCTTTGGGGTCCAGAAAACCATTGCACTGATTTAAATATAGAAAGCAAAATTTTATCATTAATTTTGTAAAAATTCCCACCATTTTTATTTATTTCATATAAAAATGTGAAATTTGGAAATTGTCCTCAGTCCTCCTCGAGTTTTGGTACATCTGTATTTTGTGTGGTAAAATGAAAAGTATAGTAAGTGTTGAACAAAAATGTTCACATAACTTATTTTGTGAAAACTCAAATAAGAATTATCTAAGCCCTTCTCAATTAAAATATTTTAATAATAAAAAATAATATACCGAAATCTTAAATAAAAGATAACAATATTAAAAATAAATAATTAACTAATATTCTCAAAATTTGTATATTTCTTACAACAATATCTAGAATGTTTATGAAATTTAGCTGATACAGCACATTTTTAAACAAAATAACACTTAAACATCTTACTATACCAACTTTAATTTGCGCTTTTGATATTAACTATTATTAACTAAAATATTATAAATCAGTACTCTAATCAAAACTATTCTTTCCTAGGCTTTTCTTCTTCTATGTCTCTCCGCCGCCTTGGCGGCCCCAGAAGGTAGGCCCAAACGTGGTGTTTTAACTGGGGAGCATTCCATTGGCGGTGGAGCCATAGGTGGTGGATACCATTCGGGTGTAGGTAAGTCGCAATTAGAGGTTCCAGTTTCCAGTAATGATGCAATCAAATAGAAAAATAATGTATAACTAATATGAAGTCACGATATCTCCTTATCTGTAAACGACTGATTTGGTAATTCTAAAAAAAATAATTAAATCTTTAAAATATTAAAATAAAAATATAAATTATTAAAAGCTGTTATTACTACAATAGACTTCGAATTTAAAATAGTATAATTTGATATTTATAGGAGGATCCTCATTTGCTAGCTCATCAGCACATGCTGGTGCAGGAGCATTTGGTGGAATAGGCGGTGGTTTTGCCGGAGCAGGAGCAGGAGCAGGAAGCTTTGCAGGTGGAGCAATTGGTGGTGGAGCGATTGGTGGAGGAGCTATTGGCGGAGGTGCCATTGGTGGAGGAGCTATTGGAGGAGGTTTTGGTGGGGGAGCTTCAGCAGGAAGTCTTGCAGTTGCTGGTGGAGCACCTGGACCTATTGGAGGCCCCGACCTACACTCTAGCCAACCTCACTACCATCTTGGACACGCTATCCAACGTCACGTAACTGTTTTACATAGAATAGGAATTCCGGTACCACAGCCTTACCCTGTACAAGTAGAAAGAAGAGTACCTGTACAAGTAAGTTTGAAAAGACACACGCTTAATTAACGATTTGATGTACATTTTTTATTGACTGAACAGTTTAGTTATTACTGTATATTTCTTTTTAGGTACCAACTCCCGTTGATGTGCCCGTTGATCGTCCATACGAAGTCAGAGTTCCTCGCCCATACGAAGTCAAGGTATATAAAGACGTTCCAGTACAAGTTGACCAACCCGTTCATGTTCCAGTCCGAGTACCAGTACATATCTCAGTACCACATCCAGTTAAAGTACTAGAACACGTTCCAGTCCCAGTAACCATCGTCAAAAAAGTACCAGTACCAGTACCACAACCCGTCATCATTAAAAATAAGGTACCAGTAGAAATCCATGCCCACATTGAGCCTGCGCATGTAGCACCTGTAGAACATGTAGAACATGTAGATGTTGAAAGTCATGGTCACGGATGGGACTAGGAGATTTTTAGTTTACATTTAGTTGCAATGCAATTATATGTAAATATGTTTGTTTTTTGTTAAATCAGTTTGTTATCTAGTCGTTAGGTTAGAGATTTTTAAAATAAAGTTGACTGTTTATTTTTAATTTGATTGTTTTATTTTTTCGATATGAAAAACCATCATAATAGTAAGCTTTAATTTTTTAAATACGCCATCATCATATTTATTTCAAAAAAGAAAAGAATTATATAAGTAGTAAAATACTACTGTGGAATGATATTAACCAAATGTTAATTTTTGTTATATAATGTTTTTATTACTATCAATAATATTTTAAATAAAACTTATTTTTAAAACCCTGATGATATTTTATTCTACATTCAATTTATTCAATAGAAAATGACTTTCTTTATATTCCTTTAATTTATTGCAAACGATTGTGCAACTCTCAGTATTTTACTTTTCTCGTAACAAAGAATTTTAGTTGTTTTAAATGTTAGTCACATTGCTTTTCTTTTCAAAGCTTTTGTAACGTTTCTTCCATATAGGTAGATTTGGCATTTCGTCAAACTGCGAACATTAACAGGTAAATAATACCTCTGAAATATATACAAGATCTATGCCAAATTATAATATAAAACGATCTCCAACAAAAAAAGTTGTGTCACACAGACAGGGTCATGCTGTTCTATACAGAGACCCGTAAGGGTGCAGGATAAACAGTGAAATCTATGATCAGAACCATTCAATAATTCGTTCACACTAGAAAGTAATTAAAAAAAAAAACATTTGAGGGGCGGTCTTCGAAAACTTACATTATACTAAAAGAATTTACCGCACGACTTTTTGGACAGACCGACACGTGAATGCACACACTGTTGAATCCAAATTATTTTAAATAAAAGCAACATCACCCTTGTATACTACTAAAACAACACTTTCTTCAAAAAGAAAAATGTTTTTTTAATAATAATAACAGAAATAAGGCCGTCTAAATATGAAAATCGAAAATCTTCGGAAAGATATAGGACAGGTGACGGAGTATATCAGGGGCACAAGAATAAGTAAATTGTAAAGACTCATGAATCGTGCACCTCCTAGGGCAGATAATAGATATCGCAATAGAGAGTAGGTAGAACAGTTCTGGGGAAGCCAACTTTCCATACCCGCCAACTGTAACATCGCAGCAAGCTGAGTCAATGAAGAACACCAAATCTGCTGAGTATGCAGCCAGATACAATTTGAGATATTTACCACCGAGGAAATTTCAGAAATAATCAAGGAATCACACAACTGGGAAGGTCTCGACGAAGTCCAGAAATACTGGCTCAAAAAGTTCTGGTATATGTACTATCAACTAGCTAATGTTATTAATAACGTTTCTCTTAACCCAGCAGAAATGCCATTATTTCTGAGAGAAGGTATTACGTAACTCTTGCCAAAGGAGCAACATAACATACATGACCCAGCAAAATATAGGCCAATCACCTGCCTTCCCACACTATATAAGGTGATCACCTCCTGTCTGGCCCAACGCATCTATGCATATTGTGAACAAAATAACATCATCACAACTCGAAAGAGAGGATGCACTAGGAACCAGGATGCAAGGAACAATTGATTGTTGATTCTGTCATATGTAACAAAGCCTGTACCAACCGAAGAAACCTCTCAGCAGCCTACTTGGATTATATTGAGATTGTAAAAAGTCGATAATCATTTTGTTTCCTTTTTAGAACGCATCGTGTCAACCTGGAGAACTAGGATCGATTTGGACAGATTCGAAACACTGATGATTCTTTTGGAATCACACTAGACCAGTCTTCGCACAATTCACCATCAATCCCACCCCAGCACAGCAATCCGGCATTACCCCCACCGCACGTAAGCACCTTCAAAACCTGCCCCAGCCAGCACAAACCAAGCATCATCAACATACTGGCAGAGCAGACCAGAACGCATTCCATCCAAGAGAGGATTCACATACTGCAAAAACAACACAGGGCCGAAAATGGAGCGGTGCAGAACATGCTGGTTCATACTGGTCTAGAAAAATATATATCATGGTTCTTTATGTTGCACAATACCTGCTTTCTTCCCTCCAAGAAGAACCCCAGCCAAGAAGCACACAGTCCTGTAATACCATAGTATGAGAGTTTACGAATCAAGAATGTATAATTTATTGTGTCAAAGGCCCTTGACAGATCAAAAAAGATCCCAGCAACCTACTTTTGAGAATTAACATTGTCTGTAATAAAGAAAATTCATTTAATTGAGTATATTTAATGCAAAACAATATTATTGGGTCTGTTTATAAAACCGATAGATTAATTTTAGAATATTACTTTGTTTTAAATGTAGATGTCGCAAGACTCTTATGAAAAAGTTCTCTCTACATTTTTGATATCATGTAATAGGCATCATCCAGATCCAGAGTTATCATTTTCACAAGACACATCCAGTTTTTTTTTAATGATCTATTAAAAATTAAATTGTTTCATTCATCATGGCATTTTAAGAAGTCGATTTTGGAACACCAATTTGGCATTTTCTATGTAGCAAATAACGCCAAATCTTTCTCGTTGTTTTAATATCAAACACGCAGCAAGCTGTAATGAATGTGAATTCAAACTAATTGTCTGACGATAGTGTGTTTATAATCAATCATGACTAAATAATATTCACATATATATATTTCTCTGTTTAAAATCGGATATCTTCAAGAAGACAAATTTAAGAAAATTGCAAGATTCCTACACATAAAGCAAATATTTCCACTGGAAAAAATAATTCGTAATTTAATAAAAATTGTTTTATATCAACGCTTTATTAACAAAGAAAAATTAATTTTAAATTTAAAAAATCACCACAGCTAAACTAAGTAACGCTATCTACACTTTTAATAACACACTATCTTACATTATTTGAAAGTAACACCGGTAAAGTGAAACAATATAGATGTCTCAAAAGAAGAGAATTCTAGTTTCGAATAATTTGCATGCTTGGTTGCCTATGAGAGATTACTAATAAAAATTATGTTACAGTATTAGTGTGTTGATACAGTGAATACAAAGAAAAATCTTTTTGTATTACTTGAACTAGTTCCTAAACTGTTTAAACACTCCTATGATGGATTTATCAAACTTATTTTTATTTTCCAAATTTTATTTTATTTCATTGATGATAATTACTGAAGTCAAAGAATTTCTCGAAAGTTGTTCTAAAAGTTTTTGTTCTTATTTTGTTTACAATTTCCACGCAAAAAATTATTCATATTATATATATCCAGAATAAACACTCTAGCCAATTCAGTAAGAATTGATGTATAGGTTGTAATCGAAAACATTAGGTTGATGGTTATACATAAATATATATATATATATATATATATATATATATATATATATATATATATATATATATATATATATGTATGTATGTATAATCCCTCCGGATTTTGGTCAAGGATTTCTTGGAATACCAATTCATGAATCTGATAGAAACAATAAAGCAAATTATAGAGCAGACGCCTCTAATCAGCTATTTTTAAAACGTATTATTCTTTTATTGCATCCTTGTCCTCTTAAAGATGTTGGCGTCCTACACTGTCCGATTAGCATGGGTTTTACGTAGTTAATAAATTTATTTACATATAGGACTACCTATCGGATACTTTTGAAAACAATCTTCAGGTCGACAGTATTTATTCTGATTTCTCCAAGGAATTCGATACACTAGATTGTCGTATTGTATTTTTAGAGAAACTATTGTCTATTCAGAACCCACAGGTTTAGATTTATTGTTAATTAGAGTAAATTATTGCTGCAAAATTTGTTAATAGATTTTCCGTTGATTAACAAATAAGTAATTTGATCAACAACATTCGTATTAGTTGTCAAAATTTATAGGGATGTCGCAGATTAATAGTACAAACACAGTACTGGCAAAAGATTTCAATCAAAACAAATTATTATAATTAATCGTTGAACAACATACCCTTAAAATCAGCTTACAAAACCGATTTGTATCTGTTAACTGTGCAGGCATTACAAATTGCATATAAACCTTATAAAAAACATAACTTTAATTACAGAAAACCATCATGATTGTGCTGATATTTATCAGATTCGTATTGTAATTATTTAAAGCGGATCAAGACAGAAGAATAAAGTTACATTCATACAAGACGATTATTTATCGTTAGGCTTGGCTGGCCATTAGTTCTAATTCTTCTTTAAACAATCAACATGATGTGTAGATTTTGAAACATCTAGAAGTATAAAAGATAGCTTGTGAATATCCCGAAAATTATAGAAAGTTAGAAAATTTATCTGAAATAAGGACTTAGGTTCTCTAACATTAATCCACTCTGTAGAGATTTTTTCGTATTATAACTAAGAGATGGTCGAATAATATATAAAATTATAATTTATGGTTGGTAGAACTTGTATCTGAGGCGCCTCAAAATGTTTATAGGGCGACAAACGGCGGCTGCTCAAAGTTTGCGGCAACAGATTTTTCGCCTCTATAAGCTAATTTGTTTATAAAAACATGCCCCATGCATATAAAATTTCTATATTTATTAATTATAGCTAGACTCCGTTCAAAGTGGAATCTCCTCCTGAAGACTTCTATTTTCAAGTGGTAATGAGAACAACTGAAAAAGTTGATGAATATCTCTTTATTTCTTGCTTTGAAATATAGGATGCTTTTTCTTTATAAACAAATAGAGCTAGAACACCGCCCGTCGATCGTATTAATTTTCATCTTCAATATATTAAAAATTAATTTCATTGCGCAGATTTTCCAAAAAATGTACTGTTTATATTCAATATAAATCGAGGATTTTTTTCTTAAATCACTGCCACTTTGTTTGTTAGTAAGTTAGTAGGTCAGCCAAAGGTTTATTTTAACCGTAGGTAACATTTATTTTTCAGTAAAGCTATCCGTTGTTATTAAAAATCATTAACGAAGTCAGAGGAAATACGGAGGCCAGCGCGGAGCACGAAGGTAACGGTAACTGCGGAGAGTCAATAAAATCGAAACTTCATATATGCTAAGCGAAAAAAAATTACATTAAGAACCAAAACCTGGAGATAAACTCTTGAAATCGATAAAAAAAGACAGTACTTGATTGAGACTATTTTAATGAATTAAGGAGCAACTTTAAGCTACGGTTACTAAATCTAGTGTAGTGAATAGTCTAATACCATCAAAAGAAATTCAGATATTTTTTTATTACACATTATATAACTTCGTTAAAATTGTAACGGACGCAAGATAACGTGATTGGTGCAAAAATGTAGCAACAAAAAATATTTAATTAAATACAGGTAATTTGGAATGAATGTAAAGATTTTGAAACGAGGTTTTTGTTTTAAAGTTGCTCCCGGTCGGCGAAATGTTATATATTATGCATTTTTTATGCTTTCTAATGTGTGTCGTGTCAAAGTAAAAGGTGATAGTAAATGATTTTTATGGTCTAATTAGGTAGCAGAATATGCAAGGTCTTTTTTAATGTGGCTGTTGATGTGTACTAACAGCATCTGAAAAAAAAATAATTTGTAACCAATTTAACCAAATAATAGGATTTATTAAATTTTGATCATTAATCATGGTAATAAAGAACACACACGCCGTACATGCAATGGGTAGAAAACACGACTGCAATGTTTGGCTATAGCTCCGTATTATGGCTTTTTAAATATTTATATAATATCAAATAAAAACTATAGAAGATAAATAATTTTATTTGGCTTTACATCCTGGTATTATGAACTATGAACCAACATTGGTCAAACCTTAAATTTAATTTTACACCCCCTTTCCATTACCTGACTGAGCTGAAATTTTGCACGTATGTGTGTTAATACAATATTCCTAATCCTGAGAGTGTAATGATTACCAGAAAAGTGATAACGAATTTTTTGTAGCGTCTACAGCTAGAAGTCTGGCTAGATGTTAAAGTTGATAGTTTAACTCCTACACCTCGAACCTTTAGAGTCTGATGATGACTAGGAAAATAGTAGCGAACTCTGGAGCATGGCTGTACCACCCAAATCAAGTATGATAGCCCATCAAAGGCCGTGTGACTAAGGCAGCTAAGAAGTGTGTATTGGGGGCTTCAGGCCACTTTAGTCAAGGTAAATATCCCGCAAAGGACTATGTGACATTAGGATACATAAATATGAGGGTCTGTACTAACTTTTTTTTTGTGGGGGGGGGGAGTTGACAATCTAATTATCCAAAGTTCGTGAGTGTATTAAAATATAATGGACACCAAAGAAACTGCAAAGCGAGGAAAGAGAAGACTGTAAAAAGCAAGAATATAAAAGAATTCGTAAAGTACATGCGGAACTGCATTATGTTATAGTTGCGTAGCAGGTATTGGCGATATTAATTTGGTTGCCATTTTGTGACACGTCTCTCTTTGAGTTAATTGAAAGCATGTTTCCGAACAAGCTTAAAGCAAAGGATGATTTTATCGCATAGTTTATTGAACATCGAACAATTGATTGTCAACAATTTCGTTTTTCATAAATTAGGAAACCTAACTTAATCATATCAATTTTTATTAAAGTATTTGCTAATTGTACACTGTTAAAAATAACCTTAAATTTAATGCAAATTTAATGTTTGTTCTGCATTAAATTTAATGATTTTGTACGTAAAATCATGAATAATTTACGTTTACTTTAAATCTAAAGCAATTTATTCAAATATCAGCTCGTTATACATTAAATTTGATTAAATGGTCTCTTAAATGTCAATAAAGTAACTGATAAGATTTTTCAATTTTCTATACATTAAAATTAATTCACATGTTCCTTAATATTAAAGGAATTAACATTAATATTCATGATACATTGCTTGAGATTCCGGTAGATAGCGCAACTTGTACTGAACTTTTTATTTAATATGACGTAAGTTAATTAAAGGACTCAATTCTCTCGTGATGAAATGTACATGTCTGCCGGTACTGACGAAAACCAAAGAGTTCGAAACCGGTCTACAGACGACGGTGGGAAAAATTTCCACCTTTTTCTGGTAGCAGAATTATATTAATATTGGTGCATTAAATATATGATAACGTATCTTAAATTAAATGAACACTGGCTGTATATTTAATGTGCATAGTCACCTTAAAAAGTAATTAACAAAACTTTAAATCTAATGTATGATTACATTAGATTAATGGAATAATTAATGTAAATTGTTAAATTTAATGCATTACATTAAACGCATTTAATAAACGTTTATGAAATTTGCTTCCAGTACATTTACCTTAAATTTAATATCATTTCCATTTTATAGTTTAAGTACATTGTTAAAAATAACCTTAAATTTAATGTACATTCGTTAATTATATTGATTTTGTACCTTAAATCGTAAATAAATTACATGCACTTTGAAATTAAATCTTTGCACATGAAATTTAATTGAATGTTACCTTAAATTTCAATAAAGTAACTAAAAATATACTAAATTTAATGTATTATTACATTATATTTATTGTAAAAATTATTAAATTTAATGCATTAGCATTAAATGTATTTAATAAACGGTTTATGAAATTTGCTTCCAGCGCGTTACATTAAAATTAATGTAAAGTTTTTTTAGAGTGTACTGTAATATCGAATTTTTTCAGATTTCAAAATCTGCTTCTGGAAAACGAATTAAGATAGTATATTGTTTAAATCTTAGCCTAAATAAAGGTTGTAGTAAATAATAAGCGAACAAATCGAATTTGGAAAAAACACGGCTAAATCACATATAATTTGCAAGCAATTAACTGAGTGATGACGTGAATAATAATTATGAGTAAAAGGATTTAAAAGTATAACTAATATCGATTTCTCAAAATTATTAACTATCTTTAGGCCATCTCACAGAAGTACTGAAATAAATCTGTTTAAACACCGAATTTCCATACCAAGAAGACCCACATGATCTGCACCTCTTACAGAGGAAACAAAATTTATATTAAAACTTTCTCTACAAAATATATTATTCTAGAACCCAAAAAAGTGTATCCGTATTTTGCTGTTTTACGAAAAAAACCTTTTCAAGAGAGAGATTTTTAAGTTTAGTAAAATTTTATATTTTTATCACTATTCGACGTAATTCAGTTCTCTTTTTTGAGTAGTCATAAACCTTCAGAAAAAAATTTTAAAACCGAAAAATTTCAAAATCAACAAAATGGCTGCCGTTTTTCGGAAAACGAAAAACAAACGAGATTTTCTCAGAAATTATTTTTTTTTGATGATTTTTTTTTCGGTTGTTAAATGCTTATTTAATTGCAATTATTTTAATCGGTGCTAAAATATAGAGGGAGACACAATATTTTTATCTTTTTTCATTGACTCATTCCATTTCAAATAATGGAATGAGATTTTTTCAAAAAAAAAAAGACACCAGAAAAATGTTAAAATATTTTGCCGGAAAAAAAATGCAGTTTTTGGGAACATCGGATTCGTGTTTTTTTTTCAAAAAATGGCCCCCATTTTTTCCTGTTTCAAATTTTTTCACCACAACATGCCAGAAAGCAAGCAGCAGTCGAAGCAGTGGGTGGAGGCCGGTGGTTTCGCGCCAAAGAAAGCGAAGTCGATCGCATCTGCCGGAAAAGTCATGCCCAGTGTGTTTTGGGCTGCCAAAGGAATCCTGTTAATTGATTACCTTGAAA
Source organism: Diaprepes abbreviatus (assembly GCA_034092305.1). Taxonomy (NCBI): domain Eukaryota; kingdom Metazoa; phylum Arthropoda; class Insecta; order Coleoptera; family Curculionidae; genus Diaprepes; species Diaprepes abbreviatus. The sequence continues at coordinate 3,183,809 of JASJET010000125.1, read as the reverse complement.
AAGGCAGAACAATTACAGGCGAATATTACTCTAACCTTTTTAACCAACTGGATGTCAAAATTCACGAGGAAATACCTGGCTTGAAGAAGAAAAAAATCATCTTGCACCAGGACAACGCACCTGCTCACAAAAGTGTGTTTGCAATGGAAAAACTGCTGGATTTGAGGTACGATTTGCTCGGCCATACCCCCTATTCTCCTGATTTCCACCCTCAGACTTCCATCTTTTCCCATACCCGAAAAAATTTATTTCTGGAAAGCGCTTCGCGTTCAATGAAGATTTTGAGAAGGTTGTAAATGAATATTTTAACAGTCTTCCTGACTCTTACTTCCGGAAAGGAATACTGTTGTTGAAGAAACGCTGGACTTGGTGTGTTGAAGTCAAGGGAGATTATGTAGAAAAATAAAATCTTTTTTTTTAATTGAAAATCACCGTCTATCATTGTCAGGCCGAGGACTTTTCACCTTGCCCTCGTAATGCAAGATACGAAGTATAGCGTGAAGTTTTGTCTCTCTATAAGATCAGTTTTTGTGTTTATTCAAGCATTTTATACAGCTCAGCTGATTAAGATTTATTTTTAAATAAATTTGGTAAGAGAAAATTCCTTTTCTTATACTCTTTATTCTAAAAAATATTTTTCTAATATGCTGTAAAAATTGACCTTGAAAATTTTAGTCAACGGCGATAATATAAGTAATTCTATTAAAAAAAATAAGGTCTTAAAATAAACATTTATACTTCAGGACCCATTATCACAACATCATAATTTTTTATTAATTTCAAGATACATACAACAATTAAAGGAAATAAACCAATATGATAGATGAACATAGACCAAGAGGGAGTTCTTCAGCATATTTGGTTTTCTTTCAAGTTGGCAAAATGACGCCCCTAATAACTTCCCAGGATCGCATCTTCCTAGACAATGTTTCGAACAAAAGTTGTAGGATTTTGACCAAGGAATTAGATTATGGCCTTGTCTTAGATTTCAAGGTTATTTTGAAGGTCATTTAATCGGAAATTGTAAAGAACTGCAAATTTTAGGTTCAGATTTGTGTTTTAAGTTCTGATCTGCAATATTTTATTGAGGCGCGTTCCTAAAAAATTACACTTAAAATTAAGGGTCAAAGTCAGGATCACCACAGAGTTCCTGAAACAAAATATTATAAATTTTATACAATGATCCTTAAATAGCCTTCAGATATCACTTTGTCCGAGATCAAAATATATATTTGATTGTAAAGTTTTCCATAGTTTTCAATTCCGGAGTAAAAAGTAGGTATTTCCATTTAAAAAGGAAATTATCTTTAAACGGACCTTTAAAAATAATATTGAGATCAAAGACAGGATCTGCATCACATTTCTTACTGAAATCCCTCTAACTTTTGTTTGAAAGGTTTTATAGGAAAATGCTATCCTGGATAGTTATGTCTCGATCTTTTTGTTACACCCTGTATATAGGCGCAGACCGTACACACATTTTTTTTCAGTGAGAATATAAAATTCCGTAAAAAAGTATCATATGAATTTATATTAAAAATGAAAGTAGGGTATTAATTACACACATATCACAACAGATATAGCCATTTTCAAACTTGATAGATGGAGTACTGTTCTGAATGCTTAATATTGTTAAAGATATATACATAAATAAATATATATACATAAATAAATAAATATATATATATATATATATATATATATATATATATATATATATATATATATATAACAACACTTGTTGTTAATTTATAGTGTTAAATATTATATGAATATTCTGATTGTGTGTTTCAAAAATACTATTTTATGTATTTAACAATTCGTAAAGAACTGAGATACTTTTACATTTGCATGGTTTAAGAAACTTCCATAAAAGATGATTACTTCAATTAATCCATTTCTATATTTTATGTATCTAATAGTGCAATTATAATAGAAGTAATATAAATAAATTCTATAATTCAAGCCACTAACTGTAATCAAAATGAGCATATTACATATACAACTGTAATGCAAGTACCTCTTTTGGAAAAAGCGTGCTTTACCGTGGCGACGAGATATGGGTTATTCCTTTAAATAAATAACAAGACAAATAACAATAATGATACATCATTTATTGAAGAATGGATGATTATCATGTCATAAATATTTTTTAAAATAATAAATTGCCTTATAAAATTTATTAAGTTAAAACCGAAATTATTTTACATTTATTAGTATAATGAAGGCAATTTAAAATTCATAAGTTTAATCTTAAACAATAGTAATAAGAGAAATAAATTTAAATTTGTTTTTAATGATAAAACACCTCTAAGAGAAACTAAAGAAACTGGAAAAATTAAATTTGTTGCAACTGCAGGAAAAAATATGAATAATTTAGAACTTAACATCTTAAGTTAATTTTTTATAGTAGACCTAAATTAATTTAATGTACGGTAGCACTTAAATATACTTGGGTATTGCAATAAGAGGCGAACCATACAAAATCTCATTATATTGAAGTTGCCATGTTGTTTTATACACCAAAATCGTTCTTTGGTTATCAAAATTTTTTCTTTGAAATTGATTCACTGTATATCACAAAAAGTTGTTAACAAAATATAACTATGTACCCAATAAGTTAAAGTTAAAGGCTCGTAAAGTGCACTTAAAGATGACAAGTCGCGCCCGTGGCGGAAAGGAAGTTCGCCCTTTGAAAAGATAATAAAAGTGTTATCATATTTCTATTGTTCGCGAGTAGAGCGATCGAGGGTCGTAGTGATCTATTTTCTGTCAGTTTTTGGTGCGAACTCAAAGAAATTTTTATTCATCTAGTTAGACGACTTTATGATACGCTCGACTCACCAAGTTTATGCGCACCTTAAGTCGCCTTTACCTCAATACAGGGTCCAGTCAACCACTATTATTTATAATAGCTTTTACCCAAGATTTCTTCCGCGTGAAAATACAGAAATAAAAGCTTGTTGAGTTCTATATATATTTTTTTTTAAATTAAGTGCTGTTCAACTAACTTTCTGTGAAAGCACCATAAAAAGTATCTTAATTGATATTAAATAAAATTAAAAATAAGATTATAAAAAACAAACACTTAAAGAGAAACAGCTTATATCACTCCTGACAATCCCCTCTTTTGTGAAGTTTCATCGAAATCAGTTCGGCCATTTCAAAGACACACAGACAGAAAAAAACAATCTATATACTCCTAACAACCTCCTCTTCATGTATGTAAAGATTCATTTTAATCTATTCAGCCGTTTCGACGATTAGCCCGTGCAGACCAATAGTCAGAAAATAAAGCAGTATATGTCACTCCTGACATCCTGCTCTCCATTTCTGTAAAGTTTCATCAAACTCGATGCATCCGTTTCGAAGATTAACCTGTACATACAGACAGACAGACAGATACACAGACAGACACTTCAATTTTATTTATATGTATAGATTGACTCACAACCACCGAGGCAAGCTACTAATCAACTTATTATTATCTAGACATAAATTTTGTCCACTATGGCAGTAATACCATTTTCTTATTATAGTATCCAAGACTCATAATTAAGTCCAAACTTACTTTTAGCAGACTTTAATACATACTTTTTATAAATTCCTAAATAATAACAAGAAACAAAGATTTCATTTCATGGAGAGAAAAGCATCTCTAGACACTCACTTTAACAGGGTATTTATGTGTTCTCCGAATAATTCTGTGTTGCATGGTAAACCACATTTTCTAAACAAAACTCCAGACCAAAATGAAGATTCCTCAGTAAAAATAATGTTTAACTAATCTTTTCCTTTTAGACACTAATCCCCTAATTCACTAACATGATCTAACTTTAAAACCAATCTAAGCTGATAATGGAGGGTTTAAACTGATCAGAACAACAGTATGTCAAACAAATTTTGAGCTTAAAAATACAATCATAATAAATCGCTTTCTTTTATTGCCTGATTACCTGAAATGGAAAATTTTATTTATTTTCGAGACACAAGTATTTCTCTTACATATTTCAAGGATTTACCGCTTGGTTTTTATCTTTAATATCTTTATATAGGCATAACAAAACTGGCAAACTAGAAGAACTAACTTCCATTTAAAATTCGGATCTAAGCCTTAAACCTTCTTGGTGAATCTGGCTGCAAAGGCTTTTACCTCGTTGCTCTATTCTTAATGACATATTCATCAAATCACCGTCGACTAGTATTCAGGACAACATGTATTCCCTTTCCAGCTAAACTACTTTGTCCTTAATATACTCGTATCTCAAAAAGGGTTTTTTTAATTACTTTAGTCTAAATCCAAAACTAAGGATTTTTTACATCGATATATGAATTTTTCAGAATGATGTTTTGATATTTACGACAAATTAAGTAACAAATATGATGCGAATAATCGACAATAAACTTGCTTTCAGACTGCACTATGAAAGTGTGTAAAATTCACGTGTCATCCGATATTTGTCATTTTGTTTCTCGAAAATATCAAAAAACTCCATTCTGAAAAATACTTGTATCGATGTAAAAAGTCCTAACCTTTCGATGTAGACAATCAAAAAATATATTAAAATTCCCTTCTCGAGATGTAACACGTTTTATGTTTTTTCAAGATCAATACATCACATTTTCTAGAAGCTGAGATGTTACATCTGGAACGCCTAATGAAAAAGTTTTTAGATTAATTTCAGTATCGAAAACACGAGTTAAAAGTAATGTGATTTTGTTTTGCTCATCACTCTTGGCATTTTAGGCGGAATGTCCTCTAACCAGATTGCATTTTCCCAGGTTTGGTTGTTAACACAAAAAACACAACATAATAACACAATGATTTGATAAGACCTGCAAAATCATACAGTTAAAGTATTATGTTACTGTTCTCGAGAAATTTCTCTCTCGAAAGATGAGACGAGCGTTTATATATTTCTCGTCCTGATTCACGAGACCAGACACAAATAGCATTGATTCTCCTCATCTCCTAACGTAAATAAACCTTGCAACTTCGTGTGTTCATCGGCCCGGTCGCCCTCTAGTCATATTATTTGAAAAGTAAATAAAAACTTCCAAAGTTACTTGCTATTTGTCCACCCCTCTTATTTTCCAACGATAGTAGGTAAAAATTTGAAAAAATATCGATATTACAGCATTTTGTCAATAATTTTACCTCCACTAATAAATAAAGTACAAAAAAAAGTTTTACTTTTAATTCACGTTGTTTGAAAATTCTTCTTGATAAAAAAACTCCATCTTTAGAAATGTGTTTTTGCGGACACCTTTTAATTACCCTAAAAATAGAAATAAAGCAGAACTTGCGAAAAGAATAGCAACGTCAACTTGCGTACCGAAACGCACAAGACCGGTTACTTAACAAAAAAATTAAGTCCTATTCTATAGATTTAACTTTTGTTGTTTTGACTAGATCACAACTAGGTCTCGATTATCATACTATTTCCAGCACATAAACTAACCTAGAAACAACCACTCTTAGAGAATCACCTATGGTTATCCGTCGACGTTTTTTTGCAACCAGACGCATCAGAGGGAGAAAGTAATATACCAATAGGATTCGTCAAGTTTGTACTCACAGTACGGTATAGTACTATCACTAAATTAGGGGAGGATGGCTTCTTAATTTCATATAAAAACCGCCTTGCACCCACCAAATTTATTACAGTTCTTGTTTCATCTTCTTGAGTAAAGCAAGATGAAGTTTCTGGTAAGATAATTGTACTTACCTTTATAAAATCTTCCTCAAGAAGGATAATCAGATGGCATTAATCTATATGTTTTTCTTAATATAGATGTTTTTAAATAATCTCCCCTGTTTACATAAAAAGAACAATTTAAAAAGGAAAACCACATTTTTGTCATAATTTTCTGTGAAAAACAAACCACAATTTCTATAATTGTGGATACTGTTTTAAGAAAAAACATGTAATTGTATCTTTTTGTGTCAACGTAGTAAGAGATATTTAATTTTTCCTTAAAGAGATATAGAAGGAAAAGTGTTAAATTCCGATAGTTTGTCTGATTACTCGTCTTGATTGCAGATAATTGCTTTTTTATTTTGAAATAGTTATTAAGAAATTATAAGTTATTTTTCAACTGTTAAAGGTTTAAAAAATTTTAGGATTTACCTGTTTTCTTTTGATTCCATAAATAGTTGGTTCCTGTTAAAACTTTTTACGACAAAAAAAATTATTCCCATTTTTTTATTAAAACTCTCGGTTTTCTATATTTATCTAAACTTTGAAAATTAAAAACTTGTTATATTTTGGTAATAGGCCTTTTGTGAATCTTTAAAGAGGTCAAAAACATATGGTTAATTTTACGTAGTTTCTATCTCTTTTCTCCATCAATTTACTTTATATACACCACCAGATTTTCCTTTTAACATTTTTCTTCCTCATCTCATTTTTTCTAAAACCAACCATCCCCTTCCATATGTGACTGTTTGTTTTTCTCGAAATATACTTGGATTTCATTAACTTTATCAACTTTTATTTGCTGATCCTCTTCACATCTTCTATGATTTTAACTTCAACGTATATAAATTTTCGCATTCTTTCAAATTTATTATCTTCTTTCTCTTTTATTTCTTCTTTTAAGTATGCTTCGTCTGCTTATTGTATTATAACATATATTTTGTTTTCTCTTAGTTTTGTTCTCAGTCAATATATTTTTGCCTCTTCCATTATTCTTCTTGTAATTCTTTTTAGTTCGTTTTTGCTTCATCCTTAAAGGCTAAATATTGATGATCATTTTTAAATATTGTTTCTTTTATTTTAGCTTTACTTTTTTTGATTACTATTTCCAATACTAAATTAAAAGACATCGTTGATAGCGAACCTCCTTACCTGAGGCCTCGTTCTATTTCAAAAGTATATGATCTTTGACTTTTCGTTATTTCATTCGGTGTTCCTTCTAGAGTCATTCTGGTAAGGTTAATCAACTTGCTTGGCATTCTTAACACTCCCACTGCATTGTACATCCTCTTTCGATCAATTTTATTTTATACCTTAAATTCCACAAAAATTACATACAGGGTCTTTTTGAATTCACAGTTAGTGATTTGTGATATAGTCTGTTATTGATCTGCTGTGCAGGCAACCTGCTTAGTTTTCATTCTGCTTCTTACGCCTTGAACCAGTATTTTGTAATATGCATTTAGTAGTATAATTTTGACACCGTAATCTATCTTCTTTCCTAAATATAGTGCAAATTATTGCTTCCGTTCAATCCTTTGGTATTGATTCGTTTACCCTTTTACATATTATGTAAATGTTAGCGTAATAAAAAAATTGGTTGAATTTGGGAAGTAAAATTCTTCAGAAACCTAGGGAAGTATAGTTTCGATACTTACCACCTAATATAAATGAAAATATTCTACTGATACCTATTTTCAATACCCCAACGCGTAAAAGTAACATATTCCCTTGTTTTACAAAAAGATGCTTTGGAGAGCTCTCACTAAATATAAGTTTTGATATATGTTATACTTTATGTAATAAAATACCACATATAAAAAAATTATTTTATTACCGTTCTGTATTCTACAAGACACACTGTGTCAAAATAAGTCGTAAGTTAATGTTTTATTTTATTTCATTAATTTATGCATCATTCAAAATGATCTGCGGTAAAGCAACATTCTATATGGACAATTATAATCATTATTGTTTAATTCAATGATTCCCAATAAAAACTAAAGTATATTATTTTAATTTCATACACTTTTATTTATTGTGAAAAAATTTTGCTATTAAAAAGAATAATAACGACCATTATTACCTATTATCGGAAAGACCATAAGATATAAAATAAGACATGAAATGAATTGCCTATCTCAACTTTTACCTTCTCTTTGATCTTTTACTTGGTTGCAAAACCTACACACCCATCAAAATGCTTATAATGAAATGCATCCAATGGAGAATGTAACTAGATCTGATGCTGCCATATTATTATTATAATAACAACATTTTTATTATCGTAATTATTTTTTTTACTACTTAATTAAAGTCTTGTCAAGTGTACGTATATAATAAAATTAAACATACATAAGAAAGAAAGAAAGAATGTTGAAATATTTTTATAATATTTAATTCAATCGTCCTGTCATATTATCCCAGCAATACTAATAAAATTAAAGCGCAAAGTACTAAATTTTAATTTATGTTTTTATTTCAAATTTACAAACCTAAATTTTGTCATAGGTTTGCACTGTTCTACTAGCTACCTCTGTACTAGCTGGAGGTAAAAAGGAATCCACCGCAGAATCCACAGATGCTGCCAAATCCAAAAGAGGTCTAATTGACATTGGTACTCTAGGTGGCCAAGGAGGAGGTCTTTCTCTTGGAGGAGGTAAAAATATTCTTCATCTACACTTCATATCATATTTAATATTGAATATTAAACAACCAAAATTTTTCACTTCAAAGTTGATCAGTTTAATTTTCTTTTTCAGGATCAGGAGGTTTTGGAGGACACGGTGGTGGTTCATCCCTTGGAGGCGGTTACGGATCTCTTGGCGGAGCTGGTTTGGGAGGTGGATTAGGTGGTGGACACGGAGGTGACTTAGGAGGTTACGGAGGCGGTCTTGAAGGAGGTCTTGGAGGCGGTCTTGGTGGCGGTCATGGAGGTGGTCTTGGAGGAGGTTTCGGAGGCGGTCTTGGAGGTGGTCTTGGAGGTGGCTTTGGAGGTGGCCTTGGAGGTGGTCTTGGCGGCGCTGGAGGTCTCGGGGGAGGAATCGGTGGTGGTGAAGGCAGAATAACCCACATTACTCTCCATAGACAAATCGACATCCCTCATCCAGTACCAGTTCCAGTAAAAGTAGAAAAAACCGTACCAGTACCAGTAAAAGTACCTTACCCAGTCAAAATCGATAAGCCATACCCAGTACCCGTACCCAAGCCATACCCAGTCCACGTTGACAAGCCATACCCCGTAAAAGTATACAAAAATGTCCCAGTACCAGTCAAAGTACCATATAAAGTTCCAGTACCAGTAAAAGTACCAGTCCACGTACCCAAACCAGTTGCTGTACCAGTACATAAGCCTGTCCCAGTCCCTGTTCCAGAAATTAACATCATCAAGAAACCTGTACCAGTATACGTTGGTAAGAAACTTTGTTATTTTAAAAATGATCGCAGAAAATAAAATACACATATCAAAACATGTAAATACGTTAATAGCCTGCGTATGTTAGATATCTATGAGATCTTTAAATACCTAAAATATATAAGACGAAAACTAAAATTTGTAAAAAATGTATATTTAAAAATCCTGAGGTAATAATTTACAATATATTCTTCAGAACGATTACTAAAAAATCTTCTTTACAGGAGGACATGGAGGTGACGGCGGCTTCGGAGGTGGATATGGTGGATCTTCCGGTGGATTCTCTGGTGGATTATCTGGCGGATTATCTGGCGGATTAGGAGGAGGACATGGTTCTTTCGGCGGTGGCCTTGGAGTATATGAAGGTCTTTCTGGAGGCAGTTTAGGTGGCCTTGGAGGTTACTCTGGCGGAGAAAGCCTTTCTGGAGGTTACGGACACCATTAACCTTTACTTCAATTTTGAGTAAAGACTTTGTATAAATAATTTTGGAGAAAAATTTCATCACGTTTTTTTAACATTTCATACCATTTTCATTTGTATCTAATCAAACTGCTATAGAATAAGACTGAAGAGTCATCATTAAAAAAATGTAAATTTTTCTCCATAGTTACAGAAATATTGTATATACAAATATTCTTATATGTACTCCAACACAACAACCGTGTCTTCTTCAAAAATTCGCTGGTGCTAGTAGAAGAAAACTTGGTAAAATAGCTTTGTAACATTTTACAAAGAGTTTTTTACAAAGGTTTGTAGTAGCAAATCCAGTAAACTATTGAAAACTGTAAGGATCAAATATTTATATTTTTAATACTTGAAAATTCTCCAGAATACTTGTAAATATTTTCAGTTTTTAATTGTCAGTATTGTAGATTCATAGTTTTTCGTTGCTTTTATGCCTGTGATATAGTCAATTCTCATTTATCTTTTTCTAAACATCGTTTCATTACATCTTTTAATGTTTATGCTGTTGTAAGATAATTCTTCCCTGTAATAATTTTTAAAAAATAGACACATATTTTTTAAGATTTTATTTTTTATTTATTCATTCCTAAATCATATATATATATATATATATATATATATATATATATATATATATATATATATATATATATATATATATAAAATAATACAGGTGAAAACAAAAATTATGCCAACCAATCCTTAAAAGAAATAATAAATTTATAATATTTTTTGCGATAATGGATAAAGGAATATGGGACAAAAACATTCAAAAGAAAATTGGATTTTTATCATGTAGGAAAAACGGAATGAATTGCAATAGAAATACAAAAATATTAAAATGGTGGGATAGAAAAGATTTTCATAAATTGAATAAAAATATACAAGAGGGATAAGGTCCTTAAACGTTAATACAGAGCAAAATTAATGCCATTCGGTTGTATAACGTACTAGTGTTAAATCTATAAGTTTCATTTCTGAAGGTAAGTAACTAGTAACATTATTTCTAAATCCACTAAAAATTTTCCCTTTCTTTATTCAATAGTAGATAATATTCTTATACAAAATATTTAGTATAAAAATTATAGACCCATTCCATTAAAAACTATGCAGTGAAAATCGTCAAAAAAAATAAAATACTTTTACCGTGAAATATATTATTCTGGAACCCAAAGGAGCGTGCACATATTTTGCCCTCTTACAAAAAAATCGTTTTCAAGGAAGTTACCGAGCTTTTAAAACTGAGCTTAGAGCTCTTGCAGTGAAGAAAAATATAAGTCATTTTTATTCAAAGATATATATTTTTATGACTCGCTGACATAATTCAGTTTTCTCTTTTGACTAAGGTTACATATACATAAGTCATAAACTTTCAGAAGAAAATTTTAAAACCAAAAATTTTCAAAATTAACCAAATGGCAGCCGTTTTTCGAAAAAGAAAACACACGATTTTTTCAAAAACTACATTTTTTTTAATGATTTTTTTTCGAGAATGCCATGTTATACGCTTCTTCAATTACAATTGTTTTCACGGATGCTAAAATGCAGGAGGAGAAACAATTTTTTTTTCTTTTTTCAATATTATTATGGAAACAAAAAAATTAAACACATTTTGCGAAAAAATCATTTTCATCGAAGTTATCGACATTTTAAAGTTGAGATTAGTGGTTTTCCAGTGAAGAAAAATACAGCCCCTGTTTTCTTCAAGATTTTATATTTTTATGACTAATTGACGCAGGGAAATCAAACCAGGATGTTGAAATAAAAAGAAGAACACAGCTGACATGGGCCGGTTTCGGTAAACTTGCATACATCCCGAAAAATAATTCAATTCCCATAAATCTAAAAAGAAAAGTATACGACACATGCATATTACCGGTGTGTACGTATGGATTAGAGACCATGCCCCTCACCAAAAAGTCCGCTAAAAAATTAGAACCAGTCCAAAGAGCGATGGAAAGAAACATGCTTGAAATATCATTAAGAGACAGGATTAGAAACACCAAGATAAGACGCAAAACGAAAGTCAAGGACATCGTGGAGGAGGTTGCAAAGATGAAGTGGCGATAGGCTGGTCCCATAGCCCGATATGAGGACAACAGATAGACACGAAGAATCCTGGAATGGAGACCGAGGAAGACATCAAGAAGCACGGGAAGACCTCAAAAAAGATGGGTAGACGACATAAGGACAGTGGCGGGCAAACAGTGGATGAGATTGGCGAAGAATAGAGAAAGAAGGAAACAATTGAGAAAGACCTACATCCAGGAGTGGATGGACAGAAGTTAACAAAGAGAGAGACATAATTTAGTTTTCTCCTTTGATTCAGATATACAACTTGCTTAAACAAAATTTCATTTTAATTATTTACAATTATTCCCATCTCACTAGCTAAAGTTATCACTAAAATCATTGAAAAAACAGTGCAAAACTGTCTGGTAAGATTTTTAGAAAAGATAAGGAATTTAATGATACCCTGTTGCCATGGAGTTAAGTCAAATCGATTAATGAAAAGTGCTTTATATAATATCCTCAGCTATATTTATGAAAGATGACATAAACTTTAAGAAAAAAATTTGAAAGTCGAAAAATTTCCAAAATTAACAAAATGGCAGCCGTTTCTCGAAACGTGCATGAGCGACAGTCGACTAAAATATTTTCAAGATGGCGGCACTTCTGGTTATAGCAGAAGTAGATATCAACTTGCTTATTTTAAATGGAGCATCCTATATATTATCGCATTTTTGATTTTTACGTAAAATTTTAGACATATTTCATGTATAATGTTCTTAAGTCTCACTGTATTGGATATATTTAAATTTTTATATCAAAAATGAAATTTGCGGATCAAAACTTAACTATAAATTTTTCCTATAAGAAAGTTTTTATTATTTAATTTGGGTTCGTTTTCTTGTAGACGAAGATCGACTTTAATAGTCTTTTTATGATACTTTGAAAATTGTTAGCACAGAGTGGTTAAAAAAGAAGAATTAAAATTATATTTAAAAAATCGCCAAAAGTCAACTTTTTCAAATAGAAAGCACCTATTTTTATCTATTGTCTATTCCAAACAATTATAATTTCCAAAATATTTGCAATGAAAGATTTTCTATTGTAAAAATGCTATCTGGCTTTCAAGTTTTGTTATTAGTTGGCCATGACGGCGAGGCGTGGCGAAAATAAAACAATCGAACTCTACAGAATTGTCACTATTTCTTGCAATTAGACATTTTTTAATAATAATCATGTCGGGGCGATGAAACTACACGCACGAAGATTATCTAAACTTATTTATTTTTTATGAAGAATGTGATAAAGTTATTTCAAGGACATGTGATACATTCGCGATCCGATATCCGCAGAAACAGAAACCAACACCTCCAACTGTTAAAAGGATTATAGAAAACTTCAAGAACTTTGGATCCATAAAAGCAAATAGTAATAGAAATAAACCAGTTAGTAATAATGAAAATATTGAAACTACAATTTTAGGATATTTCGCAGCATATCTGACAATATCTTCAAGGCAAGTAGCATTAGAGACTGGATTATCTCAAAGGTCAGTTTTAAGGATTTCATGGAAAAACAATTTTCATCTCTATCAATATTCCATATTACCACATTTAAAAGGCACTGATTTTCCACGAAGCATTGAGTTCTGTCAATTTATTTTACTTCGGTCACAAGAAAATGCTGTTTTTTTTTGGTTAATATTATTTGGTCGGACGAAGCCAAATTCACAAAAAACAGATTGTTTAATCGACGCAATTCCCACTACTGGAGCAACTCAAACGTACATTCATTTAAAAAAGTAAATTTGCAAGACAGCTTAACGGGTATTGTGCTATAAGAAATGACGGCGTCATCGCCCTAGAATCCCTCCAAGATAATCTGAATGGTAAGTTAGCTATTTTTGAAGACTTCAAGATATAAAATGCGTTTTTAACTTATAGGTGAGTGCTACTTCGACATCTTGAAATTTGGAAGTGAACTATTTGTTTATCTCAAAACTCAAAATATTAAACTTTTTTTGGATGAACATTTTGACCTCCACAAAGGCGCATTATCTTCGTGAAGGCCTAAATTTTCATATCTTGTTAGGGGCAAATGAAAAAATTAATTTTTTCCCCTTAAATGTCGCTCTAAAATAGGGAGTGTGCCATATTCATAATCTTTCGAGCTACTTCAGATAAAAAAAAAAACAAAATTGGTCCATTCGTTCGCTGAAATACGGCGAAATTTTTCGAGCGCTGCTGATGTGAAGTTGATAATTCAGTTTTCTTACACGCACCAGAGCTCTATTTCTTTATTTAAACAAAAACACCATCTTTTTAAGGGTTGAAAATTTATTTTTTCATTTGCTTCTAACAAGATATGAAAGTTTAGGCCTTCAAAAAGAGATTGAATTTTTGTGGACGTCAAAATGTTCACTCAAAAAAAAAAGTTATAGCAATTAACATTTTGCGTCTTTGGATAAACAATTAGCAATATCTCGGCAACGAATTATCTAAGTTACTATTATTAAATATCATTTTGTTCAGAAATACCAGGCTTCCCTTTAAAAGAAAAAAAAATACAAAAAAGTTAATTTTGCAATAAATAATTGATATGAAAATAATTGAGGTTTTTTTAGCCTTTTTGCAATAACAAATTAACAAAAATGATGACTCAAATTGTAGATTTTTAAAATCTGTACAACTTTTATTTGAAACCTTTTTTTTCCAAAATGTGTTCCCTAACTTGTAGATTCAAAAAACCGGTTTAGCCAACTTTAACCCTACCCCCCTTCGCCCCACCCTATTTATTTCTGTTACGTTTTCTGTAGGGTTTGTTCTTACATCGACCCCAATACCCCTGGGTAGATCTCATCCATCTCGGAATTTACGTCACCATATTTACCTATGGCTTGGACTAAATGTCATTTTTCTTCACTCCAAAAGCAACTTTAAAGTCTCGGTGATTTTCTTGAAAATAATTTTTCAGAAAACAGCAAAATGCGTGTGCACTTTTTGAGGTTCTAGGATAATATATTTCTCGTAGAAAGCATTTTATTTTTTTGACTATTTTGAATGGAATCAGAATCCATACATAAATTACTTTTTCGTATTTATTAATAAAAGAATATTTTTAAAGAGAAATTTACTTCAATAATAAAATTAACAGGGTGCACTTCCTAACATGGAATACCCCAAAATTCTAGAAATTCCAAAAACGCTGTCAGCTTGACAGATGACGCCATTTTGTCTTAATAATGTGCAAAGTTCTCCTGCTTTAAAATCATTAGGCATTTCCTTATGCCCAAAAGATAACCATTTTAATTTGGGAAAAGCTTTTAATAAATCGTCAGCTGAAATGTCACTGTTTTTCAGTGCGTTCCACGATATTCCCAATACTTCTAAATGTTTTCTCTGACTCGCAAAACTCTTGAGATCTATAGACACAATATCATTTTCGTAAAGTCCAAGTTTTTCTAATTTTGTAAGATTTTTAAACGTTGTTTTTTCCAGTTCTGAGATATGATTGTATGTTAAATCAAGCTTTTCTAATCTTTCCAAACTATTAAAGGCATCTTCGGCAATACAGTTTAAATTATTATCACTCAGTCCTAATTCCTGTAGAGCCTTCAAACCTTTAAACCATTCTTTAGTTACGCAGCTCTCAGTAAAATTAGCTTCCGAAATATACAGACCGGTTAACTTCTTCAACTTTTTTATTATGTGAGAATCAACTTGAAAATTCTTATTACCTAGTAATAATAAATTTTGAATTTTGGATAATTTTTGTTGAAGATCTTCATCCAGATTTGGAAAATGAGATCCCACCACCATAAGACGGTGTATTGGTAGAGTTGCACTTATTTCTTCGATGTTTGATCTCCATATTGTGAGTTTGCTGAGCTAAAAAAAAATAGATATTTTGATATGATGAAATTTTAGAAATGCATTGATTTATTATACCTAAGAATTAAGTAGGGGTGCTGGTGTTTTATACAATTTTTTTTTAATTTTTATATATTTGTAACTTAAATTCAAAACTTAAAAACAACAGACAATTTCGCGTAAAAATGATATTTCTCTTGTACATCAATAAACTCAACCGTTCTTGAGATATTTCGATTTTAATATTTTAATGAACGTATAATTGAAAATTAGAATTTCATCTCAGTTATCTATTGACAAATAAGCTGAACCTTTGCCAACCCGTAGAATAGGCAAAATTACAAAAAAAGTTTAAACTAATAGACCATTTTCTAACATCAGAATACTAATCAAATAATGACAGGGATACAACAGTTTACAACTGTTCTAGAAAAATACTCGAAAATACTCCATCGGAGCGTGAAGAACGGTGACACTATGTCACCCAAACTCACACCTAGTATTCGAAAATGTCTTCCCAAGTTAGACTGGGAAAAGAATTATCTTAATTTTGTAGATAACTTACTTATACTTAGCAAGAATTCAAATGAACTTGAGCACATGTACGTTGCTACATCAAGGCGATCTGAAAAATTTATTTTGCCCCCTGTCTGCTGTTCGAAACTCAAACCGTGGGATAGCTTCAGATTGCATATACTTTCAGCTATCGCATCCTAAGGTTTTGCAAGGCTATGATGCATTCTGAAGAAATATGGATGAAAGTTTCGTACTCTTCCTCACCAAATCTGCATTATTTCCTCTCTTCTAGTCCAAGTTTTTCTCAAGTGGCAGTGTAATTTTAACATTGTTGTATAAAATCTAAATTGGATTTTATTTAAGCCAACAGGCTCCATAAATTTTTTCAGATCATAATTCACCAGAACTATCTTCATTTCTCTCATTCCTTGTAGATCTGTCTCATAATTGGATTTCTTATTATCTTCCTTCCTCTTTGGTCCTTTCAATAGTGTGCTATTGCTAGTCCTGTAAAAAGGTTCAGGCTCCAGAACGGGTATTTCAGTCCCTTTTTATGCGAGTTTGTCTACTGTTTCATTTCCTTCTACTCCATTGTGTCCACGGCTTCCACAGGAGGGTAACCGTGTTGTTTTTGCTTAGTTCATTTAGCTCATTTCCCAGACTATTTGGGAACTCAAAGCATTGATGGCTGCTTACCTATCCGAGATGGTGATTATCTCTTGTCTGCTATAGTTTTTCTTTATTAAACTGAAGGGTTTGAAGTGTTTTGTTCCAGATCTATACACCCCTATTATAGTTTTCTTTGTTATTTTAGAACCATTTATATGCCATTTAATGGAATTTCTTTTATGTTTTTTAATGGTATCCTTGCTCATTTCAGTTTTATCACTCAACCTTGTATTAGAATCTTTCACAAATTAAAACGTCTTTTTCATTTCCTCTCGCAGCATGTCCCAAGATTGCTGATCTCTAAATGAGAGATGCTATCTCTTAATAATTCCACTCCTTATCATTCCATATATTGTTTTCTCTCTACTAATACATGTATTGTGAGGTTAGAAATTAATTCTATGGCGATCGTTGGGCTCGTATTTATGGCTCCAGTCATATAAGCAGAGGTAAGTCTTTGAATTTTTGAAAGATTAGCACTCGTATTGGCTAGACTCGTTCTTTTAATACAGCTTACTGAACACATACTAAACCGCTGCGTTAGTCTCAATGTGAGAAAAAGAAAAAAAGCATAGTCCAAAAAAAATTATTATGGCGTCCACGAATAAAAAAGCGGACTATTGGCAGACCCAAAGAAAGATAGTAGAAGAATAGGGGGAATAAAATGGCATAAAAAAGTCCAAAATAGTAGATTGTACTCTTTACAAGAAGGAGAAAAATGAGGCGACTACTCACAATTATGCTGTCGGAAAGGATCTTTAAATATAAGAGGACTGTCAAATATCTTGCAGTAAATCAGAACTCATGATCAAGCTGGAATAATCATTTTAAGACTCGAACCAAGAAAGTTGTATGTGCTTTCTGGGCTTGTAAGTGAGCCCCAGGGTGCAGATGGGGGTGATACCGAAAGTGATATAATGGATGTAAACCATGGTAATCCGTTCTATAATTATCATTTTCAACTTGTCAAAGTTTAAAGAATAGCTTGTGTACGAATGGTGAGTGCATTGAATCATCTAATAAATCTTCTTCCTCTCCACTTATTTGTAGAAAATGAGGCTTTGAAGGTAGTTTACAGTCATTGCTATCTATGACATTTCAGAACCGGAACTGATGGCTACTCGTGTAACTGGGGAAGCGTTGTGAAAACATGGAGCCGATTTTAACACCAACCATTCTCTTCAGAAACTTTTAG
Organism: Diaprepes abbreviatus; assembly: GCA_034092305.1. Taxonomy (NCBI): domain Eukaryota; kingdom Metazoa; phylum Arthropoda; class Insecta; order Coleoptera; family Curculionidae; genus Diaprepes; species Diaprepes abbreviatus. The sequence continues at coordinate 3,165,970 of JASJET010000125.1, read as the reverse complement.
AAAGCAAAGAAGATTGGAAGGAGGCGCAAACTCTTTCAAAATATGGATTCTGGTAGTTTATAGACGGATCTCGGTAGCATGAAAGTGCCGGAGCTGGAATGTTCGAAATATATGGTTGTTAAAGACAAAACCACTATCTTTTTATTGGAACAAATAAGGCATAGAGTAACACATTTACTGTATTTAGTTTCAAAAACGCGTGGTATCAAGCAATATGTTGCATAACAAAATAGATTTTACCCTATTAAGTGAATATACCAGAAAAGTTTCATTCAGCCTATCAGACTAATATTCAAAATAAGTGTACAAGGTTTACAAGGTATAATCAACATATTCTAAGTTCACGAGCCGCTACTGGTAAAATGATAGCTGTTAAGTTAGTTCTCTCAATTGGATCGTTTCTTGATTAAGAGAAGAGATACTCAGCTGAACGTTGAACTAGTTGGATGAATCATCACGGATAAAATAAAATTATGTTAAATACCAGGTGATTTAAAAAGTCTCTCGACTATAACATAGATTGCGTTGATATCAGAAAACATATGCTGTTGCTGGAATGTTCTTATGAACACATGTGAAATTTGAAGTCGATCTGTCAAATACTTTTTTTTACATTTGTTGGAGATAAAAGTGACTTGTTTTTTGCTTAAAAATGAAAAAATTGGAAATTGAAGGGGAATGAAATTCATACCGTTATGCTTCCTCACAAGCAACAGTATTTAATTGGCTTGCTGAATTTACAGACATCAGTGATGAGACGTGCAATGGCTTGTATATATGATATAGTCTTGAATAATAAATGAAAGACTATATATGAAATGGTTGAGGCTGTGAGCAGCTGAAACGAATGTGTGTTTCATATTTTGAAGAGTGAATTAGAATTCAAAAAGCTATTGATAAGGTGAGTGCCGCATTCGTTAACAAAAACACATTCACAACAACATTTGGATCGATTTAAGAAGAACAAAACTGATTTTCTGCATTAATTTATAACTGTGGATCAGATTCCGGTTTACCACTATGAAACTGAGTTGTGACAATAAACGGCAGTGAGGACTGAACTTAATTGTTCTACACCGAAGCAGACAAAGTGGTTAAAATCGTTTAAAAAATTATAGCATCAGTGTTTTGGGATTCAAACGAAATATTGTAAACAGATTACCTGCAAATCGATAAAACAATAACAGTGCAACCTTCTAACCCAACTGGATGTAAAAATTCGGGGAAAAAAGACCTGGTTTACAGAAAAAAAAATCTTTCTTCGGAACAATGCACTCAAAAGGGTTTTTTCGATGGCAGGAATAACTGAATTACAGATCGGATTGCTTGAACATCCACCCTATTCATCAGGCTTAACTCCTTCTGACTTCCATCTGTTCCCACACTCAAAAGATTTCTTCGTGGAAAGTGTTTTTCATCGAATGAAGAAGTCATCATTGCAGTCATAGCGGATTATTTTATAAGCTTTCCGGAAAATCTCTTCATAAATAGGATACGTAAATTGGGAAATCACTGGAAAAAATGTATTGAATTCAATGGTGATTATACCAAAGGATTTCAATTATTAACTAATATTGTTTAATGTGTTATTAACAAATTTTTCACATCACCTAGTAATTTGTTTTTTTTTTCTTCTTGGAAATCAATCTAGTTTATCCTAAACAATAATAATATAATAACATTTATTACAGCATAGAAATCATTTTTTATTTGGCGTACCTGAGTAAATAAATAACATGATTATTTATTTGCTCAAGCGGTGACTAACCTGTGGAAACCCCTCAAATGTTTTGTCATCGAAAACTCCAGTGCAATTTTTTAAAATAATATGTTCAACTTTTCCTTTAGCAATACTTTTTACGCTTTTAATATTTATACGTTGATGGCGGGGAAGTTCTATATCGGATACTGTCAGTTCGGATACCATTTTGGTTACGTAGGCACCATTTATCATGGGCACTATGCATATCGCTAGAATAAACCCTTTCAACCTACAAATAGAAATAAAAATCCCATCAAAAATATATCTGTAAATAAAATTTTCATAAAAAAATTGAACTGACTTTAAATAAACGCTAAAAAGCCAAAAATAACTATAAATTTTTATATGAAATTGAAATTTTTGAAGTCAGCGCCAAACTAATACCTGAGAAAATGTGATTCGCTTTCTTATTATAGTTTATTAATTCGGCGCCGATTTTAAATTTCAATTTGATATAGAAATGTATATTGTTATTTCTCGCTTTTTAGCGCAATTTTTGTTTATAAAAATTTTAATTTTCGATTTTTAGTTTCAAATTTGTCCACAAATTATCTGAAATAAGTACACAACACTAAAATAAGCAACTAGAAATTATTTGGCTCTGATAAATCTCCAAATACCAGTTTTGAATTAAATTGAATCAAACAAATATTTAATCCACCATAATAAATCCACTATCGTCAATTTTAAATTAACTTTAGATTGGTAATATAGGCTCCCATAAACTCGCAATACCGATATTTAAAGAACTTGAAAAGTAAATTTTTGAGCCACACATATTTTATCTGACATGTTGAGCTAAAAAGCAATTAACTTCAGATTCATAACCTACGACCCCGAAAACACCCTAAAACCAAATCTGAAAAAATATGAATAACGTAAAATGTTGATCCAATCATATCGGACCCACCATATTGAATTTCAAAAATTAGTTTTAACCTCTTAATTTAATCTGAATCTACACCCACGAAAACTCCCTTGTACCAATTTCATATTGAATCTGAAACATTAAATTTTCTTTAAATAATTTTAAATTCCCTATTTGCACCTTCAAAAACCACCCAGTACCCGCTTTGAATAAAATCAAAAATATAAAATTTTTAGTCTGCCATTTTAGATTGGCCATATTGAATATTTTAAAAATAATTTTAAATTCGTAATTTACACCCTCAAAAACGCCCCTCTACCAATTTTGGAGAAAATCAAAACATGTAAAATTTTTAGGACGACATATTCAATTTTTTAAAAATAAATTCAGATTTGTTATGTGCGACCCCGAAAACTCCCTCTTACGAATTTTGTTGACAATCGAAAAAAGATAATTTTTTTGTCCCCATATTGATTTTTTTTAAAAAATTTTCAGATTTGTTATGTGGGACCTCGAAAACTCTCCCTACGAATTGGGAGAAAATCGGAAAAAAATAATTTTTTTTTGTCCGTCACATTGGATCTGCCATAGTGATTTTTTTAAAATAATTTCAGATTCGTTACAAACGACCCCGAAAACTCCCTCAACCAATTTTGGAGAAAATCGGAAAAATTTTTTTTTTGTTCGCCATATTGAATCGGCTATATAGAATTTTTTAAAAATAATTTTAGATTCGTAATGTGCGACCCCGAAAACTCCCTCATACTAGTTTTGAAGAACATGGGACAAAATAAATTCTTTTACCCGCCATGTTATCAGCGCCATCTTGGATTTTACCCCACCAATTTCATCCAAAATGATAGGAGGTCACCGCAGCAACTTACTAAATATATATAATGCAAAATATCGGCGTACATACATAAAAAAGTGATGGAATTTAGACCTCCCTCCCCGAATAAAAAATTAAAATTATTTTATATATACCTAGTGCCACCCAAAAAAAAAATTACACCTAGTTTGTTCGAACGCCAGGTCTGAAAATAATGTAAAAAAATCATTCAAATCGGTACTGCCGTTTCGGAGTAATAGATAAAAAAAAATACATAGCGGTGGAATTGAGAACCTCTTTCCCTTAAAAGTCGGTTAAAAATGTCGCCAAAAATCATGACAGTTTGGCATAATAGCAAAATGGTTCGCAAAATCCAAATCCAAATTAATATGATCTGATTTTCTTCAAAATTGATATCGGGTCATACATAACGAATCTAAAATTATTGTTTAAAAATTTAATAAGGTGAATACAATACGACGGACTAAAATATTTATATGACTCGATTTTCTGCAAAATTGGAATAGGGCGGTTCTTGACAATGTAAATTGCAAATTTAAAATTATTTTTTAAAAATTCAATATGGCCGACCTAACATGGCGGACTAAAAATTTTACATTGTCGATTTTCTCCAAAATTGGTAGAGTTAGGTTTTTCAGGATGCATATTACGAATTTAAGATTATTTTTAAAATACTTAATATGGCGAATCCATTATGGCAGACCAAATATTTTAGATCTTTTGATTTTATTTGAAATTGGATTAGGAGAGTTTTTAAAAGTGTAAATTACGAATTTAAAATTATTTTTAAAGTATTAAATATGGCCGATCCAATATAGCGGACTAAAAATTTAATATGCTTCAATTTTGTTCAAAGTTTGTTGCTGGGAGGTTTCTGGAAGTATAAATAAAAAATTTAGAATTCTTTGAAACAATGCAATATGGCGGTTTAAAAATTTTAAAATTCGGAAATATTTCAAAAATTGGTACTAGGGGGTTTTCGAAGATGTAGACTAAGATTAGATTAATAGTTTAAAATTATTTCTTTGTTATTTAATATCACGGATCATATATGGTGGGTTGATAATTTAATGTTAGCCCATTTTTTAAAAATTTGTATTTTTAGGGCTTTCGCAATCATAGGTTATGAATACGAAATTAAGTTTTTACAATTTGATATGGTAGATAAAATATGGGGACAATAAATTTTATAGTTTTCCGATTTTGTCCAGATCGATATTGGGGGCTTCGTGAGACCTATATTACGAATCTTAAATTAATTTCTGCAAGTCAAAATATATCGGACCAAAAAATGTACATGTCTCAAGTTCTTTCAATATAGGCATTGATTGGATTTGGGGGTATAGATTACGAATCTAAATATATTTTTTAAAATTCAGGATAACGGATTCACTATAGCAGACTTGGTACAATTTTGCTCAAAACTGGTATTTGGAAATTCCTCAGAATCAAATAATTTTTTGTTATTTAATTTAGTGTGCTTTACAACTGGATAAATGAATACTTTTTGCGGCCTTAAAAATTCGATTCAAAATTAAAAATCGAAAAATAAGATTTTGATAAAAAAAATTCAACCGACGTCAAAAACAGTGTTAAAAAGCGAAAAATAATAATATTAATTTTCAAATGAAATTGAAATTTTGGAAATCGACTCCAAATTATTAGTAAATGAAACAAATAACTATTAACACTAGATACAGAGAAGCTGCAGTAAGAAGGTAATTACAAATAAAGTATTTCAAATTTTTTTATGTGAATCACATTTATATTGTTATTTTTTTACTTTTTGGCTTTTTTTTCGAAGTCAGCATTCTTTTTTTATGACAAATTTTATTTTCAAACACAAACAAAACTAAATTTGAATGGCTAAAACATTGGGTAATAAAGATAATGTACTTATCAAGTTTAAGGCAAGATTATTGGTCATTCAAATGTACAAAAACTTATTAGTAAGATCGATTTTTAATATAAAACAAAACTGTATAAAAGTACTTACATTTTGCACATAAACAACAGATCAGCTTTTAACCTATTTTTTCTGATAACTAGACAATACTCGTATTTTATTACTACGCACTTATTCCGAAATAATTTGTGTTAAATGTACTGATGATATACTTCTTGAAACTAAGATAATCCTCAGTAATATTATGTTTATAAATAATTATAATGATTAACAACAAATAAAATAAAATTATCAAATTATGTCTTTGGTTATCATTTCCCGAGAAGTAAACATTGGCGGCTCGTACAAATTTAAACATATATATATATATATATATATATATATATATATATATATATATATATATATATATATATATATATATATATATATGTTTATGCGGCTTTCACGGATTCCTCCGTTTGCATGTACTGTTCGCATTTTACTTCATATATATATATATATATATATATATATATATATATATATATATATATATATATATATATGTATATATATATATATATATATATATATATATATATATATTGGTTACCTATATAGTTTGGGACATCTGCTTTGGTGGTTTTAATTATGTTTTTTATCGTTTTTTCGAGGCATGTAGTTGGATCTCCTGTAACTTGCTTATAAGTGTGGTCTTGGAGGATTTCTGTCATCTTGATTTTGTATTCTTCTGTGTTCATGACTACAGTGACGTTCCCTTTGTCTGCTGGTAGAATGATGATGTTTTTGTTATTTTTAAGATTATTATCCATGAAGAAGGAGCACCAATAAGGCCCATAGTAAGTGCAGTAGATTCACCTACCCAACAACTGGAAAAATACCTAGCACAAAATATGCAACCGCGACCAAAATTGCAAACTCACCAGAGAAATTTGAATCATCTGTTCAGCATATTTCTAGGTGTAAAACTGTAAAAAGGTTATATTCTTACTAGCGTGGACATCAAATCCGTATATCCAGGCATACCAATTGACGAGACTCCACACCAGAAAACTATGAACGAGAATCGAACAACCTCTCCGAACACTGCCTTAAATACACTTATTTTCCCTATGAAAATAACTTCTACCAACAGGCAAATGGTGCTGCTATGAGATCTTCGGTATCACCAGTGATCGCAAATATCTTTCTAAGAAAAACCAAGATAAAACCATCCCTCTGGAAATGTTACGTAGATGACATCTTTATCGTATGACCACACGAAAGATCGAACCTAGACATATTTTTAGAGGAATTAAACAACATTCATCACCGCATACAGTTCAAATTGAAGGTTGAAATCAACAAGCAGCTACTACTGTTTGACCTTCTAATCACTAGAAAAGACAATCTAACCATCTAAGGACTACGGAAAACTCACACATACAAACAGATACCTAAACGCCGAATCTCACCACCATCCATCATAGTTACAATCACCCAGATCCCTGCAACTAACCAAAAAACAACAGATCTAAATCAAAACAACTACAAAAAACATAATATCAAAAAGGCCATAAAACAGAACACAAATTCAATAGCAGAGAAAAAAGAAGAAAATGAAAAATTCAAACCATAGACCACACCACCATACATAAAAGGTGCGATTAATGTAACTGGAAGAATTCTGATGAAGCATGACATATGTACAATTAACAAGCCACAAACAACAATACATAAATTATTGTGCAAACCCAAAAGCAAAATACTATTGGAAAATCAGGGAATGTACAGCATGCCATCTAAAGACTATGAAAAAGAATATATCGGCCATACAAACAGAAGTTTTATTCCATCACCATCAAGTGATAGGACACACTATAAATCTCCAAGAAATCAAACAGATCGTACCTATAAAGTACTATAGAATGCGCATCATCAGATAAGCACTTGAAATAGAAACACTAACAACCCTAACTTGAGACATGATACACAAAACATCTCAAATACATGGAAACCAGAAAAAACACCATCCGTGAAAACCTACATTACCATATATATATATATATATATATATATATATATATATATATATATATATAACGCGTCAAATTGACTACTTGGTTATATAAACAGCTAAAAAATGAAACGCAAATATAATACAAATATTTTACTTACAAAAAAAAACAAATTGGGTACTTAAATACAAAATGAGTTTTTTAGGAAGCTCAGGAAAAGCAAAACATTATATTAATAAAAAGGATGACGAGCTGTATAGCTCTCAAGTCTTGTACAATTTCAATTACAAACTAATCAACAATTCTTATAATATGACTAAAAACAAAATTTGGTACTAGATAAAGAACACACTAATATCCCAAAATCATAAGCACGAAAATATTTTTAAAATGTATGGAATGTTAAATTTTTTCATCCTGTAAATTTTTCGGAGAACAAATAAATATACTAAAAATGAAAAATTTTAACAAAGAGCCTATAATCAAAGGAAAATAGTGAGGAGAATTTATCTCTCTACCATCCATGAACATCACCACCATAACCATGGTCACTATGACCACCGCCGATGAATACTGGATAAGGAATCTTATTTTCAATAACTACTGGTTCAGATTGCTTGATGTATTTAATGTTTTCGATTTGAATGGGGAATGGTTTGGGTACTGCTACTGGTACTTGTACAGGTACAGGTATTTGGACTGGTACCTTAACTGGTACTTGTACAGTTCTAGTTACTGGTACTTGCACAGTTCTAGTTACTGGTACTGGATAAGGTTTGGGTACTGGAACTGGATATGGTTTTGATACGGTGATCTTGACTGGTACCTGCAAATTTAAGGGCAAATATAGCATATTTAAAAGAAACCGTATACATATTGTGGATAGGTAATATCTCTTTTCACAGTTTCATGAAATTATTTCAAAATAGTTCGAAAATTTCCAGGATCTCTATTTTAGTGTTTGAATTGTAACATTTTCTTTCGGCTTGTTTTTTCTAATACTTACTTTAACTTTGATTGGAACAGTTTTAACTACAGGGTACGGTTTGGGTATGTAGACAGGATATGGTTTAGGAACAGTGATGGTCTTTACGTCATGAAATCCTCTTTTCGATCTCTGATGGACACCATCAGCATCGTTGTCGCAGAGGACTACAGTTGCAAGACAAAGTACAATCTGAAATAAGTAATACATAAAAATTTGTAAATATAACAATCAACTGAATAATTAATGCTGTAGTACTAAATATATATACATTTTCTTTTTTTTTTTCATCTCAAACCTATATTAAACAAAGGACTTAAGCATGGTATGATATCATAAAAAATGTAAGCCCATTTAAAAAATATTTTAACTTAATATTCATAATTAACAAAAATACTTTTGGTTGATTAAAATTCAAACATAAATATATTAATATTCTGCCTAATTTTATTAGGGGGACCGGAAAGTAATGTCGGTTTTTTACAATTAATTGAAATAGATAAATTTCTCTTTTTAATCAATGATGTAATCACCTTCGTTATCAATACACAACAAGGTTTCAGTACTCCATCAAACACACAAAATCGCCTTTTTGGGGTCAAAAAGTTGCTTAGATGTATTTTGTGGTGATTCATTCGGAGACAGCCACTGCATTTTGGATTTTAGATTATCATAGAGGACCCATTTTTCATCTACAATAACAAAACGATCAAAAACCGCTTCCGTATTGTGACCTTGAAGCAATAAATTGCATGTGATGGACCGGTTAGCTTTATTTTCTTCGGACAGATTATGCAGGACTCAAACACCTGCTCTACTCACTTTACCAATCTACTCCAAATGTTCGACCAAGGTTGGTTAAGAGTGTTTGACAGTTTCTCGATTGTTTGACACAAATTTGCTTCCACTTCCGCTGCTAACATGTCATTGTCTAAAATTGTTGTTCTTGCTGATTGATACGAGGAAAGATCAAAGTTACCGTATTTAAACTTAGGAAACCTTTGACATTTACGAAAATTTAATAGACTTGGATAAACATCGCAAATAAATACCCTCTTCTGGTATTTAGTTGACCATTTCACCATAAATTGCAAAAAAAATTAAGATTTAATTTTAACATGTCGTTTTCACCACTCTGAAGTACACAATGAACTGATAAATAAATAAAAGAATATCGACATTCGCACAAACAATATTATTTTCCGGTTCCCCTAAGAGTATGTATTAAAGAAAAAAAAATTAAATTTTTTATCTTAAAAAATAATTACTTGAAATAATTTTAATACATACCAATACTTTCATTGTTACTTGATATTATAAACCATATACTGAATTAATTATAAATCATATATTTCCTTATATACTACTATATGGTCGCCCTAATAAAAACCTTTCTCTTTAAAAAAGTTATATAATTTATTTCAAATCTATATAATTTTTTTAACTTTTAAACAATAACCATCAACACGTATGTATTATATAAAATACAAAAAAAAAATGTCCATCTTACTCACAAGTAATTGAAAATAAACTCAGTCAAGCATAAATCTACCGGATGTGTTATAAAATTAGTGATAGCATCCCTAATGAAATTATCTAAAAAATTTTAAGATGTCAAAAAATTGAAAATTTAAATCAAAACTATGTTTACCACTTGTTTAAATAGATTTATGAGAGCAACCCTTATTTTTCTAAAAAATAAAATTGACCTACCAAGACCTTCATTGTTCCTTGAATACTGATCACCATATACTAAATTTTTTAACGAAGGCAGGAACATTTATACACCACATCCTCTCACATTCAAAAAGTTATCTAATGTATTTTAAGTATTTAATTTAATTTTTATATAATCATAGATATAACCTAAAAAGTTACTTATTAATTACCTTATTGTTGATCACAAAAATTATATAAAGGCAATAAGAAGAAAAAAGTATATTAAGAAAATGTTTTCAAGATCTTTGAATTTTAGACATTTATTTTGAAAAGTACATGTAAATCGTAATTATTCAATTGAGTTGAAAATATAACAAACCATAAACATGATGGTATCTTAATTGTGGAGATTCGGGAAAGATAAAAGTAACTAATATTTGGAAATCTTTCAAAATTATAAATTTAATTGCTCCAAAAACTGCATACAAAAATCGAAGGATGGGAAGCGAACTCATATATATATATATATATATATATATATATATATATATATATATATATATATATATATATATATATATATACAGTGACCGGTAAAAAGAGCGCAGCAAAATGTATCCCTTTGAATTTAATGATTTTATTTTATTTCAAAAAAAATCTGCTTGTTCCCAAATCAAAAGAGAACCCAATAAATCCGGTGAAAGTTTTATAATATACGAGGAAGAGTCAAAAATTTAAAATAGCTCTAAGAATAAAGTACCCCTATTTTTCACTTTAGAAACTATTCTTATTAAAAAAAATGTTTTTATATTTAAAAGTTATATGCAATTATGAAAGTTTGTTCACTCTGAATAAAAAAAATTATAAAAAATTGAACCGACTTCTAAAAGTGCGCTAAAAAGTGAAAAAAAAACTATAAATTTTTATATGAAATTGAACTTTTTGAAGTCGGCACCAAACTAATACCTGACAAAATGTGATTTGCAGAAATAGATTAAAAATACTTTATTTGTAATTGCTTTCTTACCAAATTAATAATTTGTATATATATATATATATATATATATATATATATATATATATATATTAGTTATTTATTTCATTTACAAATAATTTGGCACCGACTTCAAAAAGTTCAATTTCATATAAAAATGTATGGTTATTTTTCACTTTTTCGCGGACTTTCTATAAATCGGTTCAATTTTTTTATAAAAATTTTATTTTTCTATTTTAAGTTTTAGAATTCGTTATGACTCCAAGGTGGCAGAGAAGTATCTATTTTATCCAAAGTTGTAAATCACCCTAAAATGAACCACTAAAAATTTTTGGGTCTTACAGTTTTCCAAATACCAGTAAAATTGTGTCAAACAAATATTTAGTCTGTCATAGTAAATCCACTATCTTAAATTTCAAATTAATTTTAGATTGGTAATATAAGCCTCAAAACCTTCCAATACCGATGTTTAAAGAACCTGGGATGTAAATTCCTTAGCTCGATATATTTTATACTGCATATTGAGTTTGTATAAGCCTCAAGAATCCCACAATATCAATTTTACACAAAATCGGAATATGTAAAAATTTTCTGTCCCTCATATTGTATCTTATCAACCTAATAGTTGTAAAAAATTAACTTCAAAAATGAATACACGACCCCGAAAACCCTCTAATACCAAATCTGAAAAAATGCGAATAAGGTAAAATTTTCAACCTACCATATTGCATCCGCTATATTGAATTTCAAAAAAATTATTTTAAGTCTTAATATAAATCTAAAGCCTTCAAAGCCACCTAGTACAAATTTGGCATGAAATCCGGAAATTTAAAATTTCTAGACTTATATTCGCTATTTACATCCTCAAAAACGATTCAGTCCAACCTTTGAACAAAATCGAAAAATGTAAAATTTTTAGTCCTCTATCTTGAATTTGCCTTATTGAATCCTGAAAAGATACTTTTAAATTCATAATTTACACCCTCAAGAACCCTTTATATCAGTTTGGGAGAAAATCGAAAAATGTAAAATTTTTAGGACACCATATTGAACCTGCCAGATTGAGTTTTTCAAAAAAATTTTAAATTCATAATTAACAATAATAAAAATACCCAAATACTGATTTTAGACCAAATCAGGAGATATAGAATCTTTAATTCGCCATCTTGAATCCGCCATATTGAATTTTTTTTAAATAATTTCATATTCGTTATGTACGACCCTGAAAACTCCCTCGTACCAATTTTGGGGAAAATCGGATAAAATTGATTTTTTTGTCCACCTTATTGGATCCGCCATATTGAATTTTTGTCAGCGCCATCTTGGATATTACTGCACCAATTTCATCCAAAAAAATATACGTCCACCGTAGGGACTTCCTGAAGATAACGTAAAAAATTTCATTCAAATCGGTGCCACCGTTCCGGAGTAATCAGTGTACATACATAAAAAAAACATACATACTCGACGAATTGAGAATCTCCTTCTTTTAGAAGTCGGTTAATGAGATTTTACCGTTTATTCTGGAAAACCCTGTATAAAAAGTAGGTAATTATAAATATTATATTAGATTAGACCTTTGAAAATAACACAATAAAAATATTAAATATTTTTGCTGCACAGCATATTTTATTTTTGAGGAATGAAACAAATTTAGTTGTCTGATTCTGCTGTTACTTGATGGAAATTTATTTTATGAAATGAAAAACACACAAAAGCATCACTTTTGTTACAAATTTCCAGTATTTTATTCAATATCTTGACATGTTTCACCACACAGTAGCATCTTTGGAAGATAGTTTGGTACTGAAATATATTTAAGATTATGAAATTATACATACTAATTATTTACCTGCATTTAATATGACATTGGTTGGAGTTTTCCATTCTATATAAAAAGGTTTAACAATGGGTAACTGTTAAGATCCACTTGGTTATTTAGCAGTGTATTGATATATTTGAGTTTATTGATTTCTAATGCTTCCAGAAAATTATTTTTTTTCCTTTATTTTCGACATATAAGATTTTTAGGTTTTCGTCGCAGTTATGGTTATCTTGTAATAAATAGTTGATGTATGTTGAGTTTGTTTTTGAATTTTTATAACTTATTTTATGTTTATTTAAACGTTTTTTGAAACTTCTACCTGTTTGATCGATATAGACTTTGGGGCAAGTACCACAATTAATTTTATACACTCTTGAAGAATTATTCTTATTATTTTTATCTTTATTGTTTTCTCTATGAGTGTTTAACAGATTGTTTGTTTTAAAGGATATATTAAGATCTTCTTGCTTTAGAAATTTTACTATTTTTGTCGATATCTGGCCTCGTTCATTAATGAGCGGTGATATTTTAAATTAGATTTTTGAATGGAATACACTGAATTTATTATTTATTTGTATAATTTTTTGTTTTCTGTTATCTATTTAATACGATTCAGTTCTTTTCTATAATTTTCTTTTGAAAGTGGGACATGGATTAGTCTGTGTATCATAGTAATATATGCAGCAAGTTTATGTGTATATGGATGTAGAGATTTATTATGTATGGTAGTATCTGTTTGTCAAGGTTTGTAAAATATGTTAAATTCATGTATTGATATTTACATTAGAAATCACTTAATCTAAAAAGTTGATTGATTTGTTTTTTTCTTTTTCTACGGTAAATTTGACGTTAGTGTTGACATTGTTAAGAACATTAAGTGTTTGATCTGTTTGTTTTTTTGAAATAGTTTGTTTTACAGGTTCAGAAAGACAGATAGATCAAACACTTGATGTTCTAAATAATATCCTCGCGAAAACTGTAACAATTTTCTCCACGAATTTAAATTGTTTTAATTTTTTTCTGTAAAGACAACTTTTCAGTTTTTATTTTAACAATACAACCAATTAAACGGCATATATTTAATTCTTTTTTTCACGTGCTTTCATGACTATATTAATTGATTTGTGATCATGAAGAGGATGTTACAGTATATTATTATTTAGGTTTTTTTGGATACAAAGTTAAATTCGTATGTATTATAAATGGAAAATACCTATTTTTTTCGATTTTTGTACAAAATTATATTAAGGTTTATTTTAGGGGCAAATAAAATACATACCAAAAATATTTTTTATTTTTCAGTTTTTTTATGACGATCATGATTAACATCTAAATTTAAAAAAAAATTGTAGTTTTAGGAATAAGTATACCATCTAGAAGATGGCTCAATTGGAAGTATTCAGGTTCAATTAAGTTCTTTTGATTCCTGGTAACAGAAAATACACATACACATATGTAAAATTTAAAAAATTTTATTCAGTATTTTTGAGGTATTTTATTCAAAGAGTTTAAACTGTTAATCTGAATATGAAGAAAAAAATCAGAGCTTTTTTGATAAACCTAATGGCATTAAATATAAATTTCTATATAAAAAAATTGTGCTAAGAACCGTAATATTTTATACACTGTGTTCATAAAGTAACGCATAAATGCATTGTCTTACCAAGTTTTTTTTTGAAAATATCTCATGTTAGTTTACAAAATCACAACTTTTAGAAACTTAAACCTTGATGTTAATGCCTTTCAGGTAGTTACGTCATCAAGTATTTATTTAAATTGAACACCCCCTATAGTTCATTTTTATTTTAGGGCTCTACTAATAACCATTTTACTTAGGACTTAAGCTTGATTGCGTGAAAATATGGATATTTTATTAATGACAGCTGGCCTTTGATACTTTTCATCCATCTGTCTATCTGTATTTTCCAGCCTTATAGCTTCATCAGTATTTGATCTTATAACGCGGAGCCTCACTGCAAAAAAAATTGGGTAGCTGGCACTACAGGAAAAGTAGGGATGAAAAAAATTATCAGACCTAGAACGTGAATTGGTTTAATATGCATTAGACGCAGAGGAACGGTTTTTGAGCTAAGAGCACGTGATACAAAGCGATTGACATATCAAATGGTCATTAGAAATATATAAAAAAAATAAAAAATTTGCTAGGACAAAGTGATTGGGACTGTTTTTGAAAAAGTATCATTTTCGATGAGAACAGCTCAAGGCATGAGAGCTTCTTAAATCAAAAATTTCACTCCTGAGAATGTCTTCAAATATTTTGACTTATAAGAGCAAGAATATAACAAACTTTCTACTCCTTTTCAATGAGTCTTCGTTACAAATGAGATCAGTATGAGTGTAGTCCTACACAGGACCTCAATTTTATAACGTTGAAAGGAAAAACAGGTTTCGTCAATAACTTGAACTGAACGGGGTAAATTAACTACTCAAATTATTTATATGAATGCTGTTAATTTTCCTCATAAAAAACATGAAGTCGCAGTTAATGCTATAAGCTAGAAAACTAAGCATTTTTACTAAATAATTTCAGCAGTTTATTAAATATACCAAGCCAGGTGCTTCCGAACAAGTTTTACCATACTAAAGGGGTTCTAGTCTTTTATTCGAGGAACAGCAATCTTATATATTCAGCCAGAAAGATCAAATAACATAATACGTCTTTCACCACACTCAACGAATAAAATGTAACCATTGTATGTTGCTTTAGGTCCCCGTTATGCTCAAGAAGTATAAAACAGTCTTCAGGGAAATCAGCTGCGTAGTGTTTCGCCAATTACTGGTATTTCTTGCCTACAATAGAACTGCTACCATGGGGACATCATGCTATGGTTTTTGAAAAACCGAAATGATTCATTTTAATCGACATATTTTTAAAGATTGTGATTTTAGAGTCCATCAGATTGAAAACCAACAAGGCCAAGAAGATCATTCAGAAGAACAGGTTAAAAATATTGAAGCCAATCAGTATGAAAATTCGAAAATATCACCTAACTTCAACAAAACAGATCGGCAAGTAAATCGAAAAGAAAATGATTGTGAGTCTGAGGAAATTGCCGATTTAGTTATTTTCTCTTTTTAGAGAGCAGCAAACAACAAATCCGCCCTCAGAAAAATTCTAAAATAGATATTTGCTCTTTGTCTTCATATAAAAAGACAAATAAAATAAATTCTCGGGGAAAACAGCAACTGACTCTATGAAAAGAGGAATTGTAAGAAAGATTACGATATGAAAGATACGCCACAAATACACAAAGTTTTAAAGATATGTTAACACCAAAAGATATTGATGAAAATAACATCGCGGTGCCATCAATAGATTTAAAGAACAATCAATATCAGGTCTAAGAAAATTGTAAAAACAAAGATGCCCAGGTGGTCCAGTTCACACTCAGAAGACAGCGAAAGTGTTGATTTAGGTGATTCGTGTTTAGATAAAAGTGACAGAAGTAATGCCGAATGTTTGTTGTATATGGGTCGATTTTTCTAAAAGAAATATGGTGAGAAGTGGGCAAAATGTGTTCAGTTTAGCAGATTGCGGATAGATAAACTATAGCACTTTCATTTATTCTTTCTGTAAAAGAAAGGGATTTTTTAAATAGAATCTCAAAATATAACTCCTACTTCCAATTTGGAGACCTATTTCAATTCTTTTTTTGATAACGGAAATGTTAAAAAGTTTTTGAGGTTATCTTTTTGTTGTGAAAATTATTTTCTTCAGCTTTTTTCAATGCTAGATTTAGTAAGTAGGTTAGGTTTTATTTAACAAATTTTAAGATCTAAGTGAAAAAAAAAACAAATATAAGTTTAATATTTTATTTACAAAAAGACCCAATTTGGGCATTAAAATACAAAATAAGTCTTTAGTAAAGTTCAGGAAAAGCAAAACATTGTATTAATAAAAAAGAATGAGAAGCTGCATAGTTCCCAAAAGTCTTGTACAGTTTCTTTTACATACTAATCAACAATTCTTATAATATAACAAAAAAACAAAGTTTGGTACTAGATAAAAACACACTAATATCCCAAAATCATAAGCACGAAAATATTTCAAAAAAAAATGAAACGAGAATTTTATAATGTCTTGGAAAACAAATAAAGTTATTAAAATTTCAAAACTGAACGTTAGTGCTTATAATCTTATGAAATTAGTCTTGAAAATTTAACTCTCTACCATCCATGAACGCCTCCACCAAAACCATGATCACTGTGACCACTGTCGAGGAATACTGGGTAAGGAACCTTATTTTCTACAACTATTGGTACAGTTTCCTTGAGATATTTAATATTTTCAATTTGAACGGGGTATGGTTGGGGTACAGATACTGGTACTTGAACAGGTACAGGTACTTGGATAGGTACTTTAATTGGTACTTGTACGGTTCTGGTTACTGGTACTTGTACGGTTCTGGTTACTTGTACTGGGTAAGGTTTGGGTATTGAGACTGGGTATGGTTTTGGTACGGTGACCTTATATGGAACCTACAAATTTAAAGAAATTTTTACATACATGTATGTATATGTACATTGAGGTAAAAAATAAGGCACATTTGAAAGAATCCTTAGTTGCTCGCTTTGTGCAATGTTATTATTTCTCAGTGTCGTGATATTACATCAACATTTCCAGAAACTCTAATTAGATTTTTTAATTAAAATATTTTTTGAACTTTGTGCTTGTTTTTTTATACTTACTTTAACTTTGATTGGAACAGTTTTAACTACAGGGTACGGTTTGGGTATGTACACAGGATATGGTTTAGGAACAGTGATGGTCTGTACACCGTGAAATCCTCTTTTCGATCTCTGATGAGCACCATCAGCATCGTTGTCACAGAGGACTACACTTGCAAGGCAAAGTACAATCTGAAATAAGTAATACATAGAAATACTATAATAATCATTTGAACAACAAATACCAAATTCTTATACGGGTTTCAAGTATACATATTGATAATTTTTAACTATATAACATATTTAAAATAAAGGGCTTAAGCATGATAAGTTATGGCAAAATAAAGGAAAAATATTATTGGCAGGTTTGGAGTTATTTACTGAAATATTTATATTTTAAATTTAAATAGGCTATTGTTTATGTCGAAAAAATGGTGGGTAAATGGAACTAAAACGTTGGTGTTTTCATTATTTCATACGTTTATCTGACCTTTAAATATGACAAAATCACAAGATGCTACCAAATTAAGGGGAGGGTTTTTGAGATTAAGGTGGATCTGTTCCCTTATCAGTTTTTTTGATTTTTACTCGAAAACTTGCTAATATCGAGAAAAGTTACAAAGTTTGAGAAGCCATATTTTGATTACTTTTCATCGTATAGGTGACTGCAAGAACACATCTTAACGGGCGTATTGTCAGCTTTATTTTTCGTGAAGCAATGCTTATACTTAACTTCATCTGGAAAAAAGTTATGGGGAAAAACTTTCAACGAATTGAATTTTTTGCTTTTTTACTTTGTTTTTAGGGTAAATTTTTTAAAAAATTACTTTTTTCGGGCTTCATGAGATACTATTTCAAACGGAAATTTCATTAGCTACAATTTTTCTATAGACACGTACCTACGTACAATGCATAGTTTTCGAGTAAAATTCAAAATACTGAAAAAAGGACAAATCTACCTTAATCTCAAAAACCAATCTCTTAATTTGGTACAACTTTGTCATTTTTCATATTTGAAAGTCAATTGAATTTACAAAAGAATTGAAACACGTTAATATTTCACTTCTTTTCTCAAGTACATAGTCAAAATCCTAAAATAAAAATTTATTAATATTCTGCTTAATTTACAATAAATTTTGAATGTTTCGTACATTTAAAAGAAATACTAATTTGAGATATTCTTAATACATTCCAATACCTTCATTTTTAATTGACTTTTTTAAACGATATACTAAATTGAATATAAATCATATATTTCTTTATATTCCAATATACTGTAGCCCTAATCAAAACCATTCTTCTTTAAAAAAAAAGCTTCATAATTTTTATTAAATATATAATTGAAACTATTAAACAATAACACAAAAATACATAGGTATATATAACATATAAAACAAAAAAATATATATATATTAGTTGTTAAAAATATACTTAGTCAAGCATAAGTATACAGGGTAAGCAATAAATTAGATATACGAAATTCTGTGGTAAAATCAAAAATATCAAAAAAATATAAAAGGTTTATAAATAAAGTTATCTAGAAAATCTTCGTATTTGCTTTTCTTAAATTTTGTGCTATTTTTCATCACCTACGTAAGTTTTTCAGGAAACGTTTAATTAATTAATTACTTTTACTATTCATTCACATAGATGTACGAAAAAAATGTTTCTTTTTGTAAAAAAATTAAATTTACCTACCAGAACTTTCATTGTTCTTCAAATATTGGACCATATACTAAATTAGTAAACAAAAACAAAGACATTTATACACAATATCCTCCCACATTCAAAAATGTATTTAATTTATATTAAATACTTCGTTTAATTTTATATAATCATATGTATAACCTAAAAACTTAGTTATTTATTACTTTATTGTTACTATAAAGACAATTAAAAAAAAAAAAGAAAATACACAGAGAGAGTGGAAATGTATTCAAAATATTTTAATTTCACCTTTTCATAATCATTAATTTTAAACAGTACGTTTGAATCGAGAGTATTCTGAATTGAATTTTAAAGATTCGGGAAAGACATATTTCAGAATCTTTCAAAACCATAAGTTTAATTCCTTCACAAACGACAGACAAGAACTGGAAAATGTTCGTAATTAACAGTAAAAGAAACAGATTATCTCAAACGATCCAAATAGAAAAATCATTTTGAGAATCAATTGGTTGTTTGTTTGTCTATTCGTCTATATTTTCAAGTACCTTTTGAGATAAAGACCCGGTAATGAATGAGATAACAATTATAATATAAATTATATAAACTTTTTGTGATTTATTATTTTTGGGCTATTGCCTTCCAAAAGGTTTAAATTGATAAAGAAAAATTTTCGGAACTTTTCAACAAAATTTACAAATTTGTGCGAAGAAGAGTCATATTTTATGTATCCCTTTTTACTTACAAAGACCTTCATTGTTGCACCGTTTATTATCCAATGATTACCCACCGTACACTGAGTTCTAAAACCGTACCAAATTCCCTTATATACTTTTACATTTGTTCACCCTTATAAGATATTCTTTCTCTTCGTAAGTAAAAAAAACTTGTTTATTTTGTTATCAAATTCTTCAGTCATTTTAATTTTGTGCTAGGAAGTTAATTAATTTGGCGGAACAGAAGCAGAAAATAGTCTTTGGCGTTCCGGTAGCACGAGTGATTGTTTTGAGGTGTGGTGCAGTTTACGCATACAACGCTATTTTTAGGGTTTTCACTATAAGGTTGTTCGATTTATGATTTTGTCTTATTTTTCTGTAATAATTTTCTTTTAATTTTATTGAAATGAAACATTTTCGTCTTGTCAATTTTAATTGGAAACATAATTATTTTTAGATAAAATAAATGTACAGTAATTAAAATGATTTTTTATATGTATTCTCCTTTCAACCTGAGGAAAGGAAAGAACAGATACAAACAGTTTGTTTCCTGCAAATACAACTCTGGTCTTTTCTCCATACGCGTTTCGACTACCTTATGGTCTCGCCAGTGGAGCGTATCCAACCGAGAACAACATTCGTAAGGAACAACTGCTATATAAAATATAAATTCCAAAGTATGTCGGTAAGATATTATTGGTATCGAAGTCAGCAGGTTTTTAATATCCTTATATAGCAATTGTTTCCTGCGAATGTCGCTCTCGGTTTGATACAGCTATACTGATGAGACCAGAAGGTGGTCGAAACGAGTATAGAGAGAGGGTCAGAGTTGTATTTGCAGGAAAGAAACTGTTTGTATATATTCTTTCCTTTTCTCTGCTTGAAAAGAGAATTACATAAATAACAACTATTTAAATACAACAGATAGATTTCTCTATTTGTTAAATATTATGCTGCACCATGGACGGAAATTAAAAAATTCTACCATATATAGAATGGTGGCAAACACTTCATTTTTGCTTAATAGTAAAATCCTCGATCATACCAGTAGAATTAAACAACAAATTTGATTGAACGTTGTTATTGGCCAGTGGAGAGAGGCATTTTTGATTTAGATAGACAAAATAATTTGGGCAACCAGAAATTCACTTTTACTTTATTGCCCAGTTACTTCATTTTCAAAGTAACGTACCGATTAGCATGCTATACTTGTTTGATACAATTAAAAAAAGATAGCATAGAATCGGTTTGAAAATCAAGAAAGAAAAGAACTTGAACTCTTTATCAGCATCTTTTCAAATAAACGGTGTACCAAAATGTATCTAAGATTTGAATTAAATAGAAAACACAATTTTTTTTAATTGTAATTTCTTTATTGAATCATAAAGTACATAGGATAGGGTTACGTATGACATAGGGCGAATGGCATCCAGAGCTTTGCTGGCACCTGCGCACTCTTTTGTCGAAATTTTCCATGATCATCTAGCATAAATGTAGCTGAATTTCATTGCTGCAGCGTTGATCTTCTCCTTCGATGCACGGGTGGTTATCAGCTAGCTTACATAGACTTTTGACTTCAAATAATCCCACAGAAAGAAATTCAGTGGTCTTAATTCACATAATGTAGAAGGCCAATTCTGATCACCGAGACGAGAGAGTACATGACCAGGAAATATCTATTCCAAGAATTGAATTGTTTTACGTGCGGTATGGCATGTAGCACCGTCTTGTTAAAATGGCATATGGTCCACATCAATATCATCCAATTTAGGTAGAAATAACTCGGCTATCATGTCGCAATATCGATCACCAGTAACAGTCACTGCTTGACCAAATTCATTTTCGAAGAAATATGATCCAATAATGAACCCAACCCAAAATCCGCACCAAACATTGACACGTTCTGAATGCATTTGTTTCTCGATAATCTCATGTGGATTCTGTAAAACCAAAATGCGGCAATTTTGACGATTAATGAAGTCATCAAGGTGAAAATGGGCTTCATTGCTTAGGATGATTTTGCTCGAAAAGTCAACATCCACTTGTTAATGTTCCATAATCCATTCAACGAACTCTCTTCGCTGTGCATGGAAAATAGGCTTTAGTTCTTGTGTCAGTTGAACTTTATATACTTGAAGTCGCAGATCTTCAGTGAATATACGGTGTAAAGAGCTTCGTGAAATGTTCAATTCTTGTCCACAATACCGAATTAATGTTCCTGGATTTTCACCAACACTCTCATGTACTGATTTGATATTAACATTTCCTTGTTATTGGACAACCAATATGTTTACCAACACCAATTGATCCAGTTTCCCTGAATTTTTCAATTACTCTCTTCAGAGTTGACGAAGTTAAATTATTAATATTTCGACCATAGTTTCTACGAAATTTACGAAAAAAAAATTACATTTTTGGTTATTTCGGTCAATCTTTAATTAGAATAATGGTTTGAAATATTTGTTAATGAAATCTTGATAAGCTATTCGTACATAAAACAATTAACCCATTATTTAAGTGTGGTTATAGACTCGAGATATCTAGTTATCGTCCAGTTTCTGTGATAACTGAATTAGCCAAAATTTTGAGGGATTACTGAAAACAAGAATGAATAATCTTTTAAAAAACATTACGTATTTTCGGACGAACAGTTTGAGTTTAGGAAGAGAATATCGACGGAGACTACCTTGGCTTGTTTAACAATGAATATGTATAAATCTATGAGGCATGGCAAACCAACTATGGCGGTTTTCATGGATCTTTTCAAAACATTTGACACGGTGGATCATGCAAAATTGGTACGTATTCTTGGGTTATCCATCTGATCTATTAAAATCATATCCTATGATTATTCAAGATACTTAGAGTGACACCAGGGCAATTGAATATGGAATGCCCCAAGGTAAAGTCTGGGGCCTCGACTATTAAGTTTATATTTGCATAACTTTTAAGATGTAGCTATAGATGGACATTTGGTGTGTTTTGCTGACCACGCAGCAATATTTTTTCATAATTGGAATAGGCTAAAACTCGAAAAAGAAATGCAAAAATTATTCATCACTTTAACAGCAAACTTTTGACAATAATCGTCAGTAAACCTATTACGTCCATTTTCAATATATTCGAAGCACATACCGCAATACTAGATTATTAGTATTAAAAATGAATGTATGTTTGCGAGTATGTGCAGTTCCTTGAGTGTAAAGAATCTAAGGATATTATATAGATTCATCTTTAATTTAAAAAATGTCCATAGATCACACAGTTATTAAACAAAGGTCTGTACTACTTAGTTTTAAATTTCCTAAACAAATTTTTGACCTCAGGAAACTGATATTACTGAATTCCGCTTTAATTGAGCACCTTAGATATAAAAGAGCTATCTGGGATGATGTATTCGGCGTGCGGCCATTATTTTGTTATCAGTTAAGGGTAAAAGAACATTTAAATAAACCAGAACTTGTGAAAATTGGGGTTCCTAAAGTTAGCAGCCTGATTCCTCAACGTTACTTTTACTTTTTGTGGCCAGGATTATATAATTTAATTACAGATGAATGAATTAAGTGTTGAATTCTACTATATAATATATATATATATATATATATATATATATATATATATATATATATATATATATATATATATATATATATATATGGTATCCAAAAGACAAATATGAAGTGGACAGAAAAGCAGATGAGAAAAAAATATATCAAATTTTTTCTGCTATATATTTTTGCTTATATTTTTTTAATTATTTATATTTATATTAATTATCAGAAAAATATATACACAATTCATAAGACTTAGTCGTCAATTCATTATTTATTGGTTCTATTTTTAAGGACATATTTTTAAGGAAAATTAATTTTAACCAAAGATAAAAAAAATCAGTACCTCAGATATTTAAATTTGAAGAAAAATATTTAAAAATGTACACTATATCTGCCATTTTAAATGATTTGGACTCTTTAACTCTTATCAACGAAATAAAAAAAAAACAGCACTTGGTTAAAAATAAATTATAGTATAGATAAACGTCTCATTAATTGTTTTACAATGACGGAAATTGTATACCATATTTTTTACGGATGTTAGAATCTAAAAATTTCACAATAACTTTCTTATATTTTTTGTTAAAAATTAATTTTATGTATATGTAATTATATATTTTAATGATCTAATATCCGGGGATTCTCAACTAATAAACATTCACATTTCAAATTTTATTCAAACACCGCCAACATTAAGAATGTCCTTCCTCAGACTATCTTTAATTTTGTAGATGCACCCTTTACAGAGCAGTTTTATACAGGGTGTTCCACGACTAATGGGCCACAGGGCAACTAAAGCTACTATACAAAGAAATAGATTGCTCAAGACATGCGAGTATAAGTTTTTTCAAAATGTTACTCTTTAAATAAATAGGAGGTGTTTAAAGTGAAAATTTATTGTGGAAAATACACCATATTTCGAAAATTATTCAATATATGGTCTTCAAAATCGACGTTATTATGTTTTTTATCCTATACATACTATAGTGTGTATGCATTCTCCTCTTACCTATAAATTATTATAGGTAAAACTGAAATTGATTTTTTAAAATAAATATGGCAGATCTAATATGGCGGATTAAAAAATTTTATATTTTTCTGATTGCATCTGAATATGATACGGTTTAAGAAATTTATATTTTTCAAATTCTTCCAAAATTCGTATTGAGAAGTTTTCAGAAACCTAGATTTCGAATTCAAAATTAAATTCTTTAAATTCAAGATGTCAGATTTACTATATCGGACTTATTTTTTATATGGTACAATCTGATTCGAAATTGACCACTGGAGAGTTTTGAAAATAAAAAAAATATTTGTCACTCAATTTAATGTGATCCACAATAATTATGGCTAAAATGGATACTTTTTTACATCCTTAGAAATATTAGAAGCCTCACTATATTCAGTTCAAATAATTACTAGTGAATGAAGCAATAATTATACTAGATGTAAGCTAGCAATAGAAAAAAATTAATCACAAATGCAGTTAGTGATAAGAACATTAAGCCATTTTATATACGTTATGTATATATGTTTGTATATTATAGGGTTAGAAAGTTGCGGTTTGCTCTTTTGTAAACCAATTTTTTGTAGATTAATTAAATATTTATACGTTTATTTTTCACTTTTGTCTTTTGAAAAAAAAAGTTCAATTATTTAAGAAAAAATTGTGTTGAAAAGTTTATATTAATATCAGCAACTTGTATTACTAAAGGGATTTTTAGATTAAATAGTTTATAGTGCTAATTTACAGGGCTTTAATTCACGAAATGGGTCCGATCCTAAATTTTATTGTATAATTGAATATTTTTTGGCTATTTTTAGTGCAAACATCATTAATATAATTGCCATTGGTACATTTAACAGTATTGCTTTTTTATAATTTTTTTATATTGAAAGTTAACTGAATTATTATTTTTCATGTTAATTTTAAAACTGTAATATTGAAATTTAATTAAGAAGTTAGAAAACATGCAAAAAAATGTAACAATGCAATTTTAATTTCTGAGCATTTGCATATTCGATAGATACACATTCAGTTTTAAGTTACATATCCATTTGGAGCGACTGTTACGCGAGCATTTTTTGCCAGTTTGGCTCGCGTGACTGGTAACTTGAGCCATTTTATTTTGAGGTGTATTATTGTTAAGTTCAGTCAGTTACAAAGTCCTAAAGATGTAGGAGCTGCATGTCTCTGGTACTTTTATTTTAATTCACAACCGTTAAGAGAAATATATAATGCGGCAGTTTTAGTTATTTATACTAAAATATTAGCGATACTCCAGCACTATCAAAAAAGAGTTATCATAGATTAAGAGCGAACGCTAGGTAAGCTCACTGAATTTATTTTCATGAACACCAAAAGAGTTAGCTTGGAACCCTATCAGAACAATGTTCGCCTACCGCTCGATGCAAACCGGTATCCATTTCTCGCGACAGCATATATAAATACTCTGCGTGCTGCAACCCCGCGAAATATATAAGCAACTCCACATCAACTTTAAGAGGCATCAACGGGTGATCAAAGTGGTAATCATCTAAATGTTGTATTTATATGTGAAGTAAAAATAACATTTGAAGGAATGAATGAGTGAATAAGAGTGGTTATACTTGACATTTGACGCTTAGGCTTCCTTGAACTCATTACATCCCACCATGGCTGCAGATCGTTCGAGGCCGATCGACTTTGCGAATTCAAGCAGACGTGTTACCTAACCTTGGCTAGCTGCTTCGAAAGATATTATTGTATCTTCGAAATGTCTCTGACGCAGCCGGGCACTCTCTGAAGATAGGGTCGACAGTTTCATCCTCCTTCAAGCACCATCTGCACATCAGATCATCCACGACATCCACGCAGGTGACAAGGTCCCGTCAGCAATCTCACCACGATCCACAGTTCTTTCCTCTTCAGAAAAAGATGCTCCGCATTAAACTACGCATTGAGTCCACTTATATGTTCCTTGACTTCCTTCTAGCATTCAATAAATATTTGATTTCCATCAACAGTGTTGGTTCAACCATGGACTCCATCTTTGCAAAGCGATCTCCTTCCTCGTATACCCGAGGGATCCGGGACCCACACGAGTCTTATTGTGCAAGCATTGTTTGTTAGATTATCTAGCAGCTCCCTGCACCAATCATAAGCTACTACTTTAGACCCCAGGCCTACTGCTCTAGTTTCTAAGCATATAAAATAATATTTTCCGTATTTTGCTCAGCAACTCCATTAAATTTAGTTTGATGCGTACCAAAAGAGTTAGCTCGCTTCGAACCCTTTTTGACCATAACAATGTTCGTAAGGCCACGCACGAATATATCCCGCACAGCAGTCCCGCGAAATAAATACACTGATTTTAAGAGACATCAACGAGCGATTAAGGTGGTAACCCTCTAAAAGTTGTATTTATATACCAATTAAAAATAACAATTAGTTTTGTTTAAAACGTCAAAAGTTGCAACTCTTTCTCAAGTTAATTAATTTTTGATAAGTTAACAAAACTATTATTAGTAATGATTAGAATATCCCAAGAAGGTACAATGATTCTGAATTCATTCAATTGATTCGATATCGTATCAATAAAATCACCAATCAACGTATGTGCGAATACTCCCCATAAATCTAAAAATAAATATTCATTTTCTTTTTTAAGAGATTAATAAAATCGCTTTAATATAGCAAATATGGCAAAAACACAATTTTTGCAGAATAATGAACAAATTATGTAACAGTATTTTACTTTCTTTCATATGGAGGTTGTCAGTGATAGTCATTTCTCATTTTAACGTATATGAACCAACTATCTTTTGAGACACTCAACTGTAAATAATTAAAGCAAGCAGTTCAGGTAATTAGTTACCTGTACGATAATATTAAGGCTGGATACTTAACAGTAATAATGATGTTTTAAGTTAGAGACATAGTTGTGTATGTGTGTGAATGTGTGGATTTGTGTACGTTTATCGGAAACTTACGGCCTTTCACAGGACAACTTAAGTATTTTCTTGTGATAATATTGATACCATTTTCTCCAGCTAATGTAACAGTCAGACAATTTCAGACAAAATTTTAATTAAACATAAATAGAAACATCTAGCTTACTGTCTCAGATTTGGAGGAAATTTTCAATTTCAGGAAAATTAGGGTATCTACGACCTGATTGCGAATTCTTAAAGTATATGAGTATAAATAAATAATTATTCAGCAAAACGGTCTTCCTCTGCATTATGCTAGTTCAGGGAGTACTTAAATGCAATTGTTCTAGGAAGATGAATAGGTAGATGTGGAGCAATAGAGTAACCACTTAGATCGCCCGATCTTAACACGCTGGACTTTTTTTTTGTGTGGCCACGTCAAAAATTTAGTTTATAAATCTGAACTCGACTCAGTAGATACTCTTGTGGAATTTATTCCACAATTAGTATGTAAAATTTCTCTATAAGTACAACAAAATTTACAAAAGAGATTTTTAGACTGAGTAATTTAGTTTAGGACCGCTGCTAGAAGGTATTTTCAACAGCTTAGAAAATAATTTTTTTTTTTATTTTCAAAGTTTGTTGTTTGTTTATTTTGTCTCCAAAGCCAAAAGTGGAAGTATTGCGAAGACAGTTTATAATAGAAGTATACGGTGTATTTAATAAAAATGTCTATTCTTTATTGTAAAATCGAACAATGTGTTTCATTAAACAAATTTAGGTTGATACGTGTAGCACTTTTTTGATCTCCCATGTAAAATAGTTTTTTATCTAAAAAAATGCATTTAAAAAAATAAAATAACCAGATTTGAGCGATTCTTCATCAAATAAGTGATGTTCCATGTAAAGGACTGATCTAGTAATATGGCAGATATCTACTTTCGCTTCCGCAAATACGGAGGCTGCGCAAGAATTGGGATGAGCATGTGGAAGGCGAAGAACGATTTTGTTTTAATTAATTTAATACATGAGTAAAAAAATATTACTATTAAATCTATTTTTTAAATTATGAATCCGTGCATTAACGGCTTTAATATGTAACAAAAAAGCAACATAATATGTGTAGAAAAGATGCTAATGCATTTATTTTTGTAACATAGCTTACTGCCGATAGGTCGTCGGTGTCTACGAAAACAATGACATCTAAGCAGTATGCGGTGAAAAAATTAAGTGTCAAAATGTGCAGGGTAAAATAATTTTATAAAATTTTCTGTGTATAAAATTACATTTTTGTAATTTCGAAGAAATTAATTATGCTACCAAAATTGCGTTGAAAATTATTACGATTCCAAAAATGCGGCGGAAAAAATTACGCATCCAAAAGTACGACAAAATTTATTATAATTTTGAAAATGCGGAGAAAATATGACACTTTTAAAAGTGCATCGAAAACTATTCTAATTCTTAAAATACGGTGAAGATAATACGCCACACAGGTGTAACTTTCTTCGTCGCATGTTTTAAAGATGTAATTTTTTCGCCGTATTTATTAATCATAATTTTTTTTTCGACGCATTTATTAAAGGAGAATTTTTTTTTACCATTAGGAATTCTAGTTTTCACCGCATATATAAAGAAGTGATCATTTTCGCCGAGATTTCATAACTGTATTTTTTTTTCACCGCAAATCTTTAAGTGCTATTTTTTTTGCCGCATATTTCAGCTTCATTTCCGTCGTAGGTACGTAGTGTTAAAAAATTCGCACTTTTTGATGTGTAATTTATATTATTCTTTAAAACTATCGTTTTTTCAATGAATCTTTAAATGGTTGAAAATGATGAAAATGATGAAAAATGGTGAAAAAAAGTTTAAACAATGAAAGACAGTTATCGTCGCACTTTTTCAAGAATCATTTTTTCGTCGCAAAATTCTGACATGTAATTTTTTTTACCACTTTTTATAGCTATAATATTTTTCATCGCATTTTTTAAAATGTGATTCTCTTCGTCGCAATATTTTTACTCTAATTTTTTTCACCATACTTTTATTGTTTTAATAGTTTTCGTCGCAATTTTTAAAGCGTTATTCTTTTCGGAAATATATTTTTTTACCGAACTTTAGTAGCTGTAATCATCACACTTTTCTGAAAGAGATTTGTTTGCGTATATTTTATACATGTAATTTTTTTCGTCGTACTTTTAAAATTGCAATAGTTTTCGCCGCACATTTTAAGGATGTTTTTTTCTTCGTCGCACATTTTAAATATGTAATTTTTTTCGCCGTATTTATTATTGATGTAATTTTTTTCGCCACATTAATTAAAGATATAATTTTTGTCGGTGGTATGCTGTTTATTATTCTAGTTTTTGCCATATATATGAAGAAGCGATGATTTTTGCAGTGGTTTTATATATGTATTTTTTTCGCCGCAAATGTTTAGGCGCTATTTTTTTCACCGCATATTTCAACATCATTGTCTTCGTGGACACCATCTATAGCCTACGAACTTATTTTTATAGATTTCCAATAAGATATTCAGTGTATCTACAATGTAAACCAAATAAATCAACTAAAAGCGTTATTTATACCTTCAAATTTCTAAGTAAGCTTTACTATTATTATATACCCGCCTTAAGATGTCCATTAAAATATGCGAGTTATGTAAAAGTAGATCTATATTAACACGATTTAGCTTAATTGATAATTTTTGAATGGCTAATTTAACAAGTGTACAAGGATGCATTCAAAATTAAAACATCTGTCGAAGAATATATCATACAAAAATTGAAACTTTATGCAAGTACGAAAGTTAAGAGGATATTTAACTAATTTATCTAACACAATAATATAAATTTGTGCTTTATGTATTAAATCAAGACACATAATTTAATAAGTTAGAAATTTGCTTATTTAAAAATGGTTAGAAAGTTAAAACCACATATAATAAATTCATAACAGGTGGACTTATTTTCCTCGAATTTGGTAGCATTACACAATCTGCTAACTTAAATACAATATAACCGTTTCCTTAAAAAATTGGCAATTTTATTGTTATATTATCTTTCTTCCGGAGACGTCAAGCTCTAATTAGCCTAATTAATTATTTTAGTTTGCGAAAAAGAAGCCTTATATTTGTCATCGTTTTTTCTTTACTATTAGAATACGACAGAGTATATACGTCTAGCGAAACTTAATAGCAATTTTAATAAACAATAAGACTACATTTAATTGAATATAAACATAAAAAAGTAAATACACTGGAAAACAAATTTCAACTTTTTTTTTTTTGAACAAATCCAATTTTTTTGGATTCGACTACACCCAAGTAACTAAAAAATACCTATTAAAGATTTTAGTTGACTCGCAAAAAAAATCTGAATTAATTGTTACAAAATTTTAATTCATAGATATATATAATGAACATACAAAATAAAGATAGCAATATATTGTTGGTTCAACACAATTAAATAGCATATTTTTATCATTGAATCTAAAGTTTAGACACTCATTTTGCGCTTCTTAGCCTGCCTTTTAAAAGCAGCCTCTGGGTTTTCTCTCTTAATAATCTAGCAATAGTCGGCCAACATCTCACAGTTCCTTTTTTCCTCTGACCTTCTTTCCATATTTGAAATATCCTGGTAGAACCACTCACCGTGCTCGTTACATACAGCGCCACAATTTTCCGGAAAGTAATCCAGATAAGATTCCAAGAAATGAATTTTCAAGGACATATTACACCCTAGGTTTTGGTAACACGAAAGAAATTAGGCAACCAGGTTTTTATAGTTTTCTGCTTTTATGTTTCCCAAAAAAATTTGTTGCATACATTTTAAAGGCATTCCAAGCGTCTTTTCCTTGCCTTCAAATATGGAATCGAATTGCGCATATCCGAAAAGTTTCCTAATCTGGGGACCCACAAATGTTCCCTCTTTTCTTTTAAATAAATAAAAGCACGGTCTATCTTGTTCGTGGCCTTCACGAAATATTTCATAAGTTCCAATTTTATATGAAGTGGTGGTAGTAAAATCTTTTCGGGGGGAACTAATGGCGCGGTGATTACATTGTTCTTTCCTGGCTGAAAAGACTCTTTCGGTGGCCAAATTTTCTTTCTGGAGTGATCCGATAGTACTCGACTGTCCCATTTGCAGAGGTAGCAACAGTATTTGGTATAACCTAGCTGCATTCCAAGCAAAATCGCTACAATGTATTGAATCCGCGTAAATTTGCCATTTATATCTTTCATAGTGTATGGTCGCCAGTAATAATTTCAAATTGCTATAAATTTCTTTCATGTGGACTGCATGGCCAAATGGGACTGGCGGAAACTTGTTTCCATTATGGAGAAACACAGCTTTAAGACTTACTTTTGAGGAATCAATGATAAGTCTCCCGTCTTTTACATCATAGTCTAGATTTGAAGCTATCGTTGATCCCTTAATGTCCCTACAGACTACCAAATTGTTTGCCATATCAAAAAATGGTGTTAAATTTTTCTGACGGCTTCAATACACAGAAATTATTACTTCATCTTGAAGTAAATTCCGTTGTTGCAATCGAGAGGTCAATAGTTCTGCATTTTTCTTGCGCAATTCCAAATCCCTTATAAGGTCACTTAATTCACTTTGACTTATTTTATGAGGCTTTTTATTGGGAAATTCACAGACAAAATCGGAGTCTTGCGAGGTTGATGAGCCGGCACCATTTTCTGGCACACTACCATTTCAATCCGCTTGATCATCATCGGAGTCAAGGGTATATTCCTGAGGTGGATTAGGTACAGGCAACTCGTTACTATGGAGCACCGGCGTATGGCGGATTGTAAATTTGAATACTGTACTCCAGATTTTTTTCTCCAATGGGAGGTGTCATTTAGCCAGCCACGAATGTTGGACACACATTTATTGCAGAAGATATTGGGAGCCCAATTTTTATCCTGATCTCCAACTTTCCACCCAAAATATAAGCGGTAAGCCTATTGTATTAAAGGGCTAAGAGTACGTTTTTGTTTCACAAAAGTCATTTCCCCACATATACAACAATTTATGATCAAGCTTATTTACACAAACTCGGGACATGTTGCTCAAAACTCTAATCTCTCAAATACAAATAGTTCTCGATCAACTGGAGGTTGAAATACAACCAATTAACAATATAGAATTTGTGTTACGTGTATTTAAACTCCTTATAAAGTACACCTTGTGTAACAACACCAGATACTTATCATTTTACGGTTCAATTGACCCATACATTAAGGGCAGGGAGGTAAAATTATCATATTTAGCACGTATCTATGAGACCGGAGCCAACTGAGACTTTTACAAGATAGATTGTTAATTAATATAATAAAATAAGTAAGATTTTGTTATTTTAGTCTCGGAAACATTTTTGCTGTTCCCCAGTGTTCTTCTTCTTCTTTTTCTTCTTTCTCAGCCCATTGACGTCCACTCCTTGACATAAGCCTCTCCGATGGTCCTCCACTGGGATCTATCTCTCGCCTTCTGGAGCCAGTCTTTTCCAGCAAACTGTCTTATATCATTTACCCATCTGCGTTGTGGCCTGCTACGATTTCGGTTTTGTTATTGGTAAAAATTAACATTTTTGTAGAATATAATCGGATATGTTCTAAAAATCAAAATTTTAATAAGAAATAAATAAATCTATCTCTCGTGTGTAAACAGTCTATCATGGACTTTATATTTTGTATAGAAGTTGTTTCCTGCGAATGTTGCTCTCGATTCGATACAACTCCACTGATAAGACCATGAGGTAATTAAAAGACATATGGGAAGAAGCCCACAGTTGTATTTGCAGGAAATAAACTGTTTCTATATAGTCTCTCCTTTATCTCTGCTTGAAAGGACAATACATATAAGCAGTTATTTAAATACAACAGGTAAATTTATATATTTCTTACTTAAATTTCGATTTTTTAAATTTCGTGCCACCAATGAATGTTCCTCCGAAATATTTACTTTAAATTAGGAAAATAGCACGCTTAGTCAACCTGGTTTTTCAAAAATATAATTTTCCCAATTTAAATTATTCATTAAAAAAGAATGACTGTTTATTTACATATCTTAATTCGTATATTAACAATGAATAAAACAAAACGATGCAATACACATAACTGAAATACAAATGTCAATCATTTAGCTCAGAAATGAAATAACATTGTTTACAAACATACATTGTTAGTATGTGCGACTTTTTGTAGTTCCAGTAATTTGAAACTTACTTCCCATATTTGTCAAATTAAATAAAATATTTATTTCGTACTCATATGATCAATTTAAATTAATTTCTTGGTTGAAATATTATTATATGTACAGGGTGAGTCAACGGTTTGATGAAGTCAGTAAGGTAAATTTATATTTGTATATAGCAAGTAAATCATTTTAATTAATCCACTTAGATATCTAGTTAAGAACGCTTTTCGTCTTTTACAAAAATTGTATGGTTCAAAGGGAGGTATTTAGCAGTAATCTTGGATGTGACCTTGAAAGTGACCTTGAGGTTTATTTTTATTGAAGATCTAGTTTTCTATTCAGGAATGGAAAACTGAGAAAAATCAGCATCTAACGATATAAATAATGTTAGAGTTAGATCTTCTTATGATCTGGCCAGCAATATATTTTCTTAAAAAATGTTTCATACAAAAGTTATTGAGTTCGAATTAGACCATTCAATAGTGGCCTTGAATTTAACCTTAAGAATAACCTTGAAATTTGCCCTTTAAATGACCTCCAGATGACACCTAATCTCCTACATTTTTTACACCGTTCGATGCAAAATTTTCTTCGCTTTCCATTTTCGAAATAAAAAAATAGTATTCACTTTTTAAAAGATAACCTTTAAAGTTCTCAAGATCAAATCAAGGTCACTGCTAAATGAGCTGCTTCAAATTTCACAACTTTGGTATAAAAATGTTTTCCAAAAATTCGTTCTTGGTGTTTGACATTTAAATGACCTCCAGATGACACCTAAACCTTCACATATTTTTTATCGTTGAATGTTGAATTTTTTCTGCTTTCCACTCCTTAAATAAAAAATAGGTGTTCCCGCTTTAAAAAATCAACCTGACTTTGAAATAACTCTTATTGTCAAAAGGCAAGGCCACTGCTAAATGGCACTCGGAACCAAGATGCAGAGTGTTTCAGATTTTAAATTATTTTAATTTTTTATAAATAAATTAAGAAACTTTTAGTAAAAAATATTTGGTGTGCGTATGCCATCTATGAAGAAGAATATTTCGAATGTAAATATTAAATTATAACTGCACCAGAGATGTACCTAAAGATTAACAAATTATTATTGAGTAAAAATTTATACGCCACTTATCATTCCGCTTTTTGACATCATTTTTATGAAACATATTAAATCTCCTTCTTCTTCCTTCTTATATATAAGCAATTTGCTTGTTATTCTTCGTCTCTTTGCCTGGTTTCAGTCTATTGCGAGGTTATCACTCCATCGTTACGGGGTCTTCCGGTACTCCTACGTCCTATTGGTGATTTGTCCCTCGTGATCTTTACTATTCTGTCGTCGGTCATGCGGTTGATGTGTTCGTTCCATTCCCTTTTTCCTTGTAATACTCAGTCATTAATCTTATCGACTTTACACATTCTTCTTATATCCTCGCTCCTATTCCGATCCATAAGTGTCCTGCCAGCTGTCCTGCGTACCACTCTCATCTCTGTTGTTTCCAGTATTTGTTTTGTTTTCGAGGTTTCTGGTCTGGTTTCTGCAGTGTATGTTAATATGGGTACTGTTAAGACATGCGGCTGTTCTTGCTGCTTTCATGGCTTGTCCCCTCACCTCAGTTTCAACATCCCCGTTTCCGGATATTTCTAATCCGAGATACTTGAACTTTATTTCTTGGTGTATAATTTTGTTGTCTATTTCCAGTTTGCATCTGAGTGGTGTTCTAGATGTAGTCATGGCTTTAGTTTTTGACGCTGATATATTCATGTTAAACTTTTTCGCGGTTATGTTAAATTGGTGCAGTAGTCTTTGCAAATCGTCTTCGCTTTCAGCTATTAACACTGCATCGTCAGCGTAGCACAGTATTTTGATTTCCCTGTCTCCCATTTTATACCCTTTCAATCTACGCACCTGCTTTATCAACTCGTCCATGATGATGTTAAATAGTAGGGGGCTAAGAGAGTCACCTTGTCGGATGCCATTATTTACTTCTATTTTTTCAGTCAATTCATCGTTTATCCTAGGTTGAATCGTATTTGCCTGATATATATTTAATGACTTTAAAAATGTACCGCTTAGTGTTTTCTCGATTTTGACTCCATTTAGGAATTAAATCCAATTGTGTCAATCCATGCAAAATGATAATGTTTACCTATTTCTTGACAATTGAAACAAATTGTCATTATGAAAATGTCTTCGTAAAAGCTTCAACGCCATGCATAAACTACACGCAAGATTAAAACCATAGAAAGTAAATTCCGGAAGAGAGAGATATGGTCGAACGTCACAAATTGAGGAGCAAGTGTTATATCATGAAAATAACCCGTCTCTTAGCACTAGTAACGTTGCCCAAGGACTAAGAAATATTTCGGCTCCTTCAGTTTTAAGAACGCTTCATGAAGAACAATTTTACCCCTATCATTACACCTGCGTGCAGGAGCTACTTCCTAGAGACCTTGTTTACAATTTTATCAGTGGCTTTTACAACAAATTAGGAATAATTTTCTTTTTCTAAGGTCCATTCTTTTTACTAATATAATTTGTTTTACCCAAAGAGGTCTGATGAAATTCCTAATTTATTGCGAGTAAGTAATATACAATGTCAATTTTTAGACTTATTGAAAACCAATTAATTGATCCTGTGATTCTTCCAAATCCAATATATCAAGAATCTTTTCTAAATTTTCTCTAAAATAACTTAACGAGGTGGTTAACATTAAATGTCAGAAACAGTTTGTTGTAGTTTCAGCATGATGGTGCTCCTGAACATTTAGAAACTTTCTAAATCAAACCTATAGAACTCACTGGACTGGTCAAAGAGAACCATGGCCGCTTTGTTCCCCCGATATAACGCCGCTAGATTTTTACCTTTGGGGACATCTGAAAGAAATTGTCTATACAACTGCAATGACCACAAGACAAGAATTATGGGGGCATATATCTGATGCCTTCGATATTATTAAGCAAGATGAAAAACTTTTTCTCTGGGGAAATGGAGCCCTTAGAAGAAGATTGAATGATTGCATTTGAGCAGGAGGTGGTGACTTTCATCATTTTCTTTATTGTAATTAACAATAACACTAAAGATATTTTTTCTTTGAGCGATGTACTAAAACAATTCACATTTTTCATTTATGGGCACTTCAAAAAAATTTGATTTTTTTTGAAAAGATAACATATTTTACAAAAATGAGATCATAATGGGAAAAGACAGTGATACATATATTTTTTAACCTTTGGGTACGCCTCTGGTGAAGTTATAATTTATGTTATGTACACCAAATATCTTTTTATCGCCTAAACCATTTTTAAATTGTTTTAAAAAAATGAAAATAATTTAAAATCTTTAACACCCTGTGAGTTGTTGAAGCTGATCAATGGCAAAAATTTGGATTTTTTGGGAAATTATTTAATACAATTTACACGACAGGAACTATCCCCCGAGAAATGTTCATATGTTTACCAAAGAAAGCAAATTCAAAAGAATGCAGTGACTATCGAACAATCAGTCTCATATCACATACTTTGAAAACTCTTTTAAAAATTGTACACTCTAGAATACATTCCAAATTGGAGCTGGATATTAGTGACACACAGTTTGGCTTCCGGAACGGGATGGGTACAAGAGAAGCATTATTTGCTTTTAATGTGCTTACTCAAAGATGCTTGGATGTCAATCAGGACTTCTATGCCTGCTTCATAGATTACAACAAAGCTTTTGATAGGGTCAAACATGATAAACTGATAGAGATTCTCAGAAGCAAAAATTTAGATGAAAGAGATTTAAGGTTGATATCAAATCTGTATTACAATCAGCGAGCGGCAGTAAAAATTGGACAGGAAATGTCCAGAGATGTGGAAATACAAAGGGGAGTAAGACAAGGGTGTATATTGTCACCTTTACTATTTAACGCTTATTCTGAAGAGGTCATATTGGAGAGTCTTGAATCTGAAACAGCAGGGATAAAAGTAAACGGAGTTTTAATCAACAATATTAGGTATACAGATGACATCGTAATAATAGCTGATAGTTTGAAAGACCTAGAAAAAATAATGAATAAAATATTAAGAGTTAGTGGAGAATATGGACTCTCTCTTAACACGAAAAAGACCAAGTTCATGATAATTAGTAAAAACAACACCAATAATAATGAAACTCTAATGATAGGAGGCCAGCACATAGAAAGAGTTAAGAAGTACACTTACTTCGTGGGAACCCTAATAACAGAAAATAATGACTATATCGTCGAAATAAAAACCAAAATCGAGAAAGCACGTTCCAACTTTATTAGAATGAAAAAGGTTATCTGCAGCAAAGATCTAACGTTAGCCCTGAAAATACGACTGACTAAATGTTACGTATACAGTATTCTATATTATGGAATGGAAGCATGGACACTGAATCGAGAGGCATTGAGAAGACTTAACTCTTTTGAAATGTGGATCTATAGAAGAATTCAGAGGATTTCGTGGGTGGATCGAGTTACGAACGCCGAAGTGTTGAGAAGAATAAGGAAAGGAAAGGAAGTCGAGATAACAGTAAAACAGAGAAAACTGCAATATTTCGGACACATTATGCGGGGAGAAAAGTACAGCATCTTACGGCTCATAATCGAAGGCAAAATAAGTGGCAGAAGAGGCGTAGGACGACGACGAATTTCATGGCTAAAAAACCTAAGGGAATGGTTTGGATGCAGTTCAAAACAACTATTTAGAGCAACTGCCTCAAAAATTAAAATAGCTATTATGATTGCCAACCTCCGTAATGGAGAATGCACTTGAAGAAGAAGAACACCCTGTATCTTGGTAATGAAGCTTCAGCGGACCCATGTTCATATAAACGTATGATTCTATTTTTAGATGAAGCATCTCCATGTAAGAGTTAGCTCATATTTTTTGCAACACTCTGTATATATTCTAATATTCTTTTTAATTCAATTCATATAATAGCTTTTGTTTAAAATTTACTGTCCGTTTACCGAATATTTTAAAAACGCTTTAGTCAATTGTTTTTTGGCTGCAAATCTGCTTTCAACAGAAATATATATATATATATATATATATATATATATATATATATATATATATATACATATATATATATATATATATATATATATATATATATATATATATATATATACATATATATATATATATATATATATATATATATATATATATATATATATATATATATATATATATATATATAAGTTTAATCAATTGATTTAATGTAGGACGTTACTCTAAGAATAAATAAGTTAACTATAGTGCCAACTTAACAAAACAGTCTGTCCAATTATGAACCCCCTCCTTTTTTTGTTTGAAGTAAATAAAAAATAATAAGGCATATTTAATATCATAGTTAATAACAATATGCAAACTGTAATTTCAATATTCAGTGAGTTATCCTGGTAAATAAACGCCCTATAGCAAATTATTTGTGACAGATTTCACGCACTGATTCCTTCACTACATCTGTTTAGCTATATTAAATCGCTTAACGCCCGCTTAAATAGTACTTGGTACGTTGCATGTACCAATATCTTCGAAGTACCATGCAATACTTCCTGCTTGTTGCACTCTTTTTTTTTAGTTTAAGTAACATGTGTTACTTTTACTACTATCGTGAGCTTCTAGAAGGAGATATCAATATAGGAGGAAGTTTCTTATCTATGCATGTTGAGAATTAAATGAGTATGTTGTTTCTTTAAAAATCAACGTCAGAATTGTGGTCATTGTTTGGCCTCCCCGATCATCGAGTCTAAATCCACTAGAGTAATTTTTTGGGTTATTTAAAGTATTTAGTTTATTCGATGCCTTTCGAAAATGTATAACAAAGTGGAACAATGTGTCACACATTATTGTCAAGAAATACATAACCAACAAGGAATTTTTAAGAAAGTAAAAAACTTCAATGAGGAATCATCAAGCTGCCCGGATTGAGATGAACGGAAATAATTTTCAACATTTGTTGTAACATTCTTGTAGCTAAGGCACTTATTTCTCCCCTTCTTTTTATTTTTTGTTTAACCAATTGTTAACTTTAGTGATTAAATATCTAATACCATGTAGATTCATTATTGACGTTTTTTTTTCTTTTTTAAACTTGTTAATTTGTTTTACATTTTAACCTAATAAAATAGCAAACACTTTTTTATTGTGTTATGTTCTTTTAGTAGACTGTAAAAACACAAATTTTCAAAAAATTCTTCTGACCAGAGTTCTCAAACAAGACAGATAATTTTGATTCTTTATTACTTTGACATCAATCACAACTTCATACTTTTTCGCTTCAAATTTATAGTCGTCATAAACCTACTTTGATTTTTAGTTCACAAAACAGGATTTATCCCAAAATAATTGTGTACTGATTTTTAACAAAATTTATATATTTTTTTGCAAATTATTTTGCAGAATAATAATTTTTTGATAGAATTTAAAAAAGTGTCATGTAAAAAAAATAATGATTCATAAACTATACCGCTTTCCTTAAAGAAGGCACTTAACTTAAGTTGCCGCTCGCTCTTAACTTCAAAAAATAGGATTTATTGATGTTAGCTCGAATTCGGTACCTCAAGCAATTCCAAAGATATTTGAGGGCCACCTTTAAATCAATTATAGCTCTCTTATGACGCATTTGCTGACCTATGTTCATATAAAATTTATGTTTTTAAATCTAGAATTTCCCTTCACGCTGGTGTTACTAATGTTTCAATCTGATGGCCAGTCACATGACGATCTTACATTATCATTTCACGCACAGCATCGATGTTTTCTTGTACTACAACCGATTTTGGACGACCTTCACGTCACTCGTCCGTGAGCTAAAGCCAAACACGATTATATTCACTAAATAAGCTGCTACTTCGTCGCCAAATAAAGGATAAAGTTCAACGATGCACTCTTATTGAGATAAGCCACGTCAAAAGTGGGGAAAAATAATCGCATCAAAATGGCAAACAACACAAATAGCCTACGTATGTCAAAACGTACTGAGTGCGCAATACTGTCTAAAATATCAAACTTTAAAATGGATATGTCAGATGACACGTAGCAATGTTCCTTATTCCTGAAATATAAACAGCTCCTCTCATAAGAATCGTAAGTTAAAGGATTTATCTGACATACTTAAAAGTTCATCTTTTAGAAACTGAGCTACCTAATATTTCTAGACAGTATAAGATAATGTGACTCTTATTTCACCACGCCCCTATTTTCAGAGCAACATTTAAAGAAACTATAAAACTTAAATTATTACCAACCTATAATTCGCAAAAAAAAACTACTTAATGTAACTCTATTAATAAACAATAATTTCGACACATTTGATGCTAACAATATTTAATAATATTTTCCATAAGAACCGCCTCCGTAACTACTACCATAGTCTTCAAGGCCACCCCCATATCCACCATAACTCTGTCCATAAGAGCTGTCTTCAATTTTAATTGGTACTACTACTTTTTTCTCAATCACAACTGGTATTTTAACTGGATATGGTACTTCTTTTTCAACTGGGTAAGGTACTGGCTTTTCCACGGGGATGGGTTGTGGAACTGGTACTGGAATCTGAAAAATAAAATAATTTTAAAGAAAACCCATACATGCGTCATTATTAAATTTTGGAGCATACTAACCTTAACTGGTACTTTCACTGGGTAAGGCACTGCTTTTACAACCGGATATGGAACTATCTTTTCTACTGGTACGGGATAAGGTTTTTCTACAGGAATTGGAACTCTTTTTTCGACCGGTACTGCCACCTTTTATAATATAGTAAAAAATATATAATTCTTAAAATCTAAGTTTTCACAAAGGTTTTATATGCAACTGTTTAGCTTAGGAATTTCCAAACAATGGAATTGTTTTTGAGTAAGTTAATAAATATTTAACAAATATGCTATGTTTGACGTTACTTCAGGTTAAATACAAAGAATTTTTTAAATAATAAAAAATTTACCTTTACTGGATAT
This sequence comes from Diaprepes abbreviatus, assembly GCA_034092305.1. Lineage (NCBI taxonomy): Eukaryota > Metazoa > Arthropoda > Insecta > Coleoptera > Curculionidae > Diaprepes > Diaprepes abbreviatus. The sequence goes on along the minus strand of JASJET010000125.1, from coordinate 3,124,405 downwards.
GGTACTGCAACATTTCTCTCAATGGTTACTGGATATGGCCTTTCAACAGGTACTGGTATGGTTTTGCTTATGACAATAGGTTGCTGTTCTTGATAACTATAACCTAAAGCAGTTGAAAACAAAACTATATTTTGAAAATCACCAAGCAACGGTAAAATAAAGCAATTGTTATTTTGTTAGTGTACTTTCTTACCACCAAGGTCTCCTCCATAACTTCCACCAGATCCATAACTTCCACCAGATCCATAACTTCCACCAGATCCATAACTTCCACCAGATCCATAACTTCCACTTGAACCATAGCTATCCCCGTATCCACCAAGACTACTACCATAGTCTTCGCCGAAAATTCCACGTTTTTTAGGTTGTGGCTTTTCCGAAATGACGGAAGAAAGGTACAGACTTCCAATGAAAATCAACAAAAACATCTAAGAGAAAAATAATTAATAGATTATTGGGATTAAGATAGTACTGAATGTGTGCTATATTCCTATTCCTCCCTTAACGAAAAACATCAAAATGTTGGGTTCCGCTCCTTTCCGCGATATGCTACAAAAGGACTGCAAAAAATTTTATTTAAAGACGGAAAACTTTTCACTTCATCTATAACTGTCAACAGACTATAACAAAAACATTGCTCAAGTTATCCCTACAAAAATTCATTCATAAATTCGCTCTGTGCCCTTGACTTGCGCTATAATCATTAGATTTCAACTAAAATTACTTTTCCACCATAGGCGTGCTTTCGATAATATTAACAGGATTAAATCACTATTTTTATTTATTTAAAAACAATAAATTGCCTTTGCGTAGAGTCTGTAATAAAATCATTATCTAAAAAACGCTGGATTTTTTGAAGAGTTAATTTTTTACAGTAAAATGGGGCACATATAATATGGGAAACCAACATTTATTATATTTATAATACCTCTCTACTAATTTTGAACAAATTCGAAATTTTTATTGGATCCGCAAAAATTAATTTTTTAAAAATAAATTTTAATTCGTAATCTACACCCTCAAAAACCACCCTATACCAATTTTGGACAAAACCAAGAGATTTAATATTTTTAATCCACCAAGTTGGATCCAACATATTAAATTTTTTAAAAATAATTTAAATTCGTTTTGTATGACCCCGAAAACTCCCCCATATCAATTTTGAAAAAACTTGAAAAAAATTAATTTTCTTATCCGCCATATTATCAGCGCCATCTTGGATTTTACCCAACCAATTTCAGCCTAAATAATATTGGACCACTGCAACAACTTCCTAAACTTATGGCAAAGAATTTCATTTAAATCGGTACGGCTGTTCCAGAATAATCGATAAACAGACATAGAAGTCGGCTAAAAATAGAATCAATTTCTAAAAAAGCGCTATAACTTTCTATATAAAGTTCAAATTTTTAAAGTCGGCGCCAAATCATTACTAAATGAAACAAATAACTACTAACACGAGATAAAAACGAGCTATAGTAAGAAAGCAATTAGAAATACAGTTTTTCTCAATCTTTTCATATGATCACCTTTTGTCAGTTATTCATTTAGCACCAACTTCAAATTTTTAAATTTCATATAAAAATTTATATTATTTTTCGCATTTTGGTGCTTTTTTGAAAATAGTTTCTTTATTTTTACTCTGTATATTCCAGAAATATAATATTACTACAGAAAAATTTAGAGCAAAAATTTGTCTATGAACATTTATTTATATTTCTTAACATTTAGTAATAAAATTATTTTTGGATTATTGGCCACCCACTAAATAAATAGGTAATTTTCCAAAACCTTTTTGTGTTTTAATTTTTTATTATTTAGTTAATCATATGACCAATATCAAAGTAAGATGGCATAGATTTGAAATCCTACACAGTAATGTACTGAAATTTCAATTAACGTTTCTTGTGTTTTCAATCGACTTTATCTCTAGTATTGAACCCCACAGAATTTCCTGTCGTGCCAAAGTTCATTTATTATTTATATTTATGTATTACGATATAAAAAAATTATCCCGATGTTTTTAAAATTCAGGTTATGACACTGTAAAAAACATTACACGTACATGAAAAATATTCTGTGATCAAAATTCATCACGAGATAAAATATTGAAACTTATTTTGACAACAGCAGCTCAAAAACTTTTTAGAAATTTTTGTAGAAATTTCGAGACTCTAAACAAAATTTTATTTGTGCTTCAGTTAGAAAAGAAGTTATTTTTTTTAACAACATTCCCATTACTTCAAATGATATGTCTTATTTTTTATTAAAAAAATGCCAGTCCATTTATAAAAGATCATCCTGACGTTCAAAGAGATTAAGGTTTTTTTTGTAGCCCAAAAAATAAATTAAATTATGATTTGAATTCTACAAATATGTTACTAGCTATAAACTTACCATGAATAATATTTTAGGTGTGTGCAATTTAATCAACAAATTGAAACTAACAATTTTCCTTAATTAACACGTATTTTTATAGTTTCACCACCAAATTCGGTGCAATAATAAAATTCTTGAATTTTCATATTGACTACACTTGATATACTCCATATTCTACACATTTTCTAATTCTTCTAAGCATGCACAATGTTAGGTAATTACAACTTTATAGCTGCAATATGCATAATATGCGATTTATTGAATATCAATTATTATTATATTCTATATAATTAGTAAAATTCATTTGGGTCAGGTAAATTTTATCTGCTATGGCAGGAATTTTTCAATTAACATCTTGGTGTTACATTTGAAATGTAATAAATTTATAATATGGCTTTTTCCCGGTCCACCATGCAAGTTTTAGTCGGAAGCAAAAAAAATAATCACTCTCAATTTTAAATCGATTGACGCAACGGGCTTACATGAAAAAACAGGAATCCAATTTTAGACTCTAGTAGATCATCTTCTTTCCTCTAATAGGGATGTTAACTGTATTCAAATAAAAATATAATTTTGCCACCAAACTGTAACTTCCATAACAGAAATCCTAAAAAACACAATATTTTTCTTTATTTTTAAGGAATTTAATTTTTATTTAATAAGAATTTAAATAGTCAAAATATAATTAAATCACTCTCGAGTCACGTGACAAATAACACCAATCAAAGTGCATTACGTCAGTTATTCACAAATATCATCGCTGTCAAAGACAACGTTGTTACGTTAACATTATATTATAGTGATTTTCGTGCAATTTCTTCGAAATTTGCTTCCTACTCCCTTTGAAAACGGTTCCAGGGAGTTTTCCCATAATGGAAAGTGGATTTATTAAGGCAAATAGTTTGAATTTGCAGAGTATTGATTATTTTACGGTGACCAATTTCTTCGCAACAAACAATAACTTCTGCTCTGCCGAATATAGAAATGTGAAGATCTCCATGTAAGTAATATACAAAGAATTGTTATTTCCGCAACCGATAATGAATACATAATAGTAATCATAGGTATTTATAAGCTAAAAACTAAAATAAAACAAGTATAAAACATTGTTACCCAACTTTGATTACTTTATTTCTAACCTCAAAATTCCAATTGTCATCTTTGAAAACTTGAATAATAATAATTATCAAAACTTTCATCAAAATGATTTTCACAACAATATATTTTAGGTTGTGTACGTGAAACGTGAATAAATAACTTTTCAGGTGTTTTAATTGTAGTATTTGTACAATGAAGCACCTCACAACACTTATAAAACTTAGAACAAATCTTTTATTACAAAAATTACGAAAAAACTTTATATATCCTTGTCAGTTTATTAGTATTTGACAACATGTGACGTCACAGCGGTGAGGTGACAAGTATTGGCTTTTTAAAGGGAAATTTGAAATGGAATTTAAATTACATGATTTTTAAAGTATTAGTTGTGTTACAAAAATAATATTAAACATTTTGGGCTACATTAATTACTTATGCAATGTTTGAAATGCCTGGCATGCTATACGAGTATGGGATGAAAACCTTCCGGTCTAAGAGGGAAAATACAGAAATAATGACATAAATTTACTTCATTTTTTCGGTATGATCTCCTTTTAGAGATATGCACTTACTTTTCTGGTAACCCCGGTGCTTGTAACCCTTCCTTGTGGAAACCTTTAATCAAGTCTGCAAAATAAACGTCATTATTTGTGATGACGTCGGATTCGAACCCATACTCTTTCCTAGCAACGATATTTTTGAGGTCAACGTCCAAAGAGGCTAAATCGTATGAATATTTTAAATTTCACTTTATGAATTTTGGCCATCACCATGTCAGGCTTATATCTAGAAAAATCGTTCTAAAACAAGAGAACTTTCTTTACCAAAATTAGCCTGTATCAATTGATCCAGAAAGGTAACGTAATATTCTATGTTAATTGCCCCACCTTTTTCTAGAGGGCACAGACCTACAAAGTTATCCTTTGTTTATTATAATAGTCATCTCCTAGGCAATTAAGTGTATAAAATCCAAATCCGTTTACCAAAATTGGGTATCATGTCAGGATTTTGAGATATTCTAACCTGAAAGTGACAAATGGGTCAATGTAGGCATGAATATCTCAAAAATAAGAAATGATAGACCATTTTGGTGAGCATATTTTAATTTAATGACAAAAAATTTACGAAAATCGGTATACAACTTAGAAAAGGACCAAGGCATCTGTGCACATGTGTGCACTCAAAAACTAAAAATATGATTTTAACCCCTTTGTGAGCAGAACCAGCATGCAAACTCGATATGCATTACAGAAATAGTTAAAACTGACCTCGATTAAAATAATTTTAAGTTCAAAGTCTAGTGTAAAACTTTAAAATGACGGATACAAAATGGTTGTAATCAAATACAAGCCAAAACGTAACACGCAAAAAACAGAAGTGATGATAAAATTGAATTAAAGAAGTCTAGACGAATCAATGAAACCTTGGAAAAGGCCTGGGCCCATAATCTACATATGTTGCTTACAACACCCAAATTAACAAAGAATCTATTTTTATTCGTGCACATATGTAACTGTAGATTTAGGTTATGTCCGCCTTTTCTTGTACCCTTCAAAATCGATTCCTGCATATGCAATGTAAAATTTAAGTTCGTTCACAAAATTTTGTTTCCCGGTTTCAGGATTGTGCTTAATTACGGCCATATTGTATCCACCGTGTATAATTTTTATAACCAGATATCGAAACATAAATTGTTTTTTCTGATAGAGCTGGTTTTAGTTACCGAAGGGTTAAAATCATCGTCTAACTCCGCCCTAATCCCTATAGGAGATTAAAATTTAATAAAATTATATTTAGAAAAATTGCACCTTCTTCTAAAATGGCGCTAAAAAGCGAAAAATAAACTTTTATACGTAATTGACATTTCTGAAGTCGGCACAATAGTATTTACAGGTCCACAGTAGAGCATCAGTTTAAGAGTTCCGTATAAAAAGTAATCCATAGGCATTAAATTCGATACCCGAGGTGGCCAATTTGAAGGAGGAGAAAAATTGAGATCCTGTGCTTATTCATTCTTAAATGTATTTTCACCCATAGGTGGTAATTTTCTACACTACGACAATTTTATGAAGTTTTTCATTTTCAACAAAAAATCTCGGTTTTTTTTTGAATTTACATCTACTTTCAAGAAGTTACAAACTCCAAGATGACCGTATGTTAAATGATATCATTTTATTAATAAAAAATGGTCCCTGCTCTAAGAAGATTTACTGCCTATTCCGAGGTAATTACCCGATCAATCTTGAAGAACTCTTCAAAACTTCACTTTAGGATCAGACGATAAAAATACCAATGTATTCACTTTCCTTGATTGATTACTCTGTCAGTAAAATAAATGGTATCGGTCTTCAGATAAAGCTGTCATTTCTCTCTGAAACATAAGGTGATCAAAACCAGTCTATAAGAAAAAGCATGGATTATGTTCATAGAAATAATTTACACCTATCTTTAGGAAACAAACAAAAAGTTTTTTGATAAGGATTAATGTAATTAAAAATTCCATAAAACGAGGCGAAACAGTATTGTATTTAGTAAAGTAAAAACAATAGTAATTCACACTACAGAATTGCCAACCTTAACTTATAATAATATAGAATTAAAGACAACATTAAAACATAGTAATTAGAATAGTCCGGGATGCATAATAACCTTAAATTTTTTTTCTATCGGCAAGGTAATCTATTGCCAATCACTAAAAAGAATCATCATTTGTAAGACATGTTTTAATATAAAAATTTAGAAAGTGTACTTCCAGTCTATTTTTGGCAGTGATGTTAAGTTGACGTACACAGACATGAGTCAACTAGAAACGTTTTCAACACTCGGGTTGAAATAAAAAGATCATATTATTATTTTTTTAATTTAGTCTCCCTGTATTTCTATACATTTTTGACAATGTTTGATTAAAGCCTCAAAACCACTTCAAAAATACGCTGGATCTTTAATGTCGATATGCTTGTGAAGAGTCTGTTTAATTTCATCATCGGGGTTGAATTTTTTCCTTAAAAATCTGCATTTAATTTTGAAAACAAAGAATAATTGAACCAAGCCAGGTCAGATTTATAATGGAGATCATCCAGTTCAGGCTTTACTTTCTCGAACAGTCGCTTTGAAAATGACAGCAGATATACCGAGTACTATTGTGATGTAACCCAACATTTTCGTCATCCGTAGATGTACATGCAGGATCTGCTGAATACTGGTTTCCGAGTCATCGATCGAACAAAACAACTTCTTTCACAAAACTAACATTCTCTGGAGTTAATATCGATACAGGGCCTCCTTCACGTGGATCATCTTGTAACGATTTACGTCCCCATCGAAACTACTTTGGAAAATTTTTACTTATAGAAAATGATGGGCAAAATTCGCCATAAACAGCACTGAAACGTTCTTCGATTTGCGTAGGTGTTAAACGTTCTTTAGTAAGAAATGTTACATTGGTGGCGATTGTATAGAAGAAAAAATTCATAAAAAAAATACTCAATGCAAAAAAACTAACTGAAAAAGATTCAAAAAGGCTAACCATTCACAATGCTATTCCACCAAAAATATACGGCCTACCAAAACTACATAAACATGATATACCAATAAGACCTATTGTTTCTTGTGTACAATCGCCATTCTATCGTTTATCAAAATTCTTATCGAATTGCATTTTAAATATTACAAGAAAAAGAAGTTTTTTTTATTAAGGATTCATTCGCTTTTAAAAAATTTATTGATACAATAAATCTATCCGAAAATTTCAGGCTCATTTCGCTAGATGTTATATCTTTATATACAAACATACCAAATCAACTTGTCCATACTATTTTAGCTTTAGCAGAAAAATGGGAAAGTTTAAAGAAACATACATCATCATCAAAAAACAACTTTATGGATGCTGTTGATCTCGTGCTAAACTCATATTACTTTCAGTATAAAAACACATTTTACAAACAACTCGATGGATGTGCTATGTCATCATCAATTTCATCCACCATTGCTCAGTTACTAATGGAATATTTAAAGGAAAAAATTTTAGAAAAATTAAAATTTAATATAATATTTTTCAAACCGTTTGTCGATGATTCCATAACAGCCGTGCCACAGGATAAAATAAATGAAATTCTCCAAGAGTTTAACAGTTTCAACGAAAAATTACAATTCACATCCGGAGAAGAAAGTAATAATAAAATAAATTTTCTAGATATGACACTTATACGCAGAAAAAACAAAATTTTAACTGAATGATACGCCAAACCAAACTTGGTCGGGTAGATATTTCTCAAATCACTCAAAAACCAAAAAAAAAATTAGTGTTATAATCGATCTGTCTAATCGTGCCATCTCTCTAACGTCTCCAAGAATACTACAAAAAGTGAAGTGAAATAATAATTTCAATGAAAAGACTATCACAAAAATAATTAATAAATGAACATATAAATTTTATAATAACCTAACAACAAAAAATATAGAACATAAACAACAAAAATATTACCGTACACTAGTGAACTGTCAGAAAAAATAAAACACATTTTAAAAAAGCATGATATTGTCGTATGTCACAAGTCTCATAATAAATTAAATACTATATTTACTAATTTAAAAAGTAAAATTCCTCTAATAAACAAGTCAAATGTAGTATATTCGATCCCTTGCTCAAATTGCCCCAAAAAATATATAGGCATGACAAGCCAATTGTTAAAGAACAGATTGAATGGCCATAAATATACGAAAAACACCTCAACAGCGTTAAACGAACACACACACAGGACGAAAAACATACCTTCGATTATAACAATACCATAATTAAAAACAAAGATATGAATTATCAAAAATTGCAGATAAAGGAGATGATAGAAATTAAAAAAGATAAAAACACTGTTAACGACAGAACGGATATAGGAAATTTGAGCCACATTTACACCAGCCTAATTTAAAGAAAAATATTAAGTATTCGATCCTATTAATAAATCAAAAATTGAATATCCTCTTAAACATAAAATTAAATGTATGATTTCTTTAGTTTTTTTTGTCCATTGTTAAAATATAAAAAATAAAACATCCTAAGTACCTAAATAAACGATATAAAAATTTCATTTTATTATTAACAAATAAGCAAAATATCAAGATATGTACTGGTGAAATTAAATACTTTTTTAGAAATTTGATTAGTTTTTTAAAGTGTTTGTTTGTTTTTTAAAATTGTAAATATGTTTATGTATGAAGGTTTTTAATCATATAAAAATATTTCTAGGAAGATCAATAAATAAAAAAAAACAAAAATTTTTGAAGATGCCTTAAATAAAGGGCGAAACGTCAAATTGTTTTTGATTTTTTTATTAAATAAAGAACCTAAACCTAAGAAAAGATAAAATAAAAATTAAATGATATATATATATATATATATATATATATATATATATATATATATATATGTATATATATATATATATATATATATATATATATATGAGTTTTTGGCTTTAAACGCTGTTTACTATATGAGACCAAGAATACATGAACCGCATATATAAAAAGAAATTTTAGTAATCAAGAATTGATTTTTATTGAAACAGAAAATTAAGTCACTTTCAAATTGCAAAAAAAAAACATTTGGAAATTATTGCAATTAATTTAATAATGACACCTCATTAGTTGATCTGTTTATACTTAAATTAATTCTAGGTGGAATGGTATTTTCTCCATATTTGAATTATAATGTTTAAAAAAGTTTTTGATCTGGGTTCCATTTTAAATGAGATATTTTATTTATTTTGGTTGCAATTATTCTTTAGAATTGTTAGTCTTAGTAATAATATTACACGCACGCGTGAAAAACCTTGAAGTAAAAATAGAAAATGAAAGGAAATTTACTCAGATAAGATGAAAAAGGCGAACGCTCAAAAAGAGACACAGGAGAGCAAAAGATTCACAAGGCAATACGTGATTATCTAATACAAAATATATTTACCCATTTACGTGAAAAGTGTCAAAAATGTCATCAGTAGTGGCGTGTTTACCATGGAAGCACAGCTTCCCCTAAGTAAAAGTAAATGAAAATAATAAATAAATATTTTAAATAGCGGCCGAATAATTTATATTATAACACTGGAAACGCAAAACCCACACAGAACGGATTTAAAAAACGGCTTAATGTAACTGTAATTTAACGACAGCGGGTTCATTCCGAAATCGGTCGATACGTTTAGGAACATATATATTTTATATGTATATGGTTATAGGGGATTCACAAACCAAACAGCTTATTGTTTAAATTTTTTGGAGTATTAGAAATAAACGCCATTATGTGGGCGTGTTTAATTGCATAAATATATTATTATTTTTTTTTATTTGGCGAGGGAAGTATTTTTTCTGAGTAAATGGACTTGAACCACTAGATTGGTAAATAGTAAAAAAATACGTGACTTTCAACTTTTGAATAGGTGAAATCAAACACAAAGTTCAAGATTCTAAGCTGTACCTACGATGAACAAACAATTAACGATTGCCAGTTCAAAAACGGACTATGGATGTTTCGTGAGCAAAATGGTGACAAGTGGTATTGGAATTTTTAGTAGTGAAAAGAAAATACAAATTATTTTAAAAGGTAGGCCAACTCCAATTATTAAATTTAACATAAAAGCAAAGGTAATATGGTAGGCATTTACAAATTAAAAATATTCAACAATGTGGATGGTTAACTACCTGCGACAACAAATATTTCTTATTTTCTTAGTAGTGCCTTTTATTTGCTTTACTCATGTCCTTTTATCCAACCGTTATCTCCTTTGTGAAAATCTAGACACACTAGTCGCTCTCACGCACAAATTCAGATCTCAAAAAATGCCCCATTTAGGAATTCTCTCGCTCATAAAAATCTACAAGAAAAAATCAAAAAAGTTTAAATTAGCTCTAATGATTAAGGTAACGAATATTAACAAAACTTGTAATTAAATATTAATATCTCATCTAAAAAAAGCCAAAACTTAGTTTAACAATCAAATTTCACGAGGAACTCTAGACAATTTCTCTCCTTAGGGTAATTATATATATATATATATATATATATATATATATATATATATATATATATATATATATATATATATATATATAGATATATGTATATATATATATATATATATATATATACATATATATATATATATATATATATATATATATATATATATATATATACAGGGTGATTCAAAAATCGATCACGAAACTTAAGGGGGTGATTCTACTTGACAAAATAAGGGTAGAGCTTCATATAATTTTTTTTCAAAATATCATTCGTTTTCGAGTTACAAGCCGTCCAAGTTCAAGTTTTTATTTTTTGTTTTTTGAATTACTCGCTTACAAGAAAACCGATTTGACTAATATTTGAAAGATAGGCTAAGTCTTCTGCGCTTCATCATTTTAGTAACAATTCACATTGATTGTTTGCCGCTAGAGGGCACTTTACCTACATTGAAAATTGTTTTTTTGTCATAATTTTTTAGTGTTGACAGCTACAGTAGTTTTTGGCATAATTTCTGAAAGACTGATGCCAGGCCTTTAAAAAAGGTGCTCTTTATTTACATCGCTAAACCCAACGGTTTAGACGTAAATCACCCTTAAAAATTAAGTGGTAAATTTACTTTTCTCATTTCATTACCACCAGCTACCAGGTAAATAGCTATCAAAGTATACTAGAGCTGTCAGTTTAACATCAAATAAATTCGCTTTTTAAACTATTTAATTTATAATCTTAAAATAACTAATAATGGCTAATCAGTAAATATTCATATTATGGATTATTGCGATATACATTTAATTGATAAAAATTAATGAAACAGTACTAAACAAACTAAAAAAGATTCTCAAAATGTCCCCCATTTTCTTCCATACATTTCCTAACACTCTTCAAAAAATGTCGCCTAACTCGATGAAAAATTCCTGGTGTTTCTTTAATAATTTGGCACTTTTCGATTATCCTGAAGCGAAGATCCTCGACGTTGATTACTGGAATATCGTACACCAATTGTTTCAAATGACCCCAAAAGAAAAAATCCATAGGATTAAGGTCTGGTGACCTCGCTGCCCATGCCAATGGTCCACTTCGTCCTATCCATCGCTCAGGATACGTTGCATTCAAATACTGTCGGACACGTATACTAAAGTTGGGCGGAGCTCCGTCTTGGAGGATCCACATGTTGGCCCTTACTTCCAATGACACATCTTCCAGATACAATGGGAGACGATTTTGGATAAAATCTAAGTATACGTCACCAGTTAATGGGCCATCAAAGAAATGAGGACCAATAAGGTAATCTCCTATTATCCCTGCCCACACATTTAGTGAAAATCTACGCTGATGTTTCGTTTCTACCACATTGTTTGGGTTCTCGTAAGCATATGTGTGGATGTTGTGTAGATTTGTTATGCCATCACGAGTGAAACCAGCTTCGTCAGTGAATAATATGACGCCAATTAATCGATTATCGTGTTCATACTTAGCTAGGATCTGATTGCACATTTCCAACCGTCTCGGCCGATCATCGTCATAAAGAGCCTGCACCTTTTTTGAATGAAACGGGTAGAGTTGTTCTTCTCTTAGTATCCTCCATGAACTAGCCTGACAGAGCCGCACTTCATTCCCAATTTTTCTAGTACTAATACCTGGATTATCTTCAATAATTTCAAGCACTCTTTCTTCTTGTTGCACGTTTCTAGCAGTTCTAGGTCTTCCCCTATTTCCATTATAACTTTTAAAGGAACCACATTCCGCAAGCCTCCTGTGCACACTGGAAAATGTTTGAGCATGAGGGATATTTCTTTCCGGATAACTCTCCATATAATATCTTCTTGCCAACTCTGCATTACCATTTGCTTTTCCATAACAAAAATGGATATCACAATATTCGATATTTGAATATTGGTGATTAGCCATTATTAGTTATTTTAAGATTATAAATTAAATAGTTTAAAAAGCGAATTTATTTGATGTTAAACTGACAGCTCTAGTATACTTTGATAGCTATTTACCTGGTAGCTGGTGGTAATGAAATGAGAAAAGTAAATTTACCACTTAATTTTTAAGGGTGATTTACGTCTAAACCGTTGGGTTTAGCGATGTAAATAAAGAGCACCTTTTTTAAAGGCCTGGCATCAGTCTTTCAGAAATTATGCCAAAAACTACTGTAGCTGTCAACACTAAAAAATTATGACAAAAAAACAATTTTCAATGTAGGTAAAGTGCCCTCTAGCGGCAAACAATCAATGTGAATTGTTACTAAAATGATGAAGCGCAGAAGACTTAGCCTATCTTTCAAATATTAGTCAAATCGGTTTTCCTGTAAGCGAGTAATTCAAAAAACAAAAAATAAAAACTTGAACTTGGACGGCTTGTAACTCGAAAACGAATGACATTTTGAAAAAAAATTATATGAAGCTCTACCCTTATTTTGTCAAGTAGAATCACCCCCTTAAGTTTCGTGATCGATTTTTGAATCACCCTGTATATATTCATATGATATATATGTGTGTGAATGCCACACTTATACTCTGTATTCTGTTTAGTTCAACGTCATATCTATTACTAAGTGTCTATACACGTGCGTCATTTTGTATAAGTTTTTTTAAACACGTTTTTCCAACACTTAGCTTTTTTAAAGTCGGTGAACGCTCTAACTCAAATTCTATTCATCCGATCGTTTTCAAATTTTGCATTTTTTTCCTTTACACAAATTCGAGATAATTTATTACTAATCATTAGAATTTGTTTTACAATAACAAATTAGTCGATTTTTCAATTGAAAAATTTTAAAAATCATTTTTTTCACTTTTTCACATAAATATCTCGACGGCATTACCTCAGGTAACTTATAAGCTAACGAAATCTTTTTATTTTTTTGTCATCAGATGATCCAGTGATACTTTTTTTTAGGTGTATGCGAAAATTTGCTGTCATTGTTTTATTTCTCAAGATTTTCTTACAAAAATTTAACAAAATACTCTTAAAAAGTTGTATTATTATGTAATTTATTTAGAAATAAATTTATATTTACCATATTTTCAAAAAAAAAAATTTTTTAAAATTGTTTAAAATATGAAAAATTAACCCTCCCCTTAATAATGAAAAATTTTACTTTTTAATATAGTCTCCCCTAATTTCAAAACACTTGAGTCACTCAAGAAAAATGATTGCTGTGGGCCATCAAAATAGCCGTCAATATCATGTTGCACCTAGTTATCGTCAGCAAGATGACACACTATGAGTTACTTTCCTAAATGTCCTAGTGAAAATAGGTCAGAAGGAGCCAAATCTGTATTATGCGATGGCTAGTCTAGCCCAAAGAAGTTCCATTTGTAGAGGATGGGTTTAACTTTGGGTGCTCTGTGAACTCACGAATTTTGTGATACAAACCAGGATACTTTTGATCAGTAACCGTACATATCTTTTAATGTAATACAGCAAGTAACTGCTATCAATGTACTGTCCTTCAGAGATAACCATTGCTTGATTCCAAAGGACGTTAGCCTTGGGCTTCCTAGAGGAAGATGATATGTGAAACATCTTTACGGGGAGAAACCTAATTGATTCTTTACATAGACTATAATCGTGTTTCTGAATCGCTATGATGTACTCAAGTCACATCTCTGAGAAAAAGTCAGAGTCTACATCCAAAAATTCAAATTATTTTGGAAAATTTGCTGCCTAAACAGTTGTAGTCGGGGGTCAACAATCTTGAAAACCATCTTGTTGAAGTTATTCATGCGCACTCGAGGACCGTTGTTTCCACTTTCTTGAAAATAACAAGATTGGTTACATCTAAATGCATTCTAATTCTTGGACCAATTTCAGTAGATTCACAAACCGTCGAAACTTTTTTCACCATTTTACTTGGAAATACGCCTTAGTCAATATATGGGAGTGTTATGTTCTTAATTATTTTTAGAACAGTTAGGTTAGAGTGTTAAAAATTGGATGATAATTTCATAAAACTCATTTTTTGATGCAAAACACTTTAGGAAACTCAAAATAATGAAATACTTGAAATCAAACTTGACACACAAAAAAACGTTTATTATCTACAATTGCTATTCATAATCGATCCTATCTATCGTGGCTAGGTAGATATTTTTTTTAGTATCCTTCGTATAACAAAGTGCCAAATCTGGACAAATTTAACATATTTATAGTCAAAGAAAGCCTAACCTATTATTCACATCTAAGCTATTATATGGATCATTTTTATTTTATCGTATTAGTTGTGACATACACGAATCTAGATCTTTTTCATTTGGAGATGTTTATTGCTATGGAATAACTGTCATTTATCACGAATGGTCATTTACGTAGACATGCCGCTTTTATGGTATTCCAAAAAACTCCCTGAAGTGTTGGTATCCTAACCATAAAAAATAATTGTTGTAGTTGTTATGTAAAATACTACAGTATTTAATTAGACGTTTAATAATACAAGTGTAACGGCGGATTCCTGAACTATAATTATCTAGCAGTGTGCGCTTAAGCAATACAAACCCTTGTGGAGAAGATATGGGAATCTGAAGAACTTCCAAAAGAATGGAACGAAGGGATAATTATCCCAATACATAAAAAAGGAGACCGATCAGTATGTAAAAATTACAGGGGAATTATGTTACTAAACGTTGCCTACAAGGTGCTATCCAACATACTAAGAACCAGAATATCCCCTTACGCAGAAGAAAACCTCGGGGACTACCAATGTGGCTTCCGACCAAGAAGATCAACTGTTGACCAAATATTTACTATTAGGCAGCTTCTGGAAAAGAGTTGGGAATTTAACAAAGATGTACACCAGCTGTTCGTTGATTTCCGCCAAGCATATGATAGCATTGTAAGAGATAGTGTATGGATCGCCATGGAAAAGGTAGGCGTGCCAAAGAAGATTATTAATCTGACTAAAATATGTATAGAGAATGCAAGGGCGAAAGTCAGAATCGGTAAGCACACTACGGACATATTCTCTATTGCCAGTGGTTTAAAACAAGGCGATGGCTTATCGCCACTACTCTTCAACATAGTGTTAGATATGGCCATCAAAGAGGCTAACATAAAACTGGAAGTATTCTCAAACCAGGGCCCCGGAATGATCCTAGCATATGCAGACGACATCGATACCGTAGGAAATAGCACAACTAAAACAAAGGAAATGTTTATCAGAATGGAAAGGGAAACAAAAAAAGTAGGACTCAACATCAACGAAGAGAGGACCAAATACATGCACGTAAACCGAAGAGCAGGTAGGGATAGAATAGGACAGAATATAACTATGGACACATACAATTTTGAATGTGTGAAAGAATTCCAATATCTAGGGGCCAATATAACACACGACCATGATGTGAGCAGTGAAATACGCACACGAATACAAAAAGGTTTTAAGTGCTTTTATGCATTGCAGGAGATACTAAAATCTAAGCTGCTGTCCAGATCAGCCAAAATCCGTATATATAGAACAGTTATTAGACCGGTAATAACATATGGCTCAGAAACCTGGACCATCACAAAACAGAACGAATTGTTATTAAGACGTTTCGAACGCAAGATATTAAGAAAAATATATGGGCCTAGAGTAGATGAAACAACGGGACAATACCGCATCCGAACAAATGAAGAATTAAAGAGCTTGTATGATCAGCCAGATATCATTAACGAAATAAAAGCCCAAAGACTTAGGTGGGCAGGACATGTTCATAGGGCCCATGACGAACGTCTCATCAAACGAATATGGGAAGAGAACCCGACCGGAAAGAGACCCTTAGGTAGGCCCAGACTAAGATGGAGGGATAACATCACAAAAGATTTAAATGTACTGGGAGTACGAGATTGGAGTAACGACATGATGGACCGAAGCAAATGGAGGCAGGTCGTGGATGCAGCGAGGACCCACGAAGGGTTGTAAAGCTACAGAGAGAGAGAGAGAGTGTGCGCTTAACAGGACTTCTTGATCTAACTAGACTATTAAAAGTAATAGATTACTAGACATACAAACATCTTATTCGAAATACCTCTAAATGACCAAACGTCTATCAAATTATCATATTCATCGTGGCAATATTTATTATGACAATTTATTTTAAGTAACACAAACTCACTCAAATATTTAAGATTGTAGATTGTGAAATGGGTAGGCTTACCTTGCCCATCCGCAGCTCTTCGACCTATAAAATCTTCTGTATATTATTTTTCTGCATATATGCAAGACAATTGTACGACTTTAAACTCAGGAAATATTTTTATGGAATCAAAATTTGTATAAAAAATAGCGAAAATACACTTGGGAAAAAATATTACCATAAATAACTAACCTCACCTTTATTGCTATGCTACTGGTTGTTTGCTATTTTAAAAAATTACTACCAATAACACTCACTTATATCTAATAATTCATTACTCGATTGTAGGTTGATGCTAATAAATTAAATAAAAACAACTTTTATGACATCATTTTGAAGGGTTTGTAGTTCCCTATGGAAGAAGCATACGGACCCATGTTCATATGCGTATTTTGCTACTTTAAAGTTTATTTGTAATGATGCCATATTTTATGTAAAATACTTCTTGGTTGTAATATGTTCCGATTAGGAAAAAATTTTATTAGTTTCTTTTAAATTATTTTATTCTCTTTCTCTGGTCATTTCTTTATAATTTGTGTTAGTAAAATTTAGTATTTATATATATACACCATAAATTTGTATGTTTTTTTATGTATTTAAAACACAAATTATCGTTATTTAAACTGTTAGATAGAGTAACTTACCTATATCTCGATGCTTGCTTGCAGCTATGTACCGAAAATTGTTTTTGCAGGAAAATAAAATACATTTATTATTATTATTAACCAGTAACTTAGAGAAATGATTCTCACAATTACTTATCCCAAATATATTTAGATATCACCAGGATCGAGCTATGTGGGGCTCTTTCCAAGTTATCGGACCCTAGGTGATGATATGGTCCTCTGCATTTCTGATGAAATTCTGGACAGTTCGGGCGATTCCAATCAGTACTGCCTTTCGCGTAGCCTCATACAGGTGTTCGCTAAATTATGGAGATCGTCCGGACTCATTCTCCACTGTCTACGTATTTGTACCTCCAGGTCTCTGTATTTGATATTTCATTATGCTTGACCCTTAGATTTTTGTTGTTAGGCAACTTCTATCAGCTTATCTCGCTAGGATATTTTATCCACTAAAATGAGGTCTAGCATATTATGTGCAATAGTTCGATCCCAGTACAGCTTAAACTCGTTGTGCCCCAGTATAGCTTACGGGTTGTATTCATAGCATAGTACTTTCCCTAACTTAAACGGTTTGAATTTCTCTGCTCTTGACGGATGATTTTGGCAGCTGAATCGTGTCTCTTCCTGAACTCCGATTCGACAATTGCTTGGAATCCTGCTATTTTGTGCTGCATTGGATTATTATATTGAATTATTATTATTATCCCATAAACTTAGCCAAACGGCTCTCGCATTCCTTCCAGGAGAACATTCACTCATCCCAGTTATACTTAGATATCATAAGGATGGAGCTATTTGATGGCCCTTTCCATATTGTCAGGCCTTAGATAATAATATGGTCCTCAATATTTCCTTTAAACTTCCGGACATTGCAAGCGGATGCAACTCATCTACTCTACCAACCGTCTATTTATAACTTCAAGTATCTGTAGTTAGCGATCTTGTCTCTTGTTCTGTTCTGTTTTTGGTCCGGATGAGGACTATTGGTGTTTTAATTATTATTAATATTATTCACATTTAACACTATCAGTAACATTAAATATATTGTAGTATCTTATTGTTTAGATATACTATTCTTAAATGAAATCAATATTTAAGCCTTTCTAGAAACAGCACGGAGTTCTTTTTGTCTTATTTACCATGTGTTGTCTTATTTAAGAAATAATATAACGGGAAAAATTGTCTTAAGGGCTCAGCATTATGCAAATATTAACTAGTATAGTAACAAAATAATGACAACTACATACTCGAATTTTACATTTTATAGGAATATCAAAATAGATCTGGTGTTTTAAATAAAACGTGAAAATGGAACTATAATAAAACATTAAAAAAATATTTACAATATTCTTCGATTTAGCTCCTAAACTTCATCTAGTGATCATTAAAGTTAGACCTTCCAGTTGGTCGATTTTATTTTGCTTATAATATTGTTTTAATTTGTATTATATAGTGAATACATCTGGTGATTGTTGTATACATCTTTTTGCAGATGATGTTCTTTTATATTTTGCATGTTCTGATCGTATTCAATTGGTTGACACACTTAACTCTACATTACAAAATTTATATTGGTGGTGTTCTTGTAACCAATTAAAAATAAATGTTGAAAAAACCAAATTTATGATAATCTGCAATGAGAATGATTACAGAACTTTTTCTCGTGGAGATTCTATTATTAAAGTAGGCAATGAAACAATTGAAATGGTGGAAAAGTTTAAATATTTAGGAGTAATAGACAACTTAAATTTAAAGAACATGCGAATAACTTAATAAAAATAATCTCTTATAAAATTAGCTATATTCAAAGATGTTCGAATTTTTTGACAAGGTGGACTAAAGCAATCCTGTTTAACACTTCGGTATTGCCGCACTTTGTTTATTGCTCCACAATTTTGTTCTTTCTTAATCAAAATGAAAAGGCAAGATTTCAAAAATTGCAAAATAGAGCCATGAGAGTTATACTATCAGGTACAAGGAGAACATCAATTAACTACATGTTGAGGGAAATGCAATGGTTGTCGGTGGAGGACTTCTTTCAATATCAAACATTGATCTTTATTTTTAAAATCAGATCGGGTAGCTCTCCTATATATTTACAAAATCATATTAATTATAATAGAAATATACATGCATATGACACTAGATCGAAGGAAGACTTTTATATTCCTCCAGTATTAAAGAAACAAACACAAACCTCTCTATTCTTTAAGGGTCTAAACAGTTTTAATCAATTGCCCACAAATATTAAATGTTTAAAATCTCTAAATAAGTTTAAGCGGTGTCTGAAGCAGTATTTTTTTAACAGGGTCAATCCTTGAGACATTAACTAGTGTCAGTTTAGTTTAGTGTGTCATTTCTGCAAAGCTTGACGATGTTTGATTGTTGTTTGTAATTTTAAAATATGAATTTAGTTGTTAAGATTTGTGTGTAATTATATTAGTCTATGACTATATGAAGGATGTATATATTATAAATGTCAGGAGATAAATTTTTATACGGAAAAATTAACGATAAATACATAAAGAAGAAGCTTTGGAAACTATAAGAGGAATAGTTGCCTCCATTTCTGTTTTTACCGGTTGGGTAATCAAAGAACCTATATCTTCAAAAACTTTTATGCATATTAGGAATAATTCATAGGCGCGAAAAGCTCTCATTACACACGTTATTAAACAAACTGTAAACAAAATTTATTTAAATATATTTATATATACCAGCTGAAAATATAAATCGCTGTTCAAAAAAGAAAAAATTGTTGAAGATGTACTATAATGACATATCTAGTTTTCACAAAAAAACAATAAAAAATGAGAACATTTTATATATTTATACATTATTATTTAATGAGCAACGTGCTGTAATATAGACCTAACTTAATTAAAAGAATACCTAGATACATAATGCTGACTAGAGACCACTTTTCAAAATGGTATAGTCAATATAGAGGTTTTCTGTAAACCGCTTTATTTAGATGAAATGAAATCGGTTTTTTTCATATATTTTGAGGTGCTAAATAAGAATTTCTAGGGTGGAAGTTCGTAGCAATGTTGCTTTGTTTTCAATATAAGAAATATTTAAGATTCCAAAAATAGCCAATTTAGCAATTTCCAATGTGGCCTCACACTGTGAATTTTTAATATTTTTCAATAAATCAATGCCGAAATAAGTATATAGTGGTTAAACAAAATAGTATTTTATAAAAGGGACCCAAAATCATAAATATACCCAATACCATGAATTTCCGAACTGACACGAATGATCTCGGAAATATTTATGACCACTAGTGCTTGTTTGAAGGTCATAGACAACGATGTTTCTTGCGAAGTAGTAGATATCTGTTGGACTTCCATTGTCTTTATTTTTGTTGAATATCACGACGTTTCGGCTAGTAGTTATCTCTAGCCGTTTTCAAGTGAAACTAGATCACCTAATGAAGACATAACATTACAGATATTTACAAACTCTTTTTTAATAAAAAAATCTCTTGTTAAACTTTAATTTTAGTTTGCTTAAAGCAACAGAATGGGCAAAAGCTGTTAGTTCTAGTTCTAGATAGTTTAACATGAAATGAACCGAAAAGTTGCAAAAATACAAAATTTTTTTAATTTCACTTAAATTCCCTTAGATATTGCCCACAACCCATTAAAAAAAGTAATAAGACGGGTATTTTTCTTAAACAGATTTGAAGAAATACGCGAATGAGGAAATAAAAGAACAAAAAGAGTGAATCGAACACACCCACACAAAACAAACAAAATGTTTACAAATATGTAAAGTGTAAATGACCGACCTTGAAAGGAGTTGCAAAAAGTATGATATTTAAATAAATTAACATAACCAGATAAAGTGAAACTGTATAAACTAAACAAAGTAAAGACAATCTTGATAGTGTTAAAATAATATGTTTATTGTTCGTGGGTAAATGGGTTACATTTAATGTTAGCTATTTACCGTAGGCAAAAAGTATTTTTTAAGGTTTTAATTGTCTTACTTGTATTTTTCTTTTTCATTTCAAGCATTGTTCTTATTGTATTTAGTTTCTCATTGATTTCCTGATATTTTTCCGATGTCTTTCATTACTCTGCTTCCTCAATACACTTAGTATTATTTTTGGTACTATTTCTAAAACTATTTTTTTTATTCCACTCAACATGGAAGAAATCCAAAAAAAAAAACATTTTAACGACACACTAGTATTTATTATTTATTTAAATATAAATAATTTTTAAAAAATTTGATCGATATATTTTTATGTGTTAACGCCGATTATTTCACAACGTCTGCACCAATTTCAATGAAATTTTTTGTGTTATGTTCGGGAAGTTGCTCCAGTAGTCCCATATTATTTTGGTCGAAATTCGTCCAGTAAAATCCAAGATGGAATTTGTAATTTGCTGGACAAAAAAATTAATTTTGTCCAGTTTTCTCCAAAATTGGAATGGGAGTGTTTTCGAGGCCATACATAACTAATCTAAAATTGTTTTAAAAAAATTCAAAATGAAGGATTAAAAATTTTACATCTCTCCTTTTTATCCAAAATTGGCACCAGAGGATTTTCGAGGGGATAAATTAAGATTAGATTAGATTCAATACATTTTTTACTTTCATATGTCAAATTTAACATCCTGGACTGAAAATTTAACATTTTTCAAAGTTGTGGTTTTTTGGAGTCCTAGGTTACGTATCTAAACTTAATTTCCTAAAATGAATTATGGCAGATACAAGATAGGAAACAAAACATTATAGCCAGATTCACTACGAAAGTTTAAGACTTACACCCGATCAAGTTGACATGAAAAATAAATTTAGTGAACCAATTTTGTTTTGCTTATGATGTTTTGATAATTTATATTACATATGTCAACAAATAAACTCTCATATAAAGGTACTAAGGATAAAAACCTAGCGACAAAGCATTGAAATATGTAAGAAAAACAGTTGTATCCGAAAAATTAATAAAATTCTCCATTTTTGCCAGTTCAGTAATAATAGAAAGTAATTTTTTATGCTTGCATTTTTAGGGTTTAAAACTTGTTTAACTTGTTGTTGCTTTTGTCAGTTAAAACACTCTTGTGTCAATTTAGAATCGTTTTAAGGTTAAACCACATTAGTAAATTCCGGAGTTAAATTTTCCCGATTTTGTCCAAAATTTATATTGGGGGAGGGTTCTCAGAAGCTATAACTTTAAAATTATTTTTCCAGATTAGATACACAGCATCGAGAATAAAGAACGTTCAACAAATCCTTTGTGAGCCACAATGGAACATGAAGGAGGCTCCATGATGGTTTGAAAATGTATGTCGTCCAAAAAAGTAGGAAATTTACATTTTATAGACGATACTATGAATTTGAGAATTTGTTCGGAAAAAAATTGAAAAATATGGATTTGGGAGAACATTCAAATTTTATCGTGCTTTATAATATTCCAAAAGCTATTGAAACGAAGTCCTAGAATCTTAATACAATAGAAAACCTGTGGAATTCATTGCAAGGAACTATAAAAGGACACGATTTTTTCAGTCAAATTCAACTTACGGCATTTAAAAAATTTGTCAGTATATATTTTATATATTTTTTTCAAATTTTGAAAAATGTTAACAATATTTTAAAGATTATCTTTGTGAATATCCTCTATAACGTCCTAAAGAACGAGTCAAAATTTCTCATTCCAATCAGATATTGAAGAAAAACTTGGTCGTTAATTTTTTTTGCCATTAGTAGCCTCATTTATTGCATTTCTATAGTACGTAGAACCGTATCAAAATATCAATTTTTTTAGTTTTTTTACCTCTTTGTGATGTACCTACCTCGGAAATAATTTATTGCAACACCCAAAACGTTTTTTGGCTGCAGAACTCTAAAAAAAAACCATCCCATATAATATGTTTTCTACAAAAACAATTTTCAGCGTTTTAAAAGTAAATTTCATTTTTGCGCACGCACCATCTTCAAAGCGCCTTTGTTCGATTTATCTGCATTACTAAATAGTTATATGGCATTCGTTCGTTCATACTCTTTAATTACTAATAAGTTATAACCAAGAAATATTAAGTAATCCAGTATTTACATGTAACAGGCTGTGATTATACTTTTTGTTAGTAATTTTCAGTGGCGTAGATTTCGTATTTATCAATTTTTTTTTTTTTTTTTCATTTATATTAGTTGCACCCAATATTATCCTGTACTTTTGGTTATTTATCCATTTATGTAATATTTAATATGCTTGCTAATAGAATGCTTACTTTGGAATATCTTCTGCGCATGAATAAACGAAATTTTGAAAAAAAACACATAAAACATTATTTATCAGTATTTATTTTGTTTCCTTCCAAGTATTCCTCATTCAAGGCGATGTACTTATATTCTGTATTCTAGCGTCCCATGGTAAGGGCTTTGTGAGCCTTAAGTTCACCAAGAATTTATTTTTATATTTTCAATGAGCGGGAACAAAAACACGATGTCATATCGAACGAATACTTTGCTTGCGAATTGGCCAAAAACTCGCCAACAACGACTGAAATATGAACTGGTGGATTATCATGACAGAACTAACTTTTCTCGCGCCACATTTCTAATAATATTTTGGATATGGTCTTAACCAAATGGCACATAACGACTAAATATTATTTCTTCGGGAGGAATTCTTACAACTCAGTAATCAAAGCATTGATTTACAGCTTGCTTTGAAGCCTCCACGCCGATGATTGCTGCAATGCTTCCAGGTGCAACTAGTACAACCACGCCTCATTGCCGGTAGTGCATTTGAAGAAGTCTGGATAGCTGGCTGCATTAAAGATCATCTCATAAGCAACATTCGATGCTGTTCTTGGGTTATTCTCAAAGCTACACATTTTATGCCCAAGTTTTCGACCAAAATTACATGTTATTGAGTTTTTGAGATTCTTAACCACGTACTAGTTATCTAGGCGAGGTACGATAGTTTTCGACTACTATAAGCTTTGCCTGAGCCACTTCATTAGTCAGATTAAACTTGCCAACAACATATTCAAAAATTTGATTTATTACCATAAGAATATTATATTACTGATTGTACATATTCATGTCTCTCATTTCCTCCAGAAAATTCGAGGAAAAGTATCATGTTCATTAGTTGGCTGAGAACGAGAAAGTAAGGATACGAATAATAGCATATCATTACAATTTTGATACGGAAATACTTAATACTACTTTAAGTATTTTAGAGTATATTTAGTACACACTTAAGCATTGAAAAATATCGAATACCTAAAATTAATTTAGTACGAGGGACGCTAGAAAAAGTATCTACATAGCCATGATGAGAATAATTGACTGTGCGTTACCTAGCAGGGTTCAATAGGGAAAACGATTTTCCATTTGAGTGTCAAATTTTATTTCAAGTCATTCATTGTTTTGCATTTTGAGAATTGTCTTTCAACAAATTATAAGTTTCATGGAATTAGACTCCCCTCCATCAAATTTTAAGGTAAAATATCGAATAAATCAATTTTGGCACAATAATAAATTTATTGAATATGACCCAAAAGGTGAAAGACCTTCAGATACAATCAATCCTGATGTGAATAGGAAAGTAAAAAAGAATTGTTCCCGAAGATCATCAGTTGCTAAAAGGTACCTGAACCAAGCATTTGGACAATTTTACATGATAGACAAGGCTTAGTAAGGTTTAGCAAGGTGAATCGCAAGATTGTTGATTCCGAAACTCAAACTGCTTGGGCAGGAAATTTCCTAAATTATTTTTATACAGACTCTGCCTTTTTCTTTAACATTGTCAAAGACCATGATACTTGGGTTCATCGCTGGGATTTAGAAACAAAATTACAATCCTCGCATGGATCTATTAGAGTTATCCACCTCCAAAATCCTCAGTTAAGAAGCGCACGATCGCCGTCTTTCGAGACCAAGCAGGAGCACTATAATAAAAACAGTTGGTTATTGTCATACGTTAAAAAAATTATATCTAGTGATAGAAAATGTTCTGGTTTGTCACTGGATTTTTAATAAGTTTACAAAGCAACCAAAGTTCAACACATCATCCGCAAATGTAAATTATTTGAGCAGGATCATCCGCGTTTTAGTACAGATTTAACTCTGTCTGACTTCTTTGTATTTACAAATTATATAAATTTTACAGACGATAAGAGGATACTGAATTGTAATTTCTATTTTTGATTTTTTATTTTAAG
The DNA here is from genome assembly GCA_034092305.1 of Diaprepes abbreviatus. Lineage (NCBI taxonomy): Eukaryota > Metazoa > Arthropoda > Insecta > Coleoptera > Curculionidae > Diaprepes > Diaprepes abbreviatus. The sequence goes on along the minus strand of JASJET010000125.1, from coordinate 3,098,976 downwards.
CCATGCACTAAATATATCAAGTATTTTTAATACATACATATTTCCAGTAAATATAGGATTTCAAATACCTTTTAATTTAAATTTATTTACCGAGTACTTATTTACCTTTATCAAAGATTTGTCTCATCAAAAATATACGTATAAAAAACTGAGTCAAATTTCCTGATTATTGAGTCATAAAAATTAATGACACCTCAAACGAAACCAAATTTATAGCATTTCTAAGCTTCACACTTTGATTTATAAATATTTTTATACCTTACATATGGTGTTACTTAGAATGTGACTTAACAGTTAACATTACTGTCAAGTCACCTAATATTATTTAACTTAGAGGCGTATAGAGATTTGCTAATGAGCGTCTTAGTCAGACCAGACAAACGTTCAAATAGCAATTAAATCTGAAACGCGTTAATGAGCTTACAATAACATTAAAATCTTAGCGACTGAACGCAAGAGGAATTTTTTATCAAAAACTCATTATTTTAGTGTGAATATGCAGAGTTTTACGTAAGTTTATCCTCTCCCCCCCCCCCCGGCCATTAATTGGTTAGAGGGAAGGGATAATCCTCATTTATAAAATTTTCTTTTTTTAACATTATTTCCAAACCAAATTAATTTTTTTTAAGGATGTACCTAGGATTTTTGAAAATCGATACTGAGATTTTGCATTTTGCAACTTAGGAAAAGTGAAAACATGAAATTTGGTGATTAAGTTCAATTTTCCAAGTTCTCTTGATAACGAAAGTTGAAAGGTTCTGATCATCTTTAGTGCAAATATATGAGGTGCTCAAATGTACATTGAATTGATCGCGATAAAGTTGCTACGCAGTGCATGCCACATAAAGATTTTGAAACAGTCTCAATTATTGAGACTTTTTCTAACGATAACATACAAAAGAAATAAAGATAAAAAATAAAAATCGGTTTACTAACATAAAAATTAAATTATATAAATTTTCAGCAATTCCTGAGAGGTTAGAATTTTACCATTCATGTGAACAGGCAGGTTTAGATGCCTGCTATGGAATTAATCATTACTTTTAAAACATGAGAACCCTCAATGAAAAATGTATGGCGTACAAGAAGCTCTTAATTCCCACTGACTATACCTCACCGCTATATAGATATTATCGAGTATATATTCGAAAATACCAATACTTGTATAAGACTCCACGGAGACACTTCCAGCTTCAAAGTTGAACGAGGTGTTCACCAAATTATTCACCGCACTTCTAGAATACATCTTTAAGCAAGTCAACATCAAGAATTATTATTAATGGTGAAAAGCCGAATCATCCTCATTTTGCCAATGACATAGTACTAATAATGGATGACCTTGACAAAGCTTAAAAGTTACTAGAGTCTGAGTGTCCATATATGCATGACGAAGTTCATGACCAGTTTAGATATCCGTGAAAGTCTTGTAGTTAACAATGTAAACATAGCATCAAAGCTAATCAAACTCATGAGATAAGTAGAAGAATTGGTCTAACTTGGGCAGCTCTTAAAAAACTACCCAACAGCTTACGATCTGATATTCTTATTTAAATAATACGTACGTTTTGCCTATGATGACGTTTGGAGCCGTAACACCAACACTTACCAAATATGTAGCTAATAATTTCTGAATTGCCCAAGTAACCAAAGAGCGGGCAATGTTTGGTGGATCCTTAAGAAGAAAGGTCCAAATAAAATGATGAAAGGAAGGAGTTGTGTGAGACATATAATCGTGAGAAGGGTTAACCTTCAGTGGAATTGGGCTGAGAACCTATCTTAAACAAATGACAGGTGTACTAACTGAATGAATATATCTCGGAATAAAGATATGAAAATCATTAGGGGGGGGGGGGCTTACGTTCAACGGTGGATTATCACATGGCTATTTGATGATAATAAAGACGATGATGATGATGATGATGATGATGATGATGATATGCAAGTTTACATACTACTTTCAAAGACTTATCCGGAATTTTTGGCAAGCTTTTTTTTTATTTTCCCTATATAAATTGAAGTGTATGTATCAATGAATTAAAAAAGGAGTAAACACACCTCCCCACATAATAATACCGTTCCTCAAAGATGATATGAGAATTTTTAATAAAATAAATTTGTTGCACATAAATTTGCCATACAGAACAATTAAACTTATTTTTAGAAGATCAACCGTTCGTCCCAATTTCATAGAAGACAAATATGAGCCAGTCATTTTTTGAAAATTTTTCATTTTTTTTCAAATTATAAGCCTATTCTCCCAATCTGTCAGCCTATGATGAATTAATTGTTAACGTTTATTTAGTATTCCCATAATACGAAATCGCTGAACAGTTTTATTCGTATTAACACTGTGTTGAAAAAAGTTTTTTAATTTCCGTAATTAAACATATATTATTATCGCAAGAGGGGGAGGGGGTTGCACACGCATATACTGCATTGTAGAAAGCAATATGGCAAAGTTAGGCATATTATTTGGGCGTATATATACCGCCTTCTCGGTAACCTGTGCTAACAGTCGTTGTTCTTTAGTTGTTTAGCAAAAATGAATATCCATGTAAGTGTTTAGTGTTGTACCGTACACGTGACGTACATTGCATAAAAATGTACTATTACACAATCAAAGCAAACTAGTAGAAATTGGAAAAAATCACGTTTTTACCGGGTATAAATGACTATTTTGAAATATTTTTGATTGCAAGCAAACTTTTAAAAGCTATTTTCTTGTGTTGTATCTTTTTACCCGAAAAATTTGATATAGAAAAAATTTTTACCAGAAAAAAAGTCGAGAGGTGTAGTGATATTTTCAAAAGTTTCAAACTAAATTTCTTTAAATGTGTAGTAAAAGGACACTGTTGAGCAAATTTATGAGTAAATAGAATAGAAATATATATATATATATATATATATATATATATATATATATATATATATATATATATATATATTGAAGTCATTTTTTGTCCCTTTTATAAGAGATTTTGAAGTTTTAATCAATAACTCGAAAATAATTTTAAATATCTGGATACATATACTTTTTTTTTGAAAAAAATTATTTTTGTTTTGCAGTATCATTTTCATTTAGGTATTAGAATACATAGGGGTAGAAAATAAACTGTCGAAATATTTTGCATAGAATAGTAATTAACAAAGTACTGGAAAACAACCATTTATACTATAAAATTCTGCTATTAGACTAAATGAAAAAATTAGTTGAATAACATTTTTTCAGTTTATACATTACTTAGTTCCTTTATGAAATAAGAAAAAGTCTTTTACAGTTCGAACGATTCTCTAATTTTGAACTATTTTCCTTTTAATTACGACCATCTCAAAATTATTATTAATCTTATTTCATTATTATTAGTTAATGTTCTCAATATAATTTACAAATCTTCCAAGTATTAAGGAAATTATTTAAAATTTTATATTATTATTGGACTGGCTTTTTGCCATCTACCGTAAAAAGTTTTTTCCAAAGAAATTTGAAATTTACTTGGAATAGAATAAAATATTATTACGTTTTAATTAGGAATATAGAACAGATATTACATCATCAATGTATGCAATTTTCACTCTTTTGAATCTCATTGTGCTCAAAATGCAACTCGTTAAAATTATTGCTTTATGGAATATAATTAAATGTAAAACTATTTACAACAGCTTGTAAATACAACATTAATTTACAATAATTATTTAAATTAGACAAATATTTTCCATATTTAGCAAAGTGCAATTTTTTAATTGGTTGCGTTTATTATCTTTATTTTAATTAATTAATTTAAGTATGTTTATTTTAATCATATCAATTTACATTCTGATAAAATGAAATGAGGAACTAACTCTGAAATTATGTCAATAGTAACTTTTATTCAGAATATTGAATTTTATAGTATACCAAAATGTAAAGAAAAGATACTGATTTTCATGTAAATTTTAATACAATTTGAAAAATGATTTAGGACAATAAGTTGCAGATTTATAGGCATTCTACAAATTATTGTGTTATTTTTTTATTATTGCTTTTTTCCAGTACCTCTCGCTAGCTTTCTTTGCATTCTTAGTCCTTGCATCTGCAGAGGAGAAGAAAGTAGAGGAATCCAAAGCTGTAGAACCAAAAGAGAAAAAACAAGGCAAGAGAGGCATTTTTGATCTTGGATATGGAGGTAAGAAATTAGAAAAGACAGAATTATAATAAAACATGTTCATTCCAGTCTCTGATTCCCTGATATTAAAATCAAACTCTTTAGGGATCTGGCTTTAAGCAAAGACGATTTTCAACCCATCGTCATTGATTTAAGTAATTTCACTATTTTGTTTAGTTGCTAAGAAGCAAAATATCGCAGATAATAAATATTTAGTTTAAATGTTCGCGCGCACCTGAATTATTCACTCTACTTTTTGAAAGTACAACATCCATCACTTAATTATATTTTTTTAAGCATGACATGGAGTAACATAATAAAAATGTAATTAATCAAGATCAATGTCAAGATCAAGAACTACAAAGGTAAAATATCAAGAGTAACATTAATACGACTCGCGAAACTGGTGTGGTATGGGCTGGTATTAAATGTCATGTATAGGTCAATATTAGTTATTTTTACCAAGAATGGCATAATTATAATAAGCAAGAAGTGAACAAGTGCATATTGGATACACATTATATTAGGGTTCCGTAGCAGTTATTAGAGTTGTTTGTTCTTCAATTTCTTAACATGATTTTTTTTGAGTTAATTGAAAGCACAACTTTGTAAAATTTTGAAATATTAGTGGATATATTTTAAACATTTTTTTGTATTACATGAATTAGTAAACGTAATTGAACCAATTTTCGTTGAAAGTATTTACTTAAAAATGCAACGTAGAATTTATTCAAATTTTTAAAATATACCATATTTGACATATCCACTTACCTTACTCCGCGCATTCACCAAAAATCGCACTCCTAAAATAAGGGCATCATTGCAATCAATATGAGAGGCTTATATTTCATAAATAATAGTATATGACACAAGCGAAAATGAATTTTAAACATTTTTTTTAATATCTCATAAATTACTGGAGGTAATTTAATCGAAATAATTTTCGTTGAATATATTTAAGGTTCGTTCCAATCCGCGCCAGAAACAGTTTCTTATGATCCGAATTCTGTACAGTAACTTAAAAACGTTCCAGTCATATTTACCAACGAATATAAAACGAGTAGTTTTTTGTTCGATTTAAGATTTAAACCTGTTCAAAAGCTAGCAGAATCTTTTGAAAATTATCTTCTAACTATTCATTTGGCGCATACGTCTTTCTGTTTCTTTTATTGCAACATAACCTATAACCCGCCAACATGACACAATTATTTTAGATTTATTTGCCTATTGAATAGAAACAAATTCAGAACCATTATTACAAATATTTTAGTGTCCTGGGCCGATCTACATTTATTTTAAAAGGGTTTTTATACAGTTTACACACTTCAAATCAAATTATTACTTGTTAATGTTAGTTCAAGTTAGTATATTTTCCGATGTATCTACATATGTTGATTGACTATTGATATTTTATAATCTGGCCTCGAGTGTCAGCAGACATACTATCCTTCCTACATATCCCGAAACGAGGAGTTTAAATAATCAATTGTTTTCTGAGAAATTTTGACATCGATTCCTTACAGCTCCACTAATAAAAGTATTGGGTGGTCAAAACTTGTATGGAACGTAAAATTTACAGGAAATAAACTATCTATCTCTAATGAAAATATGCTTAATTACATATTTAAATATGTACTTTTAAAAACGTATCCAATGATACCCTACTCGATGGGATAAAGAAATTCCTACTCTTCACACTGAGGGTGGTATCCTTAATTTTTTTCCAATATCCTTCAGGCCTATTATAGGATGCTTTAGTGAGGGTCTAACCTTCCAAACCATAAAACAGAGCCGAAGAAATCTAGCATTTCGGCAGTTGCAATCTTATTTCTGCTGCATAATATTTTTGCAATCTTTGGAATGTTCTTCTAGCTTTTCCTATTCCCACTAATATTTCTCAAAAATGATTCCATTCTTTGTTCAGTTTGCAGCTCAAGGACGTGAAATTTCGATCGTTCGATCTAGACTATCATAAATTTTTAGGTTTCCAGTGGTGTTAATGTTCTTACTAAAGTTCATAACCTCTATTTTGATAGCGTTACGAAGCATTTCATAAGTTTCACTCGTGTTTACAAGGTAAAATACTAAACAGTTCAGTTTCAGGCCTATTAACTGTAAGTGTCTGCAAAATTTCATTGCAAAAAATTAAATGTTCTTTAAACTTTCGGGTACAAGAATAAATATTAATTGGTTAGTGAAGATATCCACTCTGAAAATATTTCCCAAAACTTTAGTTTCCTTGAGTATAAATAAAACGCTTTGCAAATTTTTGTATACTTCAATTTTAGGATCGATTATTATATCCATTTTTTATAGTAAAACTTATATTCTCCGTGTGTGATTTTATTTGAAATTTTCACAAAACTTATTTTTTTAACAAAACACACTATTGAAAACTCACCCAAAAAAAAAACATATATATATATATATATATATATATATATATATATACATATATATATATATATATATATATATATATATATATATATATATATATATATATATATATATATTCATTCATATCTAATTATATTCCTAACAACAACTCGCCATAGTTTCTCACAAAAGTATTTCAAACCTGTCTCGCAGCTCTATCTTGACTACTTTTTCTACGTGTTTGATCAAATCTCCCTTACGTTAGGACAGTATAAGGGAAACCTTCCTGTCAGCTCTTATGTTTTTTAATCAAAAAACCTGTTTCCGGCCAATTCTCCTTCAACCTTCTATATTTCCAGTCAATATGTCCTACAAGAATTCGTATGGTTGACCCCTTACCACATACCTCAGAGATGAAAGCTTTCTGCATTTTACTGTGGAGAGCAACTCTCGCTACTTGTGCGCCTTTAGTAGAACTCTATTAACGCATATCTCTAGTATTCTGATTTTATTTATTAAAAAATCTTTGCGGGGCCAATACTGCATTTTACTTTAATATCGAAACCAAAATTATAAGTGATCTCTCTCTAGATATGTGCAGCTTTCGACATTTGCATTGATTGTCCGCCTAACTATATACTTGTGCAGGATGTGGTTGGCGACTAGAAATCATGTTTTTTTTGTTTTCTTAATATTAATCGTTATACTTATTTCTTTGCCCGCCTCGTGGATTACATCCAGCAATACTTGAAAGTTATCAGACGGGACCACCGTATCATCAGAATATCTGAAGACATTAAGATTTTCACTTCTTCACCTTCTTCTTCAGCCGTATTGTACCCATTATTGAGCATAGGCCTCCCTTAGGTTTCTATACTTGGGTATTTCTTGTGCAGTTCTGGTCCACTGCAATTCTGCTGCTTTTTTATATCATCATACCATCTTATTATACATGGCCTCTATCCAATCCGTAATTTGTATTTGGCATTCCATTTTTGATTTTTAGTTTTATTATTATTTCTTTTGTAAGGGTCCAAGTTTGTCATATGTCAAAACATTGAGAACACACTGGTCAATCATCATAAATGTTAAATGTTGTTTCACTACTTTCTTTTATGGCATAGGGCTGGAGCTTTTAAACTGTTTTAAAGGTGATGTCTGACTATAAGTTGTATTGGATCGGTAATTCGACACATTCTTGTCTTACTCCCCGTTTAACAAAAGATAGCTTGTTTAGCAATTCTTCTTTTAATATAGTCTCCTTAATTTCGACTTACTCGGTCAGAATTCCTGTTGGTGTGCACGTTTCTTTTTAAGGTGGAGAACATTTATTGGATGCTAATTTTACTTCCATCGTCTGTCATTGTTTTAAAGTAAAAATCAGGGTCTAGATCCATAATTTCCAAATTATTCCGAGAAATTTGCTGTTTCATCAGGTTTTGTCTGTGAGTCAACAATTTTAGAACCCAGCTTGCTGACACTTTATAAGCAGTTCATTAAGTAGAATTGTGAAAATGCTTGATTCAGATGTTTTAGCAAATGTAGATGCTTCCAAATGATGATTTTCCAGAATCACTGTTTTCACTTTCATGCAAACATCAGAATTTGTTGCGTGTGAAAGTCTTCCAAATTTTTAGTTATCAACAATGAATTTTCGACCTCATCGAAATTATTTTGAACAATATATTTTACTTTAAAATATGAAGGAGCCAAACATTTCCTGCAACATTGGTACCCTAATCATAAAAAATATACCTACCATATAAAAAAACCACACTACTTCTTGATTGAAATAGATGATCTTAAGGAACAGATTACTATATATGACAATTCATAATGTATTTAAAAAATATCTAAATGTCAAAACATCTTTCAACTGTTTGTAACAAAGCTAGGTCCCCATTGTAACCTCGCCATTTGGAGAAAGTAGTATAATTTTTTCAAATCACGCACTGGAATAACAGTTTTTTTTCCATTTATAGGTGGTGGCTATGGAGGAGGCTTAGAACTTGGAGGCTATGGAGGTGGCTACGGAGGAGGATATGGCGGCGGCGGCTACGATGAAGGTCACGTCAAAGCTATAACTATTACCAAAACAGTACCTGTCCCAATACCTAAACCCTATCCTGTTACCATTGAAAAGAAAGTTCCAGTACCATACCCAGTTAAGATAGCAGTACCAGTAGAAAAGCCCTACCCAGTAATAGTGCCTAAACCATACCCCGTACCAGTCGAAAAACCAGTACCTTACCCCGTTGAGAAACCAGTACCTTATCCCGTTAAAGTTCCAGTTAAGGTATGTAGAGACATATTTAAAAATATTTCTTTGATTTCAATTCTAGATAAGTGAAGGAATTCGACCTGATGTTATATATGTAGACGATTTTATGCTCCCAGTTAATTATATAGAATTAAAATCTTCGCATAATCGAGATACAGAATGAACAATCTAAGAAAGTAGTGTTTCTTCAAACTTCTATGTTTTTTTTTCGGAATATTTTCATTTTATTTACATTTTTAATAGAACTAACACCTTTTAATCAAAATATTGTTACTTTGATACGTTTTTTGCATTTATTTTTCAAATTATAGAATTTATATAATTAAATCGTAATCTAGGAAACCCATTTTGTATTAAAAAAATTTTTGATAATCTATTTGCTTTAATCCTTATTTTTTTAGGTTCCCTACCCAGTACCGCATCCAGTTCCAGTACCAAAACCAGTCCCATACCCAGTTCACAAGCCAGTACCTTACCCAGTCAAGGTACCAGTCGTCGTTGAAAAAACAGTACCAATTTACGTTAAAGGATATGACGGAGGATACGGAGGAGGTTTGGATGGAGGTTACGGAGGTTATGGAGGTTATGGAGGTGGTCTCGAACTTGGAGGATATCACCATTAAACAACGGCTGTTGACTCTACTAACCTCATTTTTCCATCAGTATTTTTTCATCGCCATCTCGTACATTCTAGTACATTCATCATCTAAATGTTAACCTGTCATCCCATCTAATTTATGTTTTTTGTAATTTATACGCTACTATTTCTTAAAATAAAACATGTTTTCTTAAAATATATTCTTTTATTTATGTCTATACATTAAAATGATCCATTGTTATATTAGTGTAAACAGAAACTTGCAATTGCTTGGACTCCAAGCCGAGCAGCCATCGAGGAAGCATCACTTGAAAGTGTCAGCTGAGATGTTGGCGAAACGTCGTGAAGATTTTTCTCAAAATTAGTGAATTACCGTATAAACTAAGAAAAGATTAAATATTTTTTAAACGAGTTCTAAAAGGACGTTTTAAATTTGATCTTTATGTTGTACATCAGCTACTCCGATTTGAATGATTTTTTTGCGTTATGTTCAGGAAGTTGCTGCAGTGGTCCCATATTTTTTTTGGACAAAATTGGTTCAGTAAAATTCAAGATAGCGCTAATAATATGGCAGATAAAGAAATTAATTTGGTCCGATTTTCTCCAAAATTGGTATGGAGAAGTTTTCTCGGTCATAAATAACGTATCAAAAATTATTGCTAAAAAATTGAATATAGCGGATTAAAAAATTTCATCTCTCAGTTTTGTCCAAAATTGGATGGATCAGGATGTAAATTGTGACTTTAAAATTATTTTTAAAAAAATCAATATGGTGGAATGAATATGACGGTCTTAAAATTTTTTATTTCCGGATTATGACCAAAACTGGTACTGGGGAGTTTTGAATGTGAGGTGAGGATTAAGATACGATTAAGAATTTAAAATTTTTTGAAATTCAATATGGCGGACCCAAATTACGTTAATTAAATGTACTCAAAACTGGTATTTGTGGGTTTTTGGAATCGCAGGTTACGAATCTGAAGTTAAGTTTTTACAATTTATGATGGCAGATACAATATGAAGGACTAAAAATTACAAATTTTTCCAATTTTGTCCGAATTGGGGTTCTAGGGGCGGATATTATGAACCTTAGGTTAATTTCTTCAAACTTAATCTTCTTCTTCTTCTTCATTCAGCCCTTTGCGTACACTGCTGGACATAGGTCTCCCTCATTCTTGTCCATTGTGCTCTATCTTGAGTGATTTGCATCCAATTTGTTGCAATTCTCTTGAGAGTGTAAGTCCAACGAGTAGGCGGTCTTCCTCTACTTCTTTTGTCTAATCTCGGCCTCCACTCGAGTAATCTCTTCATCCACCTTCCATCACTGATTCGGGCGACATGTCCGGCCCACTTCCATTTGAGTGTGGCAATTCGGAAAATTACGTCGGTAACTCCTGTCTTTCGTTTCAGGTCTTCATTTCTAACTCGGTCACGCAGCGATATACCTGGCATTGACCTTTCCATCTTTCTCTGAGCTATTTGCAGCGTTTTAGAAGTTGCTGTTGTCAATGTTAAAGTTTCGGCACCGTAGGTCATAACCGGTAACACACATTGGTCAAATGTTTTACGTTTTAAAGAAATTGGTATATCGCTTTTAAAGATGTCTTTAAGTTTTCCATATGCTGCCCATGCGAGATTTACTCTTCTCCGTGGCTCGCATGTTTCATTATCTCTTGTGACTTTTATTTCGTGTCCAAGGTATATGTATTTTCCACAAACTCCATTTCGTTGTCTCCAATATTGATATTTCCACTAGGTACCAGATTGGTCATAAATTTTGTTTTTGATATATTTATTTTAAGACCCACATTGGCGCACACTAGCTGAAGTTCATGTAACATTGTACATATCTCCTTGAGATTATCGGGAAACTATGTCGTCCGCGAACCTCAAATTTGTTAATCTTTGGCCGTCTACATTCAGGCCTCAAAATCAATATGCAGGATAGAATCTGTGGCACTCAAAGATTTACATGTCTCAAGTTCTTTCATTATCGGTATTGTGGAGTTTTGTGGCACTAGGTAAATAATCTAAAATTAATTTCTTACAATTCGAGATAACGGATTTACTATAGCAGACTAAATATTTATTTGGTACAATTTCATTCGAATTTGGTATTTGGGGAATTCTCAGAATCAAAGATTTTTTTATTGTTTAATTGAGTGTGGTCTCAAACTTTTTATAAAATGTGCACTTTTTTGCGACCTTAGAGGTTCAACTCAATTCGAAACCAAAAATGAAAAATAAAATTTTTATAAAACTGACTTCTAAAAAAGCGCTAAAAGGCAAAAAAAAATAATTTATACTTTTATATGATATTGAAATTTTTGAAGTCAGTGTCAAATTAGTACTAAATGAAACAGATAACTACCAATACGAGATAAATAAAAGCTACGATAAGAAAGCAATTACAAATAAAGTATTTCTTCATTTTTTTATGTGAATTACATTTTGTCAAACAGTAATTTAACGTCAACTTCAAGAATTTTCTTTGAAAGTTCCTCAACTGAACCCAGAGAGCTTTTGAGTGACGTTCAAAGCCCAGAAAAATCCATTGACTTTCAAATACTCTACCTCTGTTGAATTCTCGTTTACCCATTTTACACTCGTCTATTTCTACTGTTACTTTTTTACTACCCACTTTCTCAGAATTGTCAATTAGACAAACTAAGCACCCTTTCCTGCAATAATTTGCCCAATTAACAACAATTTTTGCCTAAGTTGAGCTCATGTACAAGCCATTCTTATTTGGATTTCATGGCGATTCAATAAAATACAAAACCTTTAAATTGTGGTTAATGGCAAACCTGTATTTCAAAAATATTTTCTTGAATTGACCCAATATTAAGAGAACACGGTTCTGGTTTCGCTACCTTCTTCTGGTTACCCCCCCCCCCTGATTGCATTCTATTCGTGGTGGCGATAATAAATCGAAGGGTAAAATTTGCATGACTTATTACATCTTGGACACACCACTGTATTAATATCAAACACGCCGTGAAATATAAAAACTGCATGAATTTCCATACCTGCTGCATTAGGAACGTGGAAGTCGCTGATCCCCTCTCCCCGTGAAAAACTCGCCTTTGCTTATTATACTGTAGTGTCTTGTATACAAATGGATTGGGGATAATTTCGATCTTTGCCCTTGTGATATCACAACTTTGGTCAAGTTGTAAATCATGGTTCTTGGGTTTAGACCGTGTCAAATTGGAATTATTATCCGATGTTTCGCCTACGATTACACGAGGCATCTTCAGGAATCTTTACTTCACGAGATTAGAACACTGAATGACTATCGAGTAGCAACAGCCCTGTATTTATACCCGACTGGTGCTCAGCGAACCGGGATCCAGCGTTATAATCGATTTCCACGTGTGATGTAGACTGTAACCCGCATCTCTGTTAATATTATTTGGATATTTACAAATTTCTATTGATTCTCTAATTTTAAGTTTAAAGAAACCAAGTATTGATGCTAGCACCTTAGTTTATTTTACATTATATGTGTGACCTGAGCAATGCTGGTGTTCAGCTACTGCAGATTCTACAATTTGCTTATTTTTTATACAGGGTGAATCAACGATTGGATGAAGAAGGTTTGTGCCTTTTCGGTGAAATTAACAAAGAAACTATATTTATTGTTTGATACAGTTTATTTTTACGCAGATTTTAAAAATATTTAAGACTCTACAGGGTGAGCCAAAAAACTAGGACAGCATAAAGTTGTGTTTTTTTAAATAGAACACCCTATATACGAATCGTATTTTCGATTTAGCTTATAATTCTAATTTTTTTTTATTAAGGGTTTACTATAACAAAACTTTATAGTTTCTGAGATAATTAAGTTTAAAGAAAAAAAGTCACATTTTCCAGCATCAATTCAATCCTAAATAACGTTTTCAATTTTGTGACAAATATATTCAAATTTGGAATTTAGCAAGACCAAGGACAAGTTAACATAATTTTTACCTAATATTTGCAATAAAAGCTACAGGGTGTTGAACACATCGGCTCAAATTTGAACAAGTATAAATGAATAAATATCTTTCTTTTTAAAATGGTACACCCTGTATATTTTCATGTTATTTAATAGAGTAATAAAAACCCTAAAAGTTTTGTTCAATATATCCTATACCTATTTATAATAGTTTTTTAGATATTTCAGTTTTTCTTATTTTCCATACTTTTTTACAGAAATAGTCTTCATTATCATAGTAGCCATGGCAAAAAAAAATGTAAAAGAACATTTTTCTGTGTGTCAAATTTATAACCGCAATCGCTTCTTTTTGTTTTTATGTAGTGTAGTTTGGTTTTTTTTGCATTCATCTTATATTGTAAAATAAATTTTCCAAAGAATGAGTTAATAGATATGATTTATACAATAGAAGAGGCTCAAAAAAATTGCCTTCTTGCTCAAAGAATTTACAAAATGAAGTATCCTGATCGACGCCAGCCTAATACCCATACTTTTCAAAACTTAATGCAAAGATTTGATTCTTCTGGTACTGTTGATTATCCAAAACGTAAAGTGGTCAACAAACCAGTAACTAATGAAGAAAAAGAACTACAAGTATTGTTAAATGTTCAGGAAAATCCTTATATTGGTAGCCGTCAGTTAGCAGCATTATGTGAAACATCACAATCCACCGCTAATCGTACTACCAAGAAATATAGGTATCATCCATATCACATGGAATTACACCAAGAATTGCATGGACAGGATTTTGAAAGTCGTGTAAACTTTTGTCGCACAATAAATGCGGAGATTCAATTAAATCCAAATTTATTATGCAAGGTAATGTTAAGTGATGAAGCTACTTTTAGAAGTAACGGTGCCGTAAATAGACGCAACATGCATTATTATGCCACAGAAAACCCATTTTGGATTAGAGAGGTACAACATCAAAACCACTGCTGCTAAATGTTTGGTGTGGTATTCATCATAATCGAATTATTGGGCCCCACTTTTTTAATGAACCACTAAATGGCCATAGTTACCTGAACTTTCTACAAGAAGAACTACCCCAACTGCTTCAAGGTCTCGATAGGGATGAGCTCGACAGTATGTGGTTCCAGCACGATGGTGCGCCTCCGCATTACCATCGTGAAGTTCGTGTGTTTTTGGACCAACGATATCCGCAAAAATGGATTGGACGTGGGGGTTTCATTGAGTGGCCACCAAGGTCTTGCGACAACACCCCATTAGATTTCTTCCTATGGGGTTATATTAAAAATAAGGTGTATGTTAATCCACCAACAACAGTGGAAGATATGCGAAACAGGATTAGGGATACCTGTAGAACAATAACGCCACTAATTTTGTCCAGGGTCCGAGAAAATCTGCAAAAAAGACTAAATTTGTGCATTGCACAAGAGGGTCGTTTATTCGAACACTTATTAAAAAGAAATAATTAATCTCAGTATTTAATAGGTAATTTTTTTGTTTCAATTTAGTATAAAAGTAAATATGTATTTGCCTTGTCGTTATTGTTGTGTTAATTTTTTCACATTATGTTTAATTAAACTATTGCCGTTGTGATATAACGAATAATGTATTTCATCATATTTAACCACATTCTGTTTGTTTCTGTAGTATTTTTTTATTATTTTACATGGCTACTATGTTAATGAAGACTATTTCTGTAAAAAAGTATGGAAAATAAGAAAAACTGAAATATCTCAAAAAGTATTATAAATAGGTATAGGATATATTGAAAAAAACTTTTAGGGTTTTTATTACTCTATTAAATAACATGAAAATATACAGGGTGTACCATTTAAAAAAAAGATATTTATTCATTTAAACTTGTTCAAATTTGAGCCGATGTGTTCAACACCCTGTAGCTTTTATTGCAAATATTAGGTAAAAATTATGTTAACTTGTCCTTGGCCTTGCTAAATTCCAAATTTGAATATATTTGTCACAAAATTGAAAACGTTATTTAGGATTGAATTGATGCTTGAAAATGTGACTTTTTTTCTTTAAACCTAATTATCTCAGAAACTATAAACCCTTAATAAAAAAGATTTAAAATTATAAGCTAAATCGAAAATACGATTCGTATATAGGGCGTTCTATTTAAAAAAATAAAACTTTATGCTGTCCTAGTTTTTTGGCTCACCCTGTAGAGTCCTAAATATTTTTAAAATCTGCGTAAAAATAAACTGTATCAAACAATAAATATAGGTTTTTGTTAATTTCACCGAAAAGGCACAAACCTACTTCATCTAATCGTTGACTCACCCTGTACATCTTTCATGTTCCTTAAGCCTAGTGGATATAAACCGTCCTGTTTCACCTACACATACTTTACCACAAGAGCACGGTATCTTGTAAACGCCTTCTGTTTGAAATGGAATTTTGTCCTTTGGAGACTTCATTGTCCAATTTTCTTAAATGTGTTGAAAATTGTTCGGATATTTGATTTTTGGAGCAATCTGGTAATCTTGTCGGTGGTTCCGTGTATGTAAGGTAAGACAACACTGTTCATGGGATTATGACATTATGTTGAGGAGTTGAATTTTTATATTTGTTATTAGCACATCTTATATCTTCAGCACAATATCCGTTGCCTCTCAGAGCATTTGTTAGTTTTTCTGTTTTTGATGTCAGTGATTATTCGTCACATATTGAAAGTGCTCTATGTACCAAAGAGTTTATGACGGATTGTTTTTGAGAAGGATGATGGTGTAATGTTGCATTGAGATATCGATTTGTATGTGTTGGTTTTCTGTACATAGAATGTCCTAATTTGCCATTCTCCTTCCTTTGTACTAGTACATTAAGAACGGGAAAGGCACTATTTGATTCAGTTTCCATAGTGAATTTTATGCTAGGGAGTTGTTGACTTAGATGATACAGGAAATTAAGGAGTTTTTCTGCGCCATGTGGCCAAACTACAAACGTGTCATCTACATATCTGCACCAAAATTTAGGTTTTAGAGGAGCAGAAGACAAGGCGTTTTTTTCGAATGCGTCCATGAGGATGTTAGCTACCACAGGTGATAGCGGAGACTCCATGGCCGCTCCCGAAGTCTGCTCGTAGAAAGTTCCTTGAAAAATAAAATAAGTGGACATCAAACATGCTTTAATTAATTCTAGTAGGGAAAAGTCCATGTTGTTTCGTAATATGTCAGATATTAAAACATGAAACGTGAAACGTCCGATAATAATTCCAATTTGACACGGTCTAAACCCAAGAACCATGATTTTCAACTTAATAATTTTTTTTTCTTTATTTAAGAAATGATTTTCAAACAAAGGAATAAAAAGTGAATACAACATTAGAACAAGAAAAAGATCATGATCGTAAAACATCCGGCAAACAATGCAGGTATGTTTGCCTCTAGTCTAGGTTAGTTTAATTTTCTTTTTTCAGATGTTCTTTGCTATATTTAATCAAAATATCGTATACAATTTAAAGAAAAATATGCTGTAGTTTGTAATTTTCAAATATGCTTCAGTAGAAGTGGTAGATTTTTATGGAAAGATAGAAAAAGGTGACTGTATACTGTAATACTGTTTTGGAAAAACTATTAGTAACTACAAAAAGTAGTGGGTATACAAAAAATCATCAAAAAATTCAGTATTTTCAGTGGTCTGAATAATTACCAAATCATTAAAATTTAAATTTTTAAAAGAACGTTAATAAATGTTCAATATTTTTGTCTGTGAGTGTATTTTTGAAATAATATCAGTGACCAGTGTACAGAGAATAACCAACTGCATAAGATAGGAATTTTACTGCAAAACAAGAAATCTTATACAACTTGTTCTTCATTTATTTATTGTGTGATCTTAATTTACAGGAGTTACAACAATCAATCAATTTATAATATCGATCAGATTTAATAGGCTATATTATTGATTTACAACATTTTTTCCCGTAAAATCAAGTTATGCCGTTCTATATTTTAAAGGATGCAATTAAATGTTATTTTCTTTGTTTGTTAGGAAATTACATAAGTATAAACGGCAGGCGAAGGTAGTGTTGTTACAAAATATTAGATTTAGCATATCAACATCTGCGTCTCAGGAATTTTAATTATTTATTAGGAAATATTGTAAACCTATATCTAAAAAAATTAATATAACTTAAGAAGTATATATCGCCTGAAAACCAATGAATAAATTATCACTTTTTGCGAATTTGTGCCAGGCATGATTTGATATTCTTACGAGTTCATCAGCTCGACTGTCTTTTTTGACAGCTCGTAAGTTTTTTACTAGGTGAGTTAGCTATTTGAATTTTTTACATTTTATAGGTCAAAATCTTTTTAATCGACTGGCGGAAGTGAAGAATTTATATATTTTGCAGGAAAATTCTTAAACTAGATCAATTAAATGTCTGCTAATCGTCTTTAACCAATTTCTAAAAAGAAGGAGGTTCTAAACTCGACCACTATACAGGGTGTCGGAAAGATACATGTACAACGTTTGATGACAGATTCTCGACGTCGAAAGAGATCGATTTAAATCAATTCAGTTATATTCGATAGTGCTTCGTGACGTTTTCCTCATGAAAACACTATCGAATATAACTAAGTAAGCTTAAATCGACCTCTTTTAACGTCAAGAGTCTGTAACAAAATGTTGTAGACATATTTTCCGAACACCCTGTATATTTTTTATGTATGTGCACCAAGTACTCGGAATGGACGCACCGATATAGATGGAATTCAAAAAACCATCTGTCGTGGTCCCATATCATTTTGATGGAAAGTGGTTTAGTAAAATCAAATATGGGATTTATAATATGTCGGAAAAAAAATTTTTGCCCGATTTTCTCAAAAATTGGGGTTTTTGGAATTGCACAAAATTTATTTTTAGAAAATTTATTATGGCGGGTCAAATATGGCGGATTAAATATTTTACGTCCCTTATTTTGTCCATAATTGGTATTGGGGGGTGTATACAAATTTATCAAGCTTAAAACTTTTAGAGCAAGTTGCCCTATAAAAGATCTACACAAGAAAATAAATTTAAGGTAATTCTTAATCCTTTTAATAATTTTGCAGAACTGAAAGTCCTT
Organism: Diaprepes abbreviatus; assembly: GCA_034092305.1. NCBI lineage: Eukaryota > Metazoa > Arthropoda > Insecta > Coleoptera > Curculionidae > Diaprepes > Diaprepes abbreviatus. Next base: position 3,080,541 of record JASJET010000125.1, on the reverse strand, counting down.
TTTAAGTTAGTTTTCACTTTAAAGTTGTAAATTTTTTTCTTCATTTTCACTACTTAAATAATATTATGTAATAACCAAAAATCTAGAAAATACTTTTCTGATAATTTTGGTATTTATTTTATCTTGATATCTACAAAACTAACAGAGTTAGTTGCATTTTCACAAAATTTGTTTTCAACCGAAAAACGATTCCAAAGCAAACCTAAAATTGGCACCAAAAAAGAAAGTATGAGCCTAAAAAATTTTTTAACCATAGTTTTGAACTTGCCTAATATTGGGCATTAACGTAAAAAATTAGGAAAAGCAAAAATGTTGAGCAACAAGGTTTATTTTGTCTCGGTGATTTCAAATGGATTGAACCGATATCACTTTATTTCTAAAAACTTGAAACATAATTATTTCGATATAAAGCGTTCCATAAAGGAACAAAAATCTGCCTACCACCTACTTTATCTATATTACCTTTAGGGACTTTTCAAATATGCGTGAAACATATATATATATATATATATATATATATATATATATATATATATATATATATATATATATATATATATATATAATATATAACGAGGCGGAGCTCCATCCAGTTGAAGTCACATAGTTGTTCTAATATTTAAAAGAACATCTTCTAATAACACTGGATGTTGGTGTTAAAGAAAATCGCGAAACATCAAACCATTTAAAGGTCCTTCAGAAAAGTAGGGTAGAATTAAATATGGACCCAGTATTCCTCTCTACACCTTCACCGACCACCTATTCTGATTTCTCATAACTCTGTATTCATGCAGATTTGAATCAGAATAGAATATATATATATATATATATATATATATATATATATATATATATATATATATATATATATATATATATGTTATGAAAAGTACATTCATCACTAAACAACACGTTATAAAAAAAGTATTCATTTTCTGCCACTTTATCTAACATCCACAAGCAGAATTCAGTTCGGTTGTCAAAATCAATTCCGTAAAGCTCGTAACAAAGCTGGATTTTATAAGGATGAAATCTGTATTTGTTAAGAATCCTTGAAATACTTGCTTGGTTAATGTAAGTATTTTCGTATATATAATTCTGACTAATTTTATTTTCGATCACTGAACCAAGTACAGTAAAAACATTCTCTTCATCCTCAGTGACAGGTTTTCTTATAACAGGTTTTTTGTAACTAATACTTCCACTTTCCCGAAACTGGTTTAATAGTTTCACAAAAATGGCTGATTTAGAATGGTTTCTTTCAGGAAACCTTTGAGCATAGACTCGAGAAGCCAACAAACAATTTTGATGGCATTTCCAAGGATAACATATCTAATCATATCAACAAAGTAATAATACAACAATATTCAAATAATTCAATTCAATAAATGAAGTTTCACAGTTACAAAAAATATTACCGTTATTATAGCAACAGGCTTTGCAGACTAAACTGACAAATTAAATGAATTATCTAACGTTTGTAAATGCCATAGGCAACTAGATACACTAGAACATGTATTCAAAAAACACAAAACGGTGAAGAAAACCGTTATTTGGCGTGTTTTGTAAAAACACGAAGACTTAGCTATAAAACACCTTTATACCATTCGATAAGTATTTAAAAGGTACATTTTGTGGTAAGGTAAAAAATATAGCGTTCTATTTAAATTAATTAAATTATAGCCACTTAAAATTCTTACTTGATTAGTTTCAATTTTTGGATATCCTGTATAATATTGCAAGTTTATTATAATTGGGATATAAAATATGATTTATTGGTACACTTCACTGTAAATTTCGAGTACATAACTGAAATACTTCTTAAATATTTGAGACATGAAAATTAGTTTAGGTATCATAAATCTTATTAAAATAGGCACTTAGTTTTATCGGAGAATCCAAAAAATCAATAATATACAAGAGCTTCCATTTAAAAAAACACAACTTTGATACTTTCAAAGTTTTTGGCACACCCTGTATAATATGAAAATAATTTTAAACCTCATATATCCCAAAAGTAAAACTTTTTGAAAGTCATGTATTTTGACCGCAATATTCCATGCCGTATAGGGTCAATAATATATATATATATATATATATATATATATATATATATATATATATATATATATATATATATATATATATATAAAGCCATTGTAATTTACGGTTTCTATTGTAGCAAACATACTGTTATCTTTTTAACTTTATTTTTTTGTGAAGTTAATGTTTTTTTAAGTAAAATACAGCTTTAAATTTTTCCAGTTATGTCAAAATTTTATTTCGATTCCTAAAGCATCTACGTAATATGTACTAATTTTTGTTTTAATAGACTACATTTTGCTCAATTTAATCAAATCGCTTTCTAATAATATAATAATGCCCTGTCGTTATTTCATTAAATTCTATCCTATACTATTATATAATATTATTTCTACATTCTTATATTACCTATTAAGGTGACAATTTTTGATGGTAATTAAAAAATGTTGCTTTTTTGCAGAAATTATACAGAAGGGGGACACCTTCTATCAAGGCAGGAGTTAGAACAACTTCTACTAGATATTCTAAGAGTTTGTTATGGTTGGTTCTGGTTATTCTTTTTAAAATTTTTTATGTGTTTATTTTTGTCTTGCGCCATCTTCATAGGATTGGCGTCTTGAATGACCCGATATACAGATAATGACTGAAGGAAGATGAAACTGTTGACCATATTCTCAAGGATCAGGTATCACCACTCCTATTCACTCTTTCATTCACTCACCATAGATTTGTGGCAAAAATTGTTTATGTACATTCAGAATTAATCATTTTTCGATTTTCTGAAGGCACGGTTGAGACATAAACGGTTTTTCCGAGTAAAAAGGCAACCATTTGCTTCAAAATTCTTCGTGAGCGAATAACTTTCGTTGGTTTTGGCTCACTGTGGGAGACCCATACGATCGACTGTTGTTTGCTTTCGGGCTCGTACGCATACGCATACGCGGTAATGAAATTATACTGGATTCGACGCTAACATAACTGCTTCACCGTCAAATGTTCACGCAATATATTATATATGCTAGTATTACTAATGCCTAGGGATGCCTCAATCTCATGGTATGTCACATGACGATCTTGCTTCAACAGTTCACGCACATCATCAGTGTTTTTTACACCCTAATGGTTTTAAGACTACCTTCTCGCGACTCGTCCGTGAGCGAACGACGGTCACGATTGAGTTCACTAAACCAGCCATAGACAGAATTAAGTTCATCGGTGCACTCTTGTTGAGGTAAACCACATCAAAAGTCGAGAAAAATAATCGCACGAGTTAATTCTATTTTTTTGGCAGAAACGAAATATTAAAGTTACTGTAAACTACACAAACAGAGTCCGTATATAAAAGCATTCTCAATACAGCTATTGAGGCAGAGTTATACGTTACCTTGTAGAAGTCTGCTCCTTTATTTACATATGTAAAAAACGTGGGTTTCGAACTTCAAACGTGATCGTACAAGCACTCAAGTCTTCCATAAAAGTATTAAAAATGACCGATAATTGAAACTGACGGAGAGAGCTGGCATTGCTATCATATGGTAAGAAAGATTGCATCATTTTCTAACTGATATCTCGGGAATGAGAGAAGTTTTAGCAAGATGGGTGCCTCTTTTGCTAACTTCGTACCAAAATCTGCAATACATAATCATATCAAAGCAAGGTTTAACGAGTCTCAAAGATCACTAAAAAGCCATTAGGCTTTTTGGGACACCTTGTTAATGTGGATAAGTCCTGAATCCACTGCTATATGTCGGATGTACCTTATTCTTACAACTTGGCCTCTGCAAACTTCAATCTCTCCCCAGCATTAAAGGATCCATTGCTAGGAAAATGTATGGGGCCTGTTCCGGATTTATCGCTGAGAAGAACGCACATTTTGCAAACTTGGAATCCAAGGCAAAAATCCAATCACTGAAACATCTGGGGCTCAAATTTATATCCTTCAAAGAAGATTATGCAGGAAAATAAAGTAAATTTAAATCATAATTTTATATTTTTTATTTTATCTAACTAATTTTATGGGGTACCATAAATGCAAAAAAAAAGTAGAATTTGAATTATTAGAACTAGAACCAGCCTCCGCACTATGACGAACCGCCGTAAGCTTTAAAAGGTTTGTACCAATAGTTAAAGAGTATGATTTTACACGTTAAAAACAATATGTTGCATTTTTACGCTAGTCGTAGAACGCCTTAAAGAATTTCCTGAATTCCATGTGCTAAACCAATAAAATAAATAACACGCTGTGGTTACAGTATTAATCTAATATCAAACGAGAAGCAGTTTTTTCCTTGAACATTAATTAATTTTCTGCTGAAATTAAATGTGGGAAATTTGAGATTAATTACCAAAAGACGGATTCTCTCATTAAGTAATTTAATTATAGAATAGGTTGTAATATGACTGTCTCTCACCCATTCGAGCGACTTATTAACAATATATGATACTACTTTTACTTTATAATCAGTCACATTCTTTTTATTCTAATCAATCAGTGGCGTTGCTGCCATATAGATGGATGTTTTAATGTAAAAATTGACGATTTCGAAAAACCTACAACTCCAAACCAATATTCCTTTCATCTTTTACACCCTCAAGTTAGTAAGTAAACGTATTTTAAGGAAATTTGTGTGACTTTTTTTATTCTGGCCAGATATGAAATGTCAAATGACATTTCGCATGATCTTGGCCATGACAAATTCCATGCCGTGTCGTGTGTTCCGGAAAATCATTTCTTAATACGAGAAAAATGTTTTACAATTCATATATATATTTATATATATATATATATATATATATATATATATATATATATATATATATAAATATATAAATATGTAGATAAGTTTTTTTCCATATTTTGGAGTGCTCCGCACTTTTTAATACGAGAATCATGTAGATTGACAAATTTTCACGTCCGCTTCGCCAATATTTTATTCTATTTTATTTTAAATTACACGGACAAAAACTTATCTACATATTTATTTACTTGTTTGGTTTTGAAACACGCTAAACGATGCTCTCATGGTGGGATCGTTTGGTGCGGCACGTGGCTTTGGCTGCTTAAATAGCGGTATGCTTGCTTGCCAGTACCGAAAAAATGCGACCCCTATCTTTTGGGCAGCGCGTTTCGTGTACTCGATTTTACATATTTCTGTTTTAATTCACCGTCGCGCCACCATATGACGGTTCTCTTACAAACTTTGTTAATCTGTATGGTTCTTGTATTATCAAGTGGACCATCGAGATGTCGCCTTTGTCGTCTTATTTGCCGTATTTTGATTATAAGTATGGCTTATACGATGCAAAGGCGAGATGATGGTTTGTTCCGACTGCGGTGGCCTGACGAGTCCCATATTAGGACGAAACAGCGCTGTCGCCATCTGTCGGACCCGGAGTTTTTCCATATTTTGGAGTGCTCCGCACTTTTTAATACGAGAATCATGTAGATTGACAAATTTTCACATCCGCTTCGCCAATATTTTATTCTATTTTATTTTAAATTACACGGACAAAAACTTATCTACATATTTATTTACTTGTTTGGCTTTGAAACACGCTAAACGATGCTCTCATGGTGGGATCGTTTGGTGCGGCACGTGGCTTTGGCTGCTTAAATAGCGGTATGCTTGCTTGCCAGTACCGAAAAATGCGACCCCTATCTTTTGGGCAGCGCGTTTCGTGTACTCGATTTTACATATTTCTGTTTTAATTCACCGTCGCGCCACCATATGACAGTTCTCTTACAAACTTTGTTAATCTGTATGGTTCTTGTATTATCAAGTGGACCATCGAGATGTCGCCTTTGTCGTCTTATTTGCCGTATTTTGATTATAAGTATGGCTTATACGATGCAAAGGCGAGATGATGGTTTGTACCGACTGCGGTGGCCTGACGAGTCCCATATTAGGACGAAACAGCGCTGTCGCCATCTGTCGGACCCGGAGTTTTTCCATATTTTGGAGTGCTCCGCACTTTTTAATACGAGAATCATGTAGATTGACAAATTTTCACGTCCGCTTCGCCAATATTTTATTCTATTTTATTATATATATATATATATATATATATATATATATATATATATATATATATATATATTTATATATATGAAGTAAAATGCGAACAGTAAATGCAAACTTCGTTCCAACCATATCCTTTCCGTGTTAGAGGTTGCATAGTTTGAATAAATTGCTAAGGAATACAATTCATCCTATTCCACCACCATCGAGATGATGGCCTACCTGTACCACCATACCGAGAAAGAAAGTCAAAACTTACCCTCCCCGCCATAGTGATACGGCAGAGGTACATATTTCGTCTCTACTAGACTCATCAGGGTACCGACATGCACCTGGCTGTGCAAAGGACAGATCGGAAGGAAGCATGCAAATACTGAACGCGGCTTCGCCGACCTCCCGTCGGATGGCGTATATATGTTTATGCGGCTTTCACGGATTCCCCCGTGTAAGATGCAATAGCAGTGGATATATCCACATTATGCCGTTGTAGTGCTGAAATCACATTCAGCAAACGTACAACTATATGCAGCTCCGTGTACCTTGATGGGTCTAGTAGAGACGAAACATGTACCTCTGCCGTATCACTGTGGCGGGGAAGGTAAGTTTTGACTTTCTTTCTCGGTATGGTGGTACAGGTAGGCCATCATCTCGATGGTGGTGGAATAGGATGAATTGTATTCCTTTGCAATTTATTCAAACTGTGCAACCTCTAACACGGAAAGGATATGGTTGGAACGAAGTTTACATTTACTGTTCGCATTTTACTTCATTCCTACACGGAGCTGCATATAGTTGTACGTTTGCTGAATGTGATTTCAGCACTACAACGGCATAATGTGGATATATCCACTGCTATTGCATCTTACACGGGGGAATTCGTGAAAGCCGCATAAACATATATATATATATATATATATATATATATATATATATATATATATATATATATATATATAAATGTATGGTAACTTCTTTGGATTAGGTTTCAACCTAATTACCATACATTTATATAGAAAGATGGTTTAAGAAAAAATTTTAGAAAATTAAATGTTTATATATATATATATATATATATATATATATATATATATATATATGTCGTAACGTAGGTTTTCACGGATAGTGGAATGTGCACTGGTATTTTTCCGGTTTTCAATCCGTTCGTCAGTAAAAAAATCGTCATAACGTTTCACCAACATCTCAGCTAGTATTCTCAAGTGATGCTTCCTTGACGGCTGCTCGGCTTGGAATGAACGTGCTCATCCTCTGTATTGTTGTAGTATATGGGAAAGTCTGGTTTACTACTTATAGACTTATCCCTTTATATGCCTATATTACAAGCTAGTTCGGTTTCCTTTCTTCTTCTCTTGATATTCGTTGTACTATATATTTCTCTCTTTCTAGGGCTATTCTTGTCGTCATCGAGTAATTTGGCAGAAAAAACCTAGAAAGGACCTTCAGTGTCTAAATCGGGATACATATCTATCGAATTCGAATTTCTTTCTAAAAATGTGGGTGTTTCGCGTCCCGGTGCCAACTATAGGACTCTTCAGTGGGATTCGGTTGGTAACTTCCCAGACGCCGGTAAGATGTTGAATAATACGACAGTATGCTTGCGCAGGTTATATCTTAGTTCTGTCTGGTTGGTTTTCTTGCTGTCCTGGGTCTGGGCCTCCCCTCGTCTCGCTGTCCTGTTTCCCTGGTGTGTTGTTTTTGGTTGTGTTGTGATTAAAGTTTTCTTTAATATCCAGCAAGAAGCATATTATTTATACTTTAACAGGTATATAAGCATATGATTAAATGAAAAAATATTTATTTTTACAGTCAAATTCAAACATTTGTGTCAAATGGGAAGTAAAATAGAGTTGAAAATTTAGTATTTCTGGTTTAATTGAAATTAATATGAAAACGACCTACAAACGACATCAAAACTTAATTAACTTAACTATGGAAAATATTAAATACGATATTTCTAGAATCAATAGAATTCGATTAAAATGTGTAAAGTTGAACAGTTCTTCGAAGCTCCACGTCTAGACCTTCGACTATCATAGAACGCATCAAGTTGTTCTTTATACGTAACATCTTGCAAGCTGTTGTAAAATTACAGACTGAATAACATCCCTAAGAATATAATCAATTTTTCGAGAACTACCAATGAAAAATGTCATTTTTGTACAGAAATCCCTTCTAAAACCCTTATGTTTTACCAATAAACAATTTAGAAGTGATATAGTTTTTTTCTAATCGAATTGCAGCTAAACTAATAATAAAATAAATAAATTTTTAGCCGCTGCACGCCCATGTTTCGCATTACATGATGCCTTACGACTAATTCTGCAGAGAATGGACTATGTGACGTATTAATAAGTTTTTGTGGCACTGAACTTAGGAAGAAAGTAACCATTTCTCAAACGGTAACAGGAAAAACAAATCAAGTTGGCTGTGTTTGGTTCCGCTGAATATAAATAGTTGTTTCCTGTTCTTTGGGTAGTCAGTTTATCATAACCTCTCATTAGTGAATAGACATGATTGTTTTTGTAAGTAGACGATGGACAAAAAGTCGTATTTTTTTGAAAAATTTTAAAATTCTCCAAATAATGCACCTGTAAAAAAATATAGCAAATCTGCACATCAAGAAGAACAATTACATTTTCCTTTATTATTTTTTTAAGATGGGAAGGATTATTAAAAATATATACATATTAACTTTTTATAACCTTACTTTCGCATTGCTTTGATTTTTTTTTACTTATAACCTTCAAAATAAGTTTTAAATTAAATTTAAGGTTACTGCATTTTGAAAAATCTGTTAACAAAAACATAAATGTGAAGAAATTAGATTTAAAAAAAAAAGAAAAAGTGAAAATATTTTGAAAAAGTCCTTGGTTGGTCTGTATCTTGTCTAAAGATGGTTTTTTTATCTCCCATAATCACCTATTCAATTTTTAGTTTAGTTTTAAAATTCTATTCAGAATATAATCCCTTATTTTTTTTATTTGTTTAATTTTAGGGTACGGTTTTGGCAATTTGCTGCCTGGGGGCGGCAAAGGCTGTACCGAGCCAGTGGATATCAGCCCAACCATCATTTTCTTCAGCCTCATCATCCGGTCCAGCTCAGCTTGAAGGAACCCCAGATATTGAAACCTACAGCAAAATTTCCTATCCAAAATACGACATCCTCGACTTAGGAGAATTCTCCAAAGGAGGTCTTCCAGCGGACGAAATCAAGATTACTAAACAAAGTAAAATAAGCTATCCTCAGCCTTATCCTGTCCAGATCCCGATCCCTCAACCCTACCCTGTACATGTAGAAAAACCTTATCCTGTACACGAGACCAAGATTGTAAAAGTACCTGTCCCAATCACTCAAGTTGTTGAAAAGAAAGTCCCATATCCTGTAGAAGTTCCTAAGCCTTATCCAATCCCAGTACCCTCCCAAGATCACGGATCCAATCAACTTGGTGGCGGCTTCGAACAAGGTTTATCTGATGCAGGCGGTTTGGGTGGCGGCGGTTTCGGTGGCGGCTCATTTGGTGGTCACCAAGCCTTGGAAGGTAACGGTTATGGAGTACAAGAACAGCACCAAGAATTACCCTCCAATGAAGGTTTAGAAGGCGGTTTTGGAGGTGGCAACTTCAACCCCTATGAATCCCAGGCTCTAGAAGAAGGTTACGGAGCTTCGGGTGGTGGTGACAGTGGAGGTTGGCAACCTATCAACGGAGGTAATGGTGGTGAATATCATTGAAAAACTCTAGGTTAAATGATCTACAAAGAGTTTTTGTCCCTGAACTGTAACAGTATAAACCATCCTGACTTTCAAAGGTTTCTGGATACTATAAGACTGGTTTTTGATTATTCTTGTTGTTTTTGTTGTTATTTTTTTGTACATATTGTTGATTTTTTTTAATAAAGTTATAAAAAAATTGATGTGTAAATTATTTATTTGTAAGAGATTTTTACCATTTTGAGGGTGATTTAATGGCATAGAATTCATTTTATTGAAATATTAGTGTGCCATAAAAACCTCTATGTTATAATCCTAGACCACAACTCTGACGATGTTAAATTTCTTAGAGAGTTGTTTAATAGATCCTACTCTCTGACTTACATAGGACTTAATGATACTTACTAAGAAAATTATTGTGATGTATTTCAAAAAATCTTACTACGTAAGAAAAGTTATAATTATTGCAAATTTCAGGAGATTAAATCTTGGGTCTAAAACTATCTCGTAAGGTAATATACAAATTTAATAAATAAATTTCTTCAATTTTCGTTGTCAAAGGTACAATGTAGAAAGCACGATACAGAAATGTTCCTTTGAGTATCTAGGTGTTACTTACCTCTTACTGAGGAAATAAAAAAAAATTGGATAAAAAATGCTTCTTTATGATAACCTGTACGTTAAATTCAATTTACTGTACTCAATACAGGTTTTTGGTATAAAGTTTTATAGTCAACCCTTCTTGTTAAGTAAAACTTCATTTATTGGAAGGTTACTGTCTTTATCGCCCGTTAGTGTCATCGCAGTTTTAACATGTGACCAATAACAATAGAACAAGCATGAGAAAAACAGCTGACTTTGCGAAGAATTTACACTAACAATTTTCAGTTGCAAGTTAAATGATACACTTTGCTTCCATCTGTTAATAGTCCAAACTAAAAATTAAAAATTAACAATTAACAACTAAGAAGTTGTTGAATATTCGACTTCTTAGTTTAATTCTTAATTTCAGCCTAATTCCTATCCACTTTCGAGTGTTTTTGGCTGGAGAAAAAATTTACAAGTGCATCAAAATAGAAAAAATAATATAAACAAATAAAACTTAATAAAAATTTGTCATAAAATAATTGAAACAAATTGGTTAATCAACCACAATTAAAAAGCAAACAATTTACTTTTGACTTTTAGATTAGAATATAAATTGACGATTTTGATTGACCATCCTTCATTTTTACTAATTGTTAAATTTTAGAAATTGAACAACGCATTTTTATTATGTAGTGTAAATAGTAGTTTAATGAAAATTCTTAGTGTTAGTTGTTTAGTGAAGTGTTTTGTAACGAACAATAAATTGTGAAACTATAACAGTGTCCTAAAATTGCTAAAAAAGAAATATAATTTTAAAGCATTCTTAGCGACTTACTAATATTTTTTTTGTTTAAATTTCAGATTTTTTGTGTCGGAAAACATTTTTGTCGCAAAATATTTGCAAAAATAGAAGCAAACATTTTTTAAACCCTCTTTTCCAAAGTCTTCGTAATTTTTCGCTGATTATCAAGTAAAAAATTTCATCAAATTTTTATGACCAGATCGATATTTTTTTGATTTTATTCTAATTAGCACAATAACCCATATTTCTGGTCATAATAATAATCTCTGGAAAGTCAACTAACAACAATGTAACCAACAAGTGATCTCCCCTGTATAGATATTTTTTTCTGGATAAATCAGAAACATAAAGGCGTATCATTTGATTTTCTTGATACATATTGTAGAGTAAATCTAGAACTTCTATTTTGATTCCTGCGAAAATATCTGTGGTTTTTCCTTTTCTACAAACTATTCTTTCCAGAAGAGGAAATAGTTGGATTGTTTACTTTCATTTTTCCAATAACATATAGAGTTTTCCTTAATGTTTTAAGAGCAATGGTTACTCTTTAAAAATAATGTTCTCCCAATTGAAAATATTTATTTCTAAAAATAAAATACAGGTTTTTAATAAAAACAATCCGTACTTACCAATAATAAATTATAAAACAATACCTGATAGCTTTTATAATCACTTAAATGTATAAGATTTCTCAAAAACACAACAATAACTGTCAATAAAATTATGTTTTGATTGAAAAGTCAAAAAAACCCTAGAAAATTATGTAACGAAATGTCTCGTTTGTCTCTGAATGTCCCTTTCTATCTTGCTTTACCCATAATGTCAGATTTTTTAGACATATGTCTGAGATTAAAATAATTATATTTTAATTTCTGTTATTTTTTTTTTTATAAACAAATTAAGAACACGCTGTCTTTGATATATTTGTAGATTAATGAAGCATGGGTATTTTTTCCCTGAACCAACTTTACTACGAGCATCTTATTGATAGAGACATCCTGGCCCATGTCTCTGAAAATTTTGTTTTTTTACTACTTTATTTTGATTTTTCTAAATTTTTGTTATCTCCTTTTTAGTGCCTAATAAGTTATTATGATAACAATATAATTTTTTAAAATATATTATTCACAAAATACAATTTAAACCTAGTTTATTTCAAATAATTTTATACACCATAATAACCATCCTGTAGAACGTGAGAAAATCCATTACACAACCAAGATGTACATTCAGATATTGGAAATTACCATTTAACCAGTTTTATTAAAGTAAATTTTAGATTTATCTTAAGAAGCAAAATAAAAAAGAAAAATGCGCCGAACGTTTACAAAAACACATGTAAACTTTTTTTTTCGGTACGATCAAAGTGTATCAGTGTATGCGAAATGAAAGTAAATCTGCTCCCCTTCACTTTAAGAGTTAATAAATAGAATGTCGAGTGAATTTTATTGTACAGAACCCGACAGAAGTTTAATACCACTTAGTATAGCTCCACAATAAAACAAGTTTAATAAAAACCTGTGATAAACATTAAAATAGAATATTTTAGGCCAAATTTTATATAAAAAAAAACATAAAAAAGTATATGCACACGCATCGACTTAAGACTTAACACCGATAGCTTTTATTCTCATTAAATGGGAATTCGATGTATTACAAAAGCCCAAATCACCCTGCTAAAATTTTAAGTTTGTTAATCTTAAACCCAAAAATTGGTATTTAGAGTATGAAATTAGAGCTAGTGAAATATTTAAAAATACAAAATTATATTTATAATGTCTGTTCATTTAGCGATGGACCGATTCTTTAGGCACTGCTTTACTAAAATAGAATTAATTTATTTCATTCTTATCTGATTGTCTAGCAATCATTGATCTAAGATTTCGATGAACAAACTATACAAATGAAGAGAAATGATGTCATTGTCCGCAAAAAGAAAGAAAGAAAGAATGTAGAGCAGTTTCTTCGGACGGAAGAGATTTCAAGGCCGATCGATTATATAACGGTTTTCTTATTAGTCTTGTGGTACGGTTTTAAACAGATGTTGTCTTGACGATAACCAGTAGATTTTTTTTGTATAAGATGTCTTAATTTGAATTATGTTAATATATGATGAATTTTATTATTACATTTTAGCAATCCTTTCTGCCCAATTAACGACTCTTCCTAAGTTTTTAAAAGACTTAAAAACAGGATATATTTTAATGTTTGTCCATAAATATTCTTTGTTGGGAGCGAGGTGTTTTGATAAAACTTCTTGGATATTCTAATATGTTCTCGCTTGTAATGCCATTATAATATTTCCAAAATAGATTTATCCCTTTAGAAAAAAATTTTTCAAGACAAAAAGTGAGACGAAGAAAAATAATCTCTAGGTTGTTGTGAAAACGAAAAAAAAAATCCTTTCTGAGCAATTGATATGGAATTAAATAACATGTATTCTATATACTATTTTAATATTTTAATACTAATATGATACTATATGCTTGGATAATTTTTAATGAAGAATTTGATTTATAATAATTATTTTATTCGCTGCAAATGCCTTACAGCAATTGTAATTAAAATACGGGTTGTTTAAAAACTTTTCTATACTCGGAGGTTCCTTAAACATGAATACAACAACAAAAAATGTAAATATTTTTTTCATGTAAATTCTTTTCACTTAACTTTATATAAAGCCCTATTGAACTTCTTACCTAATAAAATCAATAAAGTTGAATAGTGTAACAAGAAACCAATATTTTTTCACGTACATAAATAGATTATAATTTATAGACTATAATATAGTTATAATAAATTATACAATGAGGCAATCCCCACCTGAATTATGGTGGGGAACCTCGTAAACCTATAGGTTTTTGGAGCAATATAAGAAAGATTTTTTTCACCACTCTTACTGTGATGTGATTATTTACACTGGGAATTTTTTCGTCGCAATTTTAACGAAAGAACTTTCTTCACCGCATTTATCGTTGACTGATTTTCTTCGACGCATTTTTCATGAAGGAATTTTTCCTCTTATGTAATTTTGTTGAGATTTTCTTCGTAGCCACCAACGAATATATTTTTTGATAAAAGTGATATATTTTGACAAAATTTTCAGTATATTCTAAGTTCTCCTATGTAATCACATAAAAATATTTTTAATGAGGCAGAAAAGTAAAAAAATGGTTGGTTAGCAATATGTTTAACAGACTTCATTCACTTGTAACTTTTGCACAATTGAAATACCTTGATGAAATGTTCATTATTTTTACAAAACAACTTCACCAAGTTAAAAAAATTAAACTAGAAAGTATAGAATCAAATATGAACTATTTTACATTACATTAATTTTAATAGTTCTAGCATTACACAATCAATTAGCATTTTTTTTGAAGGCGAGACAAAATTTAATTTTTAAAAGAAATATCTTAGTGTAATCAAATAACGATTTGCACTAACTATAATTGTACACAGAGATCTGAAAGATGTATTCGGGACTATAGTGATAATAAGTGGTTATCTATGTATAATAAAAAGGTTCTGGGAAAATTTGTTATTAACAAATTAAAGTGAGAGAAGGTTTTCCAAAAATGTTAGCAAATAAAATTGTTAAATAAAAAAGTGTTTTCACATGTGCAATACAAAAGTTTTATATTACAAAATGATGGCCCAAAACTGCTAATTCACCTATATACTCGAGAGATAGGTTTCTTCTTAGCAAAAAACGAAAAAAAAATTCTAGATTCAGAACCATTGCAATTTTTTTTGACATTTATCGAAGTATATAGATTGTAAAAAAATAATTAAATATCATAACTAAATTTTTTAAAACTTAATCATTTTTATCCTAATAGTTCTATGAAAACTCTGAGAAGTGTAATGTAAAGTTTGCAGTTTTCTGCACATTTTGGCCAAGATATATATATGTATATATTTATATATATATATATATATATATATATATATATATATATATATATATATATATATATATATATATATATATATATATATGTTTATACGGCTTTCACGGATTCCTCCGTATGAGATGCATTAGCAGTGGTTATATCCACATTATGCTGTTGTAATGCTGAAATCACATTCAGCAAACGTACAACTATATGCAACTCCGTATGAAAGTGAAATAAAATGCGAAACAGTGAATGCAAACTTCGCTCCATCATATCCTTTCTGTGTTAGAGGTTGCACAGTTAGAATAAATTGTAATAAAACACAATTCAACCTATTCCACCACCATCGAGATGGTGGCCTACCTGTACCACCATACCGAGAGGAAAGTCAAAGCTTACCCTCCCCGCCACAGTGATACGGCAGAGATACATGTTTCGTCTCTCACTAGACTCATCAGGGTACCGACATGCACCTGGCTGTGCAAAGGACAAATCGGAAGGAAGCATGCAACACTGAACGCAGCATAATGTGGATATAACCACTGCTAATGCATCGCACACGGAGGAATCCGTGAAAGCCGTATAAACATATATAACCCATCCGACGAGAGGTCGGCGAAGCCGCGTTCAGTGTTGCATGCTTCTTGACTAGGTAAATTAATATAATATTCTTCAAAAATATGACATATTTTTCTCGATAAAAACTAAAGTTCATTAAAAAAACTATGTTAAAAGTATTGAACTGGTTAGATGAAGTGTTAATACCATATATATATATATATATATATATATATATATATATATATATATATATATATATATATTTGAATGAACAAAAAGAGTGTGGATGCTTTTAAAAAAACTAATAATAAAATGTTACACATCGTCGTTCGTACCAATAAAACAATCACTCATTAGACACAAAAGTGGAAAAATTAGTGAAAAATTAAGACAAAAACACTGTGTATAATGATAAACAAACATTAATGTGCGAAATATAAGAAGAATGTTTTAGTTCTAAGAATTATTAAACAAATTATATAGAAATTAAAACCATAATTTATGTAAAATTGAAGAATTTAAGATAGATATAATTAGTTTATATGGTAGATTTAAGTTTATTTTAAGCAATTTTGGTACTAGTATGTTGAGAAAATTCTGTTAAATAATAGGATAATAATATAAGAAGCAACAATAAACATTAGAGTTTTTTTGAATAAAATTCTTATAAATTTCAATGTGCAAAGTGTTAATTTTTATTATTTTTAATATATAAATAATTAGCCAAAGTGGTTTTTACATATATCAAAATGTCGAGAAAACTCTAAAGTTTATTTATTGCAAGCTCAATAATGCTCAATGGTCAGATTCAGGGCAATATATTAATAAAAACATGAAAATTCCAGTCAAAGTTGGTAAAATTAAAAAGCCTTCATAAAATCCAATTTTTCAAGGTATTAAGATTTATCAAGTTGCCAGGTGTCAAAATCTGACCAATCATATTTTAGAAATTTCTTATGTTTTGGCCAAATATAAAAAGCCAAGGCGTAGGAATTTCTGAAGAGTTGAATTTATCAGTTTGCTGAAAGCGCTGCGTTTCTCAAGCTCTCGAAAATTTACACAACCTGAAATTTTCAATTGCTTAAAAAAAAGGAATCGGAACCTGCTAGAACAATAATAATAGTTATCATCATCAATATTAGGTGTGAAACTACATTAACTACTTGAATTACAACACAGCACACGATAATTTGTTTAAAATAATATCGTTTTTAAGAAATAGCGACGCTTTCCATCATAAACTGCAGTATAGCCATCTAATAGATGATTACGAAAGTAAAACCGTTGCCAATTTGTTATACAGGTTGTTAAAAGACAATGCATGGTAAATAAAAATAAATAATAAGTAATAATGTTTAGAAATAGTGTTAATTGAAAGATAATAATATTGATCATTTAATTTCATCTAAAATTTATTGATAATATTGTGCCTTTTGTTTATATTGTTAAATAAAATTTATATTTTTGTGTTTTAATCATTCTGTGTACTGATTGTTTGATTGGTATCTGATAAGCAACTGAACTCACCTGAGAAGGAGTCACTTTACAGGTAGGAACACATCTATATCTATATAGATAATTTGAAAATAAAAAATATTTAAAATTGGTAAAGAATAGTTATAAATTATTATAATTATTTTCTACCTGGCGCTCAACAAATAAATATTAAAAATTTTTATTAACTTTTGGCAATATTTTGAAAATTAAAAAAAAAATGGAGATAAATATTAACAAAGTTTCCTAAATTTTATTAACCGGGCAAATATTTTGTGCGGGTACGTAATATACCACCCATAATCGTCACAATATATATATATATATATATATATATATATATATATATATATATATGTTTATATATATATATATATATATATATATATCATTTTTCTTAATTTTGTATTTTCTTGGGTTTAGGTTCTATAATTAATAAAACACAAAACGATTGACGTTTCGCCCTTTATTCAAGGCATTTTCAAAATTTTTTCCCTGACATTTTGCTGTTCTGTTTCTAAATTAGAATCTATGGTTCAAGAATCAAGAAAATTAATATATATATATATATATATATATATATATATATATATATATATATATATATATATATATATATATATATCAGGCAGGCCAAATCTGGTCTATACGGGTTCAAAGGAATTACATTCTTGTAAGATAGAATGAAGTTTGGCTGCTTTGTGAACCCGCACATTGCCATAAAAAATGAAACGGTTCTTATGACACAACCTAAGATGTTGATAAAAAGGGGTAACTTAATTTTCTTAACATACAGCAGGTGACTACTGTTATTATAGTGCCCTTTGACATGTATTCTACAAAAATAACTTTTTGATTGTTATTTTTAGGAATAATAATGTTCCTTTTTTAAAAATTTGATTACACGATGAATGTTCCAATTTTACAAAACTAACTGCTCATAAAACACAAAATAATGAACAAATTGAAGAATAAAATTTAACACGTAACTCATAAAAGATTGTCATATTGGACGTTTCTAAACAATCTAGCATATTTTTTTGTATCCCTGGTATTACTAAAAAGTGTTGGACACAATGTGGTTTTCTATAACTTAAAGTCTACCTAATTACGTCGGTGCCTCGCTGTAGCCTTTATCAGGCTTAATTTGTAACTGTGAAAATAAAATAGTATATTTTAGTACTAATAATCGTTACGACCCTGATTATACCCTAATAACTTTAATTATAGTCTACTATCTACCACCATAAAAATTACAAAATGTCAGCTATCTCACGCTCTATCATTTTACGCTTTTTCAAAACGATTTTATGGTTTTTTTGACGTTTTCCCGTATAACAGCCTCATATCGCCACCCAGAGGGTTTTGTGTCTATACGACGGCGTTTGAATACAGCTTATTACCGACAAATGGTTACTTTCCACAGATCAAGTTCCTTATGACACTTTTCAAGCCATTCTTGAATTTTAAGGGTATTTTCCTATCAAATAACAATGTTTTAGCAACGTACGAAACTCGTTTTCTAAAACTTTAATATCTCGATGACTATTGGTCGAAATGTCATCAAATTTTTACACAATTTGTTTGAAGGTTAGTAGCAACTAAAAATCGTATAGATATATTATTAGAGGCACCATCTATGTGCCAGTCTCACAACTTTTTGAGCCATCTATTATTTGCAGAACATTTTTACATAAGATAACAAAATATAATTAATAATACTATCTGAAAATAATAAAAAAAAATATTACTTGTATTTCTAAAACGATTTTCAAATATCTATTGAAAATAAGTGCACAATTATTAAATTAATTGCAGTGTAATTCTACTTATGAATGCTCCGGAAGAAATGGTATCACTAACAATTATTATTTTTTATTGATAACTTGAGAATGTGCGTTGTTAATTTATTTTTTACTTTGTGGTGCAAATTTTTGAAGTCGGTATATTTTTTAAAATAATTTATTAAATACAAGAGAGCGTTGTACCATGACTCAGATATTCGAAATAAAACATTATTTCTTAAGCCACTGAAACTAGTTATAATGAATCAAATTGAGGATTGCATTATATCGGATTGTTAAAAATATCTTAATCTCGACGTAAATCCAAGAATTCTTTGTTAACTCATTACTTGTTCACTTCTTCGTCCTATGAAGTTAATTCAAACTAAATAAAAATATATAGTTGTATATTTAGATTAAAATCAATTTCGAAACGTTACTGCCCGCTGATTTTTAAAACACACACAAAATACAGACGAAAATTGAGCAATTATTATTGTATTGAAGTAAACCAAATGCACCGAATTTGTTATGACACTTCTTGTTTCATAACTGGTAGGTGTAACTTATAGTAATAATGTTGTTAAGAGGGTTTGATGAATAATATGGTATGATGTTATTGAACCACGCCCAAAAAATTGGAATAACATTCATTTAATTTTTTATTGGTAACAGTAGAATGGGATATTACACCATCTTTCACCTGAAATTGGCGATAGCAAAAAAAATAATATAGGAAATAAAAAAATACATTAAATTAATGTATGTATGTATGTCAGCTGTTAAAATATAATTAATTAATTAATAACTTAATAAGGAACAACACTCAAGTAGTAAACATTTTCAAAAGAAGTTAACGTTGTATAACAGAAAAGAATCAAATCGATATATGTATTTATTTCACTAGCTCGATTAAATAATTTTCCAAAGAATCACGCAATAGGATTCATGGTTATAATCATACGATGGATTTGAGGATGTATGTTTAAATAAGATACAGACAGACAGGCGAAATTTAGTACTCAAATCTAAATTTTTCAATAAACAAGTGAGACAAATAGCAGAGTTCCTATAACAAATACATAAAAAATAAGGCAAAGAAAAATAAAGAAAACGATCCTTTTCTCTTTGAAAATTCGTATTCATGGTTCTTTTATATCGGACGTACTCGTAGTTTTATGCATACGGGGCATATTGCATAAAATTCATTCTAAAAATTTACATTTTTCATTCTATTTTCCCGAAAAATGTCCTAACTTTAATTGTCATTTATATTTGTAAACATACTATTCCATGATTATTTCGTAGCTTAACGTTCTCAGTATACAAACCAAAACAAGAAAATTAGTGTATACAAATTCTATAAGATACAAATACAATGTTCCCAGTGTAGAGATCATTTTTCCCTACCCGCTCATGTACTTAACCGATAATTTCAGAGACAACCAAGTGTTATCTCAGTTAAGAATTCTAATTACTCGAAGGTTTTTGGCGACGGGAGCTATGAATCCCTAATTCACTGACATATTCTAACTTTAAAACCATTCTAAATTGACTACAAAGGGTTTAAACTGATAAGAGCAGCAATAAGTCAAGCAGGTTATAAACCCTAAAAATACAAACATAAAAAAAATTTCTTTTATTACTGAATAGGCAAAAATGGATAATTTCATTTATTTTTGAGATACAACTATTTCTCTTACATATTTCAAGGCTTTCTCGCTAGGTTCTTACCCTTAATATCTCTAAAAAGCGTTTGTTGACATCTACACATCTATACATATACATAAAATTGAAGCGTTTGTCTGTCTGTTCGAGCTAATCTTCGAAATGGCTGATTTTGACGAAACTTGACAGACATGAAGGGGAGGTTATCAGGAGGGATAGAGGCTCCTTTTTTTCTGTCTGTTTGTCTGTCTGTGTCTGAGACGAGCTAAGCTTCCAAACAGCTGAATCGATATCGATAAAATTTTACAGACATAAAGGAAAGGTTCTCAGAAGTGTCGGTCTGTATGTGCTAAACCTCACAACTGCTGAACCGATTTTAATAAAACGTTACAGACATGAAGAGCAGATTGTCAGAAGTGATATACCCTGTTTTTTCTGACTATTAATCTGTCTGTCTGCATGGACTAATCTTCGAAACAGCTGAACCGATTTCGACGAAGTTTAATAAACATGGAAGGGAGGTTGTCTTTTTTTCTATCTGTCTACCTCTCTGTTTGTATGGGCTAATTTACAAAACGGCTGAACTGATTTCAATGAAACTTTACAGGCATCATCATCATCATCATCATCATCATCGTGTAGCCGTTATTGTCCACTGCTGAACATAAAGTTCCTCCATGTCTCTCGACTCTGGGCCATCATTACCCAGTTCCCAGCAATTCTCTTTATATCATCGCTCCAGCGTGTTGGTGGCCTGCCTCTATTCCGTTTGTCTTCTCGTGGCCGCCATTCCAATATTCTTTTAATCCACCTGTCGTTTGATGTTCTCGCCATATGACCTGCCCATCTCCATTTCTCTCTAGTTATGTGTTTAACTATGTCTTTTACTTTGGTTCTTTGTCTGATGGCATTATTGGGTATTCTGCCTCTTTTAGTGATTCAAAGCATGGCTCTCTCCATGGCTCTTTGGCCTACTTTTAGATTTTATGCTGACTTTTTTGTTAATGTCAGAGTTTCTGCTCCAAATGTTATTATCGGTAACACGCATTGTTCATATACTTTTCTCTTCAGACATATGGGTATATCATTTTTACATAGCTCTTGTAATGTGCCAAAAGCAGCCCAACCCAAACCCATTCTATGCAGTATCTCATGTATTTGATTGTTTTTTCCAATTTGTATTTCAAGCCCGAGGTTTTTGTACGCACTAGATTTGTTATTATTTGAGTTTTACTTACATTTATTCAGAGACCGACTTTTAATAAGGCCTGTACTATTTCCTCAAGCATCTGTTTTGCATCACCGATGTTATCTGTGATAAGAACGATGTCATCTGCGAATCTAAGGTGTGTTAGCCTTTCGCCATCGATATTGATGCCTTTATTCTCCCAGAGCAGTGATTTAATTGTGTATTCGAGGACGGCTGTGATAAGTTTAGGCGAAATGGTGTCCCCTTGTCGAACTTCTCTGACCAGGCATAAAGGGAGTCAAATGGGCCACTTTTCTAAATTGCTTATTATTAATAAAATTTATATTTAAGATTCACGTGGATGGCGTCGCGGGTAAATCTAGTATGTAATATAAATTATGACGATATCATAAGCAAAATAACACTGGCCGACCACAAGAGAAGTTGTAACCCTGAATATTCCATCAATCCAGTAACACTCCCATAAGTCTGAAAAGAAAAGTCTACGAGTCGTGCATCCTGCCAGTTCTTACTTATGGTATTGAAACAACCTCCCTAACATGTAAAGCCATTAATAAGCTTCGGGTTACACAACGAGCAATGGAAAGGGTTATGCTGGGAATTAGTTTACGAGATAGAGTTCCAAATGAAGAAATCAGAAGAAGAACGAAAATAACAGATGTGAGCAAACGAGTAGCGCAGCTAAAATGGAGATAGGCTGGACATATCGCAAGACATGACATAGACAGATGGACATACAAGATAACAGCATGGCGGCCAAGAGAGAACAAGAGAAGTGTTGGCAGGCCTCAAAAGAGATGGCGTGACGACATCCAGAAAATTGCCGGAAAAAACTGGATGGGGATCGCTACGGACCGACAGAAATGGAAAAATATGGAAGAGGCCTACATTCAGGAGTGGATGAAAACGGGCTGATATGAATGAATGAATGAATTCCATCATCATCGTGTACTGATGCCAGGACCTCAAATAGGACAGAAAAAGTACCAAATATCAGTAAAATAACCTGTATCCTATTAATTAAAGAATAAACAAACAGCCTGATGTAGATGAGAATGAAAATAGGCAAAAAATTCGATCTGAGCACCTCAACACCGACCTGCTAAAAGTCCAAACAAAAATAAATATGAAAAACTGAAGGCACAGTTGCAACGTAACCAGTTTTCCCGAAAAAACTGGCGACTACTTAATGATGTAGATGAAATTTTGAAGGTACTGTAAATAATACAATTAGTGTTTTGAGTACATCTAAAATGTCAAATTTTACAAAGAATATGTCAGATGCCACCTTGCAACGCCCATGTTGCTGGTTCCCGAAATATAGATCGTTATCTTCGTATACATTTGGAGATTTACATGTACATAAATTTAGGAAAAATAATTGTTTCTGCACATAGGCGGATTAGCAATAAGGATTGCAAAAAAATCGATGATATTTTGCTCCCTATACCAAAAACAGTTACTTTCTGATAATTTGAAATTAAATTAAGTAACAACATAAACATGAACCCAGAAGTGATATTTAAATACCTATTAAATCACAGTGCGTAGTCTTTAAGTTACAATAAACCAAAACAAGAACGAGACATAAAACTGCAAATAGGCACTGAAACAAAATTGACAGTAATTATGGAATCACGCCCACACTTAAAGTGAGAATTACACAATAGCATCTGTTGGAGCAGAACTAAAGCCTCCCACACACGTTCAATTATATTGTTAATCAAGTAGGTTCGAGTCTAACAGTAAACATTGAAGGTGAATGTAACATTATAATGGAAGCCAGTCTGAAATACTTCCTAATCACCTTTTTGAACAAAATCGATTTCACGTATTATTTTTACTTTTGACTAAGAAACAAATAATATTTTAGTGATTTAGTGATATTCTTACTTTTAAACCAAGTTAAATTTTTTTGAAAAAATGAAAATTTCACTAAGAAATAAAGAAATCGATCTGCCATATTTAAATAGTTGTTTATGTGTATTATCCTTTCAAGTAGAGAAAAGAAAGGAATATATACAACAGTTTGTTTCCGGAAAATGGTTTTGAAAGGAAAAAGTAGTATTTTAAGATGTTATATTAAGTTTTGTGAATGTACGTCACCTAGAGTTAATGAGTAACCTCAAATATGCTCTAAAATGCCATTTTTTGCAGTTTTAAGTTAAATTATCTCAAAAACTTGACATACTGAAGCAATTTGGGTTCTGGATTTGAAGTTAGCATGTCAAAAGCCTTTGGAAAAATATAGTCGGATTTCTGGTAAAAATTTTGTCGGCCTGTGTTATCAAAGAGATAAAAGCCGCTGGTGATGTGGTAAGATGGAGTACAATTGACTTGCAAGAACTGTAAAGGAGAGAAAACCGAATATCACTAGATCTTCGGCTACTCTTATGCCCAACTCTCATTTGGTTAGTCTTCCAGAAGATCTTATGATATTCGGTTTTACGTCCAATATAATTGTTGTAAGTCAATTGTCAAAAATGATATTGAGGAGTTCCTGACACGTATTGTACTGATGAATTGGTTTTATCAAACTCAATATGCAGGATAAAATTTGGGAGACTAAAAAATTTGCATGTTCAACATTCTTTGAATATCAGTATTGAGGATTTTAGATTTCTAGATTAAGATTCTAAAACTAGTTTCTTAAAATTCTAGGTAGCAGATTTACTATGGCAGACTAAATATTTGTTTGGTAGAATTTCTTTTAAAACTGGTATTTGGACAATTCTCAAACTCAAAGAATTTTTTGTTGTTCAGTGTAACATAGAGTAGTTTAGAACTCTCTAAATGGGAACATTTTTGCGACCTTGGAAACATTGTGAGATACATGACACATCTCGCCTAGTAGTTAGTTCATATAATTTGTGAATATCATAACGAGTTTAAAATTAAAAATAGAAAAATAAATTTTTATAAAAAAATTTAACTACCTTCTAAAAATGCGCTAAAAAGTGAAAAATAATTTTTATATGAAATTGAAATTATTGACGTCAACTCCAAATTATTACTAGATAAAACAAATAAGTACTAACAAGACATACATACAAGCTACTGTCAGAAATGAATTATAAACAAAGAATTTCTCAATCTTTTTATATGAATCACATTTTGTCAGGTATTAATTTGGCGCCGACTTCAAAAATTTTATTTTCATATAATAGTTTTTATTGTTATTTTTCACCGTTTAGCGCATTTTTAAAATTTGCTTCATTTTTTTTTATAAAAATCTTTTTATTTGATGTGTTTCTTGATTTTTTTGGGTGATTAAATTAAATAAGTTTATAGGGTAGGTTATGTTTAAGTTAGTGTGATTATGTTTAATATTTTCTTATTTATTAGCATATATTCGTCATTAATAAATTATTGTACAATTTATGTTTTAACCCTGCCTTATGACTAAGGATGAACCTGTATGGCAGATATAGTCAATAAATAAAAAATTGAACCAAGTAAGTTTCATCATAATGAAGCTATTATATTTTTGATTTTAACATAAATAAAATAGGGTATAGTTATTAGAGTGTATGGAAGACTTAAGTGCAAATTATAAAGCACACTCTGTTGAAACAGAACTAACTGTATGTTCTGTATTTAGAATGTTAGAATGTACTTATATTCCATTTTGGTATAATGATGTCTATTTCCGGTCTAGAAGGCTGCTATGTGTTTAATTTGATATTTTATCACCTTTAACATCTAGTTTTGTTCCTCTAAACGTCTTCCTTTCAAAATATTCATATGAACAAATTAAAACTTTTGAGAAAATTCAATTGGATTGAAATATTAGACCACCCACTACCAAAGTATTAAGTACGATTCAGTTTATGGATTTTCATTATAACCACCGCTACAATTCTCACAACATGTTTAATAGTATATCTTGTTACGTTTGTAATAGAATAAGTGGAATTAAATAACAGTAGTTTATTTCTTTCCTACTTGTAAGGGGACGAAAAGTAATTTTACCCTGATTTCCTGTTTGTGTGGGATATATTGGTGATATAATAATTATGCTCTCCTCCCTCCATAAAGTCATAAGAATTTGTATAATAAAAATTATAGGAATTGTAACAACATTTTTAACAAAAATTGATTTCAGCATTAAAATTGCAGTTTTTGGTTTAAATTTACTAGGTTACTATCTTTATCGACTGTTGATATTTAATATAAAATGTTTTAAAAAATTATTTTAAAACAAATTAAACCGAATATAAAAAATTAGACTAAAAAGTAAAAAATAACTTAACAACTGGTTTGTGTTGCAGTTAATGAACAAATTAATAAATAAATAAATAAATTGCAACAATAAATTGTAGATTCATTTAACATTTTTTTAAAGTTAGCTCTGCATTGGTTGATGAATTATTTCTAGGTAGGCTAGTATTTTTTCCACATCATTAGTTAATTGTTTACGTAGTTCCATATATTCTTATGTAATTTGCTCTTATTTTCTATAAATTATACATAAAAAGTTTACTTACTAATAAACTTTTTCAGCTTTTAATCCTCTCACAATAAACCTACCTGAGAAACATTTTCACGAAACCTTTTTGGAGACCTCTTAAAATATGCTGAATAGCACACAAAATTGTCTCATTCCTGTCAAAAAATATATTTAAATAATTCGTACAAGATAAATATAAACAATCAAAATATAAATGCCAAACTTATTCATTTTTAAATAGTGTGTTTTTTTTTGCTATTTATGTTGCAAACAAAGAGAAAAGTCTGATGTGAAAAACAAATTAAATAAAATACAATGTGCCCAACATGTTTAATTGGATTTAATCAGAAAATTCAGGAGGTATGAGTTATAGGTGTCACCTAGACCCAACTTGTATGCACTTTACAGAATATTTTAGCTACAGCAGGTTAGATATGACAGCGCCATATATATATATATATATATATATATATATATATATATATATATATATATATATATATATATAAATATATATATATATATATATATATATATATATATATATATATATATATATATATATATATATATATATATATATATATATATATATATATATGAAGTAAAATGCGAACAGTAAATGCAAACTTCGTTCCAACCATATCGTTTCCGTGTTAGAGGTTGCACAGTTTGAACAAATTGCTAAGGAAGCACAATTTATCCTATTCCACGACCATCGTGATGATGGCCTATCTGTACCACCATGCCGAGAAGAAAGTCAAAACTTACCCTCCCCGCCACAGTGATACGGCAGAGGTACATGTTTCGTCTGTATTAGACTCATCAGGGTACCGACTTGCACCTAATCGGAAGGAAGCGTGCAAATACTGAACGGGGCTTCGCCGACCTCCCGCTGGATGGCGTATATATGTTTATGCGGCTTTCACGGATTCCTCCGTGTGAGATGCAATAGCAGTGGATATATCCACATTATGCCGTTGTAGTGCTGAAATCACATTCGGCAAACGTACAACTATATGCAGCTCCATGTATGAATGATATATGGATAGTGGATATATCCACTGCTATTGCAGCTCACACGGAGGAATTCGTGAAAGCCGCATAAACATATATACGCCAACCGGCGGGAGGTCGGCGAAGCCGCGTTCAGTATTTGCATGCTTCCTTCCGATCTGTCCTTTGCACAGCCAGGTGCATGTCGGTACCCTGATGAGTCTAATAGAGACGAAACATGTACCTCTGGGGTATCACTGTGGCGGGGAGGGTAAGTTTTCACTTTTTTCTCGGCATGGTGGTACAGGTAGGCCATCATCACGATGGTGGTAGAATAGGATAAATTGTGTTTCCTTAGCAATTTGTTCAAACTGTGCAACCTCTAACAGGGAAACGATATGGTTGGAACGAAGTTTGCATTTACTGTTCGCATTTTACTTCATTCATACACAGAGCTGCATATAGTTATACGTTTGCTGAATGTGATTTCAGCACTACAACGGCATAATGTGGATATATCCACTGCTATTGCATCTCACACGGAGGAATCCGTGAAAGCCGCATAAACAAATATATATATATATATATATATATATATATATATATATATATATATATATATATATATATATATATATATATATATATATAGCTAGCTAGCTATCATTGTATAACCTGCTGTACAACAGATGTGTCCGGCCTGTTCTTAATTACTTGTAGTCCATAAAGTTACAACGTCCAACCAGACACCCTGTCTGGTAATGGGGACTTATGAACACAGAGTTGTCGACCCCAAACACGCTATCTACCATCAGAATCTTATGGGGCAATCGTTCGAGCTAAATCATGCATCAAGCATAATTTATACAATCTCTCTACCACAAAATTTAGCAGAAGAAAAAGCAGTCAGTAGATCCGCCATAGATACAAAGAAGATTCAATATCGATAATTGATTGTACCCGGATAAAAAAGCCTGATGACTCCTAACGACGACGAAACAGTGCTATCATTATTTTACGGACCCGGAGTTTCTCAATTATTTGCTTACTTACAATCGGTTTTAAGATAAATAGGAAATTTTGGCAGTGATGAGACCCAACGAGAAAGAAAGTAATTGTCATGTAAAACCACCTTCGTATAATATTATATATCTATATATATATATATATATATATATATATATATATATATATATATATATATATATATATTATGCGTTCTCACATCCCACTGCAACTTAAGATACATTAATATTATTTTATATATTGTTAATGTAATAAATCAACACAAAATGATAAACATACCTACTAGTCATGATTAATTTTAACTGTTTCCTTTACTTAACAAGAATTAAACGATAAATTGTTACTTTTAGGGTTATTGGCTGCAAAATCAAAGATGAGAAAGTTCTCTCCGGATAACGATCTAAAATTAATGTTTTTAAGTGATTTTACACACCCTTTAAGTCGAATGAGAAGATAAATTTATGTAAATTATACGTACTTACAGAACTTCTGTTGTTAGTTTGCCTTCAACTTGAAAGATTTTAATTTGTTGGTGATTAAGGAAGTATAAACATTGAATATTGAAAAAATGTATAGAAGCATTATCGCAGTTATCTTAATACATCATTAAAAAAATTATTAAAGGAGCATACTACGCGTCATTACTTGACAAGCCTAGGGCTTGAGTTGGAGAGTCAATAGAGGTTACTATTGGTCTCCAGTGGGCTTCGGGTTTGTGTATTTTGGGTAAACCATAAAGTTTAGGACATATGGATGATTTTTCCCTTGGTGTGATATTCTTCTTTATTTCTTCGTTAAGTGGAAATGCTCTGATCAATGTTGCCAATTGCAAAGAGGCCTAGACAGCCAGGGAGTGCCTAATACTTGGAAAAATCTGCTTGCAAAGCATCAACCAGTAGCACTTAGTAACGCAACAGGTTACAACTTGGTAACGCAACCCTAACCACCAGCAACAGGGCCGATGACGCATAGCAGGTCTCGCAACCTTATTGGCCGGAACCATTTGGAAAACAAACGCACCCGACGTACACACGAAACCGAAAACACCCGAATCGTAGGGGTCAGTTCGCTCGTAGACGCCGTACAGTGAGTTTTGAAATGGTCAATGAGATTTCACCAAAACGTCAGCAGTCTTACAGTCCTGAAAAAGACTCAGCACATACACAGGATGTCCGAAAACTTCTAACATATATATATATATATATATATATATATATATATATATATATATATATATATATATATACGTTTCGCCAAAATCTCATTTGACATCTTCTGTGGTTGCTGGTTATAGATCAACTCAACTTATTTTTTTAAATTTGACGTGAGCGGCAAAAGATTGAAATCTAGAAAAATTACCGATTAAGTTAAAATATCGTTATTTAACTATTTTTAAGAACACTAAATAGATTTCCGACCTAAAAAAAGAACAAAAGCAATAATAAACATAACACTATAAAACAAAGGACGAACAAAACGATCCATTTTAAATAAAGAAGGAAATATTCTTCTTAAATTTGGCTTGTTCCTAACAGACAATATTACATATCAACTATGTGAAATTTTGCCTTAATACAAACATCTTAATCTTTATTATCATAATTCTCCCCTGTTGAACAAAAACTTACTTTAATTCTTGCCATCTTTTTCTGTTCTGTGCCATTTGTCTCCCATTTCCTGCCACTCTTTTGATATCGTCCATTCATCGATTAAGTGGTCTGCCTCTGTTTCTATAAGCCTTGTGTCTAAGTTTGCTTAGTGACACTCTACAACTTCATCGGTCATCCTAACAACATCTCCAATCCAGTTCTACTTTAGTTGTAAAATAACTTTAACAGCATCCCTTATTCCTGTTCTTTGCTTTATTATAATATTGGAAACTTTGTCTTTAAGGTTGATTCCTATCATGGATATCTCCATTTTTCTTTGCATACGAATATTTTCTTTGTCAATATATCTCCGCTCATACGTTAGTCGTTTTTCCATTTTAGCCTTATTGGAAGATCAAAATATATCGAAAAATGTTCAAAATAGACCAAATTTCAGGTATTTGATTGTCTCAGCTAATCGAGATCTCGTATTTATACACGTGCACTGACTCAGTTTTTTTTTTAGTTCTTTTAGGATCATTCAATACTAAATTTGTTATGAACTGGGTTTTAAATTTATTTAATTTTGGTCGAGATTTTGCTGAAACTTCTTGCACGTTATTACTAGAATAATATCATCGGCGATACAAAGATGCTTAAATAATTTATATACGTGGCTGAGGAGACTAACTCGTCTGTAGTTTGCGAGATCGGTTAAGTCATTTTTTTTATGCAAAATAACTTAAGTTACATTTGTCTATTGGGTTGGTGTTATTCTTCAAAGAAGCATTAATTAAACAGAACTTTCAGGGCATGAGTTACCTTTTTCCTCCACCGTCAATGTTTCTCTCCAAAATTATCCACTCCTAAAAAACAAAAGGCCCTAGAGCGTTTAACTCACTACAAGCATAGTTGCTGATAAACATCGATGGAAGCTCAGAAGATCATTATTTTCCTACTTTCTTCATTTCCGTCCAGTTGCGCCACTTTCTAAAAAATCGAATAAAAATTGGCCTATTCACGATGGAAATAAATTTTATAATCGGTTCAGTAGTTCCGGAAATTATCTTTTGCAAACAAAAGACACATTTTACATCTTTGTTATATTAGTATAGATATCAAAATCGATAGATTGAAAATTCTAGTTATTTCGACTACCAAGTCATAATCAATTTTCATTGCACCGGTACTCAATTCATCACTTTCAAACAGTATTAATGAATATTTTATATAACGTTTTATGCGTTACGTATACGCAATATATTTTTTATAGTAAGTTTATTACAAATTAACTATAATTATAACAGTTACATTGAGGAAACTATCTTCTCGATTTAATGTTAAAAGTCAATAAACACTGATCGACAGATTAATAAATAATTAATAACCGGTATTTTGTTAAGACCATCAATAAAAATTCTATATCTAGGAAAATAAATCTAGTTTCTTCAGTAATGTAATCAATGATTACATTAATCAATAAATAATATATACACATTACTGAACATTAATGTTCAAAAAAGTAGTATGAAGTTCACAAACTCTGAAATAAGATTGACGATGATATCAAATCAGGGCCGTAGTTAGAGGAGTGTCTCATGGTACCGCCCTGGTAAACGACAATTTTGCCTTAATGAGTGACCTAAAGTTTGTAAGAATTTGATAATTATTTTTTCATTATATTATATATAATTACTATGAATATACATTTTTTTTTATCAAAAAGAGGCATCTTATATTGGAAAATGATAATTGAAGTAGAAGATACAATAGAAACCTTAAAAACAGACACTGAATGATTATTTAACCAAAGCAGTACTTACATAACCCAAATTAAAACTAATCTGTTTATTTTTTATTAAGCTTATTTCATGTTATTTACAGATTCTCGTGATGCAGTGGCAAAAGCTTCGGTCTTCAAGTCTGATCGGCTCGCCAGAAGCAAAAATGTTTTTCTGAATTATCTGGTCTACTGGTTGGCCCGATATCGACCGGAAATACTGTTAGTGGTTGGCATAATAAAATAGCGGCTCTGTTCGGAGAGTTGGGATATCCTGTGAACGGTATTACAAGATCTCTAACTCAGTACATACACTACACGACACAAGAACGTTAAAGGCAATGAAAAAAAGACTACGTAGAATACAATTTGCTGGTATGGCGGATTTGGGGTTGGTGGAGGCTATATACATCTTATAAGAGCTAAATCTGGGCACAAGAACCCTTATCTGAATCAAATATGATAAAAAAAGATTTATACCTAATTAGTTTGTTGCTAGCCTCAAATAACCTAGCTCCAATTTAAAGCTACGCAAATACAAAAAATATTGCCCCACAACTGGATATACTGGATTACAGTTCTCATCTGATCACTCGTCGAACTTTGGGTCTAATTTAGCGACAGCACTGACTGAACATTATTTATCCTGGCTGATTTTAAATCTAGTATATATGCGGTATTGTTTGCAAATCTCAGCAGAAAAATCCCTATATTATGTCTACTTAGTTATGGACCTAATACGTTTTTACTAGTTTTCATTTATGTACTTATTGGGATTATTGATACACTCTTAAATTTTCGTTCAGTCCTTCTGCACAAAAAAAAACAATTTAAAAATTTCATCATAAACAATATAGTATTAAAAAAATTTCCCTGCGCATTCACCAAAGTCAATATGATACTATTTATTATATTAGAAATTCAATAAAAACATTCCTGAAGAAAAGAGCCGAATGCATTGAGTTTCGTAACAGTTTTACAATTTCACTTCACATTTATCTTTAGGTTAACTGAAAGCATGTGTCTGAAAAACCACATCGTAAAAGATAGAATTTATAACGAAAAGCACGTATAAAGTTGTTTTTCCTCCTCAAAACTGTTAAAAAAGTAGGCAGACAGTTCTCTGTATATTATAAACTGTAAATATCAAAGTAATAGTATATTATGTCAACCAATGTAGAAATATAGTAAAAAAAATATACAAAAAAAAATAACATACAACAAATTCATATTTTATGTTACTAGTTTGATGATATATTTTGGTTATAAAATCGTGTGTGCTCGCTTCGAATGACTCAAATTGTGCTATCTGTATTTTAATTTGAAACTCACATGAGAATAAGAGTTTCTCGAATTGAGAATTGTATATTGTACATTAATTACTTTTTAGCCATTCGTTATTAAATTAGAGCTAGATAGATAGGAAACTCAATACTAATTACTGTAATCACAAGGCTAATAGTATAAAGATTGTCTTAGTGCATAATCAAATTTTTTTTATAAAATGGGAATTTTTGTGCAAAATATGGATGTATGTTTTCAATGTAGATATGAAATTATATACAGCTGTTTTTGTGGTACCCTCGCAGAATTTGTGTGAAACAAATGTTTTGCTTCCATTTCCTGCATACAACTCTGATCATTAATATTAACACTTAATCATATATTACTCCATTTTCCACAACAACCTCCTCTTCATATTTGTCATAAACAACACATAATAATAAAGATATTTTATCAAACATCAACATGCAAAAAAGTGTCTTTGGTTTAAAATATGTTGCCCTTCTAATTTTCCAACAGGAATCCTTAAATTCCAATACCAAGTAATATATTTCATCAATTTTCTTCTATATAGTAAACGTAAAAAGCTAGCGCCAAAAGATTTTCTTCTACTGTAACTGTAACAGCTTTGTGACTCAACTGTATTAAATAAAATTCTGATTCTGATCTTAACTCATCAATAATTTTCTGAGCAAATGTTAATTTTCTTCTACATATACTGTATGTTGACAAAAAAACAACAATAGAATGCTTATCTCATATCTTATCTATACCAGGGCTTTTCCTTCGGAGTTAATTAGTATCACACATAACTTCCACAGATTTCAGTAGATAATGGTATTCTATAAAAAAAAACATTAAATATTGACTTTATTTATAACATAATAATAATAAAAAAATTCGTAAACTCTATATGAACTGCTTATTACCTATTTTTTTTTTTTTTTGGCTTTACAAAAGATTTTTCTATATTTTCTGAACTTCCCAAACTAGACCAAAAATTATGTAATGTCAAAACATTTTTATTTATAAAATTTTGTAAGAAAACAATAACCCAAATTTCTCATATGTGGCCAAAAATTGAAAACTATATTTTTAAAACAGATCCAAAATGATGATGTTTTATATACCTGTTGTTATAATGTGTAGTGCATATATCCCCAGCATGCCTAGTAATCCCCTCTTGGCATGAAAGATCCTGTATAACAAATCTCAAAAAAGATTCACCTAACTTAAGAATCCCATCATATAGGAAGGTAGAAGTAATGTCCTCACATTTGTTTTGCCTATCAAAAGGCAATTACTGTGTTCAAAAAAAAATAAAAATAAATAATTATTAATACTGTGACAATAGTAACATTAAATCTCAGTATATAAAACTTATGGACACAGCTTAAAACAATTAGGAACAAATGTTTACAACTCACCTGTTCTTGATAGTACATTCATTGATTGTAAAGTAGTATTTTTAATATACATGATTGAACTTTTATCTTCTTCAATGAGATACTACCGACATACTTGAAAACTTCTATAGACTGTCATATGACATAACGTCAATAACGTGAGATTGGTAGATAGAAGAATTAATTCACCAAATCGTTTTTAATGGAAAAATGATATCTTGTGGAACTTGTTGTATCAATACAACCAGAAGCACAACAATTCCTGTATCTACTCATACTCATTGTCTTCAGAGCAAACTAAAAATATAATATAATTTAAAAGAATATAAAAGCAAATTTAAACTTATTGATAAAGAACAAAAATTTGAAATGTTTATATCTAGAGAAAGAATAAATAATATATATCATTTTGGTCAATATAAACTTAATCAAGAATCAAATTAACTTACCTATTTCCTCACTGTGATTTGTAAAGACAATGTACAATAAGGTAGACACTGAAAAGCCCAATAACTTAATCACTTACGACTTGTCTAAACACAAAAACAACGAAGTAATTTCCCACATCATCGACTTTAACCGTGCTATTTAAACAGAGTAACAGAATCGGTAAATTTACTACGTTATTGGCACACTAGCGCCATCTAGTGAGATGTTTGTAAACTAAAAACGCTGTCTCAGTTCTCTCATAGACCACAGACACCCTGGCCAGCGTGTCTGTGGTTTTTCGATGTCTCTTTATTGTAGACGTTCCATATTCGCATTATTGCACCGTGTATTTTGGTTCTTTGTCTGATAGTTTCATTTCTGAGACTAATACCAGCATTATTCTTTCAATGACCCTTGAAATTGCTCTGATCTTATTGATTGACTTATTAGTGACGATGGTGGTTTCTATTCTGAAATTCAAATTCAACATTGGAGGAATATAGGT
Organism: Diaprepes abbreviatus; assembly: GCA_034092305.1. Taxonomy (NCBI): domain Eukaryota; kingdom Metazoa; phylum Arthropoda; class Insecta; order Coleoptera; family Curculionidae; genus Diaprepes; species Diaprepes abbreviatus. The sequence goes on along the minus strand of JASJET010000125.1, from coordinate 3,045,281 downwards.
ATTGAATGCCCTTTTCTTAAAATTGATAGAGATACTTAGTGTAGCTACCCGAGTCAACCGAATTCCTTTATTGAATTCAGTGGTTTGAGTTAATCACCCACGTATATATCTGCATTGTCTGTTATCATGACTTTGGTTTTACTAAGGTTCATAGTTAATCCAGCACTTGCTGATTTTAAACGAAGTTCATCCAGCACATTCTTGTATCCAGGAAACGAAGATACAGATGTAGAGCCAAGTTTATAGCATTCTTACTGATAAGTCTAACCATTTCATTTACAAATCTAATTTAAATGTATACGTGTTAAGTTTAATACCATTAAGTGTGAATGTAAATAAACTAGGTCACTTTTGTAACAAAAAAAACTGTTAAATTAATTCAGCAAAAAATGTGTTTCTGCAAAAACTTTTTTAACCAGTAGGTTGCAGTAATTTTTAGTATATTAGTTGATTATTTTTATAGCAAATATCAATTTAAAAAAACTTACGACTGTAATTATAAAGATATTTATCTATAAAAAATATTACATATAAAACCAAACAGCCATTGCAAATAATAATTACGTTATAGAGTAAATTACCAAAGAATAAGATTTTTTTGGTAGTTTCATTACACGGGTATAAAATTTTTAATTACCCTGATTTGCATGAAATACCTGTTAAAAGAGAATACTCATTGCAAGTAAAACATTTTCTAAAGTAAACGATTTAAAACCATTTAAAGTCACAAGTTAAAATGTTCAATCTTATTAAATTTTAATGCAGAAAACAATAAATTTTTCATTATTTTCAGACTTCTTCCAACCCATGAATGAATGAATGAATAAAAGGTGATACCTAGGCATCATTGGGCCGTTTACATCCAACCATGGCTGCAGGTCATTCGAGACCAATCGCCTTTGCGAATCCAAGCAGCCTTGTTAATTGAAGTTGCCTAACTGCTTCTGGTGACGAAATTGTGTCTCCGAAATGTCTCTGCTTCGATCCGTTGAGTGCAGGGACATGGTCAACAGGTTCCTATCCTTGATTTAACATATTTTATTGATTCATTTTACATGATATACTACGCATCTTTAAAGTTTTAGCATGATGAAATCTAATATATTTAACTCCTAAACAATGTGACTTTTGCTCTAAGATAGCGTCATGAGTTGAGACTTGGGTATATCATTGGGCTCTAGAAACAAAATTAAAGTCAACGTAGTAGGCACATACGGATTCTGATAACTCCATCAGTTAAAGCAGTGATTAAATTTTTTTATATTTATGGAGTACAAAGATGTTATACTTTAAATGTCTTCCTGACGAAACTTATTTTGTGAACCAATTTGTTTTCACGATACCATTTTTATCATAATTAAATATAGCCTCTAAAAAATTAATGTTATTGTTTTTCCCTCTCCATGGTAAATTGTATTTTCTCTTCTCGTTGTAAATTGTTTTTTCCCTTTTAATTGTAAATTGGACGAAATATTGAGTAGAAAATATAATCAGCCAATTATGTTACAAACCTGCAACTGTGTATACTGTGCAGACCCAAAAATAAAATCCAATATACTATTAATGGGTTCAACAGTTATCAAAAAAAAATCAAAGGGAAAAAAACAATAACATTAATTGTTTAGCTGTTACAATTAATTTTGACAAAATCGGTACCATGAGATTAATTTAGTTAGTTGCGAAGAGCCTAAAATAGAGCCTAATGAATAAATTACAACGGATATACATACGTAGATGGATAACAATTTAGAGAAAGCACACATCCGACGGTGGATGTAATTACAGTAAATGATGATGATGAATTAATTGAAAATGGATAACATAAATCGTTTTATTTGATGAAATAAAATACGTTCGCGCTTATTTATTAAGGAAGATTTTATAGACAAATAAAATTATATTCAATACATTTTGATGAATGGATGAGTCAGAGTAAAAATAATAAAGGGTGTTTTTTATAGAGGTATAGAACTTTAAGTTGGCAACATTTTTTTAACTGGCGGCCATTTTGTCAGCTGTCAAGTGATTTATGTTTAGTTTGGTTTGGAATTTCAACATGAATAGACTGACGCCTGAACAACGCTTCCAAATTGTGCAAATTTATTTTGAAAATCATGGTTCTGTTCGAAATACGTATCGCGCACTACGTCCATTTTACGGTCAACATAATCGTCCATCAGAGCAATTAATTCGATTAACTATGGAACGTTTTCGCACCACGTTTACTCTAAATGATAATACGCATCCACAGAGACGTCGTACAGTGCGTACAGAAGAAGTCATTGCTGCTGTAGAGCGTAGCGTAGAGGAAGATCCGAATCAGTCTATCCGCAATCGTGCACAGGAATTCGATATGTGTCCATTCACTTTATGGAAGATTTTGCGGAAAGATCTTGGTTTGCGAGCTTACAAAATCCAACTCGTGCAAGAATTGAAGCCACACGATCATCTAGCAAGGCGTAGATTCGGTGAATGAGCCCAAAACATGATTGCCGGTGATCCCGATTTTCATAAGCGAATTTTGTTTAGCGATAAAGCTCACTTTTGTTTGAATGGATACGTCAATAAACAAAACTGCCGTATTTGGAGTGATGATAATCCTCAAGTGTATGTTGAGACACCGTTACATCCAGAAAAACTGACTGTTTGGTGTGCTTTATGGGCTGGTAAAATCATTGGTCCGTACTTCTTTAAAAACGATGCTGGTCAGAAGGTTACAGTCAATGGTGACCGCTATAGAGCCATGATTACTGACTTTTTCGTTCATCAATTGAACAACCATGATGTGCAAGAGCTGTGGTTTCAGCAAGACGGCGCAACATGGCACACAGCTCGTGCCACAATTGATTTATTGAAGGAAACGTTTGGTAACCGCATAGTTTCACGTTTCGGACCCGTGAATTGGCCTCCAAGATCGTGCGACTTAACGCCGCTAGACTATTTTCTGTGGGGATATGTAAAGTCGCTAGTCTACGCCGATAAGTCCGAAACGATTGATCACTTGGATGACAACATTCGCCGCGTTATTGCCAATATACGGCCACATATGTTGGAAAAAGTCATCGAAAATTGGACCTCCAGATTAGACTACGTCCGAGCCAGCCGTGGCGGTCATATGCCAGAAGTCATATTTAAATTAAAATGCCAGAAGGTTATCTTTCGAATAAAGTAAATTTCATGTCAATTTAAAAAATTCATCTTTCTTTTATTCCATTTAAAAGTTCTATACCTCTATAAAAAACACCCTTTACAAGTAAAGCTTATAACAAGTAGATGTTTTCAGCAAGAAACTGAATTATCTTGTCAAAAAAAAATAGCTTCATTTACATCAATGTCCTAGGTTTATCATACAATGTTAGATCCATATTAAAATATCGGCAATTATTATAGGAGCAATATTTATTTGAAAAATATAGTATGAAATTACGCCTTGCCTACACATTTTCTTAAAGGGAACTTTCCAAACCTAATTTAAAAGCTACGTAACAAGAAGAGTAAAATTTTGTTCACGTAACAATTGAAAAAGGAGAAACTATAAAAAAAAACAGACCAATCTCTTAAATTGTAAAGTAAAACTGTTGCAATTAATCTGGTACGATTTAAACATAATTGATCTAAAAACAACGCCTTTCGTAAAAGGGCCTGTGGGTGATAAGCTTCTACAAGCTTTAAACGCCATTGCGTAAGTACTGTCAGTACCGTGGAGAAACTAATTAATCTATTAGAAACATTATGTCAGATTAGTATTTTACACTACAATAATCACATTTAAAATAGTTTAACCTGAGGCTTTACCAAATATAAATTATATTAAGTAAATATGAAATTAGCAGTTAAAATAATTGCTTAAATATATACAGATCGTGTGAGATAATACAAATTTACATACATTGTTTTAACAACTTTGTATTTATAATGTTTATTAATATGTTTAGCTCAAATATTACAGCACAAATCTGACCCAGTTCCACTTATCCAATTATCTTGAAATTGGCTTATGTACATAATACCCGTGACAGTATACATCGACATTTTATTTAGAAAAAAATCTAAATGATGAATTTTTCCAGTTTATCTCGAAAACTAAAGATTTTATGAAAAAAAGTTTCAAACTAAAGTTATAGATAATTGAATTATTGTTATAAATAAAGTTATAAGTTATCAAGATATAATTTTTTTTTGCAAAAAAATGACATTTCCTTTGTTTAAAATAAAACCATATTTATTTACAAACTATTGTTTCAAAATTCACAGTTTATGTATAAAATTATTTATTTAAAAAGTGTGCTAAACCCGGAATTTGTATGATTAATATGATGAAAATCGGCTTCAAAGTTGAAACTCGACCTTAATTTTTCCTAATTAAGATTAAGAAACAGCAACCATTCTTACAGCAAAATGACATATATTATTAAGATCTATTTTTAGAAAAATTAACTTTTAATTTTTCGGCCGAGAAATAAAAAAAAAATTTATGGTACGATGAAAAATTTTTTTTTCAATAATTTGAAACCTCGCGGCTAACGAATATTAAAGAATTAAACGTAGGGAAGATATTTTTGAATACTCGCACTGCACCTGGTTCCTTTTTTGTTGCATGAGAGACAACCCTCTATCTTTGAACCACCGAAAGACGCCCAGAATTTATCTGACGATTTTTAAATTGCATGGGTACAAATAATGAGCGGATGGCTCTGCTACAGGCATGCTCGCACACCGCTCGGTGCAGCATCCTCATTTCGGAGAAGATGTTTTTACATACGTAGTGAATATGGAACATGCTTTGTCAGCCGTATATGTAACGTGACAGTTTTAGTACATACAATAATACTTTTTCGAAAAACATAAGTAAATAAACATTGTGTTATTCAGTGCATGAATTTGAATAAATTGCGCTTTTTAATGTACAAAAATACTATTTGAAATCAGCATCGTTTAAACTAAAATTTTTGTCCCAACGATTACTGATGTAAACCAACACATTTTTCGGGTTTATATGTAAGTAAAACAATGGTCGGGGAAAACACATTTTGCCACAGATTGTGGCTGGGCAAAATCTGATGTTGGTTTACGACCGGTATATACAACTGAGTCAATGTTTCTGGACAAACTAATTAATACTTTCGTGTGCTCATGCAAATCAGGTTGCATTAATAAGAAATGTAAATGTAAAAATCATGGATTAAAATGTATCGATTTGTGTGAGCAATATGACGGTCAATGTAACAATTGTTTGGAAAATATTACGATTACCGTAGACAGTGATGACGGAAATGACGAT